>JBCFYV010009882.1:15827492-16047603 GCA_039000515.1 Timema cristinae | reverse complement strand
CAGCATATTATAAAATAATTTCAATATCCTCATAATTGTATTACGATTTTTTTGTAAATAGTTAAATATATTATTATTATATCAAAATATTTTTTGCGAACATTAAATGTCTTTGTTGTTTAAGTGGCTCCTTACGTTATTATTGTTATTTAAACAGAGTGCTCTCAATCAATACATTTAAAAAATGAAAACATATTAGAAATAATTACATGAATAATATTTAAAACAACATTTACATATTTTTATTAGTATAATTTTCATGGTTTGAGCTATATTTGTGAAGACTTTTATTTGTGTAAATAAATATTATAAGAACTGCTTGATTCAGTGATACGTAAGCTGATGCCACATTATTTTTACTTAGATATTTAAAATGTAACAACATACTAATTTAAAATAAATTCAAGATCCCTTATGATTGTATTACTTATGATTATTTTGTAAAAAGTTAAATATATTATTATATCAAAATATTTTTGCGCACATTAAATTTCTTTTTTGCTGTTTAAGTGGATCATAATAAAATATTTTTTGCGAACATTAAATTTCTTTGTTACTGTTTAAGTGGATTTGTTTAGTGTAAATGCTTTATATTACGTCAACATGTATAGTTTAGTATTTAAAATGTAACAGCATATTAATTTAAAATAATTTCAATATCCTCATAATTGTATTACTAACGATTTTTTTGTAAAAAGTTAAATATATTATTATTATATCAAAATATTTTTTTGCTAACATTAAATTTCTTTGTTGTTTAAGTGGCTCCTTACGTTATTATTGTTATTTAACCAGAGTACCTCAATCACTACATTTAAAAAATGAAACTATATTAGAAATAATTACATGAATAATATTTAAAACAATTTTTACATATCTTTATTAGTATAAATTTCATGGTTTGAGCTATATTTGTGAAAACGTTTATTTGTGTAAATAAATATTATAAGAACTGCTATGTTTGTGTTTTAACGTCTACACCCAAATACCTCTCCCTCTATTAACCTATGAATACAAGTTTATTTAACTTAGAAGCGCCGTCTCAAATATTATGGATAAGTTGAAACAATTCAGCCCATTTACTTTCTCTTTGAGTATCAGTCTAAAGTCTACGAAGTAAACACCGTACTTATTAATTGCGCACCTGTCTTGACGTATGAATACGTGAAATTATAACTAGTGGCTTTTCTAGTTGTTCCTATGAAAATGGGAGGTGTAGCTCGGCTGATATAAATGTTTTAAAACTAATCCTATCTCCACTTCACACATATCATTAAGTCAATTGTGTACTGATGAGATAATTAAATCTTTTCCTACAATGTAACTTCAAGATTTGATTCATAACATTGTTGATAATGAATACATTTTCAGAGATTTATCATCGATGAGAGAACAAAATAAAGTTTCATGTATCAACAGAGAGTTTTTTAGCAGCGTATACTGTCGACTGCCACGAATGAAGATAATAAATCAAGGACCGGGTTCGAATCCTGGTCCACTGGATGATTGCCACCTTATTTGGTCGGTTAGGGGTTTCCAGCTCAAAGGATCATATTTGACATAGGCTTGGTAGCAACATAATTAATGTTTTTATTTTGAAATGACAAGGAAGTGAACCCTTGCTTTTGCATGGAGAATGAGACATGGAAGCAACTTGCTGGAATCCACCTCCCCCCAGCAAAACATCATGACATGTGGGCTAATATAGGGTTTCGAACCCCTGACGTATGTAAGACCGTCTCTTTGCTTCAATTGGTGAACTAGTTATGCACAATGCCCATTCCCCCCTTTAACCAACATTTTCAGTCATACTGGGAATCGAAGCCTGGACACCTAACTCTGGGGGACAGACAGACATGCTAACGCCTCGCAGCCAAGTGATTCCTTAGAGGTTTTGACCATTGACCACGCGACATAGATTAACAGACCAATACATGTCTCCCTTCACCGTGAGAGAGAGTTATACATTCTTTCTGGAAACTTGGCCCAGTGGGCAGACATCCCAACGCTGTGATGAGAAAGCTGCTTCCTCCTTTATTCGACCATCATAAATATTTACAACCATGTTTATATGTAGCATTTTCTCCTAAGGAGTTTTCACCATTTTAATACATATCATATTCTGAAAAAAAATTACACCTGGACACGGGAATCGAACTCTGAAAACTTTGGCTTACATATGTATCTTAGTACGTGTACTGGTTTGTTCACATTAGGGGGTAAGATATACTCGTGAATATATATTATGGATGAGATGAACAATTCAACCCCTTTTAATTTCTCTTTGGGTAGCAAACTAAGTCACAACAATGTTGCCTTCTCCTTCAGGTCTTTGATTCTCCAACCAAGGATTTAAAAAATAATAACGACATTTTATTGCTAGTTTTTTTAATTGACAATCAGCAATTGGTTAATTTAAAACATTCGCAACAAGCAGCAATATTATTTAGGTCTTTTGACCAATACATATAAAATACATCTACCATCTAGAAAATGAGTAGGAGTCACCTCCAAAATAGTTCAAGACACGTTGAGAGGTGCTAGAGCGTATATTGACAATGTCTCTAAAGTTTTTACCAGGCAATCTTACTCTTCCAACAAACTCAAGCACAATAACATTAGGTTCGGTCTCTTCCGAAAGCACAACGTTATAACTTTTGTTTTTCTCAAGTTCGTTTAAGCACTTGACACGATTGTATTCCTCTCTCTCGATTAGGTCTAACGCCCTGCATAATACCTTCTCGTCCCAACAGGTATTCTGGTTAGCAGCATTTTGATGACATTGAATTTTGTGGCGAATAAGATTGGAGAGCTTTGCGTAGGATACATCACAAATGCAGCATTTAAATGGCATAATGTCAATTGGAGATGCAGCAAAAGAAATAAACACTCGCTCTGCTCACAAACTCTAACGTTTTTTTTTCAAAATATCACCGCTAGCTCCGATGACAGCAGAAGAGTACGTCTAGTTTATTAATTCACATTTAAACATCACACTTTGTCCTCCAAGATATATCATACAGCGTGCTTTAGATTTAAAGTGCTTACAATCCAAATAATATATTGACTTTGGAAGGAAAACGTTACCGAAACTGCCCAGACCGAGTATGTAGCCAGCGGGCGTTTCCCCTATAATTTTAACGTTTGAATAATTTCTGTAAATTGTTAAATCCTCGATATTTACAGGTTCTTTGGACTTTACCTCCGATTGTGGCGGGCACGTAGGTGACTCTACTGACCGGTAGACAGACGATTGTGACGTCTGGTAGGTAGACGACTCTGGTGGTGGGTACTCTGGGGCCGGGTACGCCTGTGACTCTGGGGCTGTGTTCGCCTGTGTCTCGGGGGCGACGACGGCGGCGTCGTGAAGGACGGAGGCGTCGGGTGGTGCGGAGCTTGGAAGGGCGGCGGTAGCGGTCGGGGCAACACTGCTACCACATCCCCCTTGTGGAAATTGTAAACGGAGCACGTCATATCACACATGTATGTCGCTTCGATTCTCTCATAGGGTAGTACTTCCATCGCTCTTATCGTGTGACAGGTCGAGTCGCAAAACTCGATATAGCCTCGCTCCTATATTTTGTAGATTAACTGTCTATCACTCACCGTCAGACTGTGAACATTCTCCCCCGTCATATAGGCACGCCCCTCAATCGTATGACCAACAAACATTAAATTAATATAGCCTGTTCCAAGCATGGTGAACGTTCTGTACTAACCGCACCGCTTCCCGTTGGTAACCGCACCGTCGCTTAGACGCGTTCAAAGTTCACAATGGTAGGTGAACCAGGTTTTACTCCGGCGCAGGTAAATACCAGTTTTTCTTTATTTAACTCACACACGTCTTCATCTGTAAGAGTACCAAAACGACAGGGTAGAAATACACAATACTCGCCATCTAGATAGGCTATTAGGCGTCTCCCGAACTTTTTATTGACGGCTATTAGTTTATCCACCGAGTACTTTTGATCTACGGCTAGATCACACAATTTTACGGTCTGCACTGCGTCGACAATATTTACCAGCTGCTGTAACTTGTCCATCTTGACCAGATCTACAAACGTTTATAAATAGACAACCAAGTGGGGGCCCCTCTTTATAGCCACCCCCTCCCTCGTTTGACGTCACACGATCTATTCTTTTCTCGACTTGTCTTGTCTGCCCGCCATCCTGGCGCCCGTGTCGATGACCTCAATATCTATTCTTGTCTCAACTCGTATTGTTGGACCGCCATACAGGTGCCAGGGAAAACCCAGGTTGCCGAGGTTGCGACCTATTCTTATCCTGACTTGCCTTTTCTGTCCGCCAACCTGGCGCCATCATTCTTGTCTTGACGACCCGCAAAACTGTGGCCATGTATTCAGCCCTGATATATGAATTTTTATATACGGAAACATTACATTTATTTGTGGTTGTTTAAGAAGTATTGGGATGGTCGGGTACACGTTATGGCAGTTGGATGTAGTGGATTCATATCTCGCTCGGGGGGAGGATGGTTTTATACACTCCCTCACACCACATAAACTCTGGAACAATTCTACCTTACTCCTCCGGTCCGTGACGGATACACACATCCGTGCATTGTGAAAGACGATATCAAACAAAACATTTTAGTAGACTTTTGTGCCGGGGATAGCGGCCCCTAACTGCGGATTCCGTGGCCCCTGATTGTGCATTTGTCAGCTGGAGTTGCGACGTAACACGCAATGGTTACGTCATAGGAAAAAACCCAGGTTGTCCGGTCCATAACGGATACACACATCCGTGCATTGTGAAAGACGATACCAAACAAACAATTTTAGTAGACTTTTGTGCCGGGAATACCGGCCCCTAACTGCGGATTTTGTGGCCCCTGATTGTGCATACGTCAGCTAGAGTTGCGGCATAACACTCAATGATTACGTCATCGGAAAAACCCAAGGCTGTCGAGGTCACGATCTATTCTTGTCCTGACTTGTCTGCCCACCAACCTGGCGCCCCAATGACCTCAATATCTATTCATGTCTCAACTCGTCTTGACGGCCCGCCAACCTGGCGCCAGGGTTCCGACATAACACGCGATGATTACGTCATTGGGAAAACCCAAGGTTGTCGAGGTCACAATCTATTCTTGTCCTAAATTGTCGACCCGCCATTCTGGCGCCAGGAGGGGGTCCGTAAGTGAAAGCGTGGAAAGGCTCAGTACACCTTTGACGCTTGCTAGAAACGGCTCATGAAGTCATGTTCTATTCTTGTCTTGTCTTGTCGAAGCGCAGCTCATGGGTGAGGGAGAATTACTAAAGTGAAAGCTCCCGTACACACCAGACCTCCAATGAGAGAGGTTCACTAACTCCAACAACTCTCCAATTAAGCAAGAACCAACATATACGTGGTTTGCAGCCTGTAAGGGAGGGGCTGGAGGAGTAAAACCAACAGTGGGTGTGAAGGAGAATTCCTAAGTGAAAGTGGCATTAAACAGCTGAAGCTTGATAGAGAAGGGTCTCAGCACCTATATCCTACCAACACGGCCGCCATGAATAAAAACTCCAACACCCCCATCCTACCAATTAATTAATTAACAATAATCAATTAACAGGGATTACACAGCTGAAGCTTGATAGAGAAGGGTCTCAGCACCTCTATCCTACGAACACGGCCGCCATGAATAAAAACTCCAGCACCCCCATCCTGCTAATTAATTAATTAACAATAATCAATTAACAATAATTAATCAGCAAAAACCAACATGTACGGGGTTTGACGGCTGGAGGGGAGGGGCAGGAGGAGGAGGGGTGGGAGAAGGAGGGGATCAGCCAATCAGAGAGCAGGAGGCGTGGTCACGTGACCAAATCCACCCAATCAGAGAGCTGTTACCATACGCCGTACTAGACTACTCAAGTGGTACGAGATTAGATCTTAAAGGGGGGAAAACACTATTAGCCACCCGGGGACAGTTTGAATTTGAAAAGACTTTTAGCGTTAATTGACCATCCATGAGGACTTTGCTCTTGTCTAATATTAAGACAGTCCCGATACAATCAAATTTTCATAGGTAGGTACTTTTAAATTGATGGCATATTAAATCATCTCTGACCAAGGGTCCCAATCTAGATTTCACGCCGTCGGTTTCTATGTTCTTTGGCTGACAATGTCAAGAGATTGCAACCCCCTCTTCCAAAGGCACGAGTTTTTTGCACAATAATGTACCTGCACTTGTGTGAAGGTCGCTGTTATTAACCGCAAAGTCAAGTTTATCGGTATTTAGAACAGCGACTTACTACCTCTTCGGGTCGTATGCTACCGGATTAGGAAAGGTGAAGTAAGGAAATGTTTCAGCGGTTACGCTGTGGGAGAGAGAGAGAGTGCAAGCAAAAATTTAGCATCCCAGCTTGTACCCGTCAGAGGCACAAACCTTGGTCGATGAGGGAGGAAACCGGTCTCAGTAAACACTCACGACAGGGATTCAAACTTGGAGCTTTAGACAAGCGTGAGTTAAGAGCTGATTTTGGCCAGGCTAAATGTGTAACTACCTTTGCCAGGGATTGGAATGTGAAGTAATTAGCGTTTTTTGCCCTCTAAGGGACTTGAACCCCCTACCTCCTTATGTCACAAAGAGATTGTGCACCCGCATTCGTGCATCATTGACAACTAAACGCGAGGGGTGAATCTAACCTTCCCCCTTTATCTCCCTGCTAATAGCCGCAAAGTTAAGCTTATTATTATTTAGAACTGCGGCTTACTACCCGTCAGAGAGATCAGGAGGGAAACAGGAAACCATAGAGACATATTTTGTAGAGCTGAATAAGAAGGGGGGATAAATATACCCGCATCAGTATTTTATTATATAAAACAAAATGTGTCTTCTTACTACCCGTCCTGGGTACAAACCGTAGACGACGAGGGAGGAATCCGGCATCAGTACACACTCACGACAGGGATTCAAATCCCAGCTTCTTCTGTCACCATTTATTTATTTAGTTAACCCTTAGTATCTTGTGATGTTCTTATTCCTTTATAAATTTATGACTCACAATATTGGCTGTATATCAAATAATTATTTTCGGGACTACCATCATTAATGATCACCTAATATAATAGTTTAATGTTGAATACAAAAAATGACAATACGCTATAATATGTATCGTTACTAACAGTTTTTTTAAATTTCAATTGTATCGAGCCAATTTAAAACAATAAGCGTGACTGAAAATTAATATTACACCATCGATGATGAGATCATTAGTATTTTCCCGATTCTATTTAGATCTAAATTAGAAAGGACGAGTCAATGGTTCTCTAGAGAAAGCGGGTTTTGGTTTATATATATATGGAGGGTGAATTAGAGCATCCCTGTCTTCTTCTTCACGTGAAAATTAGCTACGGAATGAGTGACTAATCAAGACAATAGAGCATTCAACAACATCGACATCAGGTATTTCAATTATCTTCTGTTTGTATCAAGACATTCTGTTACATAGCTAAAAAGAGAGCAATTTAATTTTTAATCAGATGTGTATTTGCCAGGGTTAAATTTGTGACGGTCTAAAAGCTAATATTTGTGTAATCTATTCATAAACCAAGTTTGATTCAAAGTTTTGATCTAACCGATTATTTAATTCAAGTTGGATGATTATATGCGCGGGTTAAATTTGTAGCTGATATAAACACTGCTATTTTTTTAAATTCCGTTTATAAATCTATGTGCATTGAATAACGTTTGCTTAATCAATTCATAAACCATGTTTGAACTAACTTAGCAATACATTTGAAGTATTCTCTAAATTAAATCTAGTCCAAAGCATCTAAATGAAAAATTGTTCGGTAAATCATCTTACTATTTGTATGATTGGTTTACACAGCTAATGAAGGTAGAATAAGAGAAAATCTACACACACATACACACGAGCTGGCCCGTTGGATACACTACCTGTGGCTCGGTGTCACGATTGACAAATAAACCTTCTCCTTAAGACATGTTTTTTAAGAAAACCTATCAAAGCTGAAACCCGGTGCTAATGTTTGGAGCGTTTAAGGGTTGTACTCTTAATATAGCGATCTACCAGTTGGGGGAGGGAGTCCCGGTTTGATTCACTATCTGACAAATATTTTCTTAATATCTTGGCTAATTTCTTAACTACAGTTCAAATATAAATAAATATATATGATAGTCGCCTATGAATATATATTGGTTTGAAGCAAGAAAAATATTTACTGCTATGTGTGCCTAAAATCCGAACTTCTTGTTTTAAAAATATTGTTTAATTTCTTACCTACACTTTAAAAATATATTCATGAACAATACTTTTTTTTTCTCTAGCAGGAGTCTTGGGTTTGACGCAAAAAAACAAAAACAATAACTATTATCTGTGCCTAAAATCCGACATTGACACGAAGAACCTTTAGGAGGGAATCTAGGTTGTTTTTTACTCTTAGCATGGTGCGCTGTGTGTTCATGTAGATTTAGAGCACCTTACACACTTTAATAACGCTTTAACATTGGTAAACACTTTATTACAACCTAGTCTAATTGCTTAGATGAGACTTGGTGGAGCGCCGATGGCCTCACGGCTGTTCAACAGGCCGCAGAAATAGCTCAAGCCAAAGAAAGTACGAGATTGGCTGACAATCTGATAGAGGCTATGGTCGCCTATCTGGCTGACGATGTCCTCCGACGGCCTTCAAGGGAACCACTGGTGCCGGCCACCGTGGTCCCTGACGTGGGGCTCTCCACCGGAGACATACAGCCCCAAGGAGACCAAGTCGTGGACTCTCTCCGGACCTGCAGGACTTTAGGGAATCTCTGGACGCCTTGCCTCCGGCATTTCAGGACCTGATGTCTCCAGACGTCTCCCTGCGAGGTATGCAGGAATTTATGGAACCTTTGGACGCATTGCCTCCGGCGTTTCAGGCCCTGCGGTCTCCAGGTACTTCAGGGTCCCCGAAAACTATTTCACATGCGCAACCTTTGGGGGTTTGGATAGGTCACATTGACCGGAGGCGCGCAATACGACCTATCCAAACCACGTTTTCAAGATCCTCAACAAGCAACAACAATAGTATTCCTACAATAAACCTAGCATCCCCTTCACCAATATTAATTACAAACTCTCCAGCTGAAGATAGCGATCCTGATATCGATATAGACATTGTGATGAGAAAGCTGCTACCCCGTTATTCGACCAAATATATATAATAAGTAAACAGTACGCCATGAAATTATTTTAATCCACCCTTTTCATTTGTTTACAAATATATCAATTTTAAATATATCTTAGCTGTACGACAAAACCATTTTTAAGGGGTACTGTTTGATTTGACAACTAATACTATATTTGTTCTAGGGGGAAAACAACTCGTATAGCTAGCTAGCTGGTGACTAATTTTTAAACTCGATATTTTACAAAATAGGCATAATTATTTGATCCCAAATGACTTCCTTGGTATCGGTGGAACTCTTTTACATGATCAATAATACAGTTTATTTATTTATCTAAAATAAATTAACTTAAGCGTAGTTTACTAGCGACAATATATAGAAAGTTTGATTTTTTTTAATTAACCGGAAAAATCTATGGGAAGGTTTTTTTCATGATAAATAAGAATAACCTTTTTTTTACAAATACCAAATAATTTCGGGTAATTCATAAATAATTTATTTTTGTAAGTTTAAATTTTGTTAAATATATATTAGAAAAATTTTGTTCAAAGTTTATATTTACTGATTGGTTATTGTGATCAACAAAATGTTGTTTTTGTTTTTATGAATTAAACATAGTACTTATTAATTGGTTCTCTATCTCAATCAGAAATATTATTATAGAATAATAATTGATTTTTTTACCTTTTGGGTATATTTTATTTAAATTAAATAAAATCCTAACAAACTTTGTCTCTGTAAAATAAAATTCATTTTATATATTTTATTATGTGTTACAAATAATTTGTTTGTTTCATTAAAACACTACAATTAGACTTATAAATTACGTTATTTAACCAGAGCTCCCCAATCACTTCACTAAAAAATGGGAATATATTAGAAATAATCACATGAATAATATTTAAAACAATGTTGCCATTTCCTTCCGGTCTTTGATTCTCCAACCAACTTATTTTAGGGATTAAAAAAATAATAACATTTTATTTGTAGTTTTTATTGACAATCAACAATTGTTTAATTTAAAACATTCATAACAACAACAAGCATCAATATTATTTAGGTCATGTTACCAATACAAGTAATTATATAATTGTGATAGCAAGAAAAACATATATTAACTCTTTTACCTAATAAAAGATATCTACCATCTAGAAAATGAGTAGGAGTCACCTCCGAAATAGTTCAGGACACGTTTAGAGGCGCTAGAACGTATATTGACAATGTCTCCGCAGTTTTTATATGGAAATCTTACTCTTCCAACAAATTCAAGCACAATAACATTCGGTCCATTGATGGTCTCTTCCGATAGCACAACGTTATAACTTTTGTTTTTCTCAAGTTCGTTTAAGCACTTGACATGATTGTAATCCTCTTTCTCGATCAGGTCTAACGCACTGCACAATACCTCCTCGTCCCAACAGGACGTGTTTGATGACATTGATGTTTGTGCCGAATAAGCTTGGAGAGCTTTGCGTAAGACCCCTCACAAATGCCACATTTAAATGGCATGCCAATTGGAGATGCAGCGAAAGAAATATCCCTGGGAGAAGAAAAAACACTCGCTCTACTCACAAACTCTAACTTTTTTCAAAATGTCACCGCTAGCTCCGATGACGCCAGCAGAGTGCTACGAACCCATGAGCACGTCTAGTTTATTAATTCACTTTAAACATCACACTTTGTCCTCCGAGATATATCATACAGTGTGCTTTAGATTTAAATCGCTTACAATACAAATAATAGATTGACTTTGGAAGGAAGACGTTTTTGAAACTGCCCAGACCAAGTATGTAGTCGTCGGGCGTTTCACCTATAATTTTATTATTTGAATAAATTTTGTACATTGTTAAATCCTCGAGATTTACGGGTTCTTCGGACTTTAACTCCTCTTCCGGTTGTGGTGGGCACGCGGATGACTCTGCTGACTGGCAGGCAGACGACTCTGATGGTGGGTACGCTGGTGGATCTGATGCCTGGTAGATAGACGACTCTGGTGGCGGGTACTCGGGTGACTGTGACGGCGGGTACGCCTGTGACTCTGGGGTCGAGGCGGTGGCTGAGGCGTCGTGAAGGAAGGTGGCGGCTGGTGTGGAGCTCGGAAGTGTGGTGGTAGTGGCCTTGGCAACACAGCCACAACGTCCCCTTTGCGAAAATTGTACATGGCGCACGTCATATCACACATGTATGTCTCCTCGATTCTCTCGTAGGGTAGTACTTCAGTCGTTCTTATCGTGTGACAGGTAGAGTTGCAAAACTCGATGTAGCCTCGCTCCACTACTTTGTAAATTACATTCTAGCACACACCGCCACACTGTGAATATTCTCTACAGTCATATTTGCACGCCCCTCAATCGTATGACCCACAAACATTTAATTAATATAGCCGGTTCTAAGCATGGTGAGCGTACCTGAGACATAAACGTGCTGTATTGTTTTTAGGGTTCACGATGCACATGTATTAACTGCTCCGCTGCCCGATGTTGTTGTTGTCAACTGCTTGCCAAAATGACAGGGTAAAAATACACAAAACTCGCCATCTAGATAGGCTATTAGGCGTCTCCCGAACTTTGTATTGACCGCTTTTAATTTATCCACAGAGTATTTTTGATCTACGGTTAGATCACACAATTTTACGGTTTGCACCGCGTCAACAATTTTTACCAACTGCTGTAACTTGTCCATCTTGAACCGCTCTACAAACGCTTATAAATAGACAACCAAGTGGGCGCCCCCCATTTATAGATTCCCCCTCCCTCCCTCAATCAACGTCACGTGGTACGAGAAGAAGAACAGGGTCTATGACCTCTTGTACTAGTTCACGATCTATTCTTGTCTCTACTCGTCTTGTTGAGCTACCAAGCTGGCGCCAGGGAAAACTCATTTCGACATAGTTAAACGTCACGATATATTCAAGACTCGAATCGTCCTGTCAAGCCGCCAAACTGGCGTCAGGGTTGCGACAGTGCGATGACGTCATAAGTAAGAACCCAGGTTGCCAGAGTAAATGACCTAGCTCACGGTTTCAACGTTACGATCTATTCTTGTCTTGTTGAGCCGCCAAACTGGCGCCAGTCATCAGGAAAAACCCATTGCGCCATAATTCAGGGGCACAATCTATTCTTGTCTTGTCGATCCACCAAACTGTTGCCAGGTATGAGTAATCAGTATTCAGCCCTGTTTTATATTATTTCGTCAATATATCTTTTCGGACATTAAATAATTGTATTACTTATGAATTTTTGTAAAAGTTATATATTATTACATCAAAATATATTCAGAAACATTAAATTTCTTTGTTGTTTAGGAGGTATCGGGGTTGGGTACAAAACCAAAATGTCATACTCATATTGTTAGGGTGGTTGGAGGTCATGGATTTGAATCTCACTCGGGTGAACTGGGGGGTGTTATATACTCTCCCTCACTCCACGAAAACTCTGGAACAATTCTACCTTACTCCTCTGGTCCATGACGGATACCTACATCCATGCATTTCGACGGACGATACCAAACAACCAATTTTAGTAGACTTTTGTGGTGGGGATAGCGGCCCCTGACTGTTGATTTCGAGGCCCCTGATTGTGCATAATTAGAGCTGCGTCAATGCTCTCTAGTTGTGAAAAACCCATTACCACATAGGGGGTTGCGATGACTAGCTGCAACATCACCGGGAAAAAACCCATTGCTGATGGGAGGGTTTCCAGAGTCAATGACCTAGCGCACCGTTTCAAGGTCACTATCTATTCTTGTCCTGACTTGTCTTATTGACCCACCAAACTGGTGCCAGAGAAAACCCATTGCATCATCATTCAAGTTCGTGTCCTGACCTGTCTTGTCAAGCCGCCAAACTGGCGCCACGTATGAGTCACCGGGAAAAAACCCATTACCACATAAGGGGTTGAGACACCGGGAAAACCCTGGGGAAGGGGAAAGTGCGCACCCGTGATGCGCAGTGGTCAATACTCGGTAAGCGGGTGAGCAGAGAAGACGCCCCCCCATTCTACACAAGACAGCCATAGCGAGAGGTTCGTGCAGCGCCCTCATGCCGAAACGTCACGGACTGTATGCTCCCCAAATAAATAAAACTACAACGCCCCTAATTCTAGCCAATAATTAATTATCAATAATTAATTAACATCATTAATTATTAATCATCAAGAACCAACATGTCCAGGGTGGTAGGGAGGAGGTTGACAGGGAGAGAGGTTGTGGGGGAGGGGTTGTAGGGGAGGAAGTTTTGTAATCATCACTTGGGAAAAGAGGTCAGGAGGAGTGGAGTGGGGTGGGAGGGGAGGGGGAAACCAACAGCCAATCAGAGAGCGAGGAGGCGTGGTCACATGACCAATTTCAGCCAATAGGAAAAGTAGGTCAAACTCGGCTCATGGGTCAATATCACTACTTATGTACTTAAGTATACAAATCAATATTAGATTAAAGCGATCAATATATATTTAGCTAAATTAGAGAATATTCATCGTTAGGAAAAACATTATCAGTTCAAAAGTAAACAAATGTAAATAAAGTTGTTTACCGCGAACAATACGCATATTAGATTATAAATATGGAAACAAACTATCCTCTACACATTTTCCTTAGCCGCACTCTTAACACATAATATTAAACTTGCCTGAAGGTCTACTTGTATCATATATAGGTTTTTATAAAACATAACTTTTATAATACAACAAGTTCTGTTCGTAGCAGTACACCTGGATCTAATGTTGATTATAAACATAACTAATCTCATCTAACAATCCGTGAGGCGGGAGAAACTTAGACACGAAAATAATTATTTACTTTCTATACTATCTGCTATGTTTACAATTAACTCCTAACATAATAGTTATCTAATGCAGTTCTCAATAAATTTAAACATGAAAATATGATAGGAGATATCATTAGTTACGCTTGGACATACTTAAACTATAAGTAGGCTTATATACCAAAAGCAAGGGCGTTGCACGAAATATATTTTGGGGGGGAGGTGAACCAGTGTTTTTCCCAACTATAAGCATTTCAAAATTAGAAAAATTTCCAAGTAGCAAAGGAAAGTATAAAAAGGGCAATGTGGAGAACGTGGGATGGTGGGGTGGGGAGTGGGGGGGGGGGGGGGTGAAGGAAGCTCCCAATTTTTTTTACTTTGGGTTATAATAAAGGCTTAAACCGAACTTTTAGAAACTGTATTTTTTAATTTATTTATTTGCAAGGCTTTAGTGAGCCAATAATTTTAGGCTGGGGGTGGGGGGGAGGGAAGTTGGTGGGCAAATTTCCCAATTGCCGGAAGCTAGAAATAATTCTAAATGATAAACAGTTCTAGAAGTTATCTGAAGTGTTTTATATGGTTGGTTACATTACCTCCTAACTGCTGAAGGCTAGGAAAAATTCTGAATATTAAAAACCACTAGAAGCGTTCTGAAGTTATTTATTGCAACATAACACCATAACTACCGAAGGCTAGGAAAAATTATGAATATTAAACCTCTCTAGAAGCTATCTGAAGTGTTTTTGGTAGCATAACACCATAAGTGCTTAGGGTTAGGAGAAATTCTAAATATTAAACACCTCTATAAGCTATATATAGTGTATTTTATAGTAACATATTCCCCTAACTGCCGAAGGCTTGGAAAATTATAAATATTAAACACCTCCAGAAGGTACCTGAAGTGTTTTTTTCATGATACTATAACTCCCTAACTGCCGAAGGCTGGCAACATTTCTAGATAGTAAACACCTCCAAAAGCTATCTGAAGTGTCTTTTTATGGCGCCATAGCCCCCTAACTGCCGAAGGCTGGCAACATTTCTAGATAGTAAACACCTCCAAAAGCTATCTGAAGTGTCTTTTTATGGCGCCATAACCCCTTAACTGCCGAAGGCTGGGAAAATTTCTAAATAAAGCTTCAAGGCTTTTTCAGTTCAACATGAATTATTATTTATTTAAGTTTACCTGCATCTGAGCAAAATATCCAATTAGTTAAATATATTTATTTAAATTTGCAGATATTGTTCAAATCATGCCTTTTGAATTAATTTTTTTAGCTTACTTTATTACAGTGGTTTCCAACATTTTGTAGTTTATGACCACAACTTTTCTCTCTGCGGCCATCGCGACCCTTTGATAAATTAAAAGCATTCAAATCCTAATTTTTAAGTTTTTTCCCTGTGTATTACTACCAGCCCGGACTATTTACAATTATCTACACTAGTGGGATATGTAAAATTTAGAGAGAATGTACACTTATTTGCTTGGAGGTGTTACACCCTCTCTGTTACCTTATAGTAATAGGCCACTAAAATACTACAAGGAAGGAAGGGAGTAAGCTAACATAAAAAATAATTGAAAACAGCATTAGCAAAGGTTAAAAGTAAGAATAATAGTTTATTGAATAATATGACAATAATTCACGTGGTCTTAAGGGTCCACCTGTAGTTGTAAAACATAGTGCAATATATAGTTTCAACGAGAAACAAAAGAATAACAGGGAGAGTCAATTTGACCTTGTTTACTTTAAAAAAAGTAAAAGAAAACAAATAATAATCTTTACACAAAATTACGAACAGTAAAAAGTTTTATGAGCTCTTATTTATGGTTATTAAGAAAGTGTCTGAGTTTCTGTAGACAAAAAGAAACATACTTACTGAAACGGTTATGTTATTACAAATATTACCTTCTAAACTAACTCAATAGTTCTACTTAAGACTGTAAGCCAAAATTCTCGCGGGACTACTTGAAATGGCATCATCAAAGTCTTTTACTAGATCACGATATAAATGAAAACTAACATTGGTTACTGATTTGATATTCATATTAGAAGACTTTGCAAAGATTTAAGTTTATATAAGACAAATATCATATTTTACGTTACATAAATATTAGAAAATAAATGAATGAATTTAAATTAGTTTGAATAAAATTTAAATGCACCTCAACAAAACTTAATAGAGAACGAACAGCAATTATAAGATATTTACAAGTGAATTAAAAATGCAATCGCCCTAGAGGCGACACCAGAATGATAGGTTTTCAAAGTAAAGGTTCTCTTTTAGAAATACTCATATTTTAACCAAAATTACAAGTCTATCTCTGAAATCTAAAAAAATAGAGTCCTAATTTATATGACCTATAGCTTCAATATTTTAAATAAGAATTATGAAGATTTACACAGTTTTACAACTTTCCTGGTAGAGTCCATTTTCAGGAATAATCGTCTCCTGACGGTATCTAATTTTAACAGTCCATACAAGTTACAATAGTCCACCCTTGGTACTTCCGGTTTAAAGAGTCCACCCTTGGTGGTGCCGGTTTCAATAGTCATTGTTTTCTTCGGCGCCGCCATATTATATAGCGTCTCGTTGTTAAGGGAAACAAAAAAGGGGGAGAAGTCCAACCTAGCCGGTGACGTCACGTTGGTGTAGCGCTGCTTTTCGACACGTACACCATTTCTCTTCCCGCTCTCTGTTTGGTCATCATGTTTTCATCAAGATCACCTGAGGTTTGTTGATGGTGATCTTTATAACTGGAGTCGCTGATGACGTTGGTGATCAGGCGATGACTTGGTGGTTAGTTCCACCCTTCGCAAGAGGACAGCTAAGTCCAAGCTCACGTCTAGAATGTTGTCCCGGTAGACGCCCATCAGATTACTTTTGACCAGACATACCGGAACATCAGGTGTTGAGACACCACGGCAGATTTGCCCCACTCGTCGAATTAGGACGTGTTGATGTTAGGCCAGGCTTGAAGGGTGTGCTAGCCAGAAGATTCAGATAGTTAGTACATGAACAGTTTATATAGAAAGGAGTTGATTGTGTATTATGATGTTTGTATATAGCTTGAGGCTACATGGAACTAGAATAGAAAAGAGTTCTATTCCAGGAGGTATAAGTAAATGCCTACGTTTTTCGAAGTGGGTAGTATGAATCGAAAGAGAATTTTTGATTGTAGGTTAACATAGGGTGGGGTGGAGTTGCATAATTGTAACGTTTTATACTAGTACTGTTACAGAGGGATATTAGGATAAACTATTCCTGGCCATAATTAAAATCCTTACTTAACCTTCACCAACAATCCAAACCAAAAGAGCGTGACATTAAACCCGCATGTCCACTAATGCTTGTTTTAATTATTATAAATTGCTTATAGTAATGACTATACGCGAATAATATGTAGTAAAATAGAATCAACAGGCCCGGGGTTGGGGGATAATTTGATATTATACTAATTGCATTACAAGGCTGTCACAATAAATGTGTCAGCAAGAAGCTATAAGAATGGAAATCCAAATGGAACCTAAGCAGTAACTAGGTCGTTTTACCACTTTAACAATTTATGTTTCTATTATAAATTCGCATCTTCTTATAACCATTAAAATCCTTGACAAAGTAAGTATAAAGCTACAATCTCTATATTGTGACCCCACCCAAAATACGCTGCGAGCCCCAAGTTGGAAACCGCTGCTTTATTATAAGAAAACTGGAAGCAATATTTATCTAGTAAGCTCCCAGAGATGTAGAACTCGCTCGTCATTTTATCAAAAAATTAGCAATTTGGCCATGTTTATTTAGAAAAAAAACATTTTCAACTGTAAAATAAAGCAATAAAAAATTGAATTTATCGATATTGTTACAGTATTTGGATACCTGTCTGCCCATGTCCTGCTTCATAACCTCATGGAAGTTGCCCTAAATGTTAATACTGGTACGTCAATAAGCTATTCAAAACATATTGTAATTTAGCGCTTGAAGGTGAAGGGGCTTCCCTTGACATTTTATTAAATAACTTATAGCATATTCGAAATCAGCATTCTAAACAACATTGTTATACGAGATTTCATGCAAATCGAACAATAAATAGCGAATTTAAAAATTAATCCCAAATTTGAAAATGTTAAGGGGTGAAAAAAATTAATTATTTGTTCAATGTAGTCTATTTAATTAAATAAAAAAATATAAGCGTTGTAACAATGTAACACAACCATATTACTCCTCTTCCTTCATTGTTGCTTTGATTCTATTTAAATTGTTTCATGAAAGCCTATTTTAATAAACAATGAAATAAGATACATCAGGTCAATTCAAACTAGTATGGATACTATCTAGAAAAATTAGTGTGTATTTCAGAAGTCAAGCACTAACACTAACCTCAATGTCCTCATTTCATCAGTCAGAGCTTTCAATAAGAAAACAATAAGATGTTGCGTAACATTCATTGCATTTGTGCCTTCAAAATTTAATAAAGCCCTAGTTGAGGCATTGGATGTTTAACATATGGTAATTTGTATCTGCCTACTGAAAACGGTGCTACTAGACTACTTGATTAACTAGGATTTCTACAATCCACTAAACAAGGAATCTCCTTTAAATGTTTGATGATTTTTGAAGGGATTTTTTGTAGAGTAGTTGGCAAATTTTAAATTTGTCTGTATAAGTCGCTGGTCAAGACTTTTATAGTAGAAAGTATTGGGGTACAGAATAAGCCTAGAATTTCCCAACGCCAGATCTCAAATCTCACAAAATTCCCAACTTTCAAGCTTTTAATCAACATGGGGGGGAGACACCCACCTCCCTTACCAACCACTCCCAGTGCAACGCCCCTGAGTACCTGGGACTTACGCTGGAAACCAAGCTGACCTGGCGACTACACCGTACCGATCGACTAACAAGGCGTAGCAAAGGGTGGGCATACTAGGCAAATTGCTTAGTTCCCAAGGAATGGTCTGACACTGTACAAGCAATTTCTCAGGCCAATCCCCGACTTTGCGTGTCCCACTTGGGGCCACCTGGCGGATACATATATGAGGATGATGCAGGCATTCCAAAGCAGACGTCTGAGGATCATTGTGGACGCACATTGGTACGTTAGCAATGTGACTATGCATCGTGACCTGGAGATGACTACCAACAAGGACCACATCCGGAACCTAATGCAGTCTTTATACGACAGACTTCCCCATGCCACCAATCCTCTTATCCAGATGTTTGGGAACAACGTCATCAACCCTGGAGGGTGCCACCGATGTCCTAAACCCCTGCTTGGATAACCATGAAGTATAAAACAGTGGTTTGTTGACTCTCACCCAGCCCCCCACAGAGCAGTGTCTCCGCACATAGCTCTAAAAACCTTTATTAAGCTTTCAACTATACTCTCGCCCCCCCCCCCCACCCCTATATTAATAATTATATGTAATTTCTTTGTTCAAGAATCTTCGCGAAATGCAACAATCTGTTTGTTTTAATTTCCGGAAACCATACGGTGTGACCAAATGGTCGGTACGTGTTGGAATTTGCTCTCGTTCTCCCCTACAGAGAGCATCAGAGTATGATAATCTGTTTTTGCTTCTCTATAGTAATTTAGTTTAAAATACACCGCGTAATGGATGAAGTCAACGTGCCTATTCTCCCGTATTCTATAAAAGAATATTTGCCTTTGCTGTTCGTCGAAGAAATAAATAATTTATCTATAGAATTTATTAAAGTATACGCCTGTAGATATATAAACCATGCTTGGGAGTTACTCTCTCCCTCTATACAAGATGAATTGAAATACTACAAATATTGTTCGGAACACTATTATAAGGGGATAACACAGATCGACAGACCACCACGAAGAAAAAGGGTCAGCGATGTCGAATGTTATCGTAGATTATCAGGGATTTAAAGACGAAAATGATTCGTTCGTAGTGAATAAACTTAGGGTAACATCTATGTGCGGGAGTGTGCTACATCAATAGACACTTAAGGCTCTACACCAGTTTTAAAAATCACTCCAAAATGTAAAAAAAAATGTAAGTGGCTCACTCAATATTACCACGGGTTACACGGGAACGATGGAGATATGTCCTATATTATGCTAGATAGATTATTAAAAAAGGCAAATCTCGATTTTCCTATAATTTACGTTAAAGGGGAAAAATATAAGAGTCAACGTTGAAAAACTTGATAAAAACTAGTGATTCATATGACAGACTTGGGGTGCCCATCTTTAAAAGAACTAAACGAATAAAAATATAATAGAGGCTTAGGACATGATTTTTTTTTAATATCTGTATACTAACCAATGTGAACTTTCTCAGTAAAGGGTTTGTTGCCCCGGGTCCTATAAATTTGAAGGTATTATTTTAATTTTTAATTTTGAAGTGGCAGTAGACAAGTACACATCGATGTATGTGCTTGTTCACCCATTCACACTTAATTTGGTGAGACCGTATGGATGCGGGAAAACTACTTTTGTAAAGAACTTTCTCTTGAAATTAAAATAGGTGTGCAGTGTGGAAGGATTCAATAAAATTCTATGGGGTTTCAGCGAAAATAATTCTATTCCATCCCGATTATGTTGTCTCGTTACACTACACAAAGGTGTACCGGACAATTTTGATTTTAAAAACTAGTCGTATTTGACGATTTAATGAACGAAACATATTCGAACAAAGTTAGTGAACTATTTACTAATAGTAGTCACCATAGTAGCCTATCGGTTATTTTAATCTTACAAAACCTTTTCCATCAGGTGAATAAATCTCATGGCATCTTCTTAAACGCTAAAAAATGGTGGTGTTTAAAAACCCACAGGATCAAATACAGATAAACTATTTAGCTAGGCAAATTTATTCGGATAATCCTTTCGAAATTCAAAATTAATCGATATGAATGTGACAGAATTACATCACGGATATTTATTCTTTGACTGAGTAAGAACAAGGACGAATGTCTCCGCTTCAAAACGGACATATTCGACACTATTTGCAAAGTGTGTATTCCCTTTAGAATACTCGATGAAACTAGTCAATAAAAATAGTCATCTCTTGTCGGAATTGAAAATTGCCAATCCTACATTGTGTAACGATATTCTAAAAGTCGCTAACCCGGAGGTTATAACACTGGGCAAATGTGCGCTACATACATTAATATTAAAATTATCAAAAGTGATAAGAATAGAATAATAAAATACAAACATTTTATTCGGAAATTAGCTAATAAAAGTGTTTCGTTAAAGAGAAAAAAGAAATATCTTCATTTAGTCAGGAGGTTTCCTTAGTATCATTCTACAGGCTAACCTTGCCGATCTAGTTGGAGTATTAGTTAAATAATATGTCACAACTTAAACTGATGCTTTTTGTCACGCCAGAACTATTTAATATAGGTAATGACAATTCATAAGATTTAATACAAATGAAAAATATTCTTAATAGTAGATCTAGAATAAAAATAGACGATTATCAAAGATTGGCTAGTTTTAGGAAGCTTCACGGTGACCTGGCGGTCTAGGGGTAAGGTGTTAGACTTCTGTGCTGGCGGCCGGGGTTCAATCCTCGGTCCCGGCACAGATTTATCTGATTTCCAAGCCCTTCCTTCACCTCTGACAAGACATCTTGTAAATGTGGGGAATGCCAGGCCGCCACCGTGGTTCGGATTCCACGTTAAACTGTAGGTCCTTCATTTCATCTCACAATCACCCTACCATTACACATTAGCGTAAGAGCGTATAACCCGAACGGGTAGTAAGACGCGGTGCTAATAATAATAATAATAATAGTAATAATAATTTAGGAAGCTCAACAGTGACGTTTAGCTGAAACCGAGAGAGCCAGACGACCTATAAAGATATCTATAGTGGGCCCTAAAATACAACATGTACTAAGACGTAGAGCGTTTGACCTCGCAAGAGCTAGTACAAAACGAATAGTAAAAAAAAGTGACCATTAGGTAAGAGACTACTGTTTCACCTCGATTTCTTTCTGACGAAGTGACATATGAAAACACTCAAGTTAGAAAGCAAAATTTTTCATCAGAGTAGAAGTGGGTAAACGTAGAAACGTATTTTGTACCTCGTGAAGAAACGGTTGAAATAGAAAAGGGGACATCCGATCTATTCGATTCTATATCCAGGAAATATTTATCATCGTAAGTACACAGGAGAGTGACTATCGATCAAGTATTTGAAGCTAGAAGGGATGGCGACGAATTTAAAATAGCCAATTTAAATTTTTCTGCACACGATAACGATATTTACATTAATAACACACACTATAAGGGTATTCGAGGTATTTCGGAATTGTTGACCAGGTTAAACATAAACAAAGATCTAGTTACCGAAAGCGATTAAAAATTATAAAGACATTCTAATCGCTACGTGCGCTTATCGTCAAAATTTTGATCCTAATGGAAAAAATAACGTCTAGTAGAGGTGTGAAATATAAAACAATAATTTCGAAACTGTTTCCGGCCAGACTTCATTGGAACACGCTCAGATGACCGCCACGTTAAGAAAATACTATTACAATCTCCCGCGACCATCGGCGTTTTCGTCCACCACAAAACTTCAAAAGGCTAGTCGAGTAGATAAAATAAAAGTAGACGAATGGTTAACCAAGCAGGACGCGTACACTCTTCACCACAGTTTAAGGTAAAGGTTTCCACGTAGCCCCTACAGAGTGGCCAATATCGACGATGTGTAGAAGATATATTTAGTAGATATGAAAGCTTTAAAAAAGGACAATAAAGGGTTCAACTATCTTCTAAACATTATTGAAGTATTTACAAAGTAGGCGTGGTCTATACCTCTTAAAACAAAATTGGATACAGACATCACTTTGGCTATAGAACGGTATTTTAAGTGAGGAAGAAGAACCCCCCCCCCCCCTTTCAATTCAGTCGGACAAGGGTAGGGAATTTTAAAATTCTAAATATAAAACCTTTTAGAAACAAGCGGGTGTTCATTTTTATCATAGGCATAATTCAGACAAAAGGGGATCCATCGTTGAACGTTTCAAAAGTAAGCTGAAAAATAAAATGTGGAAATAATTCACCGTATTCAACACTCACAACTACATCGATGTGCTGGACAAGCTAGTTCAAAATTATAACGCTAGTGTTCATTCGACCAAAGGAATGGCTCTAGCGTCAGTCAAGCCTATTCACGTGCTTAAAATACTATTACGTCTGTGAAAATAGTAGGCACAAACGTTGTTCAAGGTGAGTGCGCATAAGTAAGGAAAAAATGATTTTTGACAAAGGATACGAGGCTAATTTTAACCGAGAAATATTTAGAGTTGTTAAAGTAATTCCAAGGCATCCCTAACCGGTTTATTCGTTACAGGATGTCCAGGCGCGTCTCATAGAGGAACATTTTAAAACTACGAACTAGTTCACGTTCTTAGTCCGATGATTTTCAAATAGATAAAATAGTAAAGAGTAAGAATATTAAGGGCATTCAACATCAACTAGTCAAGTGGAAAGTATACGACAGTTCTTTTAATAGCTGGGTACCTGCGTTGGACATTAAGCAAATAGAAGTCAGTTTTATGTAGCACTACCGTCGGATTCGAGTGCCGATTATTACGAAAATAATACACTCTCTTACTAGACGACAAAATTAGCACAACCCATATGACTAGAGCACGATCGGTGGGAAGTGGGACAATGTGAATTATCCTATCCCTAAGGTTTTGAAAGTCTCATAGATAATATTTATTAAAGGACAAATAATTGACGGATAACGTCGTAGTGACACTAGTGGGACGTGTTTCGTTTCTTCAACACGATTTCACGGTCTTAGAGGATCTTTATAATAAAATTAAGAGCTCGATAAGTGATAAAGGTGATCTCGAGGTTCTAAAATCTGAATTTTAATGGTACATTTTTCGCAATCAAACAATGTTAACAGCGATTAAAAACCAAAAGGGTGCATGGATGCCCAACAAGTCACCTATAACTACACGATTCAAAAACACTATATCATTTACGGTGGGGAAAATAAAATTTAAAATAGAATTTTCGATTTGTCTCTATGTTGGCATCGGAGACTTATTCACTACCATTCGAAATAGATTACTCAACATAGAGTCGCTTAATGCGGTAAATACACATATGAGGGATTTAATGAGCAAGGATATTAAGGGTGTCTTTTAGCGACCTAATCGTAAGCAACCCGGCTATAATTCATTCGAAACAGAACCTGTCTTTGTGTACACAGACATTAGAATTGCTAGGTGACTCATTTGTGAGATGAATTAGAATCATACAATTTCCTTTAGCCAGCCCACATCACGTGCTTTTTCCTACATTATAATTTTCCGTCTATAAAAGTAATTTTGACTCCATAAGTATAGGCTTATACAAAAAGTTTGGCGAACAAGTTAATTTTCAATCGGGTCCCGTGCCCAAGGTATAGTTTTAAATTTTAGAAAAAAACTAGATAAATAGATACGAGAGGTAGTAATTCAGCTTAGTCTGAACAATGGAGGGAGAGAGATAAAACATCGGTCCCATCTATCACGCCAGCTATAAAATGCAATGGGGCCAAGGTCTCGTAGCGTTCTTGGGCGGACTATTTCGATTTGTCAAACCGTTGTTTGGGAGGGGGCAAAAGCGGTGGGGAAATAGGTGTTACAGACAGGTTCGCACAAACTGGCCGATATAGCCACAAAGGAACCTGGCCAAAAAGTGGGTGATATATTTAAAAAGTGCGTCACTCAACAGGTATAGGAACGCTTCTAAAAAAAAAGGGTAAAAAAGCGTAAATGACTCCAATCGGAGGTGGGCGCTAGAGCAAAAGGAAACAAGAGAGCTAAAACATATTGTTTAGATTAATTATGGAGTGTTAGAAAACAGAACTCGTTATTTTAAACACAAAATGCATTCAAACGGTAACTAAAAATATTAAATTGGTCGAATACAAGCCCATCACTTCCGTGGACAACGACGCTCAGTTATAGTTCTTTTGCCCCGAAGACGGTGAGTACTTTCGCTACCTATCTTCGATTAAATTATATCTTCGTATTCAATTCGTGAAAGTGGACGGGACACCGGTTGCGGCCGACAATAAAATCGGATGCGTCAACAATTCTATACATTCTTTAATTAGTCAAATCACTATATCTCTCAACGAAACAATTATTACTACCTCGATAGACAACTATGCGTACAGGGCTTATTTAGGGACTTTAACTAATTATGGTCGAGACGCCTCCGAGATCCACCTAGTGAACGGTATGTGGTTTTTGGATACCCTTGCCACTAACGGCGAACTCGCTGCATCCACAGAGAACAAAGTTTTCTCCACGAGATATTTTTTAAAACATCCGGTCGACTTAGTGGGACGTTTACACGCTGACATATTTACTATTTCACAATTGCTATTGAAAAATGTATCCATGCGTTTTAGCTGCTCACAGACGCGTACAATTTAAATACCGACATCCGGCTGAAAACTTTAGATGCCACCCTCTTTGTGAAACACGTAGAAGTGTCACCGACTATTTCACTTGCTATATAAAACACACTATTACGAAAGCCAGCCCAATACGACATTGATGGGTGAACGTCAAGTCTGTGATCGTAACTAAAGGATCCAAGTCTGTGAGCCTAAACAATGCTATCCAAGGGATTATACCTAAAATTGTTTTACTTACTATTGTGTTTAACGATGCGTTTGTGGGAAGTTTGAATACGAATCCGTTTAAACTCATTCATAGAAACCTAGATTGTTTAGTCTTGTATGTAAACGGGATCAAAAAACATTTGCACATTTTGATAAATTTTGACAAATTTGGCACGTCCACCCTCACCTATAGCACATTGTTTTTGGTATTGGGCATACACCACCAAAACAACGGACATTTAATCACGTGAGATATGTTCAATGAAGTTTACTTTATGCTGGCGTTCGACTTGACTCCCGACAGTGCAGGACAAGGACTCGCACACCAGCATTCAGACAGAGGGGAACGAGAGATTTGAGTTATAGTTCAAGACAGACCTTGATACTTATAGCCTGTTTGTTCTATTCTGAGTACGAGGGGGCGGTGGCGATAGATTCTAATCAGGAAGTGAAAATAATTATTAGCACCATGAATTCGAATCAAATAGACACACTGCTGGAGCGCAAACTTTATACTATAAAGGAACGTATCCTTCGTACAAATTACCTCAACATTTCACTCGTCCCACCTTATTTGTGGTCAATCTAGACTCTCACCTAAACCCAGATCCCTCTGGGTGGTTCTATATTTTTCCAAATTTTGGGAGTATGTTGATACATATGCCAGACGACTGAACCTATCGATGACTAGACTCATGAATAAACACTCGAGACTATAGACGCACAATAGAAAACAACTCCAAGCCATAGCATCCGGTGTGTGTTGCCACTATTGCTGTCTATTTGCCGTTGCCAAGGCCACCGGATGGAGCCTGAAGAAATTCACAGACCTGTTCTCCGTCACCGACTTGTGCAAGATCGACCGACTTGTCTTCACGCTGTTCGAACACCACTTTGTCAGCTGTCCAAGGTGTACGACTAGTGGGGCCCAGACAGGTGGTCCAGCATTAGATATAAAAGATATACTCAAATTTTATTTAATCCTTTGTATTCAATTATCTGACAGATGAACATCGTCGTGTCAGTCATCTTTGATTTTTCATTTATTGACAACTCAAAAAAGGGAATGGGTGGTCACAGAGCTTGTGATAGTTTTCATCGACGAGAAATAATCCTCGTGTTATCATTTCAATAAAACCACTAGACTGTGCTACTCCTAATTGGCTTCAATTCTAAAGTAAAATTTAGATAAATCCGTCGTACCTTACGCATATAATAAACAAAAAGGCAATTTCTTGTCCCATCTCACAGGGTGGACATTCATTCCTCTACGCAAGGACTATAAATACCCCTTTGTAGATGTTATCAACTCAAATTGTGGGGATGTACCACTCCTTGTCACGACATCACCCCGTGCGCATTAAAAAAAATGCAAACGCCTTGGCACGATTCGTCAGATTTCACAGCGTCGAGAAACTATATCAATTTTGTCCAAATCATTGAAGACGGTGAAGATGACAATACTAGCTTTAATTATGACGACTGTTGATTACAGGTCATCAGCCCAGACGAAGACAGCGATGGAGAAGGTGACGTGCAGCTGCAATATGGTGGACGACCATCTCCCATCCGTCGCCAAAGATCGACATGAGGATTCACAACAGACTTTCTAACTATGTGACAAACATAACAAACACGTAGCGGTGAGTCTCTTTCCTAAACGCAACTTTTACGCTCAAGTGATGTTTTCGTCAAATTCTAAGTGTCTTATAGTCACCGTTCCCCAATGGAACTTTTTCATCAAAGAAATACTCTTTTGGTTCGATTATGTGGAGAACTGTGTAAACTTAGAGTCAAAAATGGACGACTTTTACATAGTTGTGAAAAACTTCTGGGCGTGTGGAAATTGAGCCTGACTGAAAAAAAAATTCACATATACTTGCCTACGGATGAATTAAAAACTCTGTACGTTCTTGAACAATACATCACTCGCCATGTAAAATATCTCAACCATCCTTATGTATCGGTATTCATAGACAATGTTCTGACCTCCAAATCATTTGACGAGCTTTGTATTTTTATGCATAACAATAATAAAGTTGAAAACGTGTACTTTTTTAATAATAGTAATTATAAAATGTGAAAAGTATGTATTTATCTTTAATTTTTTGTAATATTTCCCTCCGTTTAAATGTTATATTTGTAGTAAGAGTCGTATTGTTAAAAAAAAATTAGTTTTACCACTTTATAGTGTCCATCTAAATATGATGACATTAATAAACATAATAACCACAGTATTGGTGGATATGATGATTCATGCATGGTACAACATTAATCGACGTCAAAACAAAACGTCACAGTTTTACGTGTCACTCACTCTACGTAAGACATCTAAATACGATGGCATTATTAAACTTAACAACCACAATATTGGTAGATATGGTGTTTTGTGCGTGGTTTAGGATGGATATAAATATATTAATTCAAATCTGATTTATTCACGTCATGCTCTTATGAAGATTTATTATAAACAAAATACTAAATGTACCGTGGATACAGACTGACCCGCCACCAACAACAGTTTTCTACTCACCCTATTCACCAGAAAAGCCGAGGTCTCGTACAATAACAACGATCACGCCACGGAACGACCTTGTTGTACGCACTGCATAAAACTTTGAATGGGAAGTCAGCGATTTACCCATCTGTTCTCCAAACTAAGACAATCCGTTCAAAGCGCGCATGCACGAGATTGCAATTATAAGTGGATATCAGTGGCTTGGGTGTCCGAGGTCGCCCCCACCCCCGTGGCTATGTGAGTCTCAACTGCGCTGTGGAAGAGTTGGACTATGTGATTAGATATTGGTGACGGCTCGATGATGTAATTCTTTCCTCACGTGTTTCCCCCGCTGAGCAGAATCAAATATAAGCCTATGGCCTGCAATGAATGGCACTCTTTGATGTCGGTTAGGTGTAAGGAACACTTGGGTGCTATGTAGGCCCCTAAGATAGCTTTAACGTAAGTTATTGTAAAGGACGGATATTACTTTGACCATGATCATTGTATATTACAGGCTAGGGTTCTAATCATGGCGAAGTTTAGGAAAATTATGGTAAAAGAGGGAAATTAAACTTTGACCAAGATCTTTCTATATTCAGGTCAGGGTTGGAATCATTGTTAAAAGAAGTCAGTCTATCTGGCGTTGTTAAGTGTTTGTTAAGTAATTGGGAGATACCCAATCGGGCAACGGTCAGATGACTTTAATTCTTGTTGCTTTATTTACTATTTCATGGGACATATTAGGTATTAGATTATTTATATTGTTAACAGTCAGATGACTTTTAATCTTGTTTGTTATGTTTACTATCGTTCGAGACATATTAAAGGTTAGTTTGGTTGTAATGTTAACTTACATTTTTTGAGAGCGTTATATTCATATAGGGAAGTAAATTACATGTACCCCTTGTTTAGTTTGGTCATATTTATTAAGGACGGCTTCCCTGTCAATGCCAAAATATGATAGCCTGTTGTATATCTATAAATATGAGGAGTATTACCTTGTTAATTATACCCGAGTATTGATATCTATCAAAGTTGAATATACCAAATTGTACATATTATTCAATGTTAATAATCACCCTAATAAACTAGCCCTTGGGCTGTATTTGTTACCTTCGCTTGTTCTTGTCTGTACCCAGACTACCTCATGGTATTTTCCCTTAGACTTAGCTATAATAACTCTGGTGAGACAAGGGTTTTGTTGGGCTTGCTGAGAATGGATAATATACGTCCCTGGTGATTACCTTTCTTTTATTTTGTAATATCGCAACTCGCTATCTGTGGTGGTTGGTGGGAACTTAGGCGATTCAGCTAAGGTACTGACCCCACAGGTGGTGGTTGATAAACAATATTTTTACTCGAAATGTGCACACATCAGTCTAGGAACAATATTATAATTCATTCAAAACTGATTTTATTCAATCAATAAACGTCATTCTCCTTGATGTCACTGTCATACGTCACATACTACACATAATACATTATTTATATATCACTAGCTTATTCACACACTTCAATATTCTCATTTGCGGTCGATCGGATAAACCCTGCTCATTATTACTTATGGATATTTTAAACTTATTTTTACAATATAATAAATACACACAAAAAATTATAACTGAACGTGGTGACGTTCACTCGTGTTTAAGAATTAGATTGAGTAGATTTTTAACTTAATTTACAAAAGAATAACATACTTAAAACTTATTATTATAAATAAACGTAGCTATGTTCACTCGTGTTTACAAATCTAATAAAGGATCTTTTCAACCTAATTTGCACCAGAATAATCACACTCAAAACATTATAACTGAACGTTGTAACGTTCACTGCTGTTTACAAATTAGATTAAGTATATTTTTAACTTGATTTACAAAAGAATAAATATACTCAAAAATATCATATATGAACATGGTAACGTTCATTTGTGTTTAAAAATATAATTAAAAACAAGTTCTGCCCCATCTATCTGCTGTGAAAATAGACCTAGCCATCAAGGGAATATTTAACACCTGTAACTTATCTTTCTTACATAAAAATGATGTCAGGAGCTAGCGAGAGAAAATAAAGAGAAACACCGAATGCCAAACCTCCACGGATGGGCAAACCGACTCCACTCAAATCAACTAAGGGGAACAGCTACTCTGGGAGCTCCTCAGTGGGGATCAAATAAAGGACCCCCTAAAAATAAACAAAATGCCCCTAAATTCCTTCCAGCAAAATCCCGAACGAACATGACTATTGTGTTGCAGCCCTGAACTGTTCGGGGCATTTTTTTAAGCTGTGTCACGTGAGCTCGACGCACAGGGATCCCACTCACAGGGTCCACTAATTGGAATTTGATGTCACCCATAAATCTATGTATGGCCACCGGGGTGGACCACCTATAACCCAATTTACCCGCAATACCACGGGCTTTGTCACTAAGTTGGTGGATTTGATATACCACCCTGTCAACTATTTTGAATGGCATGAAATGCCACCCCCATTGAACTTTCTGTCAATCCTCTCGTGTGACCGCTTCAGCTGTCTGAAAGCGTCACCTCATTTGCGTAACACCTGCCTAGTGGATGGTTGCATCTGTTCAAGTGGGAGTTGCCATTTACTGTTAATAGGGAACTGTAGCTCGTGTCCCATCATTAGCTCGGCTGGGGTAGAATTGTTACTAGAGTGTGGGGCTTTATTGAGAGCTACCTGAAGCCAGGAAAATTTAGTGTCCCACTGGCGGTAGAACGTGTGGTGGAACGCAATTAAGGTAGATTTTAAATTCCTGTGACTACGTTCCTATAAATTTGGTGCAGGATAATCTGCCATTGTCTGAGACAATGATACACGGGATTCCAAAATGCTTTAATACTTCCCATTCTAAACCTTTTATGGCCGTTACCAAGGTAGCGTTTCTCAACGGAATGAACTACGTGAACTTTTAGAATCCGTCTACTACCGTTAATACATATAGGTTCTCATTCACTGACCTTGGTAGGGGGCCAAAGAAGTCGACCAAAATTCTCTCCATGGGGAACCTAGCCACACTGGAAGAAAGCATGCCAACGTTGCACTTTTGGCCGGGCTTAGCACTTAAGCAATTTTCACACGCTTTTACACGATTGCTTAAATATCTGTCTATACCCGTCCAAAATAACCTTTTTCTTTCTAGAGCAATAATTTAGGTAATACCTAGATGTACGTGTGATAATATCCAAATAACAGTTGCCGAAAAGAGGCGGGAACTCACATTTTCGACTGAGACTGGTGGGAGGGCTTTACATACAAAATATTATTTTTCAATTTATAATCAAGAATTATTTGGGTTTTTTTTTCCAAGCGATTTCACAAATTCTTCAACGCTGGATCTCCTGCCTGTGCAGATCTGAGCAAAGTGAATAGTTCGGGTAATTGAGTAAATAATAAGACCATGGGGTGTAGATCGCTATAGCCCGAAGCGGAAATAGGGTGGGATGTTTCCCCCGAAGTGGGCTCAAACATTCTTGCGTCTGCTACTAAATTATTTTTCCCCTTAATTTTTACAATAGGGAACCGAAATGCTTGCAACTGAGTAATCCAACGGGCAATTTTCCCAATTTACAGTGGGTGGTTTGTTAACCAAGCCACGGCAGAGTTATTAGTATGCAATTCAAAAACATTAGTCTCAATATTCAGTCTAAATTTATCATTGGTGAAAATTATTGCCAATGCTTCTAGTTCATATGTAGGATAGGTCAGTTCATATTAATGGAGCATCCGGATGGCATACGCCACCAGTAGAATCTTCCCTTCAGTTTCCTTTGCCAACATAGCTCCCAACCCTGTCAACGACGCGTTAGTGTGGAGGATAAACCTTTTTTGAAAGTCGGCCATTTTCAAAATATGCGCTTCAATCAATGCTTGTTTTAACTTCTGAAACACCTGTTCGGCATCATTCAACCATAATAAAGTGGTGTTTGTCCTTATAAGATTGTACAGTGGTGCCACTAAAGACGACAAGTTTGGTATGAATTGGCCCAAAATCTATCATGCCCAAAAACATCGACAGTTTCTTTTGAGCGTTGGGCACAGGGAATTCTCTAATTGCCCGAGTTTTCCCGGGATTTATTTATATTCCCTTATGGTGTACATGAACCTGTGTCTAGGGGTAGCATACCCATTTGTTCAGATTTGTAACTTCAAAGATCCACTCCTCGAAGTTTGGAGACCCTGTGTCTTTTTTGGCCTCGATAAGATTTCCTCTCATTGATTCGGCTTGAGTGAGTAACCGCGTGCATTTGAGTAAGAGCTCATCACTGCCTACAACGTCTCTGTGTTTAAATTTGGTCTGAAATCTCGTCTTTTGAGATAAGTGCGGAGTTTTGGATTCCCCAACCCATTGCCAAAGTAAATTAAGTTTCCTTTCTAGTGTGGATATTTCTAGCTCCCTCGATGGTCATTCACTGGGGTCGATTAGTTACATTTTTCTCATTCTTTCTCTTTCCCACAATTTAGAAAGCTGTGGTCTCATGCCCTCTACTGTTGAATCTGGCACCACCACCCTTATACGGATCTCATAATCTAACTCGTCCGCTTCTAACCTGTTTCTTTCTATGTTTCTATCCATAACAAACAACAAGTAATGTGTACCAATATGTGGAAGGACTCGTCACTCACTATGTAAAATAATTATACTTCATTAAACGTACATTGATTCAGGTAATATTGTAAATTTTGTTCCACACCACCAAAAATACCACTTAAGCCTATCAAGACTATAGATAATACACAACATGTTAAACCAGTTAATTTTACTAGTGTATCCCAAACTAACCGCTATATTTTAGTTTACTACTTAGTTGGCCATTTGTTTGTCCTTTTAAGATTACCAGATCGTTTGATGTCGTTATGTGCACTTTAATCTTGTGGATTCTTATCGCTGCCCCGTTGTTCGCTTTGTTATTGGACGTCCTCTCCGGCAACGGAAAATTGCTTCAGTGGACTGGAGGTGCTGACACCCTGTCATGTGTTGTCTGACGTCCCACATTGTGATTTAAGGTGTCACTCTCAAGGACTTGGTACTTTTGGCAAGGTTGCCACGCCCTAGAAATGTGTTGTTGGACATCCCCTATGGCAATGGGAAATTGCCCCAGTTGGCTGTAGATGCTGCCACCCTGTGTTTTGGTGTCTGAAGTCCCACGCTGCTGTTTAAGTTGACCCTCTCAAGGAACGTATGTTGTCTGGTCATCTTTCTCACGCTCTAGAAATGTTCCCCAGGACAATGTCTGCAATAGCTGTGGCTCTGATGTTCCACGTTGTGGTTGAATGTGTCTACTCTCGAGGACTAGGTTCTGTCTAGCCAGGTTACTTGTGTCATTGAAATGTCCACCCGGACATTGACTGTTTGAGCTGTTGCTCTGACTTTCGGAACTGTAGTTGAATGCGTCTAGTTGACGGTTGACTATCGTCAAAGTTATTTTTTCTTTCGTGCTCAATATTACCGGAGGCCGTTACAAATAAAGATCTGATACCATGAAACGTTTGCTCCTCTGGAACCATGAAACTCCTTCATTAATAAAAACTCCCTCACTATTAATTCCATAAGCCTGTAAGATTTCTCTTTAATATTGAATCTGTTGCTAAGCAAAACCCAGCCTTGTGATCCACTGATTGAAACACATACATTTCTCTTTAAACTAAGTTTTATTGTCTGAACAAAGATATCGCTATAGTACATTCAAAATTACTCTCTTCCTTGATCTGGTCGATTCCATGCACATTGCAAGCGAGCCAAATCACGAGTGTCCCGGTCCCTGACGAGTCCCTCCCCCCCTCCCACTTCGCGTGGCACAGCTCTAGCGGCTGGTTAAGCAAATATACTCTTGTGTTGCGCCAAATAACTCCACGTTGAAAGAATGGAGTGGGGAGGGATCGCCATGTCACCGCTACACAAGACATTACAATACATCAGCCATGGATAACAAGTATTTAGGGTAACGCCTCTGACGCTCAACTTGGTTCTGGATAAAGAGCGTAATTCCTCAAATAGCCACAGGGCGCTATCATAACATCTCCCCTCTAAATAACTAGACGGTTTTCTGGTTCCAGTCAGTGATATAGACTTTTGTTCCAGGGTTAAGACTTGTGAGAGGCCTAAGACCTTGGTGACGATCATAATTTACTTGTTGTTTCAACAGTCTGTGTTCTTTTCCGTGGAACAGCTGGTCCAAATCAACCGATGAGGGAACGAGATTACTAGGCAATGCTGTTATAAATACCCAAAGGTTTTATCCCCATCAATAGCTCAGCGGGGCTATAGCCAGATTTTATAGGTGTGGAGCGCAGCATAAGTAAGGCTTTGTATGTGTCCTCACTCTTTTCAATATGATTTTTAAAATTATTTACTTCAGACTCTATAAAGCCATTGCTTTGTGAGTACTTTGGGCTGGATGTATCAATTTTAAAATTATAATATTTGGCAAAATGAGAAAAAATCATTTATAACATTGTTATGTATACATTGTGAGCCACAATCATCTCTAATAATTTCATGTACTCCATGCCTGGTTAGAATATAATTAAGATGATTTATCACACAACTAGTAGTAAGGTGCTCCAGCATAGCCATTTCTGGATATCTGGAGTAATAGTCACCATCAAGGAAATACTAGTTACCTTTCAATTTCAAAAGATCCATGCCAATTTTTTCTAAGGCCTCTTAGGAAACAAAGTAGTCATTAAACGTTCTGATCAATTTATCCTAAATTTGGCACACTCGTACAATTCTCAACAAGATCTCTCGGCTGTGTGAACAATCTTGACCACTAAACGCTTTGTTTAGCAAGTGCTCTACATTTGGTAATCCCCTGATGACCTTCATGTAGCTGATTTCCTTACATGTGCAATTAGGAATTGTTAGTCTATTACCTTTTAGTAGAAGGCCATTTTTTTTAGAGCTATTTCATTTCGATGTTGCCAATATTTTAAGCACATGTCCGGTATTTGTGGCTTTAGAGGCCATTCGTCTTGGCAAAACTAGTCTCATCCTTGTGTTTATTCTAAACCATTTCTGCCAACTTAGTATAAGATGCAGGAAGACCACAGACAACCTCTTGAATATAGGCCATCACTGCTTCAGCTAGTTCATCTTCCCCAGCAATTAGTGACTACGTATTGCGGGAAAGAGCATCAGAAATTAGTCGATTTTTACCAGCTACATGAACAATCTCAAACGAATCCCTCATCAATCTAAATCTAATTCTATGTAGCCTTGGGGTTATTGATCTAGGAATCTTGATCTTTGGTGGGGGAAATAGGAATTGAAGGTTTATGATCAATCTATATTTTTATATAAATGCCTGTAGTAAAATTAAAAAAGCGTTCAGATACCCAAGCAAGAGCGAGACCCTCCTTCTCAATTTGTGCCCACTTTCTCTCAGCTTCAATAAGAGTTAGAGAAGCGTAACAAACATGTCTTGGAGATCCATCATCTTGGCGTTGTATTAAAACTGCATCACGGCCATAGGATGGTGCATTATCTGACAAAATAGTCTAATTATTGAACTTATATAAAGCAAGATTAGGTGGCTTTGCTATGGCTAACTTAATGTTTTAAAATACTTGAGCCTGTGGACAATCCCATAACCACTCGATGTTTGAGAAGAGAAGCTCATTAAGAGGTTGTAATAAGGTAGACATATTTAAGACGAACTTGGCAAGAAATGTTACAAAACCCAAAAATCCTCTTAGCTCGGTTACATAAGTGAGAGGTTTCAGTTTTAGAATTCTTTGAGTCCAGAGAAACACCCTTCGCAGATTCTATATGACCAAGAAGTTTATTTAAATTTGCTGAAACTAACACTTTTCCTCATTTAGAGTCCAACCTGCTTCTTGCAGCCTAGAAAGGACCTTATAAATCCGTGAGTTACGTTCGTCAATAGTTGTCTTATATACTATAATATCGTCAAAATGGCAGACAGCTCCCCCAACTCCTTCTAAGTGTCAACTGATTTTCTGAAAAACCTCCAGAGCAGGGCATATCCCAAAAAGTACTTGAAGAACCCAATACCTTCCATACGATGTGATGAATGTGGTTAGATACTTAGCACTGAATCTTACTACCCGTTTTGGTTATACGCTTATGTACTATTTACACTAATAGGTTAGGAATTGGGAAGGTTGAATATAGAGTAAGTGAACTTGCATTTAGTGGAGGGAGAGTGGAAAACCACTTAGGAAAATCACTCACAGTTCACCCAAGCGAGATTAAAACCTTGATCTCCGCGTCCTCGGCAGCAAAGCTCAACATAAATCTAGTGTGTTACACAAATATGCCACCGAGGTAGGTGTAAGTGGTTAAAGATTTGGAAGAATCTGTGAGGGGAACCCACCAGAGTTCTGAGTTGGAATCTAGTTTTGAGAATACCTTAGCCCCTTATAGTTGACTTAGGGATTAATCCTATGAGGGGAACCTGCCAGAATCCTGAGTTGGCATCTAGTTTTTGAGAATACCTTAGCCCACTCTAGTTGACCTAAGGAATATTCAACTGTTGGCATATGTTGGCATAGGGAATAGTTATCTTTCTACATGTTGATTAATATAGTCAGGTTCACACATAACCTTGGGGATCCATTGGATTTTGGAACTATAACGGGAGCACACCAATCAGGTGGCTCATCAACATTTTCTATGACTTTATCACAAACCATCCTATCCAATTATTTTCAAGCACCATCTTTAAAGGTAAAGGAACACGTCGGGGAGCACTAATAGCATGTGGTACAGCCTTCTTTCTAAGTTTTATTTGGTATGGTTCTCGAATTTTTCCTAGTCCTGTAAAAAAGCTTGGGGAACACAGTTTTTGGAACTAATTTTTATAAAGCTTAGATTCTCACTTGTGTGATGGCTTAGAAGAATTCTCTCTGCTCCTTTAACTACATAGATTGTCTCAAAAATAGTTTTGTTTTTGTATTGGAGTCTCCCTTGAATCCTACCAATAGTTTTGAGCTAAGCGTTTCCTGAACCAGTTATGATTCTATTTGATGATAAAAGCTCAATATATTGAAAGGATTCCTCTTATGTACATTTTCAATAATATTCACATTTGCGCCTGTATCAATTTTAGCAGAAAGGTCTTTCCCACAGAATTTGTTGTTTACCAACCATTGCAAATAATCATTAAATTTTTTATAAATGATTAGTTTCTGTAGAGGCAAGGCCGACAAACTCGCTGTCTTCATCTAACTTGTCCTCCGTGTCAAAAGAATCAACTTATCTAAATCTACAACATTTTGCATAATACCCTTTATATCGACACTGATGACAGATAGCACTCATAGCAGGACATTTGGTTCTAGGGTGTTCAGTATTACTAACACACCTAAAACATGATTTTCTAGTTTGACTTTTATCTTCGTTAGAAAAAGTATTCCTACTACAACAACAAAAATCTTCTCTTTTTTTTAGATATATTTAAATCATTAACCTTGTCCGCTTAACTTGACTAGCTCCTACTAAAGTTACCTGCTGATTTTTCACTTGCTCGGATTGTATAACAGAATTAACAACGGTTTCTAGAGTTATTTGGCATCTAATATTAGTTTAAACGAGAGATTTTTATCTATAATACCAACTATGGCTCTATCTCTAATGGCTTTTTCAGAAAAAGTAACATTAAAGTTGCGGTCTTGAGCAACAGTATGAAGATTTGTAACATAATCACTGACTGACTCGCCCTCGTGTTGGAATTTATTATAGAACTGTGCACGTTCAAAGATTATGTTTTTGGTTGGGATAAAATGGCTATAAAACTTCTGAAGGACTGTATAACACTTCTTTTGATCAGCTTATGATAGCTTGGACAATAGAAAAATATCTGTTTCAGCCTGATGGCTCATCAAATAAATCAAAGAATCTACCTGATCTTCTGCCTCCTTCATCATATCTGAAGCACGTCGAAACTCAAAAAACGATCCTTCTATGACTTCCGTTCCAATGTCGATTTGAAATGGAAAGGGTCTGAGGCCGCTATTTGATACACAGGAGCCGACATATTGGAAATGTTCACCTTAGTTATAACTTAAATATGGCGCAATATACGACCACTGCCACCATATGATATTATAGCGAGAGTTGTTAATAAATAATAAAAATAATACTGTAGCTAATAATATAACGTTCTAACTCAGAACAAGGCAAAGTGTATTCTGTTAAACACGTTGCAGATATAAGACATTACAATACATCAGCCACAGATAAAATGTATTTAGAGTAACGCCTCTGACGCTCAACTTGGCCCTGGATAAAGAGCGTAGTTCCCCGTATAGCTGCAGGGCGCTATCATCACAGTATCCGATTCTCAACTACTTACTCATTTTAATTTCCACTCTATTCTCGTTATTGTTAGTTAAAATTGTTGTTAACTATCTAAATGTATCAACCCTACTAAATTATGTGTTCACAGAATTCTCTAAATGGCTGTCATCAATCTGTGCTGTTGCAACAGTTTCCTTACTATAATCTAACAAATCTAAATAATCTGTGAAACTTCACGGCTTCGTTGTATCACTAAATTTCAAGCCTTCCTCACACACTTGCATTACCCTATTGGCATATTCAATGTCTTATCAAATACAATGGTAGTTTGGTGTGGAATGACAATTGTAAAGGCTAGATTAAAAAGTAATGGGAAAAAAGCAACTCCTTGTTTTAATCCAATATGTATCTCTAAAGGATCAGACAAAGTGATTAAAAGAACTTGTTTAATGTTTGTTTAGGTTTTTTGTCAATAAATATTTTTGCATTGTCAACAATAACAACTTAACAAGATTGATATCTTAATAGTAGACGTATGTGAAACTTTAACTTAACTTCAAAACAAATATAAGATTCAACTTCACTTCGAAAAAAATTCCAGCTCCAACAATCACAAAACTTCGCAAAAAAATATATATAAATAGCTTAAATCCTCAATTTATGGTCAATTATTGTAATTCTGATATGCTTTCATCATCATCATCATCATTCACAGCTTCATGCCCCTTGCATGGTCTACCTAGAACATAAGCCTCTCCATTTACTCCTGTCCTCCCACCACCTCTGTTTCTTCACACCACCCCATCCACTCCTCTCCTCTCCACACTTCTCTCATCTCCCTTTATCCACCTGTCACTGGGTCTTCATACTGGCCTCCTGTCCACACCACTTCAATCTCTCATGCAGAGGTTCATCCTTAACTCTCTAACCCTCATTCTGTCCAACCTTGTCACTCCAAGCCTACTCCTCAAAAATTTCATTTATCATTCCTTTATCCTGCTCTTATCCCTTTCCTTCGTCACCGAGGTTATAGACGTATACTACAATATTGGGGCATAGTACGTCCTGTACATCCCTCCTTTGCACTTCTGCGGCACATTTCTACTCCAGCTCAGGCTTCTGACGCTTTTGTAATATACCTCTACTCGCTTTCCTCCTTCACCAATTTCTCTCTCGTTACCTCCCCTTTCCTCTACCACACTTCCTAGGTGCCTGAAACTGTCCGTTTTCTTCGCTATTTCTACACCTAATTATACTCACCTTTGTGGGCTTCTTTTCCTTCCGTGTTGTAATCACTAATTCAATCGTCTTCATATTAAACTTCATTCCCTATTGTACCACTTCTAAAATAGAAAATATTTCTATTTATTATTATGGCGGCAGCTGAGTAAAACCATCTAAGTTTGGCTTGTGTTTTTATATAGACTGCAGGGGTTTTAAAGCTCAGTTTAATCCTATTATAATATAAATTATTAAATTTGCGTATTCATTAGTGTTTATAAACATAAGTTTGTGTGTATTTTGTCTCCAAAGTGTTTAAACAAATTATGGAATCATGGCACCAGGTGAAAGTTTAGTTGGTGAAATGAACGGCGTGGACATGGTAGTGATAGTAAGGGAACAAAGTATGGTGGTGCTGCAATCAAAAGAAGTTGGCTCACTGATCGTAAACAGTATTACGGAAGCAGTTACCAAAGCTGTTGTAGAGTAGCTTAAGCTTTACTTTGACTTCAACGGCAATGAGATTGTTGATCTCAAGGAAAACCTCACTAAGCGGAAACAAAATATTGAGACAATGAAATGAGAGGTACCCCAAAAGACCGATGAACTTGAGCAATACCAGCATAGGTCAAGTCTAACATTGGTTGGTGTTTCTGAGACAATGATTAAAAACTCAGAAATGTTGGCAGTGAATTTGATCAACAAAAATCTTAAGGGCATTTCTCTCACACCTGATGACATTAAAGATCTCATCGCGTTGGTCAAAAAAGAGGTGAAAAACCACGGCAAGTTTTTATCAAGTCTCTAAACTATGGAAAAAGTGATTAAGTATTTAGAAATAAAAAACAATTGAAAGAACAGGATTGAACATCAGAGAGGATCTTAAAGCAATAAGCCTTAAACTTTTCCAAGCGGCCATTGAAAAGTTCAGTGTGACCTAGGTTTGGACACAAGGCAAAAGGGTGGTGATCAAGCTAGCTGAAAGCAATAGATTCATCACAAATTCAAATTAGCTGAAATATTTAAAGTAGTTGTTCCCAGCACAGCCAATCAAAGTGCAAACTTTTAATTTAAGTGCAATTTTCTTATGTATAGTTATGTATAGCTAATTTTATGATTTTTATTTATATCTAAGGAAAAATGAAAAATATTCTCTAATTTCCCAAATTTGTTTAGTTGGTTAGGCCATTTATTTTTAGTTACAGTATATCAATATCTTGGTTTTTTGATTAACTTTTGTGTACGTGCGCGTGAGTGTGTTTGTATTTTCTCTGCACAGTATTAAGACCTAGGTAAGTCAATGATTCACAAAAAAAAAAAAATCATTTGTATGTCCAAAAAGTCTATATGAAATTTTAACAGTGTCGAGTCCCGCAACATTGTACTTTCTCTCGTTATGTCACCTACCTCCCATGTGAAAAAACGCCAGATCTGGAATATTCTTAGCTAGAAGTTATATTTGAAGCAAACTAATTTTCTCTATGCATTTCTTTCAATAAAAGTAAGCTTTTATTTAATAGCAAATTGCGTCAAAATACCTGTTTTGGTAGTACGAATGTATACTAATTAATATACTGGGTTAGGGATGAGTAGGTTTTTTTTTATGAAGTGTACCTGTATTCGCGTGGAGGGTAATTGTAAAACCATTACGTAAAAATCTCCCTCAGTAGACCATACAGATATTGGAACCTCGATCTCCCTGTTATCGGAAGTCCAGCCTATACTATAATACACACCTGTTAAATTTTCAGAAATGAAACGGCTAAGAAAATGTCAATTTTTTTTTTATTAATCTAAAGGAAAAATGTACTATTTAATTTCAAGAAGTTAATGTACACTTCCTCTAGTAACAACCTGTCTCATACCTAACCCACTAGGCTAATTAGGACCTGTAGGCCTATGGGTACCATGACGTGGTGTTTATAAATAAATAATGTGTAAATAAAGGAGTTAAAAAATTAAATACATTTTATTTAAAGTATTTTATAAACATGGAAATAACATTGAAATATGATATTATGTTTTATAAAAAAGGTTCTTCGGATTATATTAAATAACAAAATTAAAATTGCTGTGGTAGACTATAATTCACTTTTCCTAATTTCACAAAGCCGTGTTCCCAATTGCATTTTATATAGAAGTCATCGTTAATCTTGAAATCTCGAGTTGTTGCATTGACCCTAGCGAATTCTTAAATATAAAAAAGTCATACATTTAATACCAAAAACATAATTATAAGATTAATCAAGATCATTCTTTTAAATAATTATTTAAACTAGCTCTATTAGTGTTATCAACTTAAATTAAATACCGTAGGGTACTGGTAAGAAAGTGGTAAGAAATTGGTCAAAGCTAATTTAGGCCTAGTTTTTTTCAAAATCTGTAGTTTTAAAAATGTAAATAATTAATATGTTAAAATATTGATAGATTTATGTAATCGATATTATTATGTAGATTCTGAGGCGTTTCGGGAAATGGTTAGGAATAATATATGGTCAAACCCTATATTGACGGGCAGCTGTGAGTTCATGATTCAATTTTCTAAAATAGGACCAGAAGTAGGTATAATTGTTAATAATATGCATCATGCAAGTCTGTTATGTGTTTATTTGGATTATTATATTCACTCTTTTATTTAGGTTGTTTTAAAGTACTATTTTTGGCCTACTATAGCTACTAACGCCACGACACCTAAGTGACAGATTTTCATTAATGGTTAAGACCCTGGCTTAATTGTCAAAGAATCCAACATAATTATGAACACGCGTGTATAAAATAAATAAGATCTATAGCATCATAAAATTAAAAGCCTAAGATTAGTATACAAGAATTTTAACTTACATGATTTTGTCAGCACTTTGCCTGCCTAGGTAGATTAAATTATTTTAAACCAAGTTGATATTTGAATAAAACAAATTTCCCGCGCCCAATTTCATGCATGGCCTTAATTTAACACCGTTAATTTTCAAATATGAAAGGTGTAGGCCTATATCTTAATATATATAATTCTTCTGTACGTGTGTATGTCACTGAACCCCTCCTAAACGGCTGGACCGATTTTGATGACATTTTTTGTGTGTGTTTGAGTGGGTCCGTGGATGGTTTTGATTCACAATTGGACTCGGTAGGTGGCGCTGCAATCGGGTTTTAGGATACTTATTTATTTTTTAGTGATTTTTTTGGAGGGTGAGGGGATTTTTTAAAAAATTTTTACATATCAGAAGCTGACTGTACGTATTATCGAAATAGTATTCAACAAGTATATACTATTTCGATGGTACGTATATAGGTAAGTTGTTCTGCGTAAGCCCGCAAAGGTTCTAGGTCCAAAACAGTATATATTTTGCACTATGAAAATAGAAACATATAAAACGTAATTTGACATTTTGTATGTTGTCTTGACAAACCTTGAATTTGTAATATTTGTGTAACTCACTAATTGAAGTTAATTGTGAATTTGTAATTGTGATGATTACATAGTATTTGTTTTATTATCGAAATCAACTATGCCACCCAAACGAAAAGCCAACGTTCGGGCAGGACAACGTCTGTCGGGTCCGCTAGTGGACCTATAATAAGCAAAAAATCAAAATAAATTAATATCAATACATGTAAATTATCTTCCAATACCAGCCAGATATGGGCAAGAATAAGCCAGCCAGATCGGGGTAGAACTGGTACAGAACCAGCCGGATATGGCCAGATTTGATTTTTCCACATGGAAGCTGTGAATGTGGATGAACCCAACCAGCCCTTACTTTCCCCTTCTCAGACGATGACCCCCTCCCCCCCTCCCCATACCACTCTCTTTCATACACCATTGCTTTTTCTATCACGTAGGAAAAGAAACGATTGCTTGTACATAATTAATTTAGTTAAACTTGATGAAGGATTGGGAAGGAGAATGCATTAACCAAGACGAAGAAAACGTTGAAGAAATAGACGATCTATTAATATAAATTAACTTTACCGCTTTATTTGCAAATGAGTATTTTTCCTTTAAGAAGTAAACAGACAATAACCTCAAATAAGTAGATTAATATTCCTGAAGATGTATAGCAAATTGAAGTTGTAACGACTCGGGATCCTTTGCACCAGAAACTAATACGCATTGACATAGCACAAAGTGAACCAAGATTAAGAAAACGTTGAAGAGATAGGCGATCTAGTTAATATAAATCTGTTTTAGCTCTTGATTCACAAATTAGTCTTATTTTGATTGAATAAATACTAGTAAATTTGTACGAATAGATTGTTATACCAAACACTTATGTTTTATTTCAAAACTACCATATTCTAATGTGTGTACCTGCAAAACTGTCTTTTTCCAGCGGAACACTGCAAAACTGTCCTTTTCCAAACTATAGTTCTAATTATTATCCAAACCGTATTGTCAATATTTGTGAAATTTACCAAATTTGCCCAGTTTGATATACTTTCATACCAGGTAAATTTTCATAAAAATATAAACATAAATAAACATATTACAGGTTCTTTTGATTTCCTCAAAATTCTACTATAATGGATAAGGACAGTTTTGCAACTCACCTACTCATATCTTTTCTCGTGCTTTATTTTGTTGGTGAAAGATAAAAAAACTACTTCAAATGAAAATATTAATGAGTATTATTTTTAAAACAAAAGATTGAATAATTATTTACTTACATTAAGGATAGCTGAAAAACTTTTAATAATTGATTACGTTAGATTGGTCCTGATTTTTTTGTTTTCTTAAGTAGATTGGCAGTCTTGGAAGTAGAACAAAATAATAATAATAATTTTATAAAAATAAAAATAAACTAACTTAAATCTATGGATTAAGACTGTGTATAAAAATTAATGAAACAAATAAAGCATACCTTGCAGTATTTAATATAAGTACAGTACATAAATAAGTACTGCAGCGGGATATTTTTGTTGCTATTTTCGTTTCAAATAGTTGCTCATGCATTTCCTTAGATTTAATTTCCTATATATATATTCTTCCTTTTTTATGTCACCGTGTCTTATTGCCTTTTCAGGCTATACGCATATCTATGTACTATTTACGCTAATCTTAAACATGGACTCGAACTGAAATATTTATAGGTTCTGGTTCTTGTTTCGGTTCTTTCAATAAACATTTTAAGGTTTCTTGTTTTGGTTAAAGAAAAATAAAATTCCTGCTATTTTTGGTTCTTAATTAGGTACAGTATTTCAAAATTAAATTAAAGAAAGAAGGGCATAAAATGTAAAAGACACATCACAAACAGTTAGAATATTTGAGAGCCGATAAGGACCAAAAAATATAGATCGATCCCAATACCAATAATGAAACAGCTTATTTTTACAAGTCCGGTTCTAGTTCCTTAAACATAACTTATTTCTTTTTAAACTTTCTGATCTTATATCTATCTATAACTGATACTACATTCAACCCAGGCTTTTAATTAATTAATTAATGGAAAAGGAGAAACCCACATTTCTCCAATGATAATCTTTTGTGCCACGACGGGAATCGAACCCGGAACTCCTATATCAGTAGCCAGATGCACTACCGACTGAACTAAGGTGACGGATGAGATAATTGCGTAGGTAGATATGAAGACCTAACAAGATTGTATCTGTAAATTTTTGCCTGAAAGATTTATTTAAATCCCCGAGGGATATTTTCAAAACCTTTACTTAAATACATGTACCGGTATCAATATGTAACAATAAATAATCACTTTTCATTATTTTAGCACATTACATGTATTCGGAATATTATGTAATTCCTTAGAAAGATACGGTCCTAGGCTCCTAAAGTGTCACGCAGAAATTTGAATATATATTTTCATTCCTGTGGTCACCAGCATGGAATAAAGTAAAATACTATGAAAGTCAAAGGTTTTAAGATACTTATAATTTAATGTGAAATGTCGGAGTACGTATAATATCATTATTTATAGATCTTCCTAAACTTTCATTTTGCTCTCCTTAAAAAAATTTTTTGCTGCTTTGGTCTTTATCATTCTTGACCCTTATTTTATTTATATCTTTGACTGGTATTAATATTCAGGTGAATTATTAAAATGGGCAGCCTATAGAATAAAAATTTATTCGAATGTCGTAATATAGCTGATAAGTTTGTGGACTAAGTGCCCTTATCCTTTAATACAGTTTATTGATATTACTTTCCTATTTAAACACTACACAATGTGTTTAAGGTCATCCCCTAATGTACTTAACTAATTTTGTTAAAAATAAACCAATATATTATAGCATTATCAAGTTAAATGCTTTTAAAAACATGAGCGATCAATTTATAATATTGGTCATATAAATTTGACAAATATTTACTTTTTCTTAATAAAAATTATACAACCTAAAACCATGAAATAAGTATTTGGTGATTAAACTTCTCTACAATATTTGAATTGCTTGCGTTCTAATATTTAGCTATACTAGTGCTCTTTGGTTTCAATTTCTAATTAATGAAAGAGAAGCCAAAACTCACTTATTTCTATCATATAGCCGGATGGGCAGCTGTTGCTGAAATTTTCAAGCTGTTGTCTGCATAACATTGTGTAAGAGAGAAGGAAATCTTAGGGTGCTCCTTTCTCCCTTGTACACATTCAAGGCAATATGGCAGTTTGAGATCGTTATGTAATTTGATTGAATATGTGATTAGTTAAATGTATTAATAAAAGATTTTAGGAACATATCACAGGTTGAAACTCTTGACTTGCTTATTTAAATAAGTTAATATAGGCTAATATAATATATTTCCTACAAGCCTATAAACTAAATAAGCGTTTGAACGTTAGACTTATATATAAGTTTGTCATTCGAACAAAATGTAATTAAGTTTTTCACTATAATTATTGAACTTTCAATATACTATGTGTTCTGAAACAATTTAAAAGCTAATAGCCAACTTTTAATACCGGTACATTGTAATACAGTTATATGTCATAAAATCATATAGTTAATGATTCTAAATGATTGTTTGAACAAGACTTCTACACAAAGTATGTCGTTCAAACAAAGGTAATAAAGTTTTTAGCTACCTTGGTTCATTATAGTTATCAAACTTTTTATTAAATATATTGTAGTCTTGTCTGAATGAAAGAAACATGGATGATAGCTACATACTGTATTTAAATAAATTAAAGAAAGTATTCGTATTTGTACAATATTACCTGTAAAACTGAATTACATGGTTTAATGTCAATGTTTATAAAACTAAACGGGTTTAACACCTCACTATATTTTTTTTATTCACCAGATACATGTTTTCGCTCAGAAACAAGGAAATAAACTTTTCTCACACTAAGTGAGGTATTATATCGCATTTGTGTGAATACACATTTATATTAAAGCATATTATTATACAATTCAGTTTCGCGGTTAAACGTGTATAAATACGAGTAAAATCTTTTATGTATTAAAATAATTATGTAGCTATAACCCACTTTTTCTTTTACATTATATTAAGGCTACCATATAATTAAATTAGGCTATTAGCTTGTATGGTGGTTTACGAATAAAATAAATAAAATATATTACTATGAAATATAGATAAATATAATGATATAAGGTAGCTAGCAAATTGATTACATTCGTTTGAATGATACACATTGTGTAATAGTCTTATGTTCAAACGATCATTTATATTATAGACTTGTAGGAAATATTACTATGCCCTGATTTGGTTAAGAAACCCGTTTTGGAAGGCCTTATTTCATACCAGAATCGCTCAAACCTCTATATCCAGGACTTTGCACGGGTCATAAAAACTAGTTCAGTAATTTCCGATGATAGGGCCCTTTTCATTTAGTAATAAATCCAACCGCTAGAAAAACTGTGCCTTGGAAACTTTCTAACATCGCCGTTGGTAGTTTCTATCATTGGTAGTGACAACGTATGTGGAGTAACGTATGGTAACCGCTTTGATCTCTATCTCACACACATGTGTCAATTTTAAGTAAATAATCGAATCATGGCATTAAAGGGTAGGAAATCTTCAAATAAAACCCCTCAAATTTTAAGCCATGAATTTTTCATCCAAAATCATGCAGATATTGTTTCATGTGTGGCAATGGTTTTTGTAATTGGTCTTATGATTCAGGTAAGACTTCTGAAACATGTGGTGATGGTAAAAATATCATTAGGGCCTATTGACATTTAACGTCATTTTTATAGTAAATGATAATTTAAGTACCTAGTATATTACAGTTTCAAATTCTTTTTATAATTTAGAAATATAAGTATATATTGTTTGCTCTTTTTATAATTTAGAAATATAAGTATATATTGTTTTCAGATAGTTTAGAAACTTGAATGGAGTAAATAGTAAGCCTCTATTTTAAAAAATAAATAAATTCCTTTTGATTTCTTAGGCCTTTATATTCATGGGTCTGGTTTGCTTGACTACCACACTTTATAAACCAATACAACATAGCCATACCCCATCTTGGTGGGGGGAGGGGGGGGGGGGGGAAGGGAGAAAAACTTTTTTTGCAACTTTTATATATTTATATTTTATTAATATATATATTATTTAAAATATAGTGAGATGAGGACAGCAGCAGGGAGAAGTTTTCTACAGGTATTTAAGAGACGTGCTATGGAGAAGAACACTGCCCCTGTAGTGTAAGGAAGTGTTGTATTGATCATACTTCATACCCATAGTTAGCCTACATTTGCAGCGGAAACTTGTACCTTGGATAAAAGAGAAACAAGGAGAGTGGAGGCCATGGGAATGAAGTTTTTGAGGAGCATGTTAGCTGTTACCAGAAGAGATAGGATTAGGAAAGAAGATGTACGGTCAAGAGTTGGAGTACACGAGATAGTTGAGGAAGCAAGGATGAGATGGTATGGACACGTAATGAGGATGGAAGGGGAGAGGATTCCAAGAATATTAATTGATATAAGTATGTAGGGAAGAGACCGCAAGGAAGAGATGGGAGGAAACAGATAGCAGCGAGTGTGCAAGTAACAGGAGGAGAGTGTAAGAGAGTGCAGGAGGAAGAATGTTGGAAGGAAAAAGGGAGCTGGAGGCATTTTACTAAACAGACCCGGCCACAGGCTGGAAACAGTTCATGATGAAATTTTTATTTCAACAAATTAAGTCAATTAACTTTTATTATACTTTTTTAATCAATTATATAAATGATTGTGTGTGACAGAATTCGCATATTGATACAAAAATATGATTAATATTCTATTACTGTGAATGCAATCGCTTTAATATAATCTCACAGCTTATATTTTTTCCATTATTAATGGGTAGTAATCAGTTGCATTTATAATTTTGATGTAGGTCTGTTAAAATAGTATGTACTTATATGGTATGTTAGTGACCATTTACTGTAACATATGTAACTTACAAAATATATATACCCAATTTTTGTATAGTATTTTTTTTAGCAAATTTGAGTATGTTAAATTTTTAATCTGAATATACATTGTTAGGCTTAATTAAAATATATAAACTTTTGAATCATTCAAGAATTACTATAGTAATTATTATATTTTCATTGATAATAATAGTTTATGACCATCTCAAATTTATTACTAATCTTATTATTATCATCACTATCATAATAATAAGAATAACCTTTATATTTTATTATTAACCTTAATATAACTTCCATAAACAAACAGCATGGTGAACTATTTACTTTATTGGGAAATTCTTTTAATAAAATAAGCATTATATTGCTTTCAGAATTAAATTCTTATGATATTTAGGTTAGTCAATACAATATTAATGGTGCTGAGACAATAGGCCCATATTATATACCATAGAAATAGCCTTGAAAAACCACATTAGAAGATAAAAGAAATATTCTGTGAATATAATTTATTTAAAATTAACTTAAATGATAGCTCCAAAATATACTATGTATTTACCGATCACCAAAGTGGGATAAGTACACTTTTATTCAAAATTTTAGTGACATAATTAAATTAGTTTAATTTAATGAACATATAGTTTTGATAAGTGATATAAATTTAAACATATTAGATGCAAATGACATTGCAATAAAAAGTTATAATAATATGCTTGCATCTCATTTTTAATAATTTACCACTAATAAAGTTACAAGGGAGGAAATATTTGAACGTAAGTAGGGTTGTTAAATTGTATTATTACAACAAGACAAATAACGAAATATAATAAAGACTAAAATTACTGATCACTTTGTGGAAGCAATAGAAATTGAATCCAACCTAAATAATGATTTTCATAGTAAAATTAATAATAGTTATATTTTATTGTATAAACTTGATGAAATTTTAGTTAAAAATTAAACTTGAGAACATTAATTAGGATGAGTTACTAAATCAATAAAATGTTGAATCATTATATGCAAACATTGCTGAGATATTTAAAGGCATTTATAAGAAAATCCATACATAAATATAATCCTATTGGAAAACTTTTATGAAAGAAATGGATGACACCAGGTTTGGTTGGAGAAATGCGCCACAGAGATAAATTAATTGGTAAGGAAAAAAGTTTCCCATTTGCTGATGCCTATATAATAGAGTACTTACCAAAGAAAAATAAACTTTGCCAATAAATTAATTTTTTGGAAAAACAATTAAATTACCAAACTGAATTAAATAAAGCGAGTAAGATTAAGAAAATATGGTATAAAATAATTGAAATTTTGGTAGAAAAAATAAAATGACAATTGATGAAATAATAAATACACATTTAGCCAAAATTGAGAAAATAGAAAATATTGCAATTTTTTTTTGTCAAATATTCAAAAACCAAGTTAAACAACAACAACATACTTGCAATATGCAACTAGACAAAATAAATAATTGAAACAATTACCAAATTCCAAGTACTGTTTATACCTAGGGCTACACGTTCCAAAATATAATACATTATTGAAAAATTAGATATAAATAAAAGTCAGGGAATAGATATGATCAGAATCAAAGACTTTGAAATTATCAACAGTTGCATTACCCTGTTGATAACAACTAATTAATGTAAGACTACAACATTGTGTAATTTCGCAAAAACTTAAAACTGCAATTATTAGACCAATTTATAAAAAGGAAGCACTTAGATTATATAAATTATAGCCCTATAGCAATTTTACTTGTTTTAGACAAAATAATGTAAATATACGTTGCCAACTACTTAATAAATTATTTAGAGAGTTAGAATAATTGACCAAAAACCATACGGATTCCTAAAAAACAATGGTATGAAAATACTTTTCCACACTTTTACTGGAGAAATGCTGGAGAAATTAAATGCAAACAAACACATAGGGGGCCTAGCTATTGCATTTATGGACATGTCGGAAGTGTTTGATACATTAGATAAAGATATTTCACTAGAATCACTTTATAAAATTTGTATCAGAGTTAATATTTATGAATGGTTTAAAAATAACCTAATAAATAGGAAAATAACGGTTAAAATAAATAATATAGAAAAGGAAGAATTGGCTATAAATATTTAAGTACCACAAAGCGCTATTCTTGGGCAAAATCTTAATACAGAATTGTGGTATATTTATATATGCTGGTTACACAATGTTGTATGCGGTGCACAAAAATATGGTAGAGCCAAACAAATGTTACAGGAAGATTTTAACAGGATACAAAACTGGACTCACGATAATAAATTAATGCTCAACATTAAAAAAAATACAAACAATGCATATTAAACTACCGCATGTTATAAAGTATAAATTAGATATAAAAGGTCATTGCTTAGATTGTTTACTTATTATGAAACTGTGTACTTGTTCAATATCCATGCAAGTTGAGACATATAATTATCTTGTGCTAATGATTGATTCTCATATGAAATGGAATACTCATATAGACATAAGTAGGAAGCTAAGGGTGGGAATGGTTAATATATGCATGGCTAGAACTGAGTCACTTTTCTCACTATTTGTCACTTTTTCTTTTAGAGTCATTATTTTGTCACTTGAATAAAAAAGGGTCACTATTTGTCAATTATTTGAAAGAGTACTTATTTCTGATTACTGGCACTAAATTTTCATTATTAATACAATGACTAGAAGACAAGTATTTCCAACATCACAAAGGTTGTTAAAGCAGATTTATCTCTATTACATGGAAGTGGGGATGTAGAAAGAGAATTCTCTATTTTTAGCAGGGTTTTAACAGAGGCTCATTCTTGTATGTCAGAAAGAGCATTGAATGCTATACTGGGTCTGTATTCTTGAGTGCATATTTGAGCATCTTGTATGGTTTCTAAGCAAAGTTAAATGGGAAAACAATACGAGATAGCTTTGAAAGTACTCAAGAATACATCCCCTGTTTGTGAAATATGCTCTAAAACTTAGTTGCAACAACCCTAATTATATATTGATTAAAAAAAAAAATGAACCTTGCAAATGTTACATGAGCAGGGTGTCTACCATCGGGAAAATCAGGAATTAGCCGGGAATTTGAAGTGATCGGGAAAAAACAAATAAGTCGGGAATTTGGTAAATCACAATAAAAATCCGGGAAAATGATAATTTACTCAAAATATGAAATACAATAATCAGTAAATTATGTCATTCTTTTTGTTTGTAGCTGTGTAATATATTTTTAATTCCTAGTAAACAATTTTAATTCAAATTTTAAAACTTATTATTATTATTATTATTAAAAAAAAGATTAATAGAAAAACGAGGGTGGAGAGAGGGGGGGGGGGGCGAGTTATAAGGATGCGACATACTTTTTTTAGTCGGGAATTTCAAGATTTCAAGAAATAATCAGGGAAAAGGTCGGGGATTTCATTGGTCAAGTTTAGTAGACACCATGCGAGTTATACCATAATTATTTAAATAAATGAAATAAAAGCCAAAGAAGAAAGGGAAGCAGCTAAGAAGGAGTATAACATAGTAAAGAAAGAAAACATAAACTTGAAAAGATTCAAAATCCATCAATACACGAGAGGAGAGAGATGCTACACTTACTGACAAATTATCTCATATATAAAGGAAAGATCGTGCCCTTTCCTTCCTCATGAATTGATCTAACACTAGTAAACGTCCTAGAAATCTGAACTTTAGAAGGCAGATACATCCAACAAATTCACAAAAAGGGAAATTTCATTATGGGGCACAGAGAATGGGGGGATTTTGGGGGGATATAAAATAAAAAAATTCTATTGGGGAGGGTAGATAGTTGAAATTTGGTAAGAAGGTAAGCAGTACTACTCCAAATAATCAAATAAGTCTTAAAATTTGAGATTTTCAAAACTAATAGTCTACTTAAAACTTAAACTCGGCAGGAAAGTTAAGGGACCACTCCAAATAACCAAAAAGTTTAATAACCTAATTTCTTTTAAATGGGAATCTGGGTAGTTAAGGGTGGGGTTTAATAACAGAAAACAAAATTTTAGATAAAACAGAAAACTAAAATTTCCCTGAATTGTAGTGGTATTTCTCCAAATATAAATATTATTAGTTAATATCAGTCTAAAATATGAAAGAAAAACTGAATGAATTTATTCTTATTTTTATTGAACTGTAATCCTTTTAAAGGAGGGTACAACACTTGTTTTTAATGTTTTCCTGTTGGAGATTAAACGTGTTCAGTACATAATGATATTCAAAGTGAAATGAAATCTGTGTTGTTTGTAGAAAACTACTGTCAGGAAAAATCTAAAACAGTGCAAGCTGACAATAAGCAAACCAATATGCCAAGCCTAGTAGTAGTAGTAGTAGTAGTAGTAGTAGTAGTGGTTGTAGTTGTAGTTGTCGTAGTAGTAGTCATAGTTGTAGTAGTGGTAGTGGTTGTAGCTGTAGTAGTAGTTGTAGTAGTAGTTGTAGTCATAAAGCTTTATTAAAATAATCTAGGTATTAACTCTATAAGACGAAAATTATCCCTTCTACTACAACTACTACTATGACTACAATTACTACTACAACTACTACTATGACTACAACTACTACTACAACTACTACTATGGTAGTCATAGTAGTAGTTGTAGTAGTAGTTGTGGTAGTAGTTGTAATAGTAGTTGTAGTCATAAAGCTTTATTAAAATAATCTAGGTATTAAGTCTATAAGATGAAAATTATCCCTTCTACTACAAATACAACTATTACAACTACTACAACAACTACTACAACTACTACTATGACTACAACTACTATTACAACTACTACAACAACTACTACTACAACTACTATTACTACCATAGTAGTAGTTGTAGTCATAGTAGTAGTTGTTGTAGTTGTTGTAGTAGTTGTAATAGTTGTATTTGTAGTAGAAGGGATAATTTTCGTCTTATAGACTTAATACCTAGATTATTTTAATAAAGCTTTATCAAGTCTTGAAGGGTTTCCCATTGCAAATAGGCCTAAATATTATTAGGATTAATAGGCCATGAAACAAAATCACACACGCATTGACATAGTGTAAACAGTGTATTTAATATAATGTATGACAGAAACAACTGACCAGTAATAAGACCAACAAACTACTAGCAGTAAGATACAGTTACAGGGAGTAAGATATAGAAATAGCCAACATAACACAAACTTTGCAGAGTTGCCAATACAACCATATTAATTCCTCCTCTCAATTCTGCAAAGATTAAGACAAAGAAAAAAAAAGAAATCAAATATAATAACCAACAAGCTTTTGTATTCCAATACTTATTCACAAATTCTAATCAAATTTCTGTAACATTTAATAGATTTCTAAGGTACTCAAATTTCCTTATTGCTAATCCTTTTGTCATTATGTCTGCTACTTGTTCATCAGTAGCTACATACTGTAATTTCAAATCACCACTACTAATTAAGTCTCTTACAAAGTGATGCCTCACATCAATATGTTTGGACCTCTTCGTCTCATAGGTTTGTGCCATTTTCATACAAGATTGGTTGTCTTCAAAGACAATAACTGGCTTTACACAATCAAGACATTCATCAAATAACTGGATTAAAAACTTACATTCAGACATTCCAGCAGAAAGAGCCAGATACTCAGCTTCACTACTAGAGAGAGCCACAACATTTTGTTTTTTGGAACACCATGACACAACATTATCGTTTAATTTAACAACAAAACCTGTAACACTTTTCCTATCAATAGGATCACTAGCATAGTCTGAATCAACGAAAGCTTTAATATTTATATCTGCACAAATATTATTTTTAACATACTTCAAACAAAAATTACTAGTATATTTGAGATAACGAACAACATTCTTAAGATAATAACAATTTTGAAACCTTCCAAATTAGATACTGCAAAACAAAGATCTGGCCTCGACCCTAGCATCAAATACATTAAACTACCAATCAATTCTTTATAGGGCACTTTATAACTTTTTCCCTCTGAGACCTTTTGTAAATTCAATTTTGGTTGTACTGGTATTTTTGAAATTTTACTATCATTCATCCTAAAATGATTTACAATTTTGTCACTAAGATTCTTTTGACTAATCAATATATTATCCTCTTTCTTTTCAATTTCAAGACCTAAAAATATCAATCTACCATCAGAAGTTAAATCCCTAATGTCAAAAAAATTCATTAGATTCTTTTGACTAATCAATATATTATCCTCTTTCTTTTCAATTTCAAGACCTAAAAATATCAATCTACCATCAGAAGTTAAATCCCTAATGTCAAAAAAATTCATTAACTTACCCTTTACACTATTAACATCATCAATTGAGCTTGAGAAAATAATAAAATCATCAACCCAAATCAAAATATATGTAGAATCATTAAAGTATAAGCATTGATCAACCTTAGATCTTTGAAAATTTAACTCGCTCAACAATCGGTTAACACTGTCGTTCCAGCACTTGGGCTTTGTCTCAAACCATATAGGGCTTTCACCACTTTACACACTTCACCCTTTTTTATGTGTAAGCCATCAGGAGGGTAAAGATACACAACTTCTTTTAATTCATTTTTTAGAAAAGCAGATTTTACATCTACCTGATGAATTAATAAATCACGCTGAACAGCAACAGCTAATAGTGTTCTAAGTGTCACCAGCCGAGCTACCGGAGAATAAACATCTTCCTGGTAACCTTTAGCTGCCAAGTGGGCTTTCTTCTGAGCTACACCATCAAGTGTCTTCTCAGTAAACACCCATCGAGATTCAATTATTGATACATCAGGTGGAGGCTGTACCAATTCCCATGTATTATTGCTCTTAAGAGACTCTAACTCTCTTTCAATAGCCTCCTTCCAACCATCATCTTGTTGAACAGCATCTTGATAGGACCTAGGAGTTTAAAATGGAAGATAACCAGCACTGAGAGCCATAGCCATCCCGACTTCATAATCTTCAAAATGTTTTGGCATTTTACTCACTCTTTTACTGTGTCTTCTTTCAGGAACTTCAATCGTTTTAATATCAGAGTTATCAGGATCAGGTCCTTTTGTCTTCAAATCCATTTGATCTTGGATATACTCTTCTACATCTGAATTTTCAGAGTCATGATTTTCAACATCTTTAGTTACAATCTTGTTCTCATCAATGACGATAGATCGAGCAGTGGCAACCCTTTTACCCACAGGATCCCACACTCGATAGCCATTATGACAATACCCTATCATAATTAATTTCCTTAAACGAGCGTTTAATTTCCCAGAATGATCTTCTTTGGGAATGTGTGCATAAGCTGTGCAACCAAAAACTCTAATTTTACTCAAATCAGGCTTATAACCATACCATTTTTCTGCAGGGGTTACCTCTCCATGTAACACAGATGTAGGAGTTCTATTAAGCAAATATATTCCCCACCATTATCACAACGCAAATTCTCAATTCTTCTATTAAATTTAGCTTCAACCATAGCAATGTACTTTCTGAAGCATTCTTCAACTTCACTTTTCCTCTCAAGTAAATAAACAACTGTAAAATGACTAAAATGATCAATAAATGAAACAAAATAGTTTTTACCGTCATGTGTAGTTGTGGTTATTTTGCCACACACATCTGATGAAACAAATTGCAAGATTCTTTTTGCTTTTTTTTCTTCTGGTGCACATTTCAAAAATGGTGCTCTTGTTTGTTTACCCTGAAGGCAAACCTCACATAACTTACTACAAGGAAACTTAGACGAATGTCCCATCCTTCTGTGCCACAAGTCTGAAGAATTATCCACAGAATTTACTTCACTTGAATTCAAATTCATAGTGACAAAATACAGATTGTCGATAAGATTCCCTTTCAGAACAAGTTTATCATTCTTCAGAATAGTCACACATTTATTATGAAAAATAACCTTTAAGTTATTTTCTTCGAGCCTTTTAACAGAGAGCAGGTTATGGGACAAACTGTCACACACCAACACCTTATGCATTGTTACACCAATACCGTTGCTAGTTAACAAACATAGATTACCACATCTATCAGAGTTAACTATTTCACCAACTTTAGCCACACTAATTCGTGAAGAGATTTCCTGAACATCAAATAAATACTTTGCATATTCAGCTTGAATTAGATGGTTTGTTGCCCCACTGTCAACAACAAAATTAATACTATTATGATTATTTGACATTCCACAACTTAACTCAGTGTTACCATCAGAGTCTGATACCAAAAATGAAACTTCTTTTTCTGAATTTCCAGCAAAATTGTTTCTATTTGGACATTGTGAACGCATGTGTCCTTTCTGATTACAGGCATAGCACTTACCGGGAAATAATTTAGGTTGCATCACCCTATTTGGTTTCCACAAATTATCATTCCATTGACCAAACTTATTTGCACGATTCTTTTTAAACTTTTATTATGCCCTATAAAAGCATGGCTTTGTGCACTTGAAACACTTGAACTACGACTTTTTAAATTACGTTCTTCTTCTGATAAAAACTTATTTTTTACAAAGTCTAATGTAACTGCACTTGTATTAGACGTAAATAAAATGTCAATAGAAGTCACAACTGGTAAATCCCGCTCGGGCATAGCTGCCAACAGTTGAGTAATGCACTCTTGTTCTTCAACAGTACTTCCAGAATTCCTCAATTCAGCTACTGTTTTATCAAATTCGATGATAAATTCATTCAAGCTTGATTTACCTTCAAAAGACATGTTTCTTAATTTTTTCTGAAGTTCAATACGATTCATTATGCCCATTTTAACATATGTAGACTTCAAAGACGTAATCATTACTTTAGCAGTACTTGCATTGCACAATCAAATCCTTGGCCTTAGCGTCTTTCATCAAAAAGTTATCTTTAACTTTTGAATCCGCCAATACATCCGGTGGATCAACAGTCAGCATTTCTAGCATGGCATTCCTTTCCAAAAGCCTCTTCAGACAATATAACCAGTTTTCAAAACCACTACCATCAAAAGGCTTTAATCCTGGATGCGTATAGGATACAGATGCCACCGCCATGTTGAACTTGATTAAAAACTTTGGTCACCGTTACACCGTTTTCCACGAATCATACAATTACAAATATTAATAAACACTGATACTTTCTGGGCCCATAACCTATTAGGATTAATAGGCCATGAAACGAAATCACACACGCATTGACATAGTGTAAACAGTGTATTTAATATAATGTATGACAGAAACAACTGACCAGTAATCAGACCAACGAACTACTATATAAGTAAGATACAGTTACAGGGAGTAAGATATAGAGATAGCCAACATAACACAAACTTTGCAGAGTTGCCAATACAACCATATCAATAAATATTGACTCTCCCATAATACTACACAAGTAAATTGGACAAAATCAAGAAATGTTTGGCAGACAGAAATCTAGTGAAAATCCCTGAAAATCACAGTAATTAAAGTAGCAAACAAGAATCTAAATATTGGCTCATTAAAAAAAATGTTCCTAAGTAAAAAGTACAAGCGCTAAAATTAAAATTTTGACATTGTTAACAAAGAGCTGCTCATGAAAGGGTATTAAAACCAATTTTAATGCTACCAACAAAATTGTAAGGAAAGTGTTAAAAAATAAAAGTCTTAGAAAAGGGTATTTTATCCACACAGATTCCTAAAAATGGCAAAGTATAATGCATCAGTTATTGATTCTAAAAGAAGAAAACTTTTACCATATTGAGCAAGTAAGTTATCTTATGCCAGAAAAAAGTTTTCATTTCTGTTAAAAAAAAAGTGAGGGATATTGTGTACAAATGCAAACAATCTTAATTTAAAAACTGCACACAAAATAGGATTTTCAAAATTTACACCCTTTAAACCTAAAAGATGCATCTTAGCTGTTAGAACTGGAACACTTTTTTTTTTTGTTAGTGCAGCACATCAGATTGCTAAATTTAGTGATTATTCGTTAATTTTAAAAATTAATATTAAATGATGACTACAAATACTTTTATTCAAATAATGTATGATGTACCACGATCAAAATGTCACCTCTATGAGTGTACATTTTGTTTTGGAACGGAATACATGATGGAGCATTTGTGAAAAATAGAGAAGGAAATTATTGAGTACCTAAAACATTAGGTATCTGCTGATAAATGTATTTTGAAACATTCACAAAAAGCACAATATTTTTTAAATATTGCCACTTTATTCATTAAGGATCAAATATAAACAAAAACATAATTCTTGTGTTGTGTGGGTGTTTTAATGAATATTTGTTGCAATAATTTTCAACCTTCAACACAATATTAACTAGTAACATTTAAGCTAATAAGTGAAATTCATTTTAATGTGCTCACAAATGAGATGTTTTTTGTTTATTTTGATGAGCCACGCTGTCATGATTTTTATTTTGTGACAGTACAGTACTGGTAATTGTATTTGGTTAAAATTTTGAAACTCTGCTGCTCAAAAATTAATTAAGGGAAATTATGACATTATACATTTTTAACTATTACTATGGGAGTAACAAATTATGTCAAATTTCATCGAAATCATAAGTGTGCCAGTTTTTCCGTTGCAACACTTGGAATAGAATTACCCCCACACCTCTTTCTTTCACACACCACCCACCTTCCCTTACTTTACCTTCCTCCCACACCTTTCCCCCTTACTTAATCACCTTCCCACACCTTTCCCCCTTACTTAATCGCCTTCCCACACCTCTCCCCCTTACTTAACTTCCCCCACCTTTTCCCCCTTACTTAACTTCCCCCACCTTTCCCCCTTGCTCTCCTTCCCCACCTTATCCTCCTCTTGCACACCTTCCCTAACAAGCTAATGCACTCAGAATTATGCTCTCTCATACTTGTTCACATGCTTGCCTTATATACTGGTATTAAAATTTTATGGTGGAAACACATAATATATAATTACATGAAAGTAAGTTTGCTTGTTTACCAAATAGATTTAATAAAAATATTCTTATTTCAGTCTCAGCAAGCAAAGGAAATTTTAGTTCATTAAATTCCATGAATAAATGTGCCATATAAATAAAGTATTGACCATAACATTAACTTTAGTTGTTTTGAATAGTAGCATTTTCGAATAAAATTATTGTATATAAATTATAGGGCCGACACAAAATTTACTTAACATAAAAATTGAGAGAACTTTTCATTTGTAAACTATGAGTAAAATATTAATACTGTGAAATCTTTGAGGGACACCTCTAAATAGCAAAATCTTATTAAAAGCGGACATTTTAAATTTCCCCAGCAAAATAACATTGCCTCTTACAGTGAAACAACTTCCTAATAACATACTTTCTCAATAATGGAAATGGACACTGCCAGATACGCATATTTATGCTTAACAATCTCTAGAAAGTGGACAAAAATTGAAAACACCAGTGCATATGGGTTATTGTCTACAAACTGGGTATTTTGAGGGTGAAAAATGGAGAAATTCAAATGTGAAAAAAAAAAATTTTCAATTTTATAATTAAGTTCTAAACATTATTAAAATGATGACATTTAAAGGAACACTTTTAATTTTTATTATTTTAGTATTTATTTGCAAATATTAATATATAGGTTAACAGGGGAATGATGCCATAAGCAGGGGAATGACTTTAAGTATAAAATATTTTCAACTAATGTTGCTAACTTTCAATTTTAGCTTAAAATATGTTTCATAACAACATTTTGTAAACATTAAATACTAAATCAATAATTGTAAAGAAAGTGAAATTAAAAAACATTTAGCTCTAATGTTGTTCAAATACATCAACTGCAGTTGGAAATTTATAAAACACTCTGTTCCCACGTAACACAAGGGATGGTTCTGGAAGAATTGAAACTATTTGTTCAAATGAAATGTATGAAACATCATCTTCATCGCGTTTGAAGAGCTGAATTCCTCTTTGGTCACTAACTCTAAAGTACATTACTTTGATGTCACCATCTTCCTCTACTTGGTTCTGGCAAACTGCAACATACCTATATTTACGATTTTGTTTAGAAAATTTGTTACCAGTTAATTGAATGAGTACAAATGTTCCAGTTTTTAAATTTTCTACACTTAAAGGGAGCCTATTTACTGAAACATTGTTTTCATTGCCTTCATCATTTTCACTACTCGAGTAAACATCTTCGTAACGCAATTCTTTGCCGTGTTTTGGCTGATGACCGACAGCAAGTTCATCTTCCGAAAAACATGATATTTTAGATTCATATCTCAGTGTGCCAATTTCGTAATGTATGCACCTTTGACACTTAAAACAACTAAGATTTCGTAAGCTCAGAATACCAGATTTTGCATCCCCAACTACTTGATGTACTTGCATGGTACCATAAAAACGTTTCAAGCATTTTTGTTCTAACTGTAATGATACACTTTCAATTTGGTCATTGGCTATTGCAATAATATCTATCCCAAGAACATTTTCAGTTAGAGTTGTTATTAAAGTTTCAAATGAGGCTACATCATTTCCTTCCGCCACAAGCCTGTCTGCTGTCCTTTTACATACTGCCCCAACACCATCGGGAGCACCTTTCCCATGGCCAGCTTCCAAATAATTCCAAGTAAATTTCTTTAATTTGGGATAGAATTTATCAAGTTTTGTTGCCAAAACATAAAACATGGTCTTGTTGCGATATTGTGTAGCTGGACTATCACTTAAAAAGTGAAGTGTGTCAACCTCATAATTATTTTCAATGTAGTTCAAAACTGGTTGGAGGTGAGCCCAGATAGCTGGTACATTGTGCTGGAGTGATTCTGATAGTGTACTAAAGCATTTAGTCGTCAACTCTCCATTAGATTCTCTCGAGTAAACAACAACCGTATGCAGTGATATCTGTTGTCGTGATCCCCCAAAGTGGAAGCTTTGAGTTTCCTCAGCATATTTTAAAGAGTAGTTTTCGCTGAAGTCCATATGAACTAGAGCTTCATTTTCTGCAAGTTTTGTTTTCAATGTTACTATCTCATTATATTGATGTAGTGCTCTCCCTTCATGTTTTAAGAAACATATTATATGCTTCTCAAATTCTTGCACCATATCAAAGATTGTGGTTTCGATCAAACCTTTAGTCATTTTGATAACAGTTTTTTCTTTTAGGATTTTTGTGTCAAAGAAACTTTCTTTGGCATCCATTTGAAATAATGTCCAGCTTTATTGGCAATAAAGTCACTATATGAAGATTTACAACCCATGCAAATGTCACATTCACGTAAAAGACATTTTTCAGTTTTGTAGACACAACAGAATTCTTCCACAACACCAGCAGTTGTATTTTTCCCTAAAACGCCTACCTTGAACAATCCCTTGATCAATAGTTCCATGTTTATATGTGTGATACACTTACAAGTATCTCGATCACTCACTCTCATTGGTTTCACCCAAAATGGACGGTGTCTGCAGAAAAATTCATAGCTAACCAATTTATCTGGATAATCCTTCAAAAACTTCTTATGAAGGTTTCTCAATGTGTCATTCAGATACCGTTTTTGTTTTGTCACTTTTTTTTTTGTGATGAAGTCTTTCTTTCCAGGACAAATTCGACTGTTGCTGTCCAATTCTAAAAAGTTTTCTATCTCATCCTTTCTTATGTTCATTAATTGGAAATATTTTTTCGTCTTTCTCTCATATTTCAAATCAAAAGGTTTGCTTCCAATTGTTGATAGTGCCTTATGACATTTCAAAACATTTGAACACTGCCTGTAAAGACGATACTTCTTAATTACTTTCCCTGCAATAATCTTTTTAAATAATTGCTTTTCTTTGTCTGAATCTACCTTCTTGTAGTTTTCATTAAGTTGATCTTTGATAGCTTCAGCAAACAGAAGTGTCTTAACAACTTGAGGACTTGGTCTTACTTCTTTTCTTAGCATTTGTTTAACACGGGTGCTGGGAGTAGGTGGGCATTGGCTTTTATTTTTCTGTAAACGTTCACATCTTTTCCTGTATTTTTGGACATCCCTTCTTAGTTTGTTTATCAACTCGTCCTTTTTCTTAAACTCTCTATTACGTCTTTTTCTAAATCTCATAGCTCTTTTCATTGCAGATTTTGTTCTTTTTGTTGTTGAAGCACCTATTTCAGAAACAGAGTCTGGTTGATCTATATCTTGCAGGTTAGTGTTTTGATTCTCTTTTGCTTTGAGGTTAGTTCTGTAATTTTTAGAATTAACCCTCCATTGTTTCCGTTTCTTCCTTTGTTCACGTGGGGTTTGATCTTTGATAGGTTTTACAATTTTCTTCTCTTTCTTCTTCAAATATTTCAGTCGTTCCTTTTGCCTTTGCTCTTCTCTCTTCACTGGATCATTTTTAATATTTTTATAACGCTCCTGTTCTGCTTTTCTTTTCCTATTTAACTTCTCTTCCTCACTAACTATATTTTTCCTACTCTTCTTCATGATGTTTTAAAAGTACCTAAAAAATAATAAATCAATTAATCTTAAGTAGGCTAGGATATTAAAATGACTAGCTGACCACAATTTAAAAACAAAGTACCTATTAGACCTATTTGTTAAAAAAAAAGAATCATCATTGATGGCTAAATACAGATATTTTAGCTAATTTTTTTGAGTCAAATTACTCAATTTATAGGCCTAGTTTCTTAATAACTACTTTCCTAAATGTATTACTAAAATAAATAATCCTCTCAAATTGTGACTACTATATCATTTAATCATTAAATTATATAAGCATTTTAGGCTAGTTATGTATTATTTATATTTAATAAAATAGGTAAACATTAATAGAAACATGATAATTTGAAGAATATTGTTTATAATACATGAAAGTTCTAGTTAATCATTCCCCTGGCTTACCAGTCATTCCCCTGCCCAAAGAAAGTACAGGGGAATGACTCCAGGGGAATGATGATTATGAGGTTATGAGCTTGAATTATCCATGTGGCTTATTCTAAAATACTTAAAAATGTGTCTATGGAAACATATTATTATTGTTTCTATTGTTGATAACATATAAACTTTATAATACAATAAATAAGCCATTTTAAACTCACCAGGGGAATGATGCTTTCATTAGTGACAGTGCAACATTTAAGAGCAACAATGAACACAGAAAAGAATATTCACATACAAAGACAATTATTAGAATAGAAATGTCAACTGCACAACTTCTTTTAATTATTTATTCCAATAATAATGCAGCTAGCTCTATCTCTTAGTTGGGAAATTAACTAATGATCTACCATAGAAATTACAAATGAAAACTGGAGACATGATATAAAACTCAAATTAAGATGTTATGGAAGGTTTTTTTTAATAAACACTAATTATTTAAGATACATATATGTATTAGTACTTTTATATTGTCTAAAGTTTAAAAAAATGTGCTGTATTTATTTGAGTATTTAATCAATTAGTTACTGAATCTGTAGTTAGGACAATACAGGGGAATGATGTTTTACATATACATATTTTTTTAAATTTAAATGTAGAACTAGTAGAAAGAAATTAATGTTAGCATTAAATCAACATTACAACAACTTAATAAACTTTCAAGTATAAAACATCTACATAGCTATTATATATAATAAGAGTTTAGGGACATTAAAAGACCCAGTTTGTAGACAATCACCCATATATTTTTCTGTGCGAATGTCATTGTCTCGAATGAAGTGTGCCTTCCTCCTCTAGTTTTAAGTTTTTAAAATAGCCTACACAGAACTGACCAAGGTATTTCAAGGTCATAGCTTCCACCCCTTTTGATTAATTATCAGGGGTTGTTCAAAATGTTTTGTCGGTACTTGTGTGCTCTTAGTGAATAAACTTGTGATTCTTTTTAAGTTGTAATTTTATTAAAGGGGTATGTTTGGTCAGTTCTTTAAATGGCTCAAAAATGTAAGCTTTCCTAGTTTATTTTTTCATAAGTTAAAACATCCTCGCTGTTCTGTGTTGAATAGAGTAGCCAATGTTCATTCTTTGATTTGATCAGTCTTATATGTTTAATGTATTGCAGCAGTGATAATTAAATAATTAAATTTATTTTCTTTATTTTTCTTCATATAGGTTGTTTACAGTATGCTAGGTAAATATTTTTTTACTAGTAATCCTGCATACAATACTGCACAGTACAGTAATTTGTTTATTGTTTTAGTTAATATCTACAGTGTACAGGCCCATATAGGTTAAACTGTGTTCAAGCGTTATGATTTTCAAACATTTTAAAATTATTTTTCCAAATAATGGACACTTCTTAATATTGGGCAGTTTTTTGCCCCGGAAGGTGTCCGCTCTTGACAGGTTTCACTGTGCATAAATATCACACCTCAAACCTTTATGGTGGGATTGTAGGGAACGTGAGAATAGATAAGTGTTTTTGCATTTTTAGGTCAAAACATTTTCTTTGGATAAAATAAATCAAATTTTGCTTCAGTACAAACATGAGTTTATTTTTCTTCACATTACAATACCAACATTTCTTGATTTATTTGGCAAGGGTGTCCTGGATTTTAATAAAAAAAAATTCTCTTCATTTAAAAAGTTTGTCATCTAATGCTGCCATGCTCATGATAAATGTTGATATCACCATGTGAAGAAAATGAAACTCTGTGTTTTTATAGAAGCAATATTTGATTTGTTTTGGCCAACAAATTTTTTGCTATAAAAACTGATAAAAAACACTGGCCTTTTCTCGCATTCCCTACACCCCCACCCCCACCTTTTCGTAGACAATTATTTTTCCATTGTTTTTAAAGCTCAAAGTATAACACAGCTAGGATGCTTTGATTTAAAATTCTAACAATCTTTAAAATGTGTTTGACATTGATTGTTGTAAAACAGTTTTTTTTTTCCAAATGCAGGTTACATCTCCATTTGCATATATGTTTATTGCGGTTCAACACAATGTGAGTAGGGAGGTAGACCAACTTCATAATGAAGTGGCAGATTTCATTCGCTACACATATGGACGTAAAGATGCTTGTGCAGTCTTCTTCTACTTCCTCATCTCCATTGTCATTCATGCCATTGTCCAGGAATATATGTTGGATGTAAGTTATTCTTGTCTTGAGCTCACAGAGTTTGTAATACACACACATGCCCTTTTAATTCAATTTAAGTTTCATATATCTGGAAAATATGAACATATGCTCTTGTGTCTAAAAGAATACTTATTAAAGAAAAATCAGATGAATTTGTGAAAGTAACTATAATTATGATTAATTTATTTAGAATTGTTTGATGTAACCAACATAATTTTTTTTCTCAGTCAGAGTTTTTTTAAATAAATAATTTTTAAACGATAGAAGTACAATCACTGTGTACCAAAACTATCAAAACTACTAATAAATTAAATGTATTTTTCTGCATTGATTTAAAAAATCAATTTTTTTGAAGCAATACACTATATTTGGCTACATATCAGTTTAAAAAAACCTTTTTGTAAAAAAAACTCAAATTGGAGTTAAATTAAAGCTCTTTGAATCAGGTTTTGAAATTATATGTTCCATTACCATAACTATAAATTTAAAATTTCCCAATCATAGGTAAAATTTCTATAAAACCCTGTTGTAAAATTTTTTTTGAACAGGTTGAAGGGAAATTTTGTGTACTCCTTTATTGTAACAAATGTTATCAAAACTTGGCTCCAACTCTTAAAATAATTAAATTAATCAAGAATTAAATTCTTGAACTAGCAACTAAAATATTCTTCTCAATAACAGGTCTTGAAGATATTTATCACCAATGTTGAAGCATGAAATTATACATTCGTCATAACTTATGTCTCCATATATATGAGCTCTAGCCCACTGATTTTTGTGCATAAGTCATGACAGTTTATTATGCTACTTTCAAAAAGATATTTATTGGTTCTTACCCTTCCATTTTAAACGATTCTTTAAATATAATCATTTTGAAATTATTTGAATATGCATAGTAGGCCCTACACAAAACAATGTATTCAGAGACAAAACTAAAAGTAACTAACAAACATGTTTAGAAATGCAATGCTCTAATATCAAAACGGGAAAACCTCTAATAATTCCAGATTCCTTAAACAAATACTAGCATTTAAAAACATACTAGGTAGCTTTATTGTATAACTCATATATTGTGTTTATTTTGTACAGGAGTATGTAGGTAAAAATAATTGTGATCTATATTTTATTTGTAAGGTGTCAGACTTCTATGCGGGCGGCCGGGGTTCAATCCTCGGTCCCGGCACAGATTTATCTGATTACCAAAACCCTTCCTTCACCTCTGACAAGACATCTTGTGAATGTGGGGAATGCCAGGCCTCCACCGTGGTTCGGATTCCACGTTAAACTGTAGGTCCTCCATTTCATCTCACAATCACCCTACCATTACACATTAGCGTAAGTGCGTATAACCCGAACGGGTAGTAAGACGCGGTGCTAATAATAATAATAATATATTTTATTTGAATGTACAATTTAGTTTAGCATATTTTCTCACAAATTTGAAATTAAGATAGGTTAATGTGTTTGCTCAGGTAGAAGGTCTTTCATGCCTAAATAGCCTTCATAGTGATCTTCTCAGTACTAGCCACCCCTCACCCCCTCTGTTCCTCTACAACTGTCCAATCCCCTCATACCTGTCACAGCCACTTGACATCAGTATTTGTCAACTCGTTGAGACTAGCTTCTTATTGAGCTTAATAGTGGTACCCCTGGAGTAGGGGATGAGGAATGGGAATATTATAGTAGGGATGACAACTAAAAATATTTTAATTTGATACAAAGTATGGTTAGTTTCAATAGGGGAAATTAAAGAGAAAAATAATATTTTCTCTGTACAAGAAGCACTTTTGTCAATTTTATTAATTTGAGAGTTGTTTTTAAACTTATAATAACATATAAACCCTTGCTATTTATTTCTCTGAACCTTCCATGTTTGGGCTTACAAATATGTAATTGATGAAGTTTTATTTTTTGTATGCAAAACATTTATTTTGAATTAATCTGTTTTTTATTTTTTAAAAAGAGAAAGTATTGTATTTGCGAAGAATATTTGACCTATGATGGATTTCAATGTAATATGTGCCCTGGACTCAAAAAGTGGATTTAAAACTTTCTCTGCCCTTATCTTTGTATACTTCTGTCTTTGACGGAAACGGCTTACTACATTACGTTCAAATTTGATATTTAGATGTTATATGGTCACACCCCAAAGCTAAATTATGATTTTAAATTCCAAAATTAAGGATATAAAGTTGTTGAAAATTAAAAAAAAATCATAAATGGCTTCATCACTTTTATTTAAGATTGATATTTGGGGATTGTTTTACATGACAAATAACACTATGCTTGTTTCTCCAAAAAAAATTAATATAATTATAGATAACTGATAATTATTTTTTTAAATTTAGTTTGTTTTGTTTTATATAGGATTATGCATTAGCATTTATTTATTTTGTTTTAAGGATGCATTCCACTCACTATGTCTTGCTATATTCACAACCTTTTCTATCTTGTACATTATCTTAATTTCATGTATAATTTTTAAATTTTGAATAAACATTTGATTCTAACTGATTAGCTTAATCTGGAATTAAAGTGTGTTTTCTTTAAGTAGGCTAACAAAAATTATGCATGCCTTAGAAAATCATGCTTCCGAAATTTTCTCTTTCTCCATTTATGATTTTGATATACAAGGTAAGTTAAATAACCAATATTTTCTATGCTCTATTTTCACAGGTGACTGAAAGTTATAATTTTGTTTTTTATAGGTTCACTATAATCATGCTTTTACATTAAGTTGTTTCATTTACAGCTTCTCCCATCACACACCTTCTTCTAGTGTTGTCGCAGCATCAAGCTATTTTAATATTCTATCATAGAAGGGTGACTTAAATATGCAAACCATCAATCAGATCCACAAATGTTCACCAATGCCGATCATTTAATTTATTTTCTTTACAATATTTTAAATATACTAAGCTATTCATAATACATATTAATTACTGAATACAAACAATCTTTTTACTATTAAATTCATAAATCAATTTTAACACACAAATATAGTAAAAATAAAAACATTAAATATTATCTAACAAGTATTTGAAAAGGAGGAGTTAATATTATGGATATAAGTTTTGTAACTTCTTCATACAAACCCAAAATGCTCAACATTGAGCAAATATTAATAATGATGATGATAATTGTAAAGTGTTAATGATAATACAAAAATAACACATAGTTATTCAAAGGCTTAAGAGATGCGGTGCTAAATATTAGAGGTTTACGAGACTGTTTGTTCTCATCTTTAAATGAAGAGCAGTTAACATTTATTTATATCTTAATGTAATATAAAACAAACACTAGTATAATAAATGTTAAAATTTATTTTAGTCATTTCATAAAATGAACCGAAAACTAAATTTAATCAAGTATTAAGTTGAATAGGAATTTAAGTAGTCCGAATTTAAGTAGTCCAGTATTCTCGCCCACTTCCACACACAGGTTTGAAGGACAATAAATACTGTTGCGGCATTGCCTGTTTTTTCAAACATAATTTTTGATCAAAGCAGCAATCTCTCAATATCTGCCTCATCCCTCTTGTTTTACCCCACCTAACTTCCATAACCCTACCTTGTCACCAATACTTTACCATGCTTTTCTGCAGTTCGAAATACTGGTATAAACAATAATTGGTGGTTAGCACATTAAATTATTCATTGAATGAAACATTTAATGCACAGTTAATAAGTAGTCAGAGGAAGTTACACTAAAAATTTAATCAATATAATATAACACTAATAAAATAGCTGAGATTCTGATGCAAATAATGGCCAAAAAATTATTTATTTATATTCACTATTAAAGGTACTTTTTCTTATCATCTTAGGAATATACCAAAATAATTATCATTTTATTTTTATTGTATTTATTTTTGTATCTTTTAAGCCTACCATACATTTTCATTGTCTTTATTTTAGTATTTTTTAAGCAGTGGTGGTCGGTCCATGTAAGCATTGAAAGCACTGCTTGCCTACCTTCAGCCAAATAATTCTTATTCCATTAAATAAATTAAACTAACTTAAAATATTTTTAAAATTCCAAACATAATATATTTTGGCAGCATCTTTATTCAAGCTTTTTTATTTTCCAAGTGTGTCTTTGGGGTTGTCCTATCCTCAAAACCCACAATAACAAGATAGCTTACTTAAAGCAATCGCAACTGTGCCTTTATGGCCTTCAAATGGCAAGAGCATTGAAAGGGAGGGAAAGAGGCTAAGCCACATGCGCGTCTTATATGTCCCCTATATAATCGGTGGAGGTAGAATAAAAGGAAAGTTTAAACGGCCTCTCGCTATCGTGGAATGAAAGAAGAGCTCTAAACATCCACCTAGTGCCCATTGTCAATGTTGGAGCATCCACAATGCCAGTTATATATTAGTTGTGTTTATTGGCAGGTCTCGTACGGGTCATAATTTATTTTAGTGCTAGTTTTTATATTTTCTTTTCTTTATCATATCATTTATTTTAATTAAATATAAATTTATATTTTCAATATGTGTGTGGGTAACAAGGAATGTGTAGTTAGTAAATTATTAGTGAAATCTTTTTCAGCTTTTCACGACTTTGCTTTTAGAAGTTAGACTGTTAAAACTGATAGACTAACACCTAGTCTCTCCCAACTTACTTTTAGTAATTCTTAGAGTAAGTCTTAATCCATAGATTTAAGTTAATTTATTTTTATGAAATCAGTATTTTTTTTTTGCTCTACTCCCAAAATGGTCATCTTAAAATTAATTAACTATTTATACTTTATTTTGACTTAAATTATGCTCCCAAGAATATAATGCAATACAATTTTTTTTAAAGGCTGTTTGCCCAGCTCCTGAGCCCACTAACTGCCACTGCTTTTAAGTATATTCTTGCAAAATTTTCAATTTTTTTCACACCCGCCTTGGTGGTGTAGTTAGCTAACACCATAGTTGTGTTGAGCTCGACTGCCGAGGACGGAGAAATCGAGGTTCGAATCTCGGTTGGGGGAATTGGGGAGGGTTTTTCCTAAATGGTTTTCCACTCTCCCTCCACGCAAATGTGGGTTCACACCCTTTAAATTCAACCTTACCTATTCCTAATCCATTAGTGTAATTAGTACTTAAGCGTATAACCCAAACTGGTAGTAAGACGCGTTGCTAACTAAATAAATAAATTTATATATTTTTTTCACAATTTAATTAACTTTAACTTTTGTGCACTGTTATATAAACACACATTAGTCTTATATGTTTTAATATGGCTAAGACAGTATAACACATTTTTATATCTCTTGGATTAATATTTGAGTATATCAATAATTTCCTCTAGCATTCTCTATAAATGGTCAAATTAAATAATTTTATTCTAAATTCGTCCAAGCAGATATTATCATTTCATTAATGGCTTTAGTGTTGTTAGTAAGTCTCTATATATAATGTTGAACATTTATTATTAAGGCACACTAAAACAAAAACCATTGTTCTTTTATTCCACTAACAAACCTTGAATGCAAACATTAAAATTGTTTCTACTGTTCATAAACAAAATAGGCATTTAGTGTGTGTAGGAAGAGTTAAGATAGTGGACGCTTTAATTTAGTACCACTCCTGCATGATACTTTATTGCTGTTCCTAGCCTCTGTTCTGGATTAGGGGCAACTAAACTTATTCCAATATAGTGTATTTTTTTAAAGCAAATGAGTCAATAGGGTTGGTTCACTTCTTATTTTCTCCTTCCCTGACAAAAGGTTTTAAGCCAAGATTATCTTTTAACTCAATGTCTTCTGTAAGATAATTATGTGACAGTTGGTAACTGAACCTACATTACTTTATTATAATGTTCTGTGACCTCGACAATAGGCATTCTGTCAAGTCATTTCATACTGTACATTACATATTTATTATTATTATTATTAGCACCGCGTCTTACTACCCATTCGGGTTATACACACTTACACTAATATGTAATAGGAGGGTGATTGTGAGATTAAATGGAAGACCTACAGTTTAATGTGGAATCCGAACCACGGTGGAGGCCTGGTATTCACAAGTTGTGATTAATACACATCTTGTCAGAGGGGAAGGAAGGGTTTGGTAATCAGGTAAATCTGTGTCGGGACCGAGGATTGAACCCTGGACTCCAGCACAGAAGTCCAACACCTTACCCCTAGACCACCAGGTCACCCTTATATATTTATTAATACTGAACTCTGTTGTTTTGTATTTTATTTAATAAACCATATAACATGGTGTCAGAAGTTAAGAAGTAAGAATGGAAGAGAATTAATCATATGTCAGTTACTACATAAATAGTCAGTTTGTGCTCGTTGTTGAATAATTTAAAACTATAAAATTGCCGATGCCACAAGGTCAGTCAAATTAGCAGCTACGTTAGTGATTCAGCCGATTGACTTAAAAAGTCATAATCTGTCTTATGTGTGGAAAAAGTGGTAAACGCAGTTCACCATATTCTTACAAGCCACAAGTCTGGAAAAAGAAAAAGACTCACACAAGGTCGCTTTACTTTTGCAACACCTAGGCCCAGATGCTCACAAAGGGTTTAATTCTTTTGACCTAGACATTGACCAAGTGAAATATAATGAACTAGTCAAAGGTTTAATGAATATATCACACCAAAGACCAATATTTCATTCGAACGTCCCAAATTCTTCACTCGTCGTCAACAAGAAAATGAAACAATAGAAGACTTTGTCACAGCTATAACAAATCTCAGTTTTCGTGGGAATTTAGTGATTTACAAGAAAGTTTAGTGAAATATATTTTCACTTGTGGTCTAAGCTACTCTTACAATGACATAAAACAACGCTTAATCGAAAAGGGTCAAATTACTTTATATAAAGCAGTTCAGCTTGCCAAAACAATGAAAATGTCCAAACTTCAGATGACACAGCTTACTTAAAGTAATTCACCAGCAAATTAAGATTTTGTGAGAACACTGGAAAAGGTTCAACTGAAGAGGTCACCGCGTCAACGTCAAGGTAGAAGTTCAAGCCTCCAGGGAATTTCTTCAAGACAGCAGTCGTCAAGTCCCAAACGATCTAAATACACTCGATGTGGTCAGAAACACCGCTACAAATGTCCAGCGGCAAGGGTATACTGTCATGTTTGTAGTAAAATTGGTCACTATGCAAAGTTATGCTTTAAAAATAAGTCTTCAGTCCAATGACCTATTTATAGGTTAATTATTTATTCGGGAAAATATCACAAATTTAAATTCACTAACATGGGACATGACTATTATAATAGAGGTAAGAAGTCTTTATTATATTCTGGACATGGGAGCTCAGACTAATGTAATGGGTTTAAACACTTACAGAAGTCTAAATTTATCAGAAAATAAAATAAACTCTACGTTCACTCGTGCCCAGACATTTAGTAAACAATTACTTCATGTAAGAGGTGGAGTTGATTTAAATTGTCAAATCAAAGCAAGGAAATTATTATAAAATTCCATATTATTGAGATGGATTGTAATACAATTCTAGGTCTTAAAACTTACGTGGAACTTAATCTAGTTAAAAGAATTAATAATGTTACTTTTGCAAATATATCTGAGAGTCGAACAGAGCCTAATCAGCCATTACCAAATAATATTAATCTAGGAGGTATTTGTAAATAAATTTCAAGATATTTTTGAGGGTCTTGGAAATATAAACAGGTATTGCCATTTATCTATAAATAAATCAATAAGTCCAGTTGTAGAGCCTGTCAGAAGGATACCATTTACATTATTTACTGAACTAGAGAGTGAACTAAAACGCATGGAACAGTTGGGTGTTATATCCAAAGTGAGTGAACCAACACCATGGGTGAATAGTATTGTTCTGACTAGAAAACAGAATGGTAACCTTAGGATTTATTTAGATCCACGTAACATGAATAAAGCTATTCTTAGGTCACTTTATCCTTTTCCTACACTTGAAACTGTCAAAGCCCAATTAAAGGATGCTAAATTTTTCTCAACATTAGATGCCAATTCTGGATTTTGGACCATCCCTCTTGATGAGGAATCCTCAAGATTGTGTACATTTATCACACCATTTGGTCGCTATAGGTTTTGATGTTTATCACTTAGAATAAGCTCAGCACCTGAGATTTTTCACTCACCTATGATTGAACTTTTTGAAGGAATTCCTATTTTAATTATTTATTTTGATGATTTGTTAATTTATGCATCTGGCCAAGAACAACACGATTCTTTCTTAAAGCAGGTTGGTGAAAGAGCTAGATCTGTAAATTTGAAGTTTAATTTAAGCAAATCACAAATTTGTCAAGAAAAGGTCACTTACATGGGTCACTTATTCACTGGTAAAGGGATGCTATCGGATTCAGCCCAAGTAGTCACTATTGTTAATATGCCTAGACCCAACAATACTCAAGACTAAAGACGATATTTAGTTATGCTTACATACTTGTCCACTTGTATTAAAGATTTTTCTGAGGAAACTAAGCGTTTGAGAACACTTTTAAAAAAATATTGTTTTGCATTGGGATCATTGTCATGATGAAGAATTCAATAAGCTTAAAACAATAATTACAAATGCACCTGTTTTGACTTATTTTTATCTGTCCAAAAAACTAGTTTTGTCCTGTGATTCATCACAAAGTGCAGTAGGAGCTGTCATTCTTCACAGTAATAATCCAATTGCATATGATTCCGCTACACTTACAGAAAGCCAAAGCAACTATGCACAAATTGAACGGGAGCACCTTGCTATTTTTTTGGATGTGTAAAATTCCACCAGTATATTTATGGTCACAAAGTAGTTGTACACACTGGCCATAAGCTGTTAGTTCATGTCAGTGGCGGCTTGTGTATAGGCACTGCGGAACTGCAGCACCCCCTATTCCACTTGATATTATCGATAACATTTAATATATTGAGTCCTTTTTTCTTTAATTCTTTCTTTATTTTTGTAGTACAATATATATTCCTTAAGCTTAATGTCAGTACTTCAGTATCCATCCCCCAGTTTATGAAAAAGATACACAAATCTTTGTATGGAACTGTGCGCTTCACAGTGCCAGCGGCGTGGTGTTTGACTGTTGTGCACATGCACACATAGGAGGGGGGTGGGGAGGAAGGCGGGCTTACCAGGTAGAGAGAGCAGTGTCGCTCTCGCAGCTCTCTGGCTTGATGGCGGAAGGAAGTTTTTTTCTTTTACTCAACATGTGTTGTATTTAAAAACTGTGTACCATATTCTTGAATGTGATAAAGTGTAGAAGAGTGTAGAATTAGATTATTATTATTCTGCTTCCAGCTATTCTATTTGATTCATTTTTTTTTTTTTTTTCGGTTCTGTTATTTAACAGAAAGACTAAATGTGCTCGAAGTACTTTAAATGGAGAAAAATTTCCTCAATTGTCATCCAGAGATCAAGGGAAAATTATTGAACGTTTTGCGCAAATTAAAAAGAATGGATTTTATTTTTAAATTAATAGATCAAGCTTGAACTGTAACAATTTAAGTTAAAGTAAGTAAAAAAGATATTTTTTTGTTAAGATTTTATCAAGTTCCTGAATAAATTTTCTTTTTATACATGTTTTTTTTTTCCTTTTACACAATTTTAAAACAAAGGCTAAACATTTTCTGAATCAGCACCCCCACTAATTTTAGCTACGAGCTGCCACTGGTTCATCTTTTCACTAAATCTTTCTATAAAGTCCCCCCACGAAACAAGTACTTAAGTTGAGAATACAACCTCATGACATAGAAGTAATTTACCAACCAGGAAAGTGAATGTTTATTCCGGATATGTTATCCTGAGCTCCATTAGTGGACACTTTTCCTGAGTTGGATGAGAATGTTAGTGTACATGTCAATCTGTTAATCTCAAACCTGTCATTGTTTCCTGAAAGACTGGAAACCTTTCAAGATGAAACAAGTAAAGACCCTGTCTTAAAAATTGTATCTAATTTTTGTCAAATAAGATGTCCTTCAAACAAAGAGTCATATCTTGTTGAGGTTCAATCCTATCAAAAATTGATGAAATTATGAAACAGATGGAATAATTTTTAAAGGGGAATGTATCATTGTTCCACAGTCAATGCGCAAAGAAAAGTTAAAGATTATTCATGAGGGTTGTTTTGGAATAGCTAGAAGTGTACAGTTTGCAAAAAGTTCATTATTTTGGCCAAATATGGTTAATGATATTAATGTCATTAATTAATATCATGTTTTGCTCTGCTTGTCAACTATTTAGTAATAATAATAGTAATCAGCCTTTAATGCCACATGAAGTCAAAATGTTATCCTGGAAGAAAGTTGGAGTTGATTTTATGGAAACTATGGGAAAGAAATATATAGTCTGTGTGGATTATTTTTCAAAATATATTGAGGTGTCTTTACTGAATAAACGATCAACAGCTCCAATAGTAATACAGGAACTTGGGTCATTTTTTGCTCGTCATGGTATACCAGCTGTTGTGGTTTCTGATAATGTGCCACCGTTTAATTCAAATAATTTAAAAGTTTTTGCTAAAACTTGGGATATAGAACATGTAACTTGTAGTCCACATTACCAGCAGTCTAATGGCCAAGTGGAAAGGGCAATCCAAACAATCAAAAACATGATTTTTAAAACGCTTGATTCAAATGCAGATCAATACCTGGCTCTTTTACAATATAGAACTACTCCAAATGATAGTCTCATGTCACCCTCTCAATTGTTAATGTCAAGACAGTTATGTACAACACTACCTATTGTTGAAACCAAATTGATACCAAAGTTAGTTAAAACAGATTATTATAATGACTGGATAACTAAGCGAAACAACCGAATGGCAAAATATTATAGCAAAACTGACAAATGTCTGCCAGATCTTAAAATGTATGATGTTTTATTTAGAAAAATCCAACTGAAAAAAAAAATGGTCTAGAGGTAAAGTAATAAAATAGGTCCACAGCCAAGAACTCTGGTAATTGACAGTTCCATTGATATTTATAGAAGGAAAGGATACATGTAAAGAAATTTAAACAAAATGGAAATAATGAAAAACAACAGGATGTTTGTATCAATAGTTGTGCCAACTCCAGTAACAGGAATAATATTTAAGAGTCAACACAGTATTTTCTAGAGCCTAGTGCTTCAAATGAGGCTTATAAGGGTGATAAAGCTGTCACTACAAAGTGAGGAAGACTGGTGCCTCCTCCTAAAAAACGGTCACCTTAACTTGTAAATTGGTTTTTATTATGTCTGTTGTACTTTTTAATCTTTTCATAACAATCTGTTTTGTATTTGGTATCAATTGTATAGCTTATTGAATGCAAACTAGTTGTGAATGTATTAAAGGCCATGTTGATTTGTTTTTATTTTTACCTGTCTATAAAGGGGAGATGAAAGATAATTGTTATGTGTCAGTTGGTAACACTGAACTTACATTACTTTATTATAATGTTCTGTGACCTCAACAAGAGGCATTCTGTCAAGTAATTTCATACTGTACATTTACATATTTATTAATACTGAACTGTGTTGTTTTGTATTTTATTTAATAAACCATACCTGGAAATCTGTGCTTATATGCAGAATCAGTCAAGTGGAGATTGGGAATGTACCTTAACCTTCCTCTGACTAGCTTTTAGAGCTATCCTTTATTTAAAAAAGTCTCGCCAAATATATTACAAACTATTCAAAAATAAATACACTGTGCAGCTGGCCTTAAACAAGTCTTCTGTGTTTAGGCTCAGTTAATCTGTCTCCCCCACCCCAATACCTCTCTCAATCCCCCCCCCCCCCCTCCTTTCTGCTTCCTTTGCAACTATAGAACATTTGTAATGTGAGCTAGTTTGTATGTGAAATTAACAATGTTGGTCTCCAATCAGGATTTGGCATATTTATATTTGGGATGCATTCCAGATTTCAAAACACAAACCTTGTTAGTTGAATTCAAATTGGTTTCTTTTCCAACTGCTTCAATGTTCTCTTTTCACTTAGATCTGAAATTTAGACTATTCTCTTTAACTACATTACTGCACCTGTGTTTGATAAAACTTTTCCATATTAATAGGGGTATGAGGAAATTTGAAAACAGTTTCTACAATTTCTTGATGCCCTTAAAAGTTAATTTGTTTGCTACTAAATACTAATGGTATCGTCCTGTAGAACATTCACTATTTTAATACCAAAGTATTTTTGCTCCAGCATGCTTGACAATATATCATGTAAGTCTTTCACAAAGTACCATTATATTCACTTCTACACCAGCTTGTTTATAGGAACATTTATCCTGTGTAACAACGATGCTATATGTTTATTTACCTCTTTAGTGAATTAATTTACCTTTAAAATAATAATTATTGAGTTTTTTTAGAATGGTTTAATAATTAACATGAACTTGATCATTAATGTGTTCAACCTGATAATACAGTATATTAAATATAGTTGAAAAGTTACACCTCAAGAGCTCTAGAAACCCTCTTAATGTGATTCCAATAAACTTTTGATAATGGCGATAGTTGTTGTCTGTCATTAAACTATAAGCTATGCCCCAAAATTTATTCAATTTTTATAGCCTATTACTCCCACTAGTTTCTTATACACTGGTACTTTTAGGAATATGTAGTAGTAAAGAAAGTAATGCAGTATAATTATTTTACAAATTAAAACTTGTTTCTTAAGTCTCACCAAAGTTATTGCATATTAAACCCAACCCAACAACCCCCCCCCCCCCAAAAAAAAACATGCGTCTAGCCCAAAGGCTTAACCAGAGACTATCATGTCCAACTGAGTACTTAATATAGAATTATTTTTTTATTTAGGTTATTTAGGTCTTCTGACTTAAATAAAATAAATATGGACATCCCTTAAGGCCACGGACACACACTACACTTTAGCGTATCTGAAAGTGGATAGCAGAGCAGTCAGGAATACTTATTATGGACACACACACAGAATATCAGAGCGCGTAAAAATCTGCTTGGTCTTCAAACATCCACATAATTTCAAGCAGGGGTTAGATATTAGCTGAAAATACAACTTTAATATTTTGTATTATTAATTCATTGCATAGAGAAGACTGAATCCACGAAATAAATGAACAAGAAGTTTTTGGAGAATTACATCATTTATATGAAAAACTTTGGAAATACACAACTACATTTTTTGAATATACAAGAATGTCAATAAATACTTTTGTTGTTCTATTATCTTTATTATTCTGACAAATAGGAATTCTGCTGTTAACTTAAATCAGTGTTTAATCGCACATTTCAGAAAAATCACTTTACCACATTAAATATAAATCACAGAAATTATAATGCCATCCACCTCTACCATTCTCAAAACACAAAGTGAATTGTTCACTTAGTAACCAGCTCCGCTATGCGTATCTATCTCCTCTCTGCACCGCTATCAGCTGCGCTCTCTGTGAAGCCATCGCCATTGCTCTTTGTTTGAGTTGTAAGCTCTACTCTGCTTTCCATTTTAGCTCTGCTACCAGTGTCATGTGTCTCTGTGGCCTAAATGTTAAAATAAATTGCCTAGCTAGTATAAAATGATGTAATGCAACCAGGTATCCTTGCTTCAAAATCTCTGTTAAGAAGTTTGCAGATTTGTCAACACAGTATATCATCTGCATTATACAATTTGATGCAGAAAATAACTACAAAACCTAAACGATTTATCAAAAATCAATATTGAAATCCAAAAGTAAGAATTAAAAATATGAATAAATTAAAAAAAGTTTCATAATAAGGTAAGCTGCAACTAGGGAATAAAACCTGGGTCATATTCTAGAAAGTCGAGCAGTAGATTATTGGCGTGCTAAGTTTGAGGTTCTGGGTTTGATTCCCTGGGCCAGGTGTCATTTCTCAACTATATCTAATTAAATTGAAATGTACCTCTATGAATGGCGCTATATTGATACCAATAGTGCTTCTTCTGTGGATCTGTCCTTAGACAGGTATCAACTTGACCTCTTCTATTTTCTTAGGTCCTGAAGGTCTTCTTTCATCCTTTTGTAGTGTCTTCCTTTCTTGATATCTGTTGGCATTTCAAACCTTCTTCCTCCCTCGATCTTCCCCTTTATAGTCCTCTTTATTAAACAATCCCTATGTAGTATAGAATTTTTTTTCTTCCTTATCATCTCCATCTTCTTCTCCTACCCTCCTCAACACCTCATTGCTCACCCGGTCCACCCAATTCACCTTCTCCAATATGTTCCACAACCATATTCCATAACCTTCTAAAACCTTCCAAATACCTTTGTTTCCTCTTTCTGACTGTTCAAGTCTTAGATCCAAATGTCACCTCACTCACCATAATGGTTATGCTGACAAATTATGATAAGAAACTCAATTACAGAGTTTAAAATCATCATCTCCATTGAGGTAAACACCGATGAGTATTGAGGATTTGGTATGTGCTTTCATTAGTTTGCCTTAATGTTTTATAAATTGCTTAATTTAGCTAGTTTCTTATGCCTTAAGTTTTTAATGTTTGTAAGGCTGTCTCTTAGCTATTTGATCCTCTGTTTGGTGAACGATTCTATTTTATTTTGTAAGAGCCTTTGATAAACATGTGATCACTTTTCCACTGATAAGAAATATATATACATACATATACTTTTTTTCAGAACTTTGGAAACATAAATAAAAATTATTTATTTTCTAATAAATATGATTAATGCTTTCACCATAAAATTTGTTTAATTGACAGTGCCATTCAAACTGTGGGAAACAAGGAGCAATTTTTTTTATAATCTTACCAGTTAAGATATCAAAAATTTAAGAGCAACATTTTTTCCAACATGAACACTAAAAATAGAACAAAGCATTAATAAATACTTAGGTAGAAGTTTTACTTTATTAACCAAATAAAATTCAATCACTAACTTTATATTTTGACCCGCCTCGGTGGTGTAGTTGGCTAACCCGCTAGTCGTGTTGAGCTCAACCGCCGAGGACGGGGAGATCGAGGTTCGAATCTCGGTCAGGTGAACTGGGGGTGGTTTTTCCTAAATGGTTTTCCACTCTCCCTTCACGCAAATGTGGGTTCATTTCCTCTAATTCAACCTTCCCAATCCATCAGCGTAATTAGTACTTAGAGCGTATAACTCGAATGGGTAGTAGGACGCGGTGCTAAATATTATTATTATTATTTATATTTTGATTAAAGTGTCCTTCCATTACTAGAACTTATTTACTTATCATTTGGTAGTATTTTCTTACATTATATTATTTTCTCGATCACACTTTAGAGGAATCACAATTTAATTTGATAGAGACGCCCATCAGATTCTAGGCTCTACATTGAGTTAAAAAAAACCTTAAAAAATATCATCAACGATTGACTAAGCACCCCTTAAATATTCTTTTAAAAACATACTTTAATTAATAACTTAATATCTTGTCTGATAATTTAATAGAATATGCAACATACATATACATGAATTATATATATATAATTTATATATTTGTACACACACATACACATTCTATCTCTCAGCATCCATGACAACCAACCCCATTCTCTCTGTTAGCTCAAATTTAATGAATTAAGTAATTTAAATATTTATTTTATTTAGGAATCTAAATCTAATAACACATTTACCTAAAAAGGTAGCAAGCTTACCTTGAATTGTTTCACTATGGTGTAGCTTATAAAAGAAGACCATAGTATTATCTGCCAAGGAATGTGTGTTACCTTTCAGGATAGTTATAGTAGCTTACATATATCTAGCTACAACTGTATGTAGTTTTTGTATTAAAAAATATCCAAATTTACAACCTGTCTTATTAATACTGTTGTAAGCTAGCACAACAATGGATTTGTTGTGACTTAAACCTTTTTTATATCTTAGAAGTATGAGAGATATTAAAATAAATATTTGTTTATCATCACATTGTATTACAGTAAACTTGCTCCACATTATGCAATAAAATATTAACACAACTGGTAATACTTATGAAAAAAGGTGATTTCATATATTTAACAAAAGAAAGTGATTAAGTAACTATAATAAATAACAAAAAATATGTATAAAATGTATTGTTTTAATTTATAAATAAAGATTTGATAGCAGTTTGGTTTATATGTTTGAATTATAATTAAAAGTAGAATAGACTAGCTACATACACTTTGGTTGAATCATTTAAATTGATGAACAAAATTACATTTAAAAAATACATTATTATTATTATTATTATTATTAGCACCGCGTCTTACTACCCGTTCAGGTTATACGCAAATACATTTATTAAAACATAGATATTAGATAGATATTGAAAAAACTTAAATATATAAAAGGTTTCTTTTAACTCTTTAAAAACTAACATGTTTTTAATATAAAATAAAAAATATATTTTATAATTAAATTAAAAGTACAAAAAATAAATTTAACACATTTTTGATCAAATCAGAATCATAAAATATAACTTTAACAAATAAGCTATAACATTATTATTTGATGCAAATGAAATATTAATATCTTAATAGTAACATTCTTATTTGTTGGATATTGATCAATTTTTCCTTTTGATATTACAAATATGGTATTTGGGACAGTTACGACTAGTTATTATACTTTTGCATTATCTTCAGGGCTTAGTGTAAAATAACTTAATATCAACAAATTAATAATAAACATGTTAATAATAGGTGTTTGCAGGATAGTTAGATTATTATTATTTTTATAACAGCAGCGTGCCCTACCTGTTTGTAAAAAGTGAAAAAAATGAAATTAATGTTGAAATAATAAAACACACAATGATGATTACCTAATTTCCGAGGTAGGTCTTTTTCCTCACACACCGTTGTTGTAAAAAAAGTTGTGTTCTTTATTAAATCACTTTGGTTTTTAAGGAGTTAAAAAAACCTTTCATATTATATGTTCTTTAAATATTTATAAATTATCCATGTTCTAACCAATGTTAAATTATTTTTTTTAAATCATTTCATTTTGTTGATCAATTTTAATGTCTCAAACAAATTTTATATAACATATTCTGAAAATTGAAAAATGATATCTAGATGGAGTAATCCTCACTAAAAAACTTTAATAATAGCTTTGGCTATCTGATTCTTAAATTTTATATAGCTATTTTTTTATTGTTCTTTTTATTATAATTCAAACAGATACATTGTTTTCAAATCTTTATTTATAAATTATATCATTTTATACATATATTTTTAGTTACTATAAATACTCTTCACTTTATTTTGTTTAATCTCTTAAATCACCTCATTTCATTACTATAAATAGTTGTACGTTATAAATAGTTTTACTCTTTGATGTGTAGCAAGTAATTGCAATACACTAGTATTATAAACAAATATTTACGTTAACCTTCATTATACCTCTAAAATATTATCTCCTTATCAAAACAAATTGTTAATAAAACTTTTTTCTATTTCTAATCTTACCTGATTAATCATAAAATTAATAAATGTGTTTTACCGGCAGGGTTGGCTCAGCACCAGCAAGCTTGACAGATGTGATCAACTTTGAGCTGAGAGGTTGGGATTGGGTTCAAATCCTGAACGTGTCCACTGTTTTTTCCCTGCATTATGACTGTCACAATGGTTTTCCCATCCTCTTCCCAGGTGACTGCTGGTGAATGTCTTTAAAATCCACCTTCCTCATTGTCTATCCCTAAATTAGGGTAAGTTGTGTAGAGCCCAAACTGACAGTAAGACATGTAACATTAAAACATATTTAAGTTTGATTTCTTTTGCTCAATAGTTGTATTAAACCATTCATGTGACTTTGCAAAGGGTGAACATGATGAATTTGGTATCGAAAGCTTTTACACTTCGTAATAGTTATCTCTTCAAAATAATATCCTTGTATGTGATTTGAACATTTATTTTCACCTTGAGTTTATTTTTTATATCAATGAAGTAACTAATAATTAGACACTCATCAGCTTTCAAAGTATAGTCTTTATATTCTGGAAAATTGGTATTTGGTGTTGGAGAAGGTGGAGGGTTTTTTCCTCTAAATATGTCCCTTTTAGGAAATGAAGTTGCAAGTCCTTATTTAAAAGTCTACATAAGCAAGCTAAATATAAAATAAAATACAGTACCAAAACTGTTTTATATATTTAAAATGTGTTTTTACTAATAAAATAAAGTTACATTTTATACATCACTTTTACTGTATACAGGCATACCTCGCTAATACTGCGGGTTAGGTTTAAGATCACCGCTGTAAAGCAAATCACAGCCTTTTTTTTACTTGCCAGTACATATTAAAGCCTAGTAGCATATCTACCCTATAATTTATTAAGTGCATGATAGGCCCAAAAAAAGGTGAAAAAGTAAAAATTAAAAATAAAACAAAAGCTACTCTAGGGATAACCTTAAAACTTCCAAAAAAAACCTTAAAGCAAGGCAAGAACAAGCACTAATTGAAAAGCGTCATATTAGTGAAGCGCTCTAAAACAAAGCATATCCGTAAATTTGACTGTCCATAAACAATATTATACTAGGACAAATTAAAACTTTTTATCCAATTTGATTAAATATTACATAGTTTGACTATTTTTAGTTATTTATACTAAATTACATTTTGAATCTAGCATAATTATTTTTTACTGGCATTTGATTATCTAAGTCCTATTTGGCATTTAAGTATTAAGTTGAAAAAAGGACGAATCAAATGGACTACACTCACTGGTTCACAACTTCCAGAAAAGAACAGCTATTTCAAACCTACAGCATTGTCATGGTTATGAAAAAAAATGTTTACACAACTTTAAATGTAATTAGTCAATTCAGATATTATAAATGGGAATTCAATTGATTTTTGTGATTCAAGGAATTAATTTATTGATTAGAGGATTTTTTTTATGGTTAGTAATGATTTTACTCAAATTTAGCTTTTAGAATGTGACTAATCATATTTGACCATATTATTTTGTGTAAAGTAAATTATGTTTTGTTTTAAAGAAATGGGTAATCAATCCATGATATCGTTTTATTGAAATTTTTAGAAACTCAAACTTAAAAGATGTTTTAAATATTATGTTAATATTTGGTTTATTTTTTGTTCTATAGCTGAAGTACTTTATACATAGAAACTTCTATGCCACACTCTTTCTGTTTAAAAAAAACCCATCCGGTTATATATACAAATGGGGTGCTAACAGAAGAAAAGGACAAGTATGTGGAAGATCTAGAAAGGCATATGGGAAATTAGGGTCAAATTGTAATGGGAGATCTATATGCAAAAGTAGGAAAAGAGAGTGGAGTATTTAAGGAGGTGTTAAGGAAAGAAGGATGGGGAGAGAGAAACGATGAGGGTAGAAGGTTCTTGGAGCTATGTGTGTGCAAGAAATCAAATAAAACTGGCAAACAGCTTGTATAAAAAGGAAAGAGAGAGCCACAAGATCACTAGGTACAGCTGGGATGGGGATCAAAGGTTGGTGATGGACTCCTTTCTCATGGATGGAAAAAAAAATATGTCAGACCATAAACATCAAGCTAATTCCAAGTTTGTTCTCAGATAGTGACCACAGGTTGTTGGTGGCAGACATAAAGGTATGAGAATGTAGAAGAAAGGTAGTAAGACAAGAATAAATAATAAGTGCTAAAAAAGGAAGAAGAAAGAGTTGTACCTAAGAAAGCTTTATGTCCAAGGATGATTTGCAAGGTGTAGAGGTGGTATGTGAGCTGACAAGTGATGAGGTGGTGGAACGACAGTGCGAAGGATCAGTACAGAAGAAGAAAAAATTATTTAGAAGGAGTTTTAAGAATAGGAATGAGGAAACAGGAAGAATATAGGTATAAGAAGAAAAGAGCAAAGCCAGTGGTAATAAAAACCAGGAAGGATTAGATGCAAATCTGCTAGAAATGCTGGAATGAGACAGTGTTATTTAGCCAGCTGAGAAACAGGTGGGAGAAAAGACAAGAAGTTAGATACATGAATGAAGAAGGAAGAAAGTTGAAGACAGGAAAAGGAAAAAAGGAACTATATATTAGATATTTTGAGAATATGTTTAACCCGGAAGAGAAAAGGGATGAGTGTGAAACAGAGGAGCAGGAAGAAATAGCAGAACAGAAGGAAAGGGGTTTCATCTGGAAAAAGGATGAAACAAAGAAAGGCACCAGATGTAGATAAACTTACTGCAGAAATTATATGAGCTGCAGTTCGAGCAGTTATACCATGGTTATACAGGATGTTGTGCGTGATTTGGAAGGCGGAAAAGGTACTGGAATACTGGAAGAAGAGATACTGTACAAAAATAAATGAGAAGATACTGGAAAATGGAATAAGAAATAAAATGAAAGGAAGGTGGAGATTTAGGTAATAGATGTCTGAAATAAACTTATCTTTGCCATATGACAAATGAAGGTATATGATAGTGTGGATAGAAATAAAATTTTGAAAGGGATGGAGGCCGAAGTGGAAAGAGGAGCTGTAATTAGTTGTGTTAAGACAGAGTGTGATGGCAGAATGGCTCCAAATAAAAGATGGAGTGAAGCAGGGGAGTGCCCTCTCACCATTACTATTTGCAATTGTGATGGTAATGGTCATGAATAAAGTGGCAGTAAAACTCGAAGTGGAAAGAATGAAAGTCATGATGTTTGCTGTTGACTTGATGATATGGGGGGAGAAGGAATAGAATGTACAGGAATGGAATGAGGAAGTGAAAGTGTGGAATAAAATCTAGCATATTAAAGTGTGAAGTGATAGTAATCACAAGGAAGAGGATAAGTCCTAATAAAGCTATAAAGTTGGATGGAGTAGACCTGAGATAAGTACAGAATGTAAAATATAAAGTGTGTTTGAGTTTAAAGGTGGAAGTAGAGAAGATCTAATGCGAAGAGAATATCAGGGAGAGTCATTATGTAGGTGTGTAAGAGATCTGCTTTGGAGAAGAGAAATAGTGCCCCTGAAGTGTAAGAAAGTGTTATACAGGGCGTACTTTATACCCATTGTCACATATGCAGCAGAAACATGGACATTGAATGTAAGAGAGATTAGGAAAGTGAAGGCTATGGGAATTAAATTTGTGAGGAGCGTGTTAGCTGTCATGAAGAGAATTAAGATAAGGAATGAAGCTCTTCATGAAAGAGTGAGGGTAAGAGGGAGTACATGATAGGATAAAAAGCAAGACTTGAGATAGTATGGGTGTGTAATGAGGGTGGAGAAGAAGAGGGTGCCAAATAAATTGATGGAAATGAATTATGTAGGAAAAATAAGACTGGAAGCAATCAAAGGAGGAAGAGTCATGGAAGGATAGAGGGAAATAGTCGTCTTTAAACCTACTGGGCCACAGGCTGGAGACATTTGATGATAATGATATATGATTTTATGTTACTTATATTGTCTCCCAAACACTCTAAATTGATAATCTTTTGGGTACCATTACTTATTTAGTAAATAATTATCAGTAAATCAGAATATTAAATTATATATACCTGGAACCCCTGTTGCTATTTTGAACATTTGCTCTTGTCATTCATAGTTGAGATAATGATAATGACTCTAAACATTTTTCGTGTTTATCTATTGTATTTCACATATCCAAATATTTTATAAATAAACCCATCCTTTACATTTTATTTATCAAAAGAAAACATATTATCTTTTACACCTTGGATATATTGATTCAGTGTCTTAAAATCATTCGGTTCAGTTCATAAAAGGAAATTATGAGTTTCAGAAAAGCAATAAAAAAAATAGTAATTTTAGTACAATTTTCTTAAAGTTTTTTGTTTCACTTATCTATTTCCTTGAGTTTAGTAAATGTGATTAAATTATAACTGGAACCTTTGTGGGATGATTTTTTGTCATAACTCTCAATTCTACATGGGATAGGGACTCAAATAACACTCATTTAATTTGATATTCCCTTGCATACTTTGAGGATTATTTTCGGCATTTGGTCCATGTGATTTTTTTTCTTAGAGCCACAGATTACTACTCTTACTACCCACTGGGTTAAACACTTATGTACTAGTTAGGCTAATGGTTTTTATGGATGAGGAAGTTTACCTTCAATTGTCTTTAGGGAGAGTGGAAAACTATTTTGGTAAAACCACCCTCAGTACACCCGACCGAAATTCAAACCATGATCTTCCTGTCATGGCATGAAAGAGTGACATCACTACTGCTATTACTTGTATGCTGTACTCTAGAACAGTGATGCATAACGTTTTTGTGAGAGTGACCCCTCTGAAATATTACTTTATTTGGAAAACACCATCTCAATATATAAATAAAATAAACCTTTTTTCTCCTAACGGGAGGCATTATCCTCTTGCACTTTACGTTCATGGTGTATTTTTTGTACCCTATAAATGTTTAAGTATGTCAGATGTTATAGCCAAAATAATTTTATTGCACATGACATTTGCTTACAGGATTACAAAGGCAGCATCTTACTTAAATGAGGTTTTACGTATCCTCTTTGTCATCCATTTAAAAAAAAAATGGGTGACCTCTTGATAACTCAAGACCCCAAATGAGTTAGTGACCTCATGGTTGTGCATCACTGCTCTAACAGACAAGGAATGACAGATTTGCCACATCACTATTTATTTCTTGATTGTATTTTATTATTGTAACTTTGAACCACAATAAATTATATATCTTATAATAGCATTATCAAACAAGCCCTTTTTACACCTAAAACCCTGAAAACACCAAGTTGGGCAATAGACTAATCATTCTTGTTTAAATAAAATAAGTTTGTTTCAGAAAACATTTTTTTTTTAATGTAAGGAACTATATTATACAGTTTTAATTTGATACTTTTATCTGTTGATTGTATCCACAGGAACACTTGGTTATTAAAATTTAAGTAATTTATTTCAAGATATAATAAATTTGGAAAAAAGAATAATAATTACCCGATCAATCAAACTCATGATTTCTCGAAAATATATTTTAGAACTCTTATTTATTTATTTTTTTCCTTCAAATAACATAGTTATTTAAAGCTGTAAATGAAATGAGGTTTTTCTTTATAAATTAAAAATATATTTTAAATTTGCTCCTCTTTTGTAATTTTCAAAATTTCCATTCATTTATGTATAAAGGATTGGATTCCAGACCTTTAATTTTTTTTATTATAAATATCTTAAAATTTGCATGAATGATTCAAGTCATCCAGCCATGGCTATCTAGCAATACAAATTATCATTTGTATGTTTGTGCATTTCTCTCCAGCTTAGTGGTTTGCTCGATTTTCTCTGAGTTCTTTGTTCATAAATACTTAAACTTCATTACTTGGTTGTTAAGTAAATATAAGCTTTGATTTATAAAACATGAATTTGCTCAAAAATTGCTACATTGAATGAATTATTGAGACTTGATTTATTTTTTACTAAATATATTTTAATTTAAAATAATGTACCTGATATCAAATTGACTTTTTTTTAAATTATGGAAACCAGAAAATAGTAAACATAGCTTTTTTCTTATCTGTCATCTATACTTATAAAATAACATGTCCTGACTGACTGATTCATCATCGCCGAGCGCAAACTATCAAGGCTACAAGCATGAAATTTGGACTGTATATTCATTTTGTTATGTAGGCACCCACTAAGAAAGGATTTTAGAAAATTCCACCCCAAAGGGGTCAAAATAGGGGATGATAATATGTATGATAATATGTATGAAAGTTCGTCATTTTGAAAGTTACATAAACAAAATTTTGTATTTCGGTTATTGACGTAAAACAAATAAATACGTGTTTCAGGAATTTTGGAAATTTTATCTAATAAGAGATGAAAAAGGGGGTGAAAGTTTGTATCGGACTTGCATTATTTTTGGTCTGAGGTCAAGTTATGGTCATCAACGTAACGTAATATTTTAAATTAATCTGTAAATACATATGTATATTTTCATATTTGTATATAATCAACTTCCACGCGAGCAAAACCGCGGGCAACAGCTATCTAGTTCTAAGATAAAGTAGAAAAGTGAATCAGCTATTCTTAAAGGCTAGCAATAAAAGTATGGAAGTTGAAACATTTGATTGTGCTTCTATAGAAAAATGAGTGCTACATTTTAGGATTCTTATTTTTTTCAGAAGCATGCCATTATTAAATTTGATTATAAAACTTCTCAAAGACCGGCTAGAGCAAACATTATTTTTAAATGGTGATTTAATCTCCTTTTAATTCATTTAGATCATTAATTAAATTGGCATACATTTTTCTAATAATGGATCACTAGGACTAATGCATAAACAATTATGAGTTCGAGAAAATTTATAAAACTACTAGGCATCATTTATGAAAAAATAAGAGTTTTCCTTTTGGCAACTTATTTAGGATACTTTTGTTGTTGTTGAAAAACTGGATCGAATGTGTAAATGTGTGAACATAACTTACATGTATGGAGCTATTTTTTCTATTGGTAGAAGTAAATACTACTAATTATAATTTATTCATTGGTTTTTTTTAGTTTAAGGTACTTATTAAAAAAAATTACTGGTCTGCAATGCAATTGGGTATATATTTTTAACTTTTACCAATTTAACCTAAAGTATTAATTCGTTTGGCAATAGATTAGATGTATTCTTTTTAACTCTAGAACTAATTGACACATTTTTACCAAATGTTTTGAGTTTATATTATTTATCTTTGTTGGTGGACACAAGTGTTCTAAAAATCAGTTTTAAGTTTTTGGCACCAAGAAAAAAATTAATATTTTACATTGTCATGAAACTTTAGGAGTTGCATAGTTTAAAAAAATGGGCTTAGACTGGAGTAAAAAAAAACTTGACAAACAATCTAACAAAGATTCTTATTATTGTTTAGGTTGTTTCACTTTTTAATCAAATAGCTGTGCATGCATCCCTTGAATTCCATGTGTCATCATCATTTGACTATGTGGCAAATTTTAAACTCCATTATAAACATTTGATTCATATAGTTTGTCTGAACATTGATAGGCCTACTTGGTTTGTTCTTTGTAGATAAATAGTACTAGGTTGGAGATTGAAAGGAAAAGCATGCACTACAAATTTACAACTAGCAGGCTTATCTATTATGTAAGGGTTCACACTACCAACTCAGATTAAGAAGCTGGCATTTTACTTTTATTAAATTTCGGCAGAATACATGGTGAGTAGTATTTCCACCCACTTTTCCAGGTGAATGTCAATGAATATCTTAATGCTTTTATATTTCATGCTTAGCTAACGCCATTATACATTGTATTAAAAAGATAATACAAACATTCAATTTCTTTTCAGTCATTTATTTACTAAATATCAAAATGCCATGATTTTTTAATACATAAAAAAATATATATATTTTTTTTAACTAATATACATTTTTCATGAACGTTTATCTGTAAAATAATCTAATGCCTCTGATATTGTTGTAGACATTCAAATATAATGTAGGCTTATAACCTGGGCCAAGATTTTGATACATGTATTATTTTTTTGGTAAATTATACCTTCTGTTCATAATCCCTTGGTTGTGGAAATGTTTTTTATGGATAAGTTTTTGTCATTTTTGACTTTTAAGTCATATTTTCTTGGTTTGCGTTCACTTTGGATCATTTTTAGGCAATGAATAAGTTTTTCATTTATATTGCATGGATATATTTTTGATCACTAACAATATTTTACTAACGCATTAAATTTTTTAATCACACAATTGCAGGAAACCCGCCTAGGTGGTGTAGTTAGCTAACACGCTAGTTTCGTGTTTAGCTAGACTGCCGAGGACAGGAGATCGGGGTTTTAATCTTGCTCGGGTGAACTGGGATGGTTTTTCCTAAGTGGTTTACCACTCTCTCGCTATGCAAATGTGGATTCACTTCCTCTTTATTCAACCCTCCCAATTCCTAACCCATTAGCATAATTATTACTTAAGCGTATAATCTGAACGAGTAGTAAGACACGGCACTAAGTATTATTATTATTATTATTATTATTATTATTAATTGCAGGAATGAGAAGCTAATTTAGGCTATAAACTTTTATCCTCTATCTTCCTGGTGAGAAACTACAACTAAGCTGTAAAGGGCTGCGTTGGGAGGGGTTGGCTCTTTTTTTGAAGCAGATATTTGTAAATAATGTGTTAAAGGGTTTTTTTTAATCGCATAGGCATTTTTTAGTTTCCATTTGTGAAGTGGTTGCTTTATTCACCTGGGCACATTCATTAAGCACTTTTTAAATTAAATAGATCATTTTTGTAAATTTGAAGTAATTTTTCAGAATTTCTAGTTTCTTTTATCATTTGTAATTCATCAATGTCCGGGCTCTTCTTCTTATTTTATAAGTGTAGGATATTAATTGCAAAACATTTATACATTAATTATAGTTTATATAAAGATATTAGTGGCATCTTTTAACTTTTTACTAGGCACTACATATTTTTGCTATGCTTACTTTAAACTCTTTTAAGTCTAAAGCTTTTGATGTGTTATTCATTAAAATGTTAGCCCAGTCAAGCACAATGTTTACCAGTGGTCAGAAATTAATTTTGTTAATATGACCATGTCAAAAAATTTCGCAAGCAGTATTATATACAATTTGTAAGGCCCGATTTCTGCCTTTCACTCAAATCTGCAAGGCGCCAATTTTTATTTTTTTATGAGTCGTGAAGATTTAAATTCATAAAAATTTTGTAACTATATTCACATTAATACTATGTTAACCCTTCCCTCACTCACGTGACTCCCCCACCTGCAGCCCCGCTGCCTCGTGCAGTGTTACCAACTATGCATTCTGGATACTACTTGTACTATAAACTCCATCATCCGTACAGTTAAATATTGCTATATTTTATTCAAATAATATCCCAAAGACCTGTTAATCCATTACTTATTAATTTCTGATGAAAATAGGCTGATTGATCAATGTTGTCAAAGCTTAGGTCTTAGAGCTTATGGTTTAGATCAAATTAGGGTAGAAATTAATGTTTATGTGGTGCAATTGATTTTGATTATAATATGATTACGGAATTTCCCACTAGTATCGCTTCTTGTGTATTTAGTGCCAATGTTTGTTTTTTACACAAAAATAAATTTCATATCCTGCCAGAATAAATACATTCCATTTCAGGTATGTGTACAATCGCTTGAGACAAGACTCTGGCAACTCTGGCCTCGTGTTTCACATTGTGTGTGATCGCTCATTTGTTCGAACACCTCGCAATACAGTTTGGATGTGTGTGCACTTGCAATATACTCGATTACTTCGTCCAATTGCTGCACCACATGTATATTATTACAAGCATTATATTTACAACTAAGATGGTGAAATGTAAAATTGACATTTAAAATTGGGCTTTTAAGTAACAGTGGAATGAAAAAAAATACTTTTGTATATTGTTGAACTCAGCTGGTTCAAAACCTGTGTGTTTAGTATGCAATGAAAATAATTCTGTGTTAAAAAGTACCATTTGAAATGAGATTTTAACACAAAACATGCCAACTACAACAATCATTATCCTGAAAATTCAGAATTGTGAAAAAATAAACTAAAATCGTTGATCGATAGCTATGAAAGAGCCATGACAAGATAATACTAGCCTCTTCATCTCAACAATTTAAAACCACATCTGCATTGCTTCAAGTTTCCTGGATATTAGCACACAACAAAGAGCCATTTCATGGCATAATCAAGTGGTGTGTGGAAGCAGCTTTAGAGGAAATCGTTGACAATCCATAATTGAGAGCAAGTCCTGACACATCTTTCTACAAGATACCATTGTCAGCTCGTACAACTACATGCCATTTAGAACTATTGGGAGGGAAAAACAGAATATAATTATAAAGGATTTGAAAAATACAGAGTATTACTCTATTGATTTTGGTGAATCTACTGACAATATCGACATAGCCTGGTTGATAGTTTTCATAAAATAATAAAATACCTGGCTGGTGAAAATTGCATATTTCAAGAAGATTTGTGTGCTCTTATTGCTCTAAAATATATAATGAGCAATACAATTTATAAAAAATTGACATTTATGTTTTGCTCAGTTGGATTACAATATGTATACAAACTAAACATGATTGTGACAGATGGTGCACCAAGTAAGGTGCAAAAAAATTGTTTGGTGACTCGGCCTAAGAAACAAACACCAAAGATAAATACTTTTCGCTTTCTCATTCATCAACCATTCCTATTCATCAAACTGAGTGGTCTCATGTCATTTATAATGTTTTCTATTACAAAAATTATGAACTTCATTTGAGGAAAATCAAGCTTGCAACATCGAATTTTCTGTGGATCAGTTGAAAAATTAAATGAAGCACAATCAGATCTATTGTTTTATAATAATATATGCTGACTCATCATAGGAACTGCCCTGATCAGGTTTTATTCCTTGATGACTTCTATGAGACAATATGTGTCAACTTGAAGGTAACAACAAAGCTTCTGAGTAACTGTTGTTGCTAAATTAACTTTTTTGACCAGATGTGGTTTTTAGCAGACATGTTTCAAAAACTTACTGGCCTGAATGTCAATTTACAAGGCCAGAATGAATCAAGGGTTAATTTACTCAAACAAATAAAAGCTTTATAGGCAATACATTTATTTATTTTTTGACATATGCACACTTACGTTTTTTTCAAAACTGACATCCTATAAATCAACATCTTAAATAAATTAAAATATTATTTGAAACTAAGAATTTAAAACTATTTTAAATTTTGTCAACAATCCTTTCCTAGATTATAGAAACCATTTATCGGGTGAAGTTCTGATATTGCGCCTGGACATGAACAAAAAACTATTTTAAACTAAAACTCCTTGATTTTCAACCGTCCCCAAAACTCAAACTAATATTTTTTTTAAAAAAAAAAAGACAACAATTTGGAGTGGCTTTGGCTTAATTCCTCTTCTTCATTACATGAAAATATTTGAGATATTGTGTTGTACTTGTTGACTATATTCGGGTGTACATATGCCTGCAAAGAGGGATTCTCATCAATGAACATCATCAAAATAAACCTTCACAACAAGTTGAACCAATAGCACTTGCAGGATTCACTATAAATGGCCTGTACCACCATAAACTCCCAATTTTTGCAAATCAGCAGAAAACAAGAAATGTAGTTTTTACCAGTTGTGTTGAATGTAGTTTTTACCAGTTGTGTTGAATGTATACTTATTGATCATATCAATTCTTACTTTTTAATGCTTATGAATAAATAATAATATTTATGAATGAGTCTGTTTAAAAAAAAAATTTGATAGCTTTATTTGTTCAAGTAGGTACTTTAGGCTTCAGACAGACAGACAGAAATACATTTCCTTTGGGCCAGGAGGGAGAGCTTTGTGTGCCTAATCTGGCCTGTGGGCCACCAATTGCCGATCATTGGTGTAAGCGATTCATAGAATTAAATCAACACTGAATTTAATAACATTTTTTTCAGCTTTACCTCATCACTCAGCAAACTGGAAAGGCTTAGGAAAACTACAAATTAACCTTTTTGGTGCTTAGATCATACTCTATGGAAGATAGCTGTAATTATATTTTCTCCTATAGCTCTGAGTAGAGGAAAGTAATAGTAATTTAATGTCTAACAAAAGAATAATACAATATTTGGTTCTTAGTAATAATTTAATAACATCAAAAATATTATGGTCTTTGCAAGCAGTTAGACAACACAGTTAATTATTGGCCTTTAATATGTTATTGTTCCAAACACAGGGTTGAACAAAAATATTTTTCCGCTCTCGTTCTTGTGCCGGCTATCCAAACAAACATTTTAAGGTTCTGGATTGAGAATAATAAAAGTTCCTGTTCTTTTCGGTTCTTAATTAGGTTTCATTTCTTGTTCTTTTAAATTGTTAATCAATGTTTATACTGCCATTATCAAATTCATAAATAAAAATTATACTAAAACATAGTTTACAGCAAAATTAAACCTATTTAATCAAACAAATACAAAAGGATATAATTAATACGTTAAATAGTCACACAACTTATTTATAATTTGAACAGGAGATGGTTTTATATATTTTTGTCTATCTACTTCTCAAAAGAGTAAAAAATATATATATTAGTTTAATCTTATTTTCTAATTAATACCTAAAATACCTTTCAATATTTGTATTTTCAATTGAAAACATGCAAAAAACAAACAAATATTAATGCTAGTTTGGTGCATTTAAACCAGAAAATGACCATCTTGAGCAAGTAAAGGAATAGTTTATATGATTTTATTTTATTTGATACATTGAAAAATATTAAATTATATCATTTCTTGGCCATTTATGTGTTTTAAGATTGACTAATAGCCTATTAAAGTTATGTTATGGCAATATTCTCAGTTTCAATTTAAGCCTTTTTTAATTTGAAAAGTTAGTACTTTATTGAAGTTTTAATATGTAGATACACCAAAATAAGTAAATAAGTTTTCACAGTTACATTAAATATTTTTTTATAATTTAACTTAATAACCCTCCTAATCTGAATATTGATGTAAATGTCCATGACATATTTAAAGAAATTCCTCACTGGATAACATTAATGTCATTCTATTTATCAAATCATTTAAACAATTAGTTATTAATCAAACAAAAATTACTTCTGTATTGCACACAATAAACATAGTCCCTGGACTAGTTTATAGACTGCTGAGGACGGGGAGATGAGGTTTGAATATCGGTCGGGTGAACTGAGAGAGTTTTCTCCTAAATGTTTTCCCACTCTCCCTCTACATAAATGTGGGTACACTTCCTCTAAATTCAACCTTCCCAATTACTAACCCGTCACCATAATTAGTACCTAAGAGTATAACCTGAATGGGTAGTAAGATGCGATGCTAAATAATAATAAAAAAATGTCTTCATATTTAGCTTAGACTAGTTGTACAGCTAGGTTAGTTCTCATTTCTCAGTACTTTCCCCTCTTACTTTTTCTCAAAGCTAAATACATCTGCCTAAGCTTTTAACCTTACTACTAAGTGCTCATTGACACTTTTTTTTTAATCCCTTTGAAAATAAATACATTCTTCCTTGACAAAACATCCTGGTACAGGGAAAATAGATTAACTCAAAAATAAAAATTAAATTAATTTTAAAGAAATGCATTAAATTCACTTATAAAAGAGAATGATAGGAATTTAGAACCCTTATAAACCAACAAGAACCTTTAATAACCCAAAAATATATATCCCAAATTTGGTTTTGGTTCTTAAGCTCTTTATTTTTAGGGTTTTGGTTCCAGTTTGACTCCCTGTTTGAACTAATGTTTTCTTGTTATGTAATAGTCAATAAAGTGCAACTTCAGAAAACAAAATCAACTTATATGATTACACATATGCTGGTGTCACAGCAAATGAAGTCAACTTTCAAACACTCACTCTATTTGTGTCACACTTATATAAAAAAAAGATGTGATAATAAGATACCATGCTATTACAATAATACTCAAAACAATATAATTACAAAAGGTTTATGTTTTAGCATCATTCTCAAATATATGTGTATGTTATAATTAAGCACAAACTTTCTTTATAGCCTCCATTATTTTAAAATACATGTGTTCCTTATAAATCTGGCAAGTCTTAATATTAAATATTGTAACTTTATACTTATCCATACGTTGTGAAATTTCAATAAAGTAATATTAAGAACTTCATTATATGTAGAACAGTGGTTCACTTCATTTATTGAACTGGCAAAAGGGTATGATGAGTTTACAAGGAAAATGGTATATTTGTTGTAATAAATGATGTCCCAGAATCCATAATATTAATGTCTACTAATTTGATCTGAATATCAAGGATATTACTGACGCAAAGTAAACGAAAAAATGGCACGTTATGGTCCAGAAACTTGAGTATTTGATTACTAAGTATGTGGTACAAGTATCAAGGTTATAACACATGCAAATGAAGTATAATTGTGCCAATAGTGAATATATTTTCATATATTCAATTGATGGAGCATACAGTTTTTAGGGTTTTTATAAAAATATTTGTAATCTAAAGAGCTCATTGATAAAGCACTATCATTTTCTATCGGCGGAGTATCACAACTTGAAGTAAAAAAAAATTAGCTGTACTTTAATGGTCCAAATATCTTTATGTTAACCGAGTTAAAGTTTGTCCACCTGTCACATCTGTATTTTTAGGAAAAAGATATTTCAATAAAGGTTTTTATTAACCTAAAGAAACTTCTCTTGGCCCCCCATGCAAAAAAAAATCACAGGTAACTAACTTTCTTTCAGAATTATGTATTTGGAAAAAGACAAATATTAATATAAACTCAACGGATTTGGAATAGTTTCTATGTAACAATAACTATGGACCATCTACAAGTTCCAAAGTCATTGTTAAAGATAGTTGCAAATGTCCTATAATGGGTTGTGCAACTAAGGGACATGGATAAAAAAAAATTGGTTTAAAATGTTCTATAGTGAATAGTCATTGTCTTAACTGGTGATAGTTAAAATGGACCCACAGATGAATGCAGTTCTGAAAAAAATAAATAAGCAAGAAATCATATGTATGTTCTATATTTTCTTTGTAGTGTATGTTAACTAATCAGCAGACAATATATTTGTTTTATTCTTGTCTCTTTATTAATTATAACATATTTGCATCTGCTATTTTCTCTCTTGAAAAAAATGTGCATAAAAAAGTTTTACCTGCAGAGTTCAATGTGGATTTTAAATATGTTTTGGCTAATATTTATTGTATATAATGTATAGTAATACATATTATATTAGTATTGCAAGCTTTCTCAGATCAAAGTATTTAATATATATGTATGTGTACCTTTACAGAAAATTAATCGCAAACTTCATTTATCCAAAGTGAAGCACAGCAAGTTCAATGAATCTGGCCAACTGGTTATTTTCTACCTTATTTCAATCTTGTGGGGTGTTGATATAATGCTCAGGTAAGATACATTTTAAAATTCCTCTTCCTTATTTCACACTTTATTGGAACTTCACCCTCTTTCAAAAACTGGAATATGTTTTTTTCAAACATTTCTTATAAACCATTTATTTTATTTGTATTAAACTAGTTAAAGTTGTGCACCATCTGAGATAAAACTTAAGGTTTGCAGGTGACCCCTGGACCATGTTTTAACTATTTATGGCCATATATTGCTCCTGATCAAATTGAGAAACTATTTGTATCACTCTTGCCATTGTGTCTTAAGTTATCGGGGCAGCAATATTTGCATATTAAACATGTATACATATACATGTTTAATAAAACAATTTATTTTGTTTTTCATACAAATAAAGTACCTTGTTAATAAAAACCAATGCCTATACTATCAAATAAAATACAAAATAGTTGGTCTTAGTTAAACTGTATGTGGATGGCTATCCACCATTATGATTCTTGTATTTGAAGGTGGGGGAGGGGGGAGGGAAGTTCTGCTGTGTAACTGGGAACTCTTAACTGCCTTAATCTCTCAAGTAAAAAAAAAAAAAACCTCTGCCACACCCAAACAATAAAAAATGTAGAAAATGTTAACTGTGTCATCTTGACTGTGTCTGGAATATTTTTCAAATCAAAAATGGCATCAAGAGCTTAAACAAAACTTTCCCTTGCATAATGAGGAAGATTTGAAGCTATATTACTATACATTAATGGAAATCTACATGCTAATAATTTATCATCTCATAAATCAAGATTGAAAGTTTTACTCATATCAACGTTGGGACTACATTTATCTCTTTTTGCATCTCAAGGTTTTTTAAAGTACCTTTACCAAACTCTTGAGAATTTTAGATAACTAACAACTACCATCTAAACAAGATTTTGTTAATGCCATCCTTAGGAGTTATAAAGTAAGTGATACAACATCACAGGCTCAAGTAGTTTTTAAGTTTCATAAACCATGGTCTGGTTCTAAAGAAATATAATCCTACAATAAGATGAGTAACTAGTCGTTTTATTAAATTTAAAATTGAGTGAGTACACACACACACACAAAACAGAATTTATTTCGAAACAAATTAGTGACCAATATAAATTAGAAAAACAGAGACCATACCACAAATAAAATATAGATTTAAATAATCATTATTAATCTTATATTGTTTACTTTTCTTTTTAGCTCTCTAAAAAATATCATTCAAAGCTAATTTTTCTTGCTGGGATTGTCACATATATATTATTTACTCCCCAATAGAGCTACAGTGAGCCTTGATGTTAGATTCAAGCTGTTTTACTTTGAGAAGGAAGTTTGACTATGATGATGAATTGCCCTAACCAGCATGACTTCCGGTATTCTGGATAACCATAGTGTTATATACTTATATTGTTTTTAGATCCAGCTAACAAACTGCAAAACTATTTTATTGCACAGCATAATGACCACTGAAAATAATGCTTAAACATTAAATTGGGCATAGACAAAGCTCATAAAATAAAAAAGAGTGTTACAACAAATTGTAATCAGTTAAGTCTAGAATAACAAATATTATGCAATGTAAAAGTTTTTCATTAAAAGAATTAAACATGCTACTTTAAACTCTCTTTAGAACATAAGCCTTTCCAATATATCTTTTCTCCCCATCTCTTCTCTACCACAATGACCCAGTCGTCTCCTTTCTCCTCCACACCTCTCTGCACTACCTTCTGCCTCCTGTCCTTTGGTTTTCCTATTGGCCTCCTGCCCCCCACTTGAATATCCAGCATCTTCTTTGGTATCTTCTTCATCCTCCTCACAGGACCATACAACCTTAGTACCTTCTCTATCCTGTCCTGCACTGGCTCCTCCTTAACTATCGCTCTCACCCTTTCATTTCTCATCCTAGCCACTTTTATCACTCCTCTAGTATGTCACAGGAATTTCATTTTACATGCTTGACTTCTGCTTTTATTCTGCTCCTTCATTACCCACAATTCTGCTATGTATGTCAATATTGGTACATATTATGTCCTGTAGTTCACTCCTTTACACTTCCTCCGCACATCCCTGCCCCAAATTAAACTTCTCACATTTCTGAAAAAATCTTCTGCTTGCCTCCCTCTCCCACTGATTTCTCTTTTTCTTCAACTCTCCTCTATCACACTCCCTAGGCATTTAAAGCCTTCTACTAACTACAACTGCTTGCTTCCTACTGTCACACTAGTTGTGCACATGTCCCTCTTCCTTGTGACCTTTTTTTATATATTATTACTATTATCACCGCGTCTTACTACCCGTTCGGGTTATACGCACTTACGCTAATGTGTAATGGTAGGGTGATTGTGAGATGAAATGAAGGACCTACAGTTTAACGTGGAATCCGAATCACGGTGGAGGCCTGGCATTCCCCACATTCACAAGTTGTGATTAATTCATGTCTTGTCAGAGGTGAAGGAAGGGTTTGGTAATCAGATTTGTGCCGGGACCAGGGACTGAACCCCGGACCCCAGCACATAATTCCGACAGCCTACCCCTAGACCGCCAGGTCACCTTTTTTTATATACAATAGTTTATTATTATAAATAACATTTATTTTGAATGTAATTGCATTTGTTTATTATGTGTAACTCGGTTTGATATGATGAAATACACATACATTTTAAAAACTATGTGTACTATTGATTAATTTTATTTATTGATACATATTATGCCTGTCCACATTTTCTAAACTAACTCATCAAAACTAGCAATGGTTTCATTTTCAATACCAAATCAAAATTTTATCTAGACTTTAAAATATATTTTTAGAAAAACATTTGAAAAGTTTAATAAGGAATGTTTAAGATTATTTATAAAATAAAATTCAATTTTTAGTGAAGTTAGGTTGTACAAATTGTATTAATTTAACATGAAAGACATAAATTTGTAATATAATATACATGCACAGTATTTGATTGATATTTAAAGAGATTGGTGATAATAATTACAAATGATGATACATTATAATAAGAAATATCTGGAAATTATAACATAAATCTAAAAAATTCAGTACATTTTAAATTTATAAACATTTGAGTCAAATTATTCTTAAAACTATGTTTTTAAAAACAAAGGATGATGTGATCTTGCATATATTTCATATTTTTGTATTATATTACGAATAAACAGAGAAAGTTATACAATTTTGAGAAGATATAAAGAATATATAAAGATTGAATTTCTTTCTTATCTGTAATTCCCTTTTCCTTGGTTACTGCTGCAACATAATTTATACGGCAAGTTTCGATGCTACGATGGTATCATCCTCAGGTCTAATGAAAAAGAAGTAAAACACCAGAGTAAATCATGCTTGAAACACAATGTGTTAGCCACTGTGGTATAACATGCTAAATTAGTGAAGGTTAATAATTTATAATATCGAGAATTGATAATTGACATTTATCAGATTTTAAAGCTATGTAGTTGAGTATTCAATGTTGTTTGTTAAAGGAAACCTTCACTAATTTAGCATGTTATACCACATTGGCTAACGCTTTGTGTTTTAACCATGATTTCATCGGTTTTTCTTCTTTTTCATCAGACCTGAGGATGATTCCGTCGTAGCATCAAAACATGTTGTATAAATTATGTTGCAACATTTGCAGCAGTAACCAAGGAAGAAGGAATTACAGATAAGAAAGAAATTCAATTTTTACATATTCTTTATATCTTCTCAAAATTGTATAACTTTCTCTGTTTATTCGTAATATAATACAAAAATATGAAATATATGCAAGATCACATCATCCTTTGTTTTTAAAAACATAGTTTTAAGAATTATTGACTCAAATGTTTATACATTTAAAATGTACTGAATTTTTTAGATTTACATTATAATTTCAAGATATTCATTATTATAATGTATCATCACTTGTAATTATTATCACCAATCTCTTTAAATATCAATCTAATATTGTGCTTGTATATTATATTGTATTATATTTATTATATTATATTATATTATATTATATTATATATATTATTATATTATATTATATTATATTATATTATTATTATATTATATTATATTATATTATATTATATTATATTATATTATATTATATTATATTATATTATATTATATTATATTATATTATATTATATTATATTATATTATATTATATTATATTTATATTATATTATTTATTATATTATATTATATTATATTATATTATATTATATTATATTATATTATATTATATTATATTATATATATTATATTATATTATATTATATTACACATTTATGTCTTTCATGTTAAATTAATACAACTTGTACATTTTAACTTTACTAAAAATTAAATTTTATTTCATAAATAACTTAAAATATATTATTTATTTACTTCAAAAGTAATAGTCATGCATTAAATTTAATTTTATTGTGAAAGACCATTTAAAAAACTATACAATCATCATTTTCTTCATTAAAAGGTACATATGTATCTGGAACAAAATTTTTAGTTAAATATACACTTATACATCTGTGGTGTGGCTAAATCACTTTCACTTACATTCCTTGCTTTGTATACTTTACTCGCTATTCATTGTTACATTTATAATTGGTTAAAATTCAGATACAACTTAACTTGCTCTTAGCACAAACAATGATGACAAAACCTAATGCTCAACCATGCCTTAGATCAAAGATTAACTCAAGTTATTAAAGTTAAGGTAGTCAAATCGCTGAACACTATTTATCTCCAAATTTCTGTCCTCCCTTAGAACAGTAAGTAAAAGAGCCTCATTTGTGACCGAATGGGCTGTTGCAGTTTTTGCTCTGCATCTTCCTTTAGTCCTTTTCCTGTGTCCATATTCCTGTCCTCTGATTTTGTTTACTTCTAAATATGGACTTTTTTACTTCGTAGTCATCATATATAATCTGACTGAGCTGCCAGCCTTAAGGGAAATAATGCATTTTATATATTTCTCATGACACAAATTGATTTTTAAATGAGTAAATATGATCAAAAAGACCCCTCAAAGAGACTATTTCACTCCTTAAACACTGAAATATATCTGCTTTGGTCAATTCTAGGTTGGACAAGTTGGAGACTCTACATAGGAAAGATCTATGTCACTCCTCAGTTCAAATACAACCTCATATTTGAGCCACTTTTATACAACTCGATCTTGAAAACTTTTTGAGTGGCGTATGAGTCATTTTCACAGCCAAAGCAAGTGTTTCAAGCCACAGTTTCATTTAAACAGAGGTTATTCACCAAACTACTGAGAGTATTTGACAGCTTGAAACAAGGGCCTAAATAAAAACCTATTGGGAGGAGATGGCTTAAATTCTAGCTCGGAACACATGTTTTTTCACTAGCTATTTTCAAAGCTATTAACATAGAGATTCTTTACTCTAGTGACCAAATAAATTCATATCTGAAAATTTAATTACTACCTTATGTGTAAAGCTAGTTTATTACAAGCTTTACTATGGCATATAAATAGACAAAACTGAAAATTGACTCCGCAAATAATCCTTAGATCAATATGCTTGTTAACTGCATTGATGAGCATGCGGAGTATCCATCAAACTCACCTGATCTCTTTTTCCTGGAAAAAGGAAGGTTAGAGACCGCATCAAAGAGTAGAGTAGTAAGACAAGGTTCGAAAATAAATTTGTCTGGTTATTTTTACATGAACTCAAGATATTCAATTTGTCAACACAGTGATTAAATTAAATTACTGCTTTATCATATATTTATTGCTGGCACACTATGCGGATGTTGCTATTTAAAATTTGCATGAAACTGGCTTACTAGTGACGGAGTTGTGGTTTGAATCCTCGCTGTAGCAAGGCGTGACCATTTTAAAAATGCTACTAGATATCTACACTGAAAAGCACACACTTTTCCCAATTGTGTCAAATACAAATATTTTCAAAAATTATATTGTTTGCTTTTTTAATTAGAAAAATAGACTAGGGCTAACTTACTTTATGGCATCCATTTCCTGACAATATTCTTTTCCTAATTTACACTATAATATCTTTATTGCAAGTTGAAATTGTACCTAAATATTTTAACTCATTAACCATTTCAGATAATATTTTGTTTGAGTAATCTATAAATTATCATTCTCAGTCTGTGTTCTCTGTGTTATTGTATACTTAGTCTTTTCAGCGTCCATGCTTATTTACATACTAGCCTCTAATAAAATGTCTTGCATTTCTTGCAATACAGCCTCCTTACTACTACCCAACAAAGCTAAATCATCTGCATATCCTAATAGCTGTATTGTACTGTTTAATGTCAACCCTTCCCTACTCTCTTTCATTATTACTCTAATAGCATACTCTAAGGCTAGATTCAAAAGTAATGAGCAAAGTTTATCTCCTGGTTTCATTCCATTATGGATTTCAAAGTGACATCCAACCCGTACCCTACCATGCGTATCAGTCAAACATACCTCAATTAGCTTGAAGTTTTTTGGATATATATAACTTAACTAAAATTTCATATAATTTATTTATTTTAACTGAATGGCAGGCCTTTTTAATATATATATATATGATGAACCACCATATATTCCCAGTTTTTTTTCTTATATTTGCCGAATAGTAAACATTTCCTCTGCATATGACATCAATCTTATTAAAATTATGCAAGATTAAATTTGGTAGCATGTTGTTTGCAGTTAGTCAAGGAATAAAAACTAAATTGATAAATAAATATTTTAAAGTTAAATAAAATAATAACTAAAGGGGTTCTATACTATAGCACTGAGCTATTTTGCAAGCGTTCAGAAATCCTGCGTTATTTAAGGAGTGGTTTGTTATTTCAAAATATTGTTCTCACCAAAATATATCAACATGATCCTATAAGAATAAAAACCTTTCACTATAAGATTAATGATAATAAAAATGATTGAAATGTGAAATTAGACCATTATTTTCGACGATGCTTGATACAAATTTTGGCAGTTCTGATATCAAAGTAGTCATACACCTTAGCTCAGCCAGTAGCAGTACTGAACTAAGGGTCTCGGGTTTGATTCATAGCATGACCGAAAAAATTTATCACTGGTGAAATGTGAATTTACCCATTCACATTGATGAATTAATTGCCGGTGGCTGGATGTTGTCCCTGTTCTAGATTTAAACTAATAAGTCATGTGTTGATTTAATCAATCGATTCACAAAGTGCACTTTAAACACCTTGAATAAATGATAACACAAAACATGTTAAAGTAAATGGTTAAACATAAATCTAACCTTCTTTAAACTCATAAAGTCGATTTTAAGTGCCATAACAGATCATTTTTGAGAATTATATAAGTTGTTTTAAAGCTTAATAGCTGAAGATTCAATCAGAATGGTCTAAGGCATCGCTCTCGTGTTATACTAGACTGCCGATTACAGGGATATTGGGATTAAAATCGTGATTGGCTGTACTGAGGGTGATTTCTCCAAAATGGTTTTCCACTCTTCCACCACTCAAATGCAGGTTCACTTCCTCTAAATTCAACCGTCTTCATCCCTAACTTATTCACTAAACTTTCTTATTTTGTATACCTCTTACTAATTTGTCAAGAAGTGTGAAATCTAGGTTTTTTACAAATTCACAACTGGAAACAAGATGCTGAATTATAGCAGCCCAGTTTGCTACTGATTTGTTTGATGCACAGTAAACACTTACTCAGATCTTTTCTTGCAAACCAAAACCATGGCTGAAGATTGAGCATTTAACAAAGATATGAAATCCACATACCTTTTGGTCTCAGGAGTATCGGGCACACATAAATCTATTTACAACTTAAAAGCTACCAGATTTAGATGGCTTATTAATGTTTCACAATTTTTAGCTTCCAATACACTAAGCCTAGTGAATTTTGCCAGATTCCTCTTGAAAATATTCGACATACTCAGCCGGATTAAGTTCCCTGATAGGTCCTATAAAACCAACCCTGGCTGACATTGAAGCTGCTCAACTATTGTTACTTGTATCCCTTCCCGGTCGTCAATGTGATGTAGCTCAGTTAAGTTCACTTACATTGCATTGTTTATTATTCTTTACTCTTTATTAAACATTACATCTATCAACATTTATGTTTCAGATACAAATTAATAGCTCACTTCTAGCACAAATAATGATTAAACATAATACTCAACAATCCCATATATCATATATATACTAAGCTATCATCAAGGAATTAAATTTAATGTGGTCCAATCTTAGAATATTCTAACAACCTTGAATTTTGGTACACTTACATCTAACTTAATATGTTGTTGTTAATCTATATTACACTATTAACTCTAATCTCACTCTGCACCTTATTGTACTGAAGCACATAGTGTCTGACATTTAAAAAATTGTTGAGTTATCATAAAACAACATTTATCTACACTTAAGAAAATGGTTATTCTCAAAAGAAACACAATAACAAAAGATTTGAAAAACATTGATTTTAAAGCATGTCAAAGATAAGCCAAACAATTTTACAATAAAAAACAACAGATTTATAACAAACTTGGTAATTACATCATACTTTTAATAATCTCGTGTACATATAACTATTTTTATAAATAATTAGATTTGATGATTAAAAGGTAACAAGGAACCAACCAGCTGTTAGTATGCTTTTAGTAAAAGTGCAACTTTTTTTTAAGAAAATATAAAATGCATGTTATAAAAAGGGTTCTCAAGGTAAGCCAATTAAAATAAAATAATGCATTGAACTGCATTTATTAAAATTTTGATGATCTTATTTGAAAATAAATAGGACAACGTTTCTAAAAATGCCAAAGGTATTCAAACCTTTGGTAAAGATAATCAAGTTAAATTATTTTATATCTGTTAATACCCCCTCCACCGCCAACCCAGATAGGCTAAATGAGTTAGGCTAGGTAACATTATATTTGTGTGGCTTGTTTATAGTCCTTTATTGAGATATACAGTGTGATGCAGTTAAACAAGTTAGGTAAGAGTAATTTAAGATATGTCCCTGCTACTCTGAGTGTCCTTACATACAACAGTCCGCTTCCTGACCTAGCCTTGATGTTACATCTCTAACTATGGTGAGGCCCACAATGGTTAGACTGTACAGGGACTTGAGAATCGCTAGACTCTTGATATGTTTGGTGGGCTCAAATTTCCCCATGTAATTCAGGGACTACCACATCCAAAATATTCTTGCATACTGATTATTGACCGGGCAACGATAGTGTACAAGACACTAAAAGATGGAGGACCCCTTAATCCAACTCTCAAGACCTACCCCTTCTGATGATATTCCAAAACTCAGACTTTATGTATTTCCATCAAATAGGCTTTTTCCCTTCTGAGTTTGCCATCAATTACTAATCATTTCTTTGCAAGTTGGCATAATACTGTTTCTACAAAAACAAAATATTAGGCAGAGTATGACTACTGAGGTAAGACGAATGACAGTAGTGGTTTAGATTACACCATACTTGAGCACTTTCGGTAAAACTAAAGGTGTTAAGCTATTTCATGCCCAACTTTAACAGTCTTTGTTTAAAAAAATGTTGCTACATATTTCTATCCTGAGGTCACTTAAACTTTTGGTGCCTAAAACATTTTAAAGGAATTTTTTTTATCCTACTAACCACTCGTATACTCTGCTAGCTCTTCACATCTTGTTACTTTTAACCCTATTTGGGCACTATTCTACCTAAGGGCCCTTCCACTTGGTGTTATTATTCACCAATTACCCTACCCCTGTACCCCTGTACATAAGTACTAAAGAGGGTCCTACACCCAGAAATAGTCACAACTGCCACAAAGGTCTTAGAACTGGAAGTTGGTTGAGTACAGTGAAGAACTTAATTTTGATGAATTTAGAGTTAGGTTTATTTAATCACTTCATAAATTTCAATCATGGTTGATCTTGTGTACAATCAATTTTCAAATTAAGAAAGTCATAAGTCTCGTCACTCCTGCACATGCCTGGAAAAGTACTTAACATAATCACCAAATATCGGTGACACCTCAGACGGTACACAAGCCACACAAACCTTTTATTGAAGAAACGCTTAGTTACATCAAAGGAAACGGTCAGATTATAAGATCACAAGTTGAGCAAAACATGCAACTCTCCTGGTCTAGGTTATTCGTTGACCCGCCCATGCACTGTCGATAGAAAATACAACCTTCCTGATCTAGGACCCAGTTACTTGTCAGTTCTCACCTCAAGAGAGCAGCGAACACTTGGACCAACCGAGAACCTCATGCACAACCATTCGCGCACTAAAGAGAGACCACACGACGGTAGCCTAAACAATGCCAGTGAGCCCAAGAAAGAAGACTCTTTGATGACAAAACTCTTACAGGAGCTACAGGAGTTGTACATGGGCACAAACCAATATGGAGTAAAACAACATTATAGAAAAATTATTTATAATTTTAATACACTTTATTTAATTGTTTAATAATCTTGTTTGATTATAAAATAATTTATTCCTTTTTTCCTATGTCTACCAGCTTACAACTAAACGCAGTATCTTTATATTTTCCATTTATTACATCTACCAGGATTTTTTACACACGCGCACATACCACTTATGTTAACTAGTTATGATTTTCAGATATATTAGGGAGACATACAATGTTTTTAAACCTGTTCTAGCCTTCGTTTTATGTTGTACAGCAATACACTTTTTTTTTTTCAGAGAAAATTACATCTTTAACATATCTGCTCTATGGGAAGGCTACCCTCATGATGGAATGGTGTTTATGACTAAATTTTTCTACATCATCCAGTTGTCTTACTGGCTACATTGTTACCCTGAACTCTACTTCCAGAAAACAAAGAAGGAAGAGATGCTGCCCCGAATAAAATACACAACACTAGGACTCTTTTTTGTTTTATTTTCTTATTTACTCAAGTATGTACATAATATGAATTTTTATTTTTCATTACATATATAGCTTAGTTGAGTATTTTTTATGTTTTCATAACATGAACTACCTGTCTGGACAATCAACATTTAATATCACTATTGGGATATTGTTGAGAAAAAGAGAATTTTAAGTAATATACCAGCATTTGTGAGATGTGAGATTGAGGAACCATTTGGGGAAAATATCCTCAGTATACCTGGCAGGGATTTAAATCTGAGGCCTTGCTGGCACCAGCAGTCCAGTTTATGCTCTATACTGAATGTCTATTGATGCAGGTTAATTTGTTAAATCAAACTAAGATACATTATTAGGATTCTCATTATATAGACAAGGGGAACTATAAGTTATAATTATATATTATATAAAAGGGGGTGGGGAGGTGTTCAATTAGTAAGTTTTCTGGATCTTATAAATGAAAAGCAATTTGTTTCCACAAATCGGATACACATAGAATGTCAACCACATGACTAAATTTTAAGTTTGGTACATTTATTTTATAAAAATATCTCTAAGGAAAACCTCTTCTCACTTAATGGGGTAATTGTATTATATTTGGAAGAAGGTACAGGAAAGGTGGATAGAAACATAAAAAGAACAAACTAAATATGGCCTTTACAATTAAAAGAACAACACAGTTCACACTTTACATGGCTGCCCTTGGAAAAGGGGGGGCTACCTCTTGAAGAAAATTGGTGGTAACTGCCCAATCCTCCAACCCAGGTTTCATTCTATCAGAGTTTATTAGGGGGGAGTGTGAAACACGCAACACAGCTTCCTAAAAGAGGAAATCGAAAAACACAGAAGGGAGAAAAAAGAAATTGGTAAAGAATATTAAGATACTTGGATAGTAACCTATAAAAGGAATGACATAAAGGACAAACATATGAAATGTACATAGGATGTGAATATTTTATGTGTCCCTATAAGGAAAACCACCTCACTTTATGAGGTAATTTTATTATATTTGAAAAATAAAATGGCAGTCCATCTATAAGACTTGGGGAACTTATTTATATAATATTCCTTGTACATACACTATCAATTATCATTGATGAAACTATAATTTTCTTAAACAATCCACATCCTATCTATTTGTTTTATTTTAATTTTCAGTTTTTCACGAATTGGTATTTTCCTTCTTGTTCTTCACTACATCTCTGAAGTTCTTTTTCATACAGCTAGACTAATCTACTGTGTTGATCGAGCTGAAAATGGAAGCAAGGGTAAGAATAAGTTTTTACTTTATTACACTAAGGAATTTTATTACATCATAAATACCATTTATATTTGTTGTAATAAATGCATAAAACATTGTTTAGGTTTTTTCAAAAAAAGCTTTTTTTTTACATGCCAAACTACATAAATACCAAAAATATCTAAACAATTTCAAAAACCTTTTTAGTGTAAGAGCATAATTATTTTAAGGTTTATTCTGGCAAGAGGTTAACCTACACTTGTACACTTCCTTGGAAGTCAAGTGTGTTGGGTTGCCATCCTGCTGAGAATAGCATATATCTCATATAGAGGAAGGCTTGCGAGTCCCACTATCGTGCCTGCTCCCTCGTCACGGGAGATCTACCCGGTTACCTATGTAGTAGTTTAGTCATCTTAATGGATTAATAAATATACATTATTGGACTAACTCTCAGGTCTCACTCCCCACGAACCAACCATTCCAACCCCTATCGCTAGGGGTCCATCTCAACCATGTAAGTCCTTACGGTGCCGTGGTAGTGTTGTATTAAGGGTTGGCTACCGAGCACTCAAATAAAAGTAGTGACCTTACACTAGTAAGGTTTTTTCTTCTTATTTAGCACCATACTCAGCCATTGAGTTACATGCTTATGTACTAATTACGCTAATGGTTTGATGAGATTAGTAAGGTTATATTTAGAGGAAGTGAACCCACATTCGCGTGGAGGGAGAGTGTAAAACCATTTTGGAAAACCCACGCATAGTACACCCGATCAAAATTCAAACCTTGATCTTCCTGTCATTGGCAGTCTAGTCTACTGCAGGAGTAAGAACCTTAGACTATGCTGCCACTGAAACAGGTAGCTATATATATTTTTTTTTTTGCGTCAATCTAATGGCAAAATATATTCCTTCACACATACACACACCTGGAAAAACTTCTGCCTGCACTGGTATTATAATTGCACTGTGAAGATATTAAAAATATAGACATTTCAAAGAGCATGGTTACTTAAACCTGAATGCAACTAATAAACTTATAATAGTAAAATTTGACATATTTATAATAAAATATAAAATTTCATTTTATTCATAACTCTATAAACAATCCAGTATCATAGATATTAAGTTAAATATGAGAATTTGGTGACATTATTTAATAATCTCATATTTTTTTCATTACTATACGACTATACAAAGGTCCATTAACCCTTTGAGTGCCAACATCGCTCAGAGCGATGCGCGAAATATTTGCTAAAATTGCCATTGTTGTTCACAGCAATCCCATGTTTTTTAGCTCTTAGTTCAGTATTAAGTCAACAGATAGGGTAGATTTTATTTCCACTGCATTCTCGTATGTTCAAGCTACTTTTATTTGTCTTTGCACAGATTTTCGATATATCAAACATGAAAATTATTTTCTAACTTTATATGTTTTATCTTTATCTTAAATTTCAAATTTATGATACATTAGCTCAGATATTTTAGCTATAAAAAACCTATTTTCGGAAACTTAATATTTAATTAATATTTATATGGTTTTACAGCTGGCTACTTGGTTGCAAATGTTGTATTTGTGTTGGTTCGTCTTGGTTCTATCATCTTAGCTGTCCTCACATTTTGGTATGGCCTCTCATTAACTACGATCCAGGAAGTTAATTTTGACACTGGAAATTTCAACACCTTGTTTGTCAGGTATAGTATACATTTCAGTTAAACTTAATAAACAAGTGTTTAAAAATGGGATAAAACCTACCTAATTTGTGACACAAAATCTGATTGAAACATACTGGATAGATGCAAAATGCTGTAATTAAAGTGTACTATTGACAAGACACATACAAATAGCAATATATCCTACAGACATAGTTAAAAGCTGACATGAAAACTACAGAATATGCTATACATACACTAAAAATATACATGAAACCTACTTGATTTATATATATTAATTTGGATGAAACAGTCACCAAACATTTGAATTAAAGTTCTTCAAAGGATTTAAGAAACCTACTGATAACACAAATATAAATTACAATAAGATAGTAATAATGGGTAAATTAAACTTACCCTCTAAATTCTTTTATAACATGCTTAAAATCTACTCCACGGTGTGAGCTCACAAGCGAGCTACACGGATGGAGCAGCTGCCGCTGTTAGCGTTGATAGTGCCAACATTTGCAGATAGAGGGTGTCATGTGGTCAGTACAACCTTCCCTTCAGCTGTTAATCTCAATTTTTAAACCAGAGCGGCTACTTTTTTTATTTAAGTAGCTCCTGTCCTCACAAGGCTGAGTTTAACCCTGTTCCAGACCCACTGCTTCACAGATAAATTTTGGAAGCGTTGGGGATTGAACTCGAGACCTTTGGATCTTTAGCCAGGAACTCTGACCACTTCACCACAGAGGTGTGAATATATAAAGCTTAAAAACACAAAAAAAAGATAAAAAAACCTAATTAAACTTGTAAAATTGTGATGAAACCTCTCCTAAATTATTTTGAATTAAAGCTGAAGTTGTACTAAAGGTGGTTTAAAACCTAGTAAACATGTACACAACTGTAATAATGTTTTTTTTAACATGTAAAGACTTGTATCATTCTGCAGTTAAACCTGCTTATTAAATTTAAGAAGCTGTAATAAATTTCCAACTAAAAATAATATTTGAATTTTACAGGATGGCATGTCTTTTCACAGTGTGCAACCTGCAGGCTTGGCTTATGTGGAATTTTATCACGTTTCATCTGAAGAGAATGAGAGAACAATCTAGCTCTCAAACAGTGGCCCGTAAGCCAAAAGCTGATAAACGTTTAGCAGCAAAAAAAAAGAAGGATGAACGTAAGTTCTGTATTAAATAACAAGGATAAAATTCTCTATAAATAATTTCTATGCAATTTTTTGGTAACTTTAATTGTTTTCATGCAACACCACACTGAATGAATGATACAGAACACTACCAGTTGAGTTTGCTAAACTATGTTCATTATATTTGTATGCTAGACCCTTTGTATTACTTAATCATTTCAAAATCAAGAGATTATTATTTATTATTATTATTATTATTATTATTATTATTCATGTTATTAATTAATATAATAGTATTAGATATTATATTTTTATAACTCCTAAATGAAAACGTACAATAAATTATGCATTAAGGTAATTTAAAAAACAAAATACCTAAAAGGCTCAATCACTCTCAGATTCATAGCATTGGCCATTGCATAAGCACAAACTAGTACATTTAATATCTGTATGACCACATGAACATTTTTTGCCACAAACAAAACTGCATTTGCAGGAAATAAGTTTGTGACAGGCTTAGGATGCTTGGGGAGAACTGGTCCAAAACGGTTGATAAAATCCATCTTCCAATTGCCACACTCAGGGTTTGGAAAATGTGGTTTTGAAACCAAACACTGACCCCAGATAAAAGCTCCCTGAAATGTTTCCCACCGTAGATGTTGATGAATAGCTTCTTTGGTGGGAGGTATCCATTCCAGTGGTCTCTGCCTTTGAGTAAAAAGATGCCGTATTGCCTCAGAAATGTCATGGTGATTGCTTGTTTTATCATAAAGTAAGATCACAAATCTTTTATTGGTTTTCAACACCTCTGGAGCAACTTCAGCTTACAATTGCTTGGACCCTCTAGTATCATGCATATGAGTTCATTTAGAATCATTGGAACAAAATTACTTTCATTTCTATATTCCAGTGTCCCATCAAATTCATAGTTATTTGGGACAATCTATTCTCTCTAATATAAGTTGTTGTTTGTGCTATGTGAATAGCCATGGGATGACTGTCATTTGAAACTGATTTGTCAAAAGCTTCTTCACCAATGTCTTCACTGAATGCTAAAACAATATCTCATCCTTTAAGGTGAGCTTTAAGTCTGGGAATGTGAACTAACAATTTCTCCTTTAATCTTGTTGAGTTAACTTTACTCTCTGAAAGAAAACCCAATTGAACCACTTTTGAATCACAGATTTTACAAAGGTCAGACAGTTTAAATATGGGCACTACATCTAGTGTCATTTTATAATCAGTTATGAAAGACATCAGCTCTGCAAACACAAAGCTGTGAAATTTATTTTCTTCACTCCGGTTACCACGTTCATCACTTCGAATCTTCCTTGCTTCATTATAAAAGTTTAAAAGGCATTTTCTGTGTTATTTTGCTCTAAGCTACCATATCTCAAGAACTGAGCTTAGCTAATAGACTACCGTCTTGTGTTACTATTAACTGCTCCTCTAACATTAACGTCCAGCTCTATTCTAGCCTCGCAGAGATCAACTGGATCATCCATTTGATTACAAAAGGGACACACATATTTCTATTTTCTAATGGGTAGTAAGACGCGGTGCTAATAATAATAATATTTTCTAATGTCCGAACTTGTGTTTGATCTGGTTATTTTATTACTGTCCATCTGATTGTTAATCACTTTCAGAAGATATTTTTTCGCATATTTTGATAAGTCTTTGTAATTTTATATTATTATACATGTCTCTACATCTTTATGCCACCTAGCCTGTCGCTTTACAAGTGTTTCTGCAACACCCTCTCCATCATCGAGACGTAAAACAATAAAAGGCAGGTGACCAAGTTTACTAAATTCTTCTAAATCTCTAGCTGATGTGTAGTATCCTACAGTGTCTTTACACTTTTTGTTCCCAGGACATGTAGTAGGACGCTCATAATTTGTTTGGCAATATGTTCATAAATCCTAATTCGTCTCCACTGTACACGTATTGTGGATATTTTCATGAGATACCTACTAAAGTTATTTTTTTGTCCATTTTTACTCTTGGTACAATCTCATATTAAATTCTGAAACAGAGGATAAAAGAGAAGTATTATAAGTTTGTACAGAAGAAACTGAAGGAAAACTCTACAAACTTTAGTGTGATAACCACACACTTAACATTTAACTCTAATATTGCGCGAAAACGGTTAGGATTACAATAAAATCTCTGATAACATGTTTTGTTGACAATGTTGTTTTCTTTATTTTTATCGAAACAAATATTTTTATATAATGAGCGGTTTACGAGTTAATGGCAAAATACTGTTTTTGGGTGCCATTTTTTCAATATGGCGGATGTAAAAGAACTTTTTCAGAGTGGCACTATATCCTTCTTTTTTTTCACTACAAAAAGCTGTACCAATATGCAAATTTTATGTTTGCATCATAAAGTGAACGATTACTATGCAAAGCGACTCCAATAAATAGCTTTATCTCAAAATAATTCTAGTTATCAACAATAATAAATTAATAATTAATAATCGACCATTAGGATTTTTTTTTCTTTATCATTAACTTGTTAAACTTATATTTTTTTTACTCTAACCAAACGAATTGCCAATTAATGGTGCCAGATTATGAGTTAAGATACTTATAGGGACAATTATTTGTTTATAGGCCAATGTACAGATAGTTGGTTGTTTGTATTAATAAACCTATAGGTTTTTAAGATAGCAAAAACTTAATATTTTTTTATGAATCAATCTATTTATTGAAATATGGGGGAATTAGTAATCCACTTTAATCCGATGACTTGACTAGAAACTTGCTGCATTGGTGCCCGCAATATTTAAGCCTCTAAGGCGCTACTCTTGCAGTAAACTAGAAAGCCATTGATGGGGATATCTTGGTTCGAATCTCGGTCATGTGATTGAGGGTTTTTTCCCCCTCCAAAGTGGTTTTCCACTCTCTCTCCATGCTAATGCTGATACACAGCTTATAAATGTTACCTTCCTCATCCCTAAAACCCCTAGCATAATTAGTACATACAGGTAAAACCCTTAACAGGCAGTAGGACTTGGTACTAAAATAAATTTAAATAAATATTTCTAAAGGCCCTTAGTTAATATTAATTAGGTATTTCAGTCATAATTTTTCATATGAATGGAAAAGAATGCTATCTGTTTAGTTTAGCTCAAAATGTATACAAAATCTAAAATCCATAAAACCGGGCTTATTTGTAACTCTTTGTATATTTTAAATAATGGATACTATTTCCCCTGAGCTATAAGAATAAATATTTTTGTCATATTTGGTAGAGAAATAATAATAATCATAATTACCATCACCAGGTGGGGTGCAACTGAACAAATCAATGCCAAATAGTTTCACAATTTGTTTGTCTCCTCTTTTAACTATTTAAAAATTTGGTACTTTCTTGTATCAGGTTAGGGTGTTAAAAAGAGCAAATAGATCTTTTAACATTATTATATTACAGTTACTCCAATCCTAGTTTTTAACTAAAGTGAAGTTAGAATATGTTTGTGCCAAGAAAAGTTATATTATTAGTGTTTGCACACTTCTCTTACCCGGAAAGTTATCAGTCTTTACTTGGAAGATTATACTATGACCTTATTTTATAAGCTTTTCTTCATTATAAACTTGCAAGGTAAACTTTCCATCTTTCAGGGATAAACAAAGTGTACAGTTAGCGAATGGCTAATAATTAGGAACATTAGCTTCCTATTTTGCAGACTACTTTCGACTAATATTATTTTGGATCCAAATCTTTATCGATGCGTGAAATTTAATCCAAACATAAAGTGCATGCAGACATACACTTTATATTGTTTGAAGAATTTTTTTATGAATACCACATGTGAAGAATATAAATTTAATATTTCTTTACTATAGAAGTACATGGTGTTCAGCGACCTGGAAAACAAGGAAAAATCGGAATTTTATCAAATTTCTGGAATTTTTACTTATTCACTAAAAAAACTATGCATCTTTTATTCACAATAGTCAAAATAACATATTTCTTCCAGTTAATACTCACCTCGATTATATTTCAATATATCTGTCCCAGTTGTGCATAGAAAGCTCAATGTCAATATATGATTTTCATGTCGTCTTTCCACCCTTAAACCTTGTGTCTTTACGCAAAATTGAGTCATGGTTATGCGGTAGAACTCAATTATGTTATAGGAAGAATAAACTAAAGAATGTCTCACAGCTCTTATTAAGCTGTATTGGTGCAAGACGATCTTTTTGTATGTCTCAATATGATCTCACTGAAATCTAACTTTGATCGCACTTCCCAATAGCCCATCACTTTAGGCTGAAATCTTTTGACACCTGTATATTATTATTAGCACCGCGTCTTACTACCCATTCGGGTTATACGCACGACACCTGTATAGATTGACACAATTTCAGAATATGTATACATCTAAAAATATTATTACATTAAGCTGCAATCTTTGTAAAATAATGATGAATACATAGTGTCTGGGAAATTTTTAAATTGTCTCTTTAAAACCTTGAAAAGTCAGGGAATTTTAAAATATAGTTTAGCTGGACACCTTAAATTACTATGGGATAAAAAATATCACATATCAAGTTTCAGAATAATTTTGTCACACTTTTCAGCGTTAGTATACATCTCAAGAAACTATTATTGAAGTAGAGCTAATTCTAAGAATAATTATTTTCCAAGATGGCAGCCAAAATTATTTAAACCTCTAAATAGTAATATTAATTCAGATGTGTCACAAACATCAGTAGTACATGAGTAGAGCATTGGCACATAAATCCAAAGTTCCCCGGTTCGATTACCATGTCGATGTTGTCATTTTTCACTTATTTGACTTCTAAATAGTAGTTTTTATGAGAGTAATGTATCATTGGTAGCATGAGGTACCTTCTTGATTAGTCAACTATGCATGTAACTCGTTTTGAAGGCTGTGTGATCTAACACACTACTCTTGCAGTCCAATGACAGGAAGATCTATGTTCAAATATCAGTTGGGTCTACTGAAGGTGAGTTTTCCACTGTCCCTCCACGCAAATGCGGTTACCCTTCCTCTAATATAACCTTACTAATCCCTAAAACCATTAGTTTAATTAGTACATAAACATATAACCCAAACAGGTAGTAAGACATAGTGCTAAAAAACTATGCATGTTTTGATTTTGTTTATGTTATACTTCCTCCCTCACCCCTTTGTTTGATTATACGTACTGTATATATTCCATTATTTTGATTGAATAACTTTGTGAAGTTTAAAGAAGAGGCCAATTTTTAAGTTGGACACTGTATTATCTCCTAGTGGCCTGTGTGTTGTATCTTTTAGAATGGGTGTGTTTAAGGCTTCTCCTGTATTATCTTAAGAGTACAAAAGGCACACCTAGTTAGCTGAATTATCTAGATGTATCATTGTTGCATACACCTACCTTTGAAATCAAATATTAATATATTCATAGGATTTAGCGATAGTGTTAATAAAACAAGCTAGTTTGCCCTCCAATGTTTAATGATGGTATATTCACACTGCCTGCATATGATTGTATTAGCTATATCCTCAAATGTATATTATATTAGGGCTCATTTTACAGAAAACGTTTATCAGCATTCCAACAGTCTTATCAATACCAACTCTGGAGAAAGATGCATATGTATAGCAATCCAAGATGTTGACAAGAAATCACAGACTGTATAAGCTCTACCATGAAAGATCATTCTAGTAAAACTAGCTTTTCTCCTTAGGAAATATCTCTCTTTCAAGGCTTTTTTTACAAAAAGATTAATACATTTGAAATACCCTCGTTTCTTGATACATAACAGGAACAAAGAAAAGTACAAATTCCTTAGCTACATTATCTTCATATCCAAAACACAGACTTTTAGACAGCTTTTCACACTTTAAGGGAAGAAGTATAGAAGCGATAAAGGAGTATTTAAGGTCTTATCCTTTTATTTTACTAAGAATCATATCAGTAACAACGATAACACCATGGGATGGATACAGCTATACATGCCACTGTTCACATAAATGCGTGTCAGACGGCAATCTGCTATAGACCAGCCATTGTATGCTACAGCTAAAAAATCCAATGGTATTTTCCCGATATGTACGATGATGAAAGAAACAATAATTTTAAGAGTTACATAAAGGAAAAGTTCAACATTCAAATTCTGGCTCACATGACCTAGGCTTGCAATTATTTTGTTTGCTCGTGTTCATCAGAACATTGAAAAGTGGTGATTTCTCCCTCTACTCAGACTATCAAGCATATCATATTGTGTTTCTTATTGTGTATCACTTGTAATATGCAATATGCTTGCCAGTTTATAGGTGGAAGATTGTGAAGTCCAAGAAAATTATTCCAGAAGTTTTCAGACCAAGATTGATTGCTATGAGGAAAACATCTTAAGCTATTTCAGTGACAGAAATTTATTAAACTCACAAAAAAAAAATCTTCCTTGTCAAGTTAGACAAGAGCTACAATTTAATTATGAAACTTGCTATTTTGGTTACATGGGTGATTTTTTGGCCACTGATCAGGAAAACTTAAAACTTGGAATTATACTTGAATTTTGTGTATTGGCAAAAACCCAGGAAAAGATCTTAAATATTGCCGTCTTTCAGGAATTTAAAGGCGAAGACCACTCTTAATAAATTTTAGGGACCTGCTTTGGTGGTTGTAAGGTCTAAGACGTCACTCTCATGTTATACTAGACTTCCCATGACAGGGAGATTGGGGTTTGAGTCCCAATAAGGTTTACTGAAGGTATCTTTATAGAATTCAATATGAAATAATTAGTGTAAAAACATATAATAGGAAAGAAATGAGAAATTACAAAATTCAAGTGAAATTGCAAAATTTTGCAATTTCACTTAAATTTTGTAATTTCACTTTATATTTTGTAATTTCTCATAATTTCTTTCCTATTATAGGTTTTTACACTAATTATTTCATATTGAATTCAATAAAGATAGTTAATATTGCTTCCTTATTACAATTTCATCATGTATTTCAAAAATTTACTGAAGGTGTTATTTCCAAAATTGTGTTCCACTCTCTCCATGCATATGAGGATACACTTCCTCTAATTTCAACTATCCTCATCCCTGACTCATAACGTAATGACTCTGGCGTAATTAGTACATGTGTGTGTAACCTGAATATGTAGTAAGACGCTGTGATTAAAAAGAAAAGGCTTCTAGTAGGGCACAGACAAGTATACACCATATCCTCAGCCTTACGGACGTTTTGCTCCGCTCCTTGAGCCAGGCTGAGTCCATCAACACTGGGGGGTCACTAGTATCAATGCACAGTGATAAAAGTACATTTTTAACATGTATGTCATAAAGGAACCATTATAATTGTAGTGTTCAATCTGCTTAATCTCTTTGTGAGGTAAGATTATGTTAAAAGGGGATTGGGTCAATACCTGATCCTAGCTTTGTGGAAGCCGATTCAAGAATGATTCTAGAAGGATATTTGTGTCTTCTTTCTAGTGAAACCATGTTTAAAATGAGCTTTTTTTTCATGCCCCTTGATTGCAACTAGCTATACCTGTGTTGAAGGACTCAAGTTCTCCCACGGAGCACAGGCTGTTGGTCCGTTATATCCTTGTCTGTGTTCTAGGGCCAAACAAATGTCAAAATTTGTCTCTGGGTGGACCAATCCAATTAGTATATAGAAGCATATAATCTTGAAAAAATCCGTGCAAGAACTGCTCTAAATTACTTTTATGGGCACACAAATTTTGAGAAATTTCTGATGGAGGACCATTCCATAGTTATAACTTGAAGAGGATTCTAATTTTCAAAATGTTTCTTTACAAGGTCCTCTCAAAATAGCTTCTATATGCATTCACTTTTCAAACATTTACGGGGTTGAGTAACCCCAGATCCCACTTTGACTTGAGGACAATTAGTTTATGTAAACTTTTTCATATTCCCCCTTACACACATAATATTCTGCTGCCACTGGATGTAGCACATTTGTGTACACACCACTGTTTAAACCCATAACATTCTGCCGCCACTGGATCTATCACATTTGTGCATATCACTCTTTAATCACATAAGGTTCTGCCACCACTGGGTGTATCACATTTGTGTACATACCACTGTTTAAACTCTTAAGATTCTGTCGCCACTAGGTGTAGCACATTTGTATACATACTACTCTTTAACTTGCCTACTCTTTTCTTGTGGCTGAGCACATCACAAGTAACCTAATGATTTTCTGATCCAGACCTTAAAAGAAGTTTGAAGTGTATGTCCATGACTGTATCCTGAATTTTTTTGTGGAGGAGAGAGGGGTCATTTCAGTGGTGGCTCATAGTAAAGCCTGCCCCCAGGAAATGGTTAGGATTTTTTTTTAACAAAGACCCATTTTGAAGTAATTTAAGGTGTTTGAAGAGATAATTGATGTTGTATGAATGTGTATGATCCTAATTGTAAACTAACCTAGAAATTGGGTAGAATTAATTATCAACAAAACTTGCTTGAGTACAAAAATTTTTGTGGTGTGCTCAACACACCTTTTACAAGTTAAAAGTATCACAACTGGAGGAAAAGCCTTTTAAAAATCTTTTAGATTTTTTTTTTTTTTGCTAGGAAATTTGTACATTATGCTGGAATTTTTATTTAGAGTTTGATTCGCAACCTATTTATTCTTTAAGAACTAAGGCTACATTTTGCAATCTTAGGAATGTCTTCAGTAAACCAAATCAGGATCGCATTGTGTTTCACACAGAAACTGCAGAAGGTTTCCTTTATTCATCCAGTCTATTTTATTCATAAAAGATATATCAATCTCTACATACATTTTATCCCCACACATTAATAAGTACTTGATGCTTCAAACTAGCCTCCTATTTCCAATGTGTTAGTACAGCATGCTGGGCATACTGCATATCAAACTAGCCAGATTTGGGGGCAAGCCCACCAATTCACAGAATCTTTTTAGTTGCTTGACAATGAGGACTGGCAGTATGGAAAATGAAGGCCTTTTTTAAAAGTAAACAATACCAATACTTTAAAAAATACGAGACAAGAGTAGGAAACTTATTCGTTGCAACTACTCAAAGGGATGTTTGCCAAGAAAGTGCCTTCAGAAGAAATGGTTCCACTTTTCAAACCAGCACTATAACAATACTCTAAAACTGCTCGAAATATTAAAAAGTTATTTTAAAGGGAGTATGAAGTTGCCATATACTTTGAAGAACTGCTTTCATTTCTTGAATGAAAATAAGCTTAATACATTACCGAGCAATTGTAATTTTTTTTACAAATCATAGTGTAATTTCCATTACTACACTATTTTAACATGAAATAAAATATGTGATTATCTACTCACCATCTTAATCATTATTTTAATTTCAATTCAATTGTTAAAGTAAATTAATCACATTCTCATTATTTATAGGACTTGGCTTGGGTAATACGATTTATCACTGTATGCTCTTTGAATTTTAAGTACATTTATAACATGTACAAAGTTAAAATATACAATTGAATGTTATTACAAGCGATAATTTTTATTATTTTATGTTTCTTTGGTAATATTCTACATTTTTTGTATTTGTTATATATTTCCTTAAATTTGTAATTTATTATATAATCTCATTACAAGGAAGTAAAGATTTACTTTTATAACATACTTTATTGCCATTCTGCTTGTTATGGAAATTTAAACTAGCTAACCTTAGCAAAAATAGGATGAGGAAAAAGAATGTTTATCAAAATGTTTTTGTATTTAGGTGGAACGAGAATAGTTAACAATAATTTTGAAAAAAATATTTGAATTTCACCCAGTCGGGATTAAACCACATACATTATGATTCAAGATGGTGGTTAAAACCAGCTGGTTTTAACACTTAACAACTAACAGTGATTTTGAACTGTCAATGTTACTCTAATCAATTTTTTTATAATTCTCTGAGTAATTAAACTCCACACATGAAAGTCAAATTTGAATTGTTTTTAACTACAAATATTTTGTGGGGTTTTGCATTTATGTCTATTTTTTTAAAATCACCCTAAATTAACAGGTATACAAGCTGGATCCAAGCCATATCCTAATATTAACATTGAACTATTTCATTCTTTCAGATAAACGAAGTGGGGAGGATGATGAGCTTCCAGAAGTTGACCAGAACATTGAGAGTTCCCTAAGATCACGAGGAGCTACTGCTAAGTCAAAATAAATGTGATGCTCTTTTGGAGCTGCCTCACTTTTAAAGGGGCTCAGCGCCAAAGAGTAGTTACTGACTTTGTGATGAAATAAATTACGTTCAGAGTAGTCTTTGTTCTTTATTTTACCAAATAAATTTACTATCCAAAGTTCATTTAGAACATTTTTTCCCACAATGTTCTCTTTTCCAAATTTAAAAACAATTCACTTAAATGATTATTTAATGGTTTTTGACTAGCTCAAATTTTATCATGGTTTCAATTTGGTTTTTATAACTTTATTACTTATAAATCTCAACCTCATGGTCATTATTTCTGAGAAAAAGCCCATTCATGTTCTTTAAAATCCCAGTTAGGTCTCAAGTGTGGCCTTGGTTTTTAGGCTGGATTCAAACAGTTAACGGTTGCAGTCACAGTTGCTATTAGTCTCATTTTAACTACATGTAAAACACACATTCATTTCTTTTATTAAATTGCTAGCCAACAATCACTACCTATAACATGCTAGCACTGAAAAATTTTATGGTTTGCAAGTTAAAAAAAATTATAAGTACATCATGTTAGTGTACAGGTCACTACAATAAACAAATTTAATAGCTAAATCATAGTAAAGAGGAAAACAAGAAAAAAGATTCAGTAATAATTATGATTTTTTAGTGATTGCTATTCCTTTAATAACTCTCTAATTTTGGTTCGTCTTTTAAGGTAAAAATCAAATTCTGAAAATCTAGAGTAAACGCTGCTTATATAACAGCAGAGGGTTGAGTTTGTAAGAGTTATTGATAGAAAATATTTTATGATTTCTAGGATCAAAAAATGACCACATTTTTGAGGGCAGATTGGCAAGAAATTGTAGTATTAAATATGTTTATAACAACATTGGCATCCCAATATTCTTCTCAAGAAGGTTCGAATTCTATCATACATATCGTAAAAAGGTTGAAAAAGAATTTATCATACCGAGCAGCGAGGAATCTTTGTTTAACACTTTCCAATATGAGAGAATCAGTTAAAGTGATGGAATTTTATTCCACACTAGCATATTTTAGTTTGTATCTGACCAAAGTAAAACACAAATTTATAATAGTAAACTTTAGATAATGAGGAAGTTATACATTTTATAAGGCCAAGTAATTAAGAGATATAAACTATAAGTCTGTCTACTGAGCCAAGGGTTCCAACACGACCGAAAATTGGTGAAATGTGGGTTTACTCTTTCATAGTGATAAATTAATTGCTGGAGACTGGATGTTGTGTCTATCCTAGTCTTAAGTTAGATGATAAGGCATATGAAGCTATCACAGGCCTAGCAAGCCGGCAGAGGAAACTATATGGCTTGAATAAAAAAAATGACCTGGACCATAAGCTGAAAACAGTAAAGTAAACAGTAAGTTAAGTGTAAAGAAACTATAAGATCAACAATCAACATGATAGTGAAAGTAGAGCTTATGGTGTATCATCTTGGTCATAAATTAAGTGTGTTCATTAGTATCAATACCAAGTTTAGAAGTGAAAATAAATGGTACGGACCTCCACACGGACTTTCTCACTCCATTTAAAAATGGAGATATTTACTCAAAACTCGTAATATATGTGAAATGAGATAGTATGCACTAGCAAACCAAGCAAAAATTGTGTAATACTTATGTTAAACGTGTTTTGACTTCCAGATTTAAATTTTATTATTTTATTTTTAGTGAATTGTCCTCACTAGTATATTTGGACCCAAAAAAATCGATATAAGGTATATAAGGTAAAGTATTTGCAAGGGTCAATACCTCGTATTAAAATTTCAACTTCCAGTTAAAATTTTCAACATTTTATTATGGGTTGCACATCCTATGGTTATAACATTTTTATTAAATTCCTCATTTATAAATTTGGACCAATAACAAAGTTAAATATTGTCTATTTAGTCTAAAATGATAGAGATAGATCATTGCTGTGCAATCATTTCCTCTAAGAGGTTGTTATCCCTTGTTTACGGTTTTGGGGTAACTGGTTGTGTTTAGGCGAAATGCATTCTCTAGGCGACGTTTATTGCTAGGCACCAGTCTTGCAGGTCTTGTGGGTGGGGGTAGGAAAGGGAGATGGGGGAGAATACATAGGCAGGTTGGGTGTGGCTATAGTATGTAAATGATAGCCCTCGAGTCTTAAAGGAGAAATCTGAGTAGGTGGGGTCAGGTGGTTGGTGAGAGGTGAAGACGAGAAGAAGGAGATAACTCAGGGTTAGGGACTCTTGGAGATTTTGGAGTGAAGTGGGGATGTTCACAGGTCCGGGTGTTGCGGTTGGGGCAGTAGAAGATGGGACCTCGGGTGGAGTACTGCTTGGTCGCTAACATCCTATTCAGGGTCTTCTATTGGTGGACCTTACCCGAGTGGTGGATATAGCCTATCCTGTGAGATCACCTGTGAAAAGGACAAGCAGGTGGGAAGGGTGAAGAGGTATATGGAAGGAGTCCTGGCACCATGGGTGTCGCGGGTGGAGGTAGGGTGATGTCCTGGCAATGTTAGTTGTGGTGGGAGGTAGGGTGATGTCCTGGCAACGTTAGTCGTGGTGGGGAGGTAGGGTTATAGCCTGGCAATGTTAGTCACGGTGTGAAGTAGGCTGATGTCTCGGCAACGTTAGTCGCGGCGGGAGGTAGGATGACGGTGGAAAGAGAGGGAGTTAAGACAAATATTGCTCTTTCAGAAAATTGACAATTTATTTCTGCTCATTTTAATAGGTGGTATATCAGGGTTGGGTAGCCACTGAAATCCGCTCCAGAAATCACTGTTAAATACCCTCCACTGCTGCCTGGCCTTGTCCAATGGGAGAAAAGGGGGCCTCCCATTGGCGTGTGAAAACAAGAGAGACAGTGCCCATTAAGCGAGCCAATAGAGTGTTTGTATTGGCTCTGAGTAAAGTGGGGAACTCGTGGACAGCTCAGAGGACATGAATTGTGAGGGGTCCAGGCAGTAGAGAGGGTGGTTGGCGCGGTCTGTGCAAGTGTGGAGGGAAGATACAAGGGCCGACTGAACAACGAGGCACAAGGCACAACAGGGTTAAAGGATAAACATCAACTTCTTGAAAGACTTACTTATTTGCTTATTATATGGCATTAGAGAATTATTGCGTCTAATCTTTAGTATCTCTTCACAACTAAAGCTCACAAAATTTTATCAAAATTCTTGCCAATATCTTAAACTATTGGTTTTATAAAAATATATTTCAAATAAAAGTTTTTATTTTTATTAGTACTAAAATTTTACAATGATAAATTATTTAGTATCTCAAATAGTTAAGGAGATATGGAAATTTCCACTTCTGTAAATTACCCTAAAAGTAATTTTCATGGAAAAATGAAAATAGCCATTTTGTTTAAAATCTTGGTCAACACCTGGATCCGAATTTTAATCAAACTCGTAATAGTCGATTTTGAAAAAAATATAATTTTTCTCTTTTCACCCTTTAGTAAACTGCTCTTAATTTTAGGGTTAAAGGTGACCTGGTGGTCTAGGGGTAAGGTGTCTGAGTTCTGTTCTGGGGGGGGCGGGGTTCACTTCTCGGTCCCGGCACAGATATATCTGATTGCCAAACCCTTCCTTCACCTCTGACAAGACGTGTATTAATCACAACTTGTGAATGTGTGGAATACCAGGTCTCCACCGTGGTTTGGATCCCACGTTAAACTGTAGGTCCTCCATTTCATTTCATAACATTACACATTAGCGTAAGTGCGTATAACCCAAACGGGTTGTAAGATGCGGTGCTAATAGTTATAGTATTATTATTATTATTATTATTATTAGCACCGCGTCTTACTACCCATTCGGGTTCTACACACTTACGCTAATGTGTAATGGTAGGGTGATTGTGAGATGAAATGAAGGACCTACAGTTTAACGTGGAATCCGAACCACGGTGGAGGCCTGGCATTCCCTACATTCACAAGATGTCTTGTCAGAGGTGAAGGAAGGGTTTGGTAATCAGATAAATCTTTGCCAGGACTGAGGATTGAACCCCGGCCGCCAGCATAGAAGTTTGACACCTTACCCCTAGACCACCAGGTCACCAATAGTTATAGTAGTAATAATAATAATAATTTATGGTTAAACAGACACACAGACAGACGGCATTACAAAAACCACATCCATCAACATCTCGGATTAGATTTTTTTGACGGTCTCAACACCTTACTTTAAGTTTTTATTTTATAAAAATATCTTTCAAGTAAAATATATTTATTATAAATAGATTTATATGCATGCAATGATAAATAATTTTATATCTCGGAGATTAATTATAAATTAGAATTTATGCATCAAACCTTAGTTACATTGACAAAAAATTGAGAGTAGCCATTTTGTTTGTAATGTTGATCAAAGCTTAGAAACTAAATTTATTCAAAATCGTTAATACCGATTCTGATAAAATTAATTTTTTCTCTTTCCGCCCTTTTAGAAACTAACCTTAATTTTAGGGTTGGTATATCCAATTCCAAAAACCCCTTGGGGCAACCCTATTATAACCTTTATTACCAAGTCTTAGCCCAATCGGTAAAATAGTTTAGGCTCTAGCCCGAAGCACAAACTGACGGACAGGCAGACAGCATTGTGAAAACCACTTTTTCGGATACGGGGATCATGAAACGTTGACATCCATCAACATTTCGGGTTAAATTTTTTTGACACTCACAATACATTATTTACCTGTGAGGTAGCAAGAAAATAAAAATATGTATATTGTGTCCCCAAGGGTCAACACTTCGTATTAAAATGTCAACTTCCGGTTTAAAATTTTGGTCATTTTCTTAGAGGTTGCACATCTTATGTTTATTGCATTGCTATTAAATTCTTCATTAGTAAATATTGACTATTGAGTCTAAAATCACAGAAATCATTGCTGTACAAACTTACCCTTAATAGGTTGAAAGAAAGAGAACATACACTTTTTGAGATACTTACTTATTTCTTACTCTTTGGCATTAGAGAAGTATTGTGTTAAAACTTAAGTAGTATCTCTTTACAACTAAAGGTCAATAAATTATATTAATATATTTGCCAGTATCTCAGAAACTATAAGTTTTATAAAAATATATTTCATATAAAATTATCTAAAATAAATAGTATTACAATTTTGCAATGATAAGTTATATAGTATCTCAAATAGTTGTGAAGATACAGAAATTTTCGCTTCTGTAAAGTACCCTAAAAGTCATTTTCATCGGAAAATGAAAATAGCCATTTTATTTATATTATTAATCAATGCCTTGTTACATTATTATTATTATTATTATTATTTATCACCATGTCTTACTACCCATTCAGGGCCTTGTTACAAATTTTAATAAAAATCGTAGAGCCGATTCTGATAAAATTGATTTTTTCTCTTTTTGCCCTTCAGTAAACTACCCTTTACCCTTAATTTTAGGATCAGATATCCAATTCTAAAATCCCCTCAGGGCAATTTCATGAAAACCCTATATACCAAGTTTTAGCCCAGTTGGTAAAATAGTTTAAGCTCTAGCCCGAAAGATTGACAGACATTCAAAAACTACTATCTTCTTCGAAATATATCCTTTTAATATATTTTAAATCAATAAAATAGAAATACTGAATTGTATCACTTATCCCCTTTAATTGTATCCACACATGGAATAATTAAACTAGTCATACGTTTGCTAAAGTCAATAGAAATGCCAAACAAAAAATCCTCAAAGAAATTAATTCTAGATATATCCACAAATTGTAGGTGATGGTTCAGCCAACCTTTGCTAGAGATGGCAGGGACAACAAACTTGGATCACAGCATTTATTGCTAAAATAGGCAATTTTATGCAGGGATATTCTAGTTTAGGTTGGTACCACTGTTAAATGTGTTCATTATTTAGCTAATCTGTGTGTATGCCTATGAACTTGTAAACAGTTGAGTCATGTTCTTAGTTATTATAACATGTATTGTCAAGTCTAAAACCTGTTTATTATTTCTATAAACTTGTGTACTCTGACATATAATGGGCCCATTCGAAATTTCCTTGCAACCGGAATGTTGTCCGAATTGTAAACAAAGCATTTAAAAGAAAGTTGCTGGTAATAAGTGTTTTTTCTGTCATAAAGATGGGCTTTTTCGTTTAGACTGTCCAAAATTGAAAGACAAGAAACAGCAGACAAATTCAACATGCAAAGCAAACCTATCGGAAGCTAATGACGATTAATTTAGTTTGACTATCAACGTCCGCAGCTTGTTGTGATGGATCTGTCTGGGTGCTTGACTCTGGCGCCACTGAACATAATATCAGTGATAAAATATTAGCTTGGTCTCAAATAAGAGACGCCTATCAAAGTCGATCAATATAAAAATTGCCAAATCAGAATCTATGATGTGGGCTGAAGAAATCGGAGATATACACGCGTCTGTGATTCACAAAGTTAATCAAAACCTTATCAAGCTTTCCAACATACTTATTGTCCCTGGATTACTGGGTTAACTTGCTCTCAGTAAAATGGACGCTAATGGTTTTAAAGTTGTGTTTTAAAAGAGGAACTGTACCATTCTGAAACACGATACTTTTGTGGCTGTTGCCACTTGATCTGGTAAAGTGTATACAATGTGTCTTTCACTTTGGGAAAAATCATGTGCTGGTGTTGCTAGTTCCATTATAGCATCATCAGATTTATGGCACAAGAGGCTTGGTCACATTGACAAAACCGGTTTAGTTCACTTAATTAAGATTGTAGATGGAATTAAGGTTGATCCAAGATCGATCCTGATATGTGACTCTTGCATACAGGCTAAACAAACGCGTCTTCCTTACACAAAGCCACACATTGTAGCTAAGCACCCTTTGGAGATCATACACAGTGATCTTGTAGGGCCCATTAAGCCGTAACATATGATCAAAAGAGGTATATGCTTACCATGATCGATGATTCTACTCACTTGACAGTCATTTACACCTTAAAGGCAAAGTCTGGAGTATTTTCCTACTTTATTATTATTATTATTATTATTATTATTATTATTATTTAGCACCGTGTCTTACTACCCATTTGGTTTATACGCTTTAAGTACTAATTACGCTATTGGATTAGGAATTGGGAAGGTTGAATTAGAGGAAGTGAACCCGCATTTGCGTGAAGGGAGAGTAGAAAACCATTTAGGAAAAACCACCCTCAGATCACCTAACCAAGATTCAAACCTCGATCTCCCCGTCCTCAGCAGTTGAGCTCAACACGACAAGCACGTTAGCCAACTACACCACCGAGGCGGGTTTTTCCTACTTGAAATAATTTGAAGCTATGGCAACAGCTCACTTAGCTAAAGATGTCGCTTTAGGTAAAATAATGGTGGTGAAATTATGTCACAGGAAATGCTTGATTATTTAAAAAAAAATGTCATCCAGTCAGAGTTTACAATCAGGCATACCAGTCAGCAGAATGACGTTGCAGAAAGAATGGGACTTAGCATCTTGGTGAAAGCACACTGTTTACTCCTTCATTCTTCTCTTGATAAGTCACTCTGGATGGAGGCCATTATGACTACAATCTACCTAATAAACAGATCACCTACCAAAGCTCTTGAAAAACAAGGTTCCAGCAGAATTGTGGTATGGTTTAAAGCCTGATATGTTAAAATCAGTGTTTTTTGGCTGTGTAGCACATCTTCGATTACCTAATCAATTTTTTAAAAGTAAACTTTACAGCGGCTTGAAAAAGTGATACTATGTTGGTTACTGCCTGAATGGGTACAGTCTGTGGTGTCCACAGGAACAAAAAATCATGCGTGGGCATGATCTAATTTTTGATGAACATTCGTTCATAACCAGTAATGATGTTGGTTCATCACCCTCTTGAGCTATTGAGATCATCAGTTTGACTCCAAATGAAGTTTTTACTGAAAAATTGCAGGAGGAGAACCAGAGATTATTTCTGATGAAGAAGAGACTCCTGGACCTGGTTAGGAACTTCAATTTCTGCATAGGGTCATGGGACCTCACACTGCACCAGCGTACCTAAATGACTATGTTGCACTTGCTCTTGGTGCTGCTTGCCATCATAAACAAAAAGATTTAATTGCCTTCCAGTTGGACGTGAACAATGCATTCTTACTTAGAGACCTTTCTGAAAAGGTGTGTATGAAGCAGCCATCTGGCTTATAACCGACAGCAACCTTGTTTATAAGTTACACAAGACCCTTTGTGTTATGTCCATTTTCCTAGTGTTTTTGATGGGGCCGGTCAGACTCCCCATACTTTAGGGCCATTCTTCCAATGGTCCAAGCTTTGTAGCAGTGTTAGGAAATTTAAATACTTAAATGACTATATGGCTCAACCTAATTGGGTCTTTGGCTCTTTGTCGCTCGTTGCTGAGTAAATTATAAAGTCATGTTAGGCGATGCTCAAATTGTGGGTTTGTCGACACCCCTGTGAGGAGGCCCGCGTTGTAGGGTGTATTATTGTGTCCAGCGCCCTTCCGATGCCGTTAGACTATGAGAACATTGATGTGTTTACATTATATGATTTCTGTTATACGACAGTGTTATACTAGTAAATAATAGGTACACAGCCTCAGTTTGGGGTATTGAACGGCCGTGAATGCTAAGTTCCCTAATTCTGGAATTGATTACTAACATCTCCTACTAGGAGAAGCTAGAGATATGAAGCACACATAAATTTCAATCATTGGCAAGCTGCGTAACTCCTTAAATAAAGGCTTACTTACCATGAGTGTTGATCAATTGCTTTAGTAGGTATAGCTTTACTTTTTCCCACATCTTGGGGAAATTAACTTATGTTTTATTTTATAATTGATATATAAGTTAGCTTTTCTTGATTTGAGTTACATAAATTGTCTGTGTCTTTATTATTTTCTTTAGTTGTGCAGAGAGCTAAAGCTCTTCTTTAAGGAGTCACGAGCATTAACTTCTTGGAGCCATGCATTGTAGCCTTGTGTCGTTTTGAAGTTTAAGGGGTAACTCCTGTTACCCCCCTTCTAACTGCACTATGTAATTTTGTTTAAATGCTAAAAGTCGTCTCCGGGGGATTGATCACTCCTTACTGTTATAATGGAGGATGATGTTTGTGTAACTGATTGCATCTTTCATAATCAATAAACTTAACTCTTAACTGATACTACTTTCTTTTGCAGTATGTTCTAGCCTTCTAATGTATTACTGTACTGTCTGTTCCTACTTGCAGTCGCGGCTCGTGGATTTCAACATCGGAAGGGCTGCATTTGGGGGGTGGGGGTGGGGTTTCCGGAGGGTCTAGCTATGCTATAGAGGGTATGGAAAATTAAAAATTTAAACACTAAAAGTGTATTTTTAAGGTTATCCTGAACTTCTGAAAATAAGATGTAAAGTAAGAAATCTTCCCCCCATCCCCATAAAATTATACATATTCTTAACTTGCAACTGTAAAGATCACTTCTACAACACTGCTATAATAATTGTGATTTTCGAGCACAATTATTACAGCCCAACCAAAAATATGTGCCGCGTAACACTTGGCAAGATATATAAACTGGCTTTCGGGGCTGCATTACAGAACAACCCCTACAATCACCAAATTGCTCAACCCTCTCCTTACCCCACCCTGGCGCTCTCCTCCCAATGACCAACGCGAGCGCAAGCGCCTTATAGCCAGCTGGACTGCTCGAGGCCACAGCCTGGCACGGAAAAATATTGTTGCGTTTCTACTTTATACCACATTGCTATTCAGGCACACAGAATAAGGCTGTATGTAGTGTGTAGCGATCATAGGTGATTAAGAGGGACGTTTATTTTAATGTTTAAGCAGCTAGCAGCTAATACCATGATTATGATGATGATGCTGATGATTATATTGTTATTCACAAATAGTTCAGATAATTCAGGGAGGGCTGCAGCCCTATACGACAAGCCGCCACTGCCTACTTGTATTCATCACCGGTTGTAAAATAGAGAAAGAGATCTGTAAATAGGGCCAGGGCAATCCAATGTAAAATCATAATAAAATAAAATAACTATTTTATTGGGTTCTATAAAAATTAATCATGGCTTCACTAAGAATTCACTAAATCATTGTAATCAATGTCAAAATCACATAATCTATTTTTGTTTGATTTTCAACTTGAAACGTTTTTAAAGACTTTTTCTTAGAGGCAGTGAGTCTTAACAATTATTCTTAATGTCAAGTGGAGCCTGGGTTTATAACATTTCAGAAGCCCTTATCTAGTCCATTCTTACTGGGAGCAACCATCATACACCACTTGAACAGAGCACCTATGGAAGTGTGTGATACCACAAGAAAACTGCCGGCATCATTTTATGTAGATAACTGTGTCACGAGTGTATCAAAGATGGAAGAACTTGACCAATTTTTGAATGAGGCTTCTAAGTTACTCTTGTCAGCACACTTTGATATTAAAGGATGGGTTAGCAGTCCTATACATCAGAAAACTGAAGATGTGATGCAAGAAACAGTTGTTCCAGTTTTAGGGCTATTATGGAACATTTCTACTGATGAGATTCTAGTGAGGTTAGCACAGTATCAATAGCGGCGTGTCCTGTTACTAAGAGAAACTTGTTATCTATAGCGCAAAGAATCTTTGATCCCATAGGCTTTGCTTGTCCTTCTACTCTTCTTTCAAAGTTGATGCTGCGGGAGACATGGAAAAGACCTTAGCTGGGTCGATGAACTTCCAGGTGACATTGCAAGTAGATTCAGGTATTGGTTGGAGCAAACACATTGGTTCGCTAAATGTCACATACCACGAAGGGTTGCACCCTATTTTATTGAGATAGGTTATCTTGCCAAGTATTCTTCAATGCAAGCATGCTTGCATATGCAACTAGTTGGTTCTTGAAGGCAAGAAAAGGAACCGAAGTTTCTGTCCAGCTAGTACAGCCTAAGGCTAGGATCGAACCTTTGAAACAGGTTACTATTCAGATCACATAAGTTGGTCCCCCCACTCCCTCGAAATTAAAATTTTAATATACCACTATATTGCAATTATTTTGCACCATTTTGCACCCTAACACCAGAGACAGTATGACTTTATGCTTAAGAGGGGGGGGGGGCAAGTTAAGAGTAGCCCCTCCCCCCCCCCCCCCACTATCAAAATGTTGTGTTTTTTTTAATGCCATCTTAAAAGTTTTGATTTGTACCATTTTGCATCCAAGTATGGGGTTTTGCACCCTTATAGTTATCCAACATAAAAAAAAAATTGTTTCTTTGGAACTTCCCTTCAACCTCCACAACCTTAAATTAAGAATGTAAATATGCCATTGCCTTGCACCCAGGTACTAAGTTTTACAAACCAACCCAAGAAACTGTACAAATGTTTTTGTTTGGGAGAGTGTGGCAAGTTAAGAGTAGCCCCCATATTTTAAAATGTTATTTTTAAGGCCAACGTAAAAGTTTTGATTTGTACCATTTTGCACCTTAATAGTTTTGCAAGAAAAAATTAATATAAATAAGATAAGAATTAATTAATCAGTCAAGTTCAGCGCATGCCTTGTTTCTTCAAACAAATTGTAGTTTTTCCTATGATAATATAAATGTATTGCTTGCACTCAAACATGAATTATTATTATTATTAGCACCGCATCTTACTACCCGTTCGGATTATACGCACTTACGCTAATGTGTAATGGTAGGGTGATTGTGAGATGAAATGAAGGACCTACAGTTTAACGTGGAATCCGAACCACGGTGGCGACCTGGCATTCCACACATTCACAAGATGTCTTATCAGAGGTGTAGGAAGGGTTTGGAAATCAGATAAATCTTTGCCGGGACCGAGGATTGAACCCCGGCCGCCAGCACAGAAGTCTGACACCTTACCCCTAGACCACCAGGTCACCCACTCTCAAACATGAAGCTTTGAACATTAATGGTTTAATAGTTTAGCCAGAAAAAAATAATTAATTAGAACACAATGTTATAGTATGTTATTATATTCATGTTTTGTTTTCTTATTTTGACTTTTGATACCCTTTTACCCTGATATACATACCTGAGCTTTAGTTACACCAAATTTCAAAATTATTGCCTCGTTGATGACATTTCTATCTTATATGGACAAAGATTGACCTGTTTTTAGGGTTTTACTATGTGAAATAGTGATGGTATATCCCAATTTTCTAATTATTAAGCCATTTTAAATTTCAGTAGTTCTGGTAACGTTTCTTATCGATATTTAAAATTATCTTGTGAATGTGGGGAATGCCAGGCCTCCACCGTGGTTCGGATTCCACGTTAAACTGTAGGTCCTTCATTTCATCTCATATCACCCTACCATTACACATTAGCGTAAGAGCGTATAACCCGAATGGGTAGTAAGACGCGGTGCTAATAATAATAATAGATATTTAAAAATGCTTGGTGAGCAACTGTCGGTCCCAATGGCTATCTTGCCCATGTGGTTATTGTAGGAAAAAACTAGCCTAGTTGAGCCTCTTTTATAGAATGTATTCAAGCTAGAAGGGTGTGCTTGGGCATCTTTAATAGTTGAAAGCTATCATTTGCATATAAAAGTGTACTATATTATTATAAAGGTTTCATTAATTTATATACAATAAATATGTGTATCATAAAACTTATTTTCATTGATATTTAGAATAAACAACATTATTTTTCTCATTAATGTAAAGGATTGGTTATAAAATAACAAGGCGCTGTATATCCCGTAACCTGGCTGAATAAATAGTAATTTTTTTTATAATATTCTGAAATAATGAAAAATATATATCTTAGGTTCAGTTAATAGTCTAGCTTTTGTGCTAAATAAAATGTTTTATTTAACTTGAAATGATCCTGACTAAAGATTTTAAATTTAAAATATTTTAAAAGTTGAGATTGTTTAATACATTTTAGAAAATATAATTTAAATTCCATGTAGAATTTAAATATTATACCTAAAATTGTTTGACTTTTAAGAAATAACTATTCACTTGCTATAAATTATGTTTTAGATATAGTTTAGCTATTTTCTGTAATCTTTTATTTTTTAATATAATGAGAAAGTATTGTAATTGTGAACATTTTCAACCTTGAGATTATGATGAATCTTCATGTTTTATGTTCCCCTGAATTAAAAAAAGTGGAGTGTACAGTTCGCTCTGTTTCTGAACATAGATCATAAATTGTCTGAATGATTTTGTTACTAATTTAATGGCTATACTTTGGGAATTTGTACTGATTTTAACACTAATCCTTGTATTAACAGTAGTTTATTTAAGAATTACTTTTTAGAATTACAAATATTTTGAAATGGCTCTACCAATTTTGTTTAAAATGTGTATCTAGCTAGTGTTTGATCTGACAAATAACAATGTATACCTGTTTTTTGAGTAAAAATTCATTTTAGTGCAGTATAAAGAAGAGTCATTTCTGGAAAGTATTTTTTTTTTTCTTTTAAAAATGGCTCTAGTGGTTTGGTTAGATATGTATATATATATATATATATATATGTTTTTTTTATATATAAAATTTGAAATGTGATTTGGCTCAAAATGGGTACAGGTATTTGCCAAGTTTTTTCAATAAAAATAATTACATACTTATTAATTTTTCCTTTACAATTCATTTAATAGTAGTTTGTATTACTAATATTTGTAAAATGGTAATTAAAAACAAATTTTGAATCACCACATTTTACTGTCTGTTCAGGTATGCATCTATAATTATTACTCTATTGGGGTAGGTAGGAGGAATAATTCACTTTAGAGATAATCTACTTGCTTTTTGCATGGAAGGAGAGTGGAAAACCAATGAGGGAAAACCACCCTCACTAGACTCGACCAGGATTCGAGCACCAATATCCCCGTCTCTGGCAGGTCACTCTAACATGAAAGTGAGGCCTTAGATCATTCTGCCGATGTAGTGGGAATTTGAAGATATATTAAACAATTTTGCCACTTGAGGACTATTTAAATGATTTAATAATATTGTATGGTGATTTTTATAAAATATATTAATTTAAGGGTAGCTTACTTGTGATAAATATTAGAAAATTTGAAATCTTTCAAAATTGTTGTAATATGTTATTTAAAATGGATATCTGTTAAATTGTTTTTCATGCTAAAAATAAGATATATTTATTCTTAGCAAATATAAATAATTTGAGAATAATTAACTAAAAGAGAATACCTTTTGAAAATTTGAAATATTTAAAAATTTGTTTTATTAATGTTTGATTTTTTTATGAAAACGGTTTTAATAATGCTTAAAAATAATTGTTAATGTGTAAACTTTTCACTAATTCATTAAGATGTAAAACGCCACTCCTGGATGTAATACAAGCCATATATTTTGGTATTAAAAATCCATCAAAATATTGAGGGAGGGGTGGGCTACGCTCAGCTTGGACTATCTCGTTTATTAATTTTAGAATATTTTTTCTTGCATAACTATTAAGGTACAAAATATAATACTTGGGGGGGGGGGAGATGAGGGGGGGCAGAAGGTGCAAATTAAAACTTTTAAATTGGCATTAAAAAGTCTAAATATTTGAAGGCTGCTCAACTTGACCTCGCCCCCAAACAACAACAATCATAGAGTGTCTGGGGTTGGTTTGTAAAACTTAGGACTTGGGCTCAAAACTTTGCTAAATAGGTGCCAAAGGATTTGATATTTACAATTTTAATTTGAATTTAATTTCATCTCATATTACAATTTTTTTTTCTCGCTAATCAATTGAAGTACAAAACTGGAAATTTATTTTGGCATTAAAAACTACCAAGTTATTGAGTAGGGGGACTCCACTTAACTTGCTCCCCTTCCTAAATTTTTTAATCTTAAATATTTTTTCTCGCAAAACTATTAAGGTGTAATATGCCATACTTGGGTGCAAAATGGTACGAATAAAAACTTTTAAATTGGCATTAAAAACCATTTAAACTTGGGGTTGGCTACACTTTACATGATCCCCTCCCTGTGTTGCAACACTGTGCAAAATTACATATTTACTATTTTAATTTGATGGTGCGGGGGCTGGAGGGAATAAATATTTTTTCTCACTAATCCATCATTAAGGTGCAAAATGGTAAAGAACAAGACATTTATTTTGGCATTAAAAATCATCCAATTATCAAGTGGGAGCTGCACTAAGCTTGCCCCCCCCCCCCCCCCTCATTTATTAATTTTAAATATTTCTTTTTGCATAACTAATAAGGTGCAAAATGGTGGAAATTGGTGTTGCCCTGGCCCCAAACAAAAACATGCATACAGTTTCTGGGGTTTGTTTGTAAAACTTAGTAATTAGATGCAAAATGGTACTAGATAGGTTCAGAATGATGGCACATTTACATTCTTAATTTACAGTTGTGGAGGCTGGAGGGAAGTTCCAACGACTTAATTTTTTTGTATGTTAGATATTTTTTTCTCGCTAATCTATTAGGGTGCAAAACACCATACTTGGGTACTAAACAGTTCAAAACAGGACTTTTATTTTGCCAAAAAAAAAAAAGTGAGTGGGGGGGGGGGGCTATGCATAGAACGACCCCCCCCCCCCCTTTTTTTTACACTTTTTCCTATTTTAATTCTTTTTTCCTTGCAAAACTATTAGGGTGCAAAACGGTGCAAATCAAAAGTTTTAAGATGGCATAAAAAGAATCCAACATTTTAATAGTTGGGGGGGGGGGGGGAAATACTCTTAACTTGCCCCCCTGAACATATACAATCTCTAGGGCTAGGGTGCAAAACTGTGCAAAATAAGGTGCCTGCACTGATTATGGTCTATCTTCCTAATATGGCCTATTGTCTTTATTGGCGGTACTATTGGAAATTTCGCTATGTGTTACATTCAGTACTGTTGTTACAACCGAAACGTTTGTATTTACACTAAGAAATAGCGCTAAGAGTCAAGTGTTCGTCACACAAACGCTTTATTGTATTTCGGGATGTTACAGAAATAAGCCATCTTATTTTCTGTTGTGGCGCGAGTCTTACTATTCCTTACAGGTGAGCTTTCTTTTTATAAGCCACTTCATTTCTATTGTTTCATTCAATTTTCCCATATTATTTAATTTAATCCACTGTAGTAGCAGCAGACACAAAATAGTGTGAGGGGTCCCATTATGGCCTGTGTAGGCCATATTAGGAACATTCAAACTATACATATGTTTTATGCTTTACATTGATTTGTGTGGTTTGTTATGTGCTTCAGGCAATGAGTCCTCGCTTAAAGTGCGGCCAGTGGAAATGTAAGCTGTGCGGCACACATTTCCATGAAGAATGTATAAGTCTTATAGATGATAAATCTGATGACTGTCCTTTTTGTGAATGACAACCTTAACCTTGACTTTCAGTGCTAACAAGAGATTCCTTTTATGAGCTTTGATAAAAAGCTTTTTTTTTAAGAGCCAGATGAATATGGACAATCGGTCACCCGAGAATGCAAGTGTTCTATGTCCAATTTTTCACTTTTGTGTAAAAAAGCAATTAAGTTTGACCTTGAGTATAAAACCAATGTTACTAGATGATAACTCGAGTTTGTATTTTCTTAAGTAATTATATAGTAGTCTCAATTTCACTGCAGGTGAATCATATGCATTCTAAATAAACATAAAGACCAAATATCTCAAATTTAACTATTTTGGAGATAGAACACTTGCATTCTTGGGTGATGAATCGTCTATAGTAGACTTTCATTATAAAATTATTTTTTGAAAGCTTAAGTGAAAATGTTGTCTTTTGTAAGCTATAAACTTACACATTATTAATATAAACGTTAGTTACAAATTTAACCTTTTCTTTTTTGCTGAATGCTATTAATATTGAAATGATTTTATATGTAAACATGATGAATTTTTTTTTTCACAATACACATTTTATTCATGAGCTCTATTGATTATTACAAAACAAAAAACAGGCCATATTAACTCCAAAAAATACACTCCAACTAAAAAATGTATATAAAAAATCAGGTTACAGCAGGAAGGCTCAATTATTTTGTTCTTTGTTCTTAATGAAATTCTCTACGAGACACATGTGTAGAAACCCATTAATGCTGACATATTAAGCCGCTTCAGGTTTTTAAATCTAAGCTAGGCTATAATCGGTACAACTACCTTAGGTGCAAAATGGTGATAGATTTAAATTTTAATTTTGATGGTGTGGGGGGCCAACATAAGTGATCTATACTATTCCACGCTTAAAGCTCCTGGCAGCATTCATCGTTACTAGGATTACAATGCAGGTTAAGGAATCATTTTAGCTACTGCAGTGAAAGACATTATTTTGGAGTGATTCATCTGTAGCATTAACCTGGATAAAGTGAAATTAAAATTGGAACACATTTGTCAGTAACAGGTGTCAAGAAATACACCACTACTACTACCGATACACGCTCATACACTAACTGGCTGGCACAGCACCCCTGGACATCAAGGGCCAGGGCAGTTTCTAGGTCAGTACCTAAAAAGCTCCAACCCCTCTCTCCCCCCTCCCCTTCCCCGAAGGGTGGGATGGTCCGGATCAGGCCAGATACCTGGGAGGGGGGGGGGGGGTGAAAATTAACTCCTTCCCCCTTCCAGTATAAATTGGTATGATCGGCACCAGGTACTCGTGCCTGCCACCTATTCAGGGTGGTACTCGGAGCTGTTTACTTCCGCTCACAGAAGCGAACTTGCGATCTCCACTCTTTCCCACGTGTAGAGGAATGGGATTATGCCCATTGCGCGTGGGAAAGTAATTTCCTACTACTCGTGCGTACGAGTGGAGGCGCTCATGTTCTAGCATATGCACTACTAACTGTTCATGTTAGCACAGGAGCTCTAAAGCGGTTCACCGCACGAACGGAGAGGCCCAGGTTCGCAGGTCCAGAACCCTAAGTGACGAGGCCCAGAACGCCAGGAGCCCGGACCCCACCACTCAGCCAACGTCATCACCCGTCGGTGATTAAACTGCACTGCCCCACAGAATCCAACCCATTTCTGGGCCAGCGCCACGAGCTGAGCTCGCGACGCAGGCTTACGGCCCAGCCCTGTGTACTACTTATAATGAAAGTAGTCTAACGGAGGCATACCATTCCACAGGGTCAACCCGAGCACCTGTAGGTAACCAATGCAAGCATCAGTCTCTACGCCACTACAGTAATCAAGATTATTGGCATCATTTCCCAGGGCTTATGAACGCAGTGGACCTTCCTTCTTGGGGCTGCAGTCCGAAGACACTGGCTGAAACCAAATGGTGGGAAGGTCTCTAGTGATTGAGGGAACCCTCGCCCTTCTGCGTTCTTGTTGCTTCTGAATAAGAGGTAATATTGAGAGACAAAAAAGTGTTTTCTAAATTGTTGCGAGCTGCTCCTCGAGCTTTGGACTTCGTCTTATAATTTTTTCTAGCTACACCAAAATGGTACGTCGCTTGGGTGGATGCTCAGATTTTATAAAAATCTTGTCTTGAAGAAGTAAATAAAAAGAAAGGAACTCACAAGAGAGGAAATAAAAATAAGCTCAGATCATGTTGTGGAAAGTAATCGAAATTGTAAATTTTCAAGATAAGCAGAAGTTTGACGAGGGGATCAAGGTCTTCAAGGACGATTCAGAATTTCTAAGAGTGAAAACGAGGCTTATACTTGGTGATGAAGGTGAAGAATTCATAAACCCCACTCTGTTACTATCCTACCGTGAAGCAGTGGTCATATTAATATTAGAGGAACATTGGCATTCACTCCGCGCAGGCTTGCAAACATTACTGGCAAGACTCAGGGAGAAGTACTGGATACTAAGAGTCAGAAAAGCAGCGAAACAAGTTATCCAAATCTCATTAAGTGCAAAAGATATAAGCTGAGCCATGCAGGGACAGAATAGGTCTTACAGCGGTATTTGAAGTTTTAGGTGTGGATTATGCTGGGTCATTTTATCTTAAGTCAGGTGAAAAGGCTTGGATTGTACTCTTCACATGCGTAGTATACCGTGCCATACATTTGGATCTTGTACAGTTCCTCTCTATACAAGTTTTTATTATAGCACTGAGAAGTTTTATTGCCCGAAGAGGGAAATTTCTGTTATATATTCTGATAATGGGACCAATTTTGTGGGACTCAACTATACCTTACAGAGATTTGATTGGTAGGTGATAATATCCTACTAAGCCATCAAGATAATCACATGGAAGTTCATACCACTTACAGCGGATTTGTGGGGAGGATGGTGGGAGAGGCTAGTCAGGACTGTAAAGGAACTGTTAAGATGGTCCTTGGGATGAACAACAGTGCACTGCGAAGAGTTGTACACAATCCTATGTGATACTGAGAGCATAATTAATTCATGACCATTAACCTATGTTGTGATTGTTTGGATGAACTTAAGCCTTTGATGCCAGCCACCTTTCTACAAGGAGTTTCCAGCAATGAAACATCATATCTGGATGTGGTATACAAAATTGACTTTGGCAAGAGAAGCAGGTACCTGCAAAAAACTGCGTGAAGATCTAAGACAGAATTTCATGAGTGAGTACCTAGCGCAAATGGTGCATCATGGACGAAGCAAGGTCAGCAGCGTCAAAGTGGGAGATTTGGTATTGATTTGATCTGATTTCACAAAACATTACCTGGCCTCTTTGTATCGTCTTAGAGGTGTATCCTGCAGCATATGGGGTCGCTAGGGTAGCAAAGCTGAAAACCGATGATTGGGAAAGGATCAGACCATTCCTGCGCATTTAGTTTATGAGCAAGTCACTCCCAACTCAGCCAAATTAAAAAGTTTTTTAACTTGAAATAATTAAAATATATAATTATATTTTCACTCAAACAAATATTTTTATTGGAGTATTGAATAAAGTGTACAAAGCAATACATTTGTTTCCTTCTTTAAACCTATTTTGAACATTGGTAGGTTTATTTCAACAGAATCACTCTCAGAAAGCTAAAACCGAAGAGAGGGATGGCATTCATTTTGTTATTTTATGTTCTACTTGACAGACAAGGCCTGTGTCGCATGGTGTGAGGCTGGTGAGTAGAATCCGCTCGCTATTCGATCGTGTGATGTAAGTTTTCACACTGCAGAAGTTTCAAAATTAGGGGTTTGCGAGATTGTGTGCGAGATGAGAGAAATACGCTTACGAATCGCTACTCGCACGTTTCAAAATTAGGGGTTCAGATGACATTACCAATCAAATCAAGAAATGCCAAGCTTGTAATGAGTTTTCTCGGAAGACAGCAAAAGTTAGTTACCACTCCGAACACATGAAGTACCAACAATCCCCTGGCAACGTGTAAGTATTTCACTTTCAAAACTCTGATTACTTAATAACTGTTGATTACTACTATAACTTCCTGGAAATCGATGAGTTACCCGACATTACTTCATCAACAATCATTGAGTGTACTAAAATAAATTTTAGCTGACATGGGATCCCATCAGTAGTCATAAATGGTAATGCACAACATTTTGTACAGACTGAATTCAAAACATTCTCTCAGGATTGAGATCACTCAAAGTAATCTTTATATCACAGCCAAAGCAATGGCAAATTAGAATCATCTGTTAAAATAGCCAAAATAATCCTTAAAAAGTCCAACAGCTCAAAGACAAACATCTGGAAAGTCATTCTTGACTGGCTTAACACCCCAACAGTGGAGTTAAATTCGAGTTCAGTGCAAAGACTGATGTCCCGACGGACCAGAACTCTGATCCCAATCAACGAGACACTTCTTAGATCCAAAGTTCAAGAACATGTACGGTACATGAAGAACTTGTCAACAAAAAAAGAAAAAGATAAAAATATAATGACGAGGCCTCCAAGGAGCTGCCAGAGCGACGGGTAGGACAGGAGGTCCGATTACGACCTTCTACAAATGATTATGATTCCAGATGAAAGAGGGGAAGAGTGATAAGTACCAAAAGTTACAGATCATATGAAGTAGAAGCTGAAGGCTGATCATATCGAAGAAGCCGAGCATGGATCAAGCCTACAGCCGAACCACCGACACACACACACAAAAAGCTACAGAATTTAAGATACCAGATTTGAAACCAAAGATCCCAACAGCTACTCCATCAAAAAGTCCTAAGCCCTTGAAAATACACATACCACAACCCTACTATGATCAACCATCTGAAGAAGACACTTCTCAATATAAGACTAGGTCAGGTGGGTTCATTAATGGTACCTGACAAATTAAACATGTGAGTAGAGCAGAGGCTGCTGGAAAACTATTGTACAAACAATTATTTTTTATCATTTAGTGTTTTTATTTTTATCTCATTTTTATCAATTTACTAGTAGTCTTAAGTTAGAAGGTGAGTGTGTTATTTATCCTATAAGCTATAAAATTGTTTATTCTCGATATGTACTTGTGTCTAAATATCAGCAAGAATATATCTTAAAGAAGGGAAGCTGTTAGTGAGGTCATAACATTATAGCCGTTATGAACGATAAAGTGGATTCAGTTGGTAAACACAATGGCGCCTACATGCGAGGTAGACCCAGATGTCGATACATTTGCAATTAAACAGTCTAGATAACAAAAGGTAGAACAAGAAGTATAAAAAAAAGTTAAAAGCTATCAAATGTATTTTATTTATATACTCATGACAGCAAATAAAATAATTTTCCTAATATTAAAACTATTGTTTACAATATACATCGAAAAAAGAAGACATTAGTAGCAAAATTATACTGAAATATCCCTCTTGTGTTCCCCTTTCTAGATCCCTGCTCTATTATTTAAGCTCTAGAAATCAGTTGTCTGTTAACTACGAAAAAAACCCACTATTTCATAGTAATTTTTTGACTCAACATTCACTGGGATAGGGTACTAAAGACTACATGAGTTAATTTTCTGTTTGTATAACAATAATAATGAGACTGGACACACATACAAAAATATACACACAACATGGTTATACAACTGGCTTCTTAAGCTTCTACCTTACTTCGTGCCCTCACTTGGATGTTCAAACGCACCGCATTTAGGGTAGCATAGTCGTAAAACGTCCACCTGTAAATCATGTTGACACAGATCTTCACAGTTGCAACTAAGTCAACATTAGGTTGCAACTTTCTTCAATACACTGGAAATTCACTACTTTCTTCCGGTAAATTTACACTTTTCCGCGATACATTATCTTTTCCGGGAAAATTTACGCTTTACTTTTATATTCCGGGAATCTTACACTTTTCCAGGAAATTTCAACTTTTATCTTTTTTATTCTTGGCCCATGATTAAATATTATATAATATATGTAGGAAAAGATGCTTTTAAGTCATTTTGACATAGAAAACAAAAACACATTGTAATAGAAGACTACTAGATACATACATGAACAAACATCGTAGACTTAACACAAGACTTTCTAAGAGACATCTACAATGACTCTCGACGGCACTTTTTTGAGTTGGAAGACATGGGCTCTCCTTTGCAAAGTATCGTCAGCTTCACCTTTAAAGAGGACGGCTACTGGAATTAGGAACTTTTCCACCTTCCATGGACCGTCCCACTTCGGACACAATTTGGGCAAGGTTTTTTTCGCTGCGGACCTCTGAGGGAAGATTCCTCACGTGACACTATCCCCAATAACATAAGAAACAGGGAGCCTATCACAGTTATACGCCATTGCTACCCTATAACTAGCTTTCTTAAGGTTATCAAACGCACGGCGACACCTATCAGCGTGGGAACATACTTCAAATTCTTACACAAGCGAATCAATATCACAAATCGTAAGCAGTTTATGAGTAAGCTCACGTTCCAAAAACACAGACGCAGGAGGGGCCCCAGTAGTCTCATAATACGCATAATAGAAGGTAAAATAAAAAAAATCCACTTCTTGATCCCATTTATTTTTTTAGTTTGATCATGAAAAATGGTAAATGCCACACCAAGATTCCTGTTGAAACGCTCTACATTATTATACCCGGGATGATACGGGTTGGTGCTAACATGTTTGATTCCCCAATCAAAGCTCCTCCACTCTGCTACAGACCAAGAAGAAGGTCAATTGCCACTCACAATGACGCGAGGAGCGCCAAGAAATGCCCACACTCGTCTGCGCAGAGCATTAGCAGTCGTGGTAGCTCTCATGTTACGGAGCGGGATCAAACGAACAAATTTGTAGAACAAATCCATTAAAACAAGGATACATGATTTTCCCAAAGAGGAGAGGGTAATTAGCCCCACATTGTCAACTAATACCTTATTCCAGGGACGTTGGGCACGATCGGCCGAATGTAACCCAACTCTGGAATTCTGGATGAGTTTAGCCTTCTGACAATCCACGCAGCGGATAACCCACAGCTTGACATCGTTGTACAAATTGGTCAAAAAGAGCTCTCTAGAAGTGTTGTGGAAAGTTTTTAAAATACCCACTGACCACCTAAGACAGAATCATGTAAATATTTCAATAACATGGGCCAAAAAGTGGCAGGGGCGACACTTTTTCCTTTTCTCCTTTAGAATACATAACCACCAGGAGTTCCTTATGAATAGCATATGATTCTACTTTATCTCCATTCATAAGCTCATCCTTGATATCCACATACCAAGGATAATTGTTTTGATGATCTAAAATCGACACAAAGGATTCAGGAATGGATCTCATAAAGCTTTCTCTTCACATTCAATTGGTTCAAGATTTTATGCCATGTGAGACAAAGCAATGGCAGTCACATTATGTCTATCAGGCACATGATGAGCTGAGAACTTAAAACAGAGATCATCTCCAGACCCATCTGTCAATTCTATCTAACTGTCTAGGATGATGACACATCCAAGCAAGAGCCATATTATCAATATATAACTCAAACTCTCTTTGTTCAAGATAATCGGAGGACTTATCGACATCAAATATGCAGGAAAGACATTCTTTTTCATAGCTGCTGTAATCCTTTCAGCGTCCTTGAGCGTTCGGATAGCAAAAGCTACCGGTTGGACGCCCTTGCACGTCCGTTGCGAGAGCACAGCACCCAGAACAACAGAAAAACCATCAACATAAACTAAGAAAGGCATGAATAAATCTGCCAGGCGTAACACTTCAGGAAACAACAGTTTATTTTTCAACGTAACAAACGATTTATCCCGTTCATCTCCCCAAAAAACATAGCACCTTTCTTTTTTGAAGAGTTAATAGGGGCAGCAATCTCAGAAAATTATGGGATAAACCAATCATAATAAGTGCACATTCCAATAAATCACATCACACCTTTGAGATTCCTGGGGGCAAGATAGTCAATAATTGGTTTGATGCATTCAGGGTCTATCAACAAGTTTCCAGAGGAGATAATATAAAAAAGGTATTTTATCGAAGATTTTGACCAATAAACTTTGTCTGGATTTACAGTCAAACCTACCTCAGGCAGACGACCTAGCACAGTCTTTACATGAACTAAATGCTCATCCAACGAATCACTGTAAATACAAATGCCATCGAGGTAATTGAACACATTTGAACTTCAGTTCAGATAGGACATGATCCAGGACACGACTCAAAGCTTTCCACCAATACTACATCCTAGCGGTACTCTGTTAAACTCATAGAGTTGCCAAGGTGTTGCAAAAGCTGTCAACTTCTTGGATTGCTCTGACAAGGCACAATGCAGAAAACTAGCGTTAAGATTAAGCAAGCTAAATATCCTAGCCCTACCTTACGTGCTGGAACGCTGACTCAATGCTAGGAATAGGATAAGGGTCGAACTGGATCTTTTTATTGATCTTCCTATAGTCAACAATGAGTTGGTGTCCCTCACCTTTCTTGGGGATTACAAAGGATGGGCTCGCATATGGCGACTTAGAGCTTAGCTTCCTTAGCTTTAAATTCGTCAATTAAATCTCTAAATATTTTCATTTTAGGGAGGGGGGGGGGGAACGGGAGTAAGGATCTGACCTAACTGGGACATTATTTTATACAACAATATCATACGGAAGAATGTCGTCACACTTTCCTAGCTTAGAAGTAATGACATTGGAAAATTTCTCCACAACATGAAATATAGCATCTTCATTGTGGCCAATGAAACCACAAGATGAAGACTTAGAGTCATAACACAAATTAATTTCTACTCAAAGGGCTCTCAACACTAGCGCAAGTTCCCCACAAAAAATTGTGTCCCAAGATAACATCAAAGGGTAAACTAGGGACATAAAACAAAACCCATTTCCATGTTAGTCTAATCATTCTCAGTCGGTTAGTCGTTTCTAACTAGCAGCTCCGGAAGGCAACAGTCGAAGGGCCTTTAAGCATCACTCTTGGTGGCAATACGGAACTTGTTAGATGACACAATCTTCGACTTTTCAAAATGTAAGCAACATTCTATTTTTGTCAGAACCTTGATGTCTTTTTTTTTTCTACATTTCTTTTTCGGTGGCTCTTCAAGCCAGAAATAAATATATTTATTTCATCGCATCTTACTGCATGTTCAAGCTATAAGCATATGCAATTATTACGCTACTGGACTAGGGATTAGGAAGGTTGAATTCAGAGTAATAGTATTCTCATTTGCATGGAGGGAGAGTTAAAAACCATTTTGGAAAAAAAAACTGAGTACACCCGTCCAAGATTCGAACTTCGATCTCACTGTCATCAGTAGCTTAGTCCAATTTTTAAAATCTTTACTTCAAAGCTCTCATGGAAAAAAAAGATGATTAATCATTATTCTATGTACAGTACGTAGAATAAATTGTGAGAAAAAAACAAAGATAGTATAATGTATAGCAACGATTCTCAAACTGGGCTACGTGTATCCCCAGGGGTATGCGTGCACCTTTCAGGAGGTATCCGAGCAGCTTTCAAGGGAAAGTTGACAAAAGGACAAGGGACTTTTGGAAAACCCTAATTGTTGGCACTTACTGTTATCTGGTTTCCATCCCTATTTTCCCCTATTTTCTCTCAGCTGGAGACAGATTTCTGAGAATTTTCAACCCTCTACTTGACACCTTCTACATTAAGCCTCTGCCTAACCGCTCTGGCGGTGTGTTGAGCTTTCAGCTCTCAAAATAGATGGTGTTTCTAACGTTATACAAACTGGTGACTTGCCGCCATCAGGTTGGCAGCATTACTGGTTTGTTTAAACAATATGGGGGGGGGGGGGGGGCTGGCTGACCACGACCGGTAATCAGCTGAGGCAGCAAGCAAACTTTTCTTAGAACTGATAGAGATAAGAAGTGTAGTGCAGGACCGTAAAGTGTGTAGGAGATAAAACGTCAAGATACAAACATACTCTCGAGCAGAAATATTAGCCTAGCCATCCCAGCCAGCTAGACACTTCTCTCTGGGGGTTCAAATCCCTGCTGAGGGTATTTTGGGGAGATCTTATTTAATCGTTTCCTTCTATTCTCCCACGCAAATGTGGGTACATTTATTTAATTAATTCTGCCTGTTTAGGTATGAACTAATTATGCCAGTGGGTTAGGGATGAATATGTTTCAATTTAGAGGAAGTATACCCGCATTCGCGTGGAGAGAGAGTGGGAAAATATTTAGGAAATATCACCCAATCATGATTGAGTCACAATCTCCCAGTCATCGGCAGATAGTTTATTGTGATAGTGACGCCTTAGACCATGTTGCCACCAAAGTGGGATATTACCAATCCTCGTGTCTAAAAATAACTAAACGATTAAAATAACATGACTTACCAAATCTTTAAAAATTACGTAAGCTAGAGAGGTGGGAGGGAGCTTACAGGAGGGAGGTCCTAAAATCATGTAAAAAAACCTTACGTAATTTAAGAATGGCCCCATGCAATAAAAATTATGGGCCATAGATACAAGGCCTAGCAGCCGGGTCATGTTATTTAGCAGAGTAGAAACGAACTCTGGTCATTGCTTTATTATTCACTTTTTAAAAAAGTATTGTGAACTATTATTTTCAAAGAAATATTTGGGGAGGGTGGTGATAAATAATACTATATACTTATTTATCAGAGAAAAAATTATTTAAGGTAAAATTAGAGATAAATCATTTTTGAAGATTTTGTCACCAACTATTATAGCCTATACGAGAAAGAATGTAACTTACGATTTTGTCGTATCATTTATTTGCGTTTATTAGTAGGGAGGTAAAATAAAAAATAACTAAAATTTAATGTGCTAAATTTAGTCACTGTGTTTGATTAATTTTTAAACTTTAAAGGCTAAAGAGGCAATAAAATATTTAAAAAGCAGTTTCATTTTGAAGACTAGAACAATTTCTACTATAGATATACACTCAACTCTCGATTCTACGACCTTTCACGATTCCCTGGAAAAGGGTCGTTATTTCGAAGGGGCCGTTATTGGAATTTTAACAGATTTTGTTCCACCCTTGAACTTCATACGAAAAAATTGCATTTTTTAGACAACAAATAGCGTGGGTCATCAAAAATCGTTCACAAAATCCAACTAAAAACGTAACCAAATCAAAATAACAATGTTAAACAATAGCATGGGTCGTCAAAAATTGTTCACAAAATCAAACCAAATCGAGAATCGAAATAACAATGGCAAAAGCAAGCCTGGCGCGTGATGTAGCTGCAGTCGCGCGCGGGGAAACATTGTCTTGATTGAGGGAGGGGGTGGACAGAGTCAAATGCTATTGGCTGGCATTGATGAGGTGGTGTCTATTTTTATACCTGACCCACCCCAGTTACTAGTAATACAGCGCTCACAAGGATAATTGCAATGCAGTGACCTAAATAAATGCAACAAACACATTTTACAGCCGATTTCCTTAAACTTTTCAACCTTTTTTCCCACATTTTTCATGGTTCCCCAAAAAAGGGTCGTTACTTCGAGAGGGACGCTATTCCCGTGGTCGTAGAATTGAGAGTTGACTGTATCTGCTACTTTTATTACTGATTTTACCACGTCATACTACCTGTTCATGTTATACGCATATATGATAAACTAATTGGGTAGTAATTAAGAAGGAAGCATTTGACAGGTTATCGACCAGCATTTTTATGTAAGGAGATGGAGAAACATTTTAGGAAAAACTACCCTCAGTAGACCCGACCAGGATTTGAACCTCAAGCGCTCCGCTATCTGCAGGCCAATTTAATACTGGATTGACGCCTTAGACCACTTGGCCACTGAAGTGGGTATCTGTTATTTAATACGGTGCTCACAGCTTTCAAACATCTATAGCATTTACACAATTTTCCAGAAATAAATGTTTTTGGGAATAATTTTTCATCCTATTGGTAGATTTTAACTTTAGTAATATCTCCATGGTGTCAGCCTGCATGCAGGCTATACCAATCGCGGGGCTGCAGTTTGTTGGCGAAGATAGTGCCAACATTTTCGGGCTGAGGTTGCCATGTGGTCAGCACAACGAGCCCTCCAGCCTTCTATCCCAGTTTTCTAGACTGAAGTGCTACTTATTCATTCAAGTATCTCCTCATTTGTCCTCACGAGGTTGATTTTGGTTCCGTTTCAGACCCACTGCTTCACAGATAGAATTAGGGGCACTAGGAATTGAACCAGAGACCTCGGGATCTAAATCTAGTAAATCTGGCCACTATATCACAGAGGCGGTCGGGTATCAACTACTTACTTACTTTGTGGCATTGGGAACACAAAAGTTCATTAACTTTAATGATTTTAAATATATTTTACATATCATTGGCTCCATGTTGTGGTCAATATTGCTAAAGTGCTATGACTGATCATTAAGTGCGTAAATTAATCAGCTTTAGTCACTTTGCTAGTTCGATTCCCTGTAAGGTTGAAATTACTTAGTACTAGCGTGATACGAACTCGGCCAAGGCACAAGAGATTTTGAACATGCTATAAGTGCGTTACAGAGTGTTAGTAACATTTACTTTCAGCTAAGAGTTTTTTAAAAGTACTTGAAACAGAATAATCGCTACATTGTTATATATAAATATCTATTTGTATCTTAATTTTGATATTATTTCTACAGTAAATAAAATAGTATCACTACTCATCCGTTGTACTTAAATTAGTAGATACATATAGCCTAAGCGCCAGTAATATTCATACCATTTTTAAAAAAACATTTACGACAAGCAGTTAAATAATCAATTATATCTTTGAGTTTCTTTGTGCGCCCTTTCTTCCATCGACCCATGCTTCACAAACTTGTTATTCACAAGGATATAAAATAATATCGTGTAAATACTTCTCCACCTCAAAATCTATACAATCCATTGGATCTTGTCCGAAAGCAAAAAAAAATCACATATTGTTAATTATATAAAAAGTAATCACCGTGGGTATTTTTTGTTCGAGATTCGATACATTTCTTCCGAAACAAGTGGACAAACTGCGAGAATGCAACAGGTTCAAATTAAAAGTAATCACATTTAACAAGCTAATAACATAAAATTAACATTTTCACACCTTGACTACCAAGGACTTCGTTCATTAATTTTTTGAAAAATAACTTATTCCAAAGTCCAATGAGAGTCAAATCCTAGACCGTAAAATAAATATAGTATATAAAAATATACTGAGAACGTCTCCAAATTACATTTAGACCAAATTTTATTTAAAATAACCATGTTAGATATGAGCAGGAATGTTTATTTTTATATATTATAATAGTGTATTAAAAATTTAGTGTACAGTAGTTTTCATATACTCTGAATATTAACACTTAATATTACAACGTGTAATTCTCAAGAATGAGAAGACCCGTGAAAGAATGTAAGATACGAGTGAAGAATTTTAAATGTTTTACTGCCTCAGGTAAATAAGGGATAATGTCATAAAACTTTGTGTATGGAGAAGCATGTGGTTTTTTCTTTGAAAATAATGTTTCACTAGAGTTATACTCTCATTGAAGTAAGTTGGGACCAACTATTTTTATTCACACAGCAGTTAGGACTTTGTGAGTATTTTAGTTAAGATGTTTATATTTAACTACACAAATCTTCATAATTGGACATTGTCCCTTCTTATCCCAATGCACATGGTATTAATGTTTCTTTGACTCAAGAAGGTCACAGAGATAAGCTTCACCCTCCACTGCCGCCTGGATTCCGATACAGCAGGTTGCAAAACGATACTAGCATGTAAATGGGTAACGATCATACTAACGGCACCTATTATCAACTAAGATAACTATTTGTAGAAGGAAAAGTTGTATTTAAAACTATGTATTTTGACTAGTGTGTCGACTTGGGAGTCGTTAGAGCTCAATATCGTCGTGATTATTGAAGCTAACCAAAATTAAAAAATATGTCTAAAAAGAAAAATAAATTATTCATTAAATAGTATGTCATAAACACACAATCTAGCTTAGTTGTACAAAGAAAATAAATAAATAAATCAATTAATAATTTTTGTTTTCCCATTTAAAATGCATGGAAATGGAAATATTTTAATGAAAATATTTCACTATTTTTAGCATGGTTTGAAAATTTCATAAGAATTATTAAATATGCCCAGATATGTTACTAAAATAAATTAAAAACAACAATATTTAATTATTAAATATTTTTTTTAACATTTCTTTGTTTAGAACCGTGCATGTATGGGTAGGCACAGCCTTAATAGTTGTTATATTGCTTATTTTTAGAGTAATTTGATCATCTTTCATGAACAATCAAGACTTGGTGACATACTCTTTCTCTCAAAGATTATCTTTGAGGAGGCTTATAACTATTTGGCCCTCCCTCCCCCCTGAAAACAACCCCTGGATCAGCGCTTGGTACATACACATGACATCTTTCTGGTTTTTTTTAATGTCTTTATTGACGATTGGTTTTGTATCAATGTTGACAGTTACACGTGTAGAAAATAGAGTTGCGAGAGTTTGAGTATAATTTATTTTGATTTCTCCTTATATATATATATATATATATATATATATATATATATATATATATATATATATATATATATATATATATATATATATATATATATATTCAAAAACGGAAGTGTGAAGCATCTTTTTTTTAACTAACTTTTTCTCGTTTCGGTCAAGATGGATAAGTGGCTAATTAAACCATCCCTGCCTGTTAAAAGGGGAAGGCTTGAACTGGAAAGTGAGGCTACCTATGGTGAAAATGATGGTTGTAAAGATGTTGTTGAGCCAACGGAAGCTGAATCTTCTTTGCTTAGGCCTATTCATCAGAAGAAATCTTAGCCAAGTTAAGAAATTATGATCCTGAATATTTGTATTTAGGATTTTCTTATACAGGAAGTGAGTCAGAACCTACATCTCTGTGTGTTATTTGTATTTCTAACAATTAAATAAAACCATCTTTATTAAAAATACATTTTAATACGAAACATAAGAACCTTAAAATTAAACCACTTGACTTTTATAAGCGTAGGGAGGCTGAAATAAAATCTGGTAGACAAGAAGTTCAATTTTTCCTCTCTGACAAGTGTAAGTTTAGTGTAAGATTTACAAATAAGCAGTGGCTGTGCAGCCTAGCTTTCATGGCTGACGTATTTCAGCGACTGAATGAGCTGAATGAAGGTTTTCAGGGTAAACACACAACACCTTTCATGGTTCATAGCAAAATATAAGCATTAAAAAAGAAACCTCAATTTGCAGCTAAATAAGTCGTGAAGCGACAGCTGTAATTCTTTCCATACTTAGAAAATTTCTTAGAAGAAAATAAACTTGAGCTTTATGTTTCTGTTTTGAACGACATAAAAGAGCATTGTTTGGGTTTGATTGAAGACTTTTGCGAATATTTTCCTGAGAATTTAGAGAGTGAGTTCTAGATGCGAGACCCTTTTTCTGCAGTGGAAGACTTCAGTATACCAGATTTCTTTTTAACGAAAGAAAAGGAAGAAATTATTGAATTGTTCTGTGATGAAAGCCTCAAATCCAGTCTCAAGAAAACATCTTTGGCAGACTTGTGGTTGACAAGTTTCCTCATATCGCTGACCGTGTCATCAAGTTTATGATGACTTTCTCAACAACATATCTCTGCGAGAGTGGTTTTTCACCCGTGTTGTACCTAAATATTAGCACCGCAATAGGCTAAATTTGGAGCCCGACCTCCACTTGAAAGTTTCAAATGGACAACCAAACACCAAAAATTTGTGCCAAGACATAAAGTCACATCCCTCTCACTGAAAAACTTTGGGATTCATAATATATCAGCTCCAGAATTACAATTAAAAATTTGGTTTGAAAACATTTTATTTAAGTTTATTTTGTATTTATTTTTGAACAAATTTGTGAAGAAGATATATCAAACTTTTCTACAGACTTTTTACAGTAAAATATGTTCATTTAACTGATCATAACGATTCTCAATATGAGATCATTTTAGGGCTATAACAGTGGGATTATCTCTAAACAGCTTTGTCACATTTGAAATATTTTGATTACAGATATTACTTCCCAATAAATTAAATATATCAATAATTTGCCAAGTGCTCATATATTTTTTAAAGCTGTAATTTGGATTTTTTTTATCTTGGGAGTAGGCCTACATTAAACTTTAATTGATGGTCAAGAGGTACAATCTAAAAAAAGGTTGAGAACCACTGAGGTATAGTATGTCCTAAGAAAATAATTTTGTGTTTTAAGAACAAGCTTAGATCCATGTAAAAATAATCTATGTGACAACCATGTATGTGTGCTTGTGTGTGGCACTAACTATGAACTAATTAAAATATCAAACACACTTGGAAGCACCTGCCCAAAAGTAAGAATACAAGATGCCTAAACATTTCGAAATAATTCCCTTGTAACTTCGTTTAGTTCCGAAAAAACATGTCCTTATAATCTAGAACTATCAATGAGTGGTCTGTTTGGACAACGGATCTCAAATGGAATCTAATGATACAAATAGAGCTTAATTATCTCATTGTTTACTCGAAAAGATGAGAAAAATTCCATTATATTATTCAGGATGACAAGTATTTTTAAGAACCCCCCCCCCCTTTACAAAACAATAGTAATATGATTTATTATTATTATTATCACCACGTCTTACTACCCGTTCGGGTTATACGCACTTTGGCTAATGTGTAATGGTAGGGTGATTGTGAGATGAAATGGAGGACCTACAGTTTAACGTGAGATCCGAACAACGGTGGAGGCCTGGCATTCCTCACATTCACAAGATGTCTTGTCAGAGGTGAAGGAAGGGTTTGGTAATCAGATAAATCTGTGCCGGGACCGAGGATTGAACCCCGGCCGCCAGCACAGAAGTCCGACACCTTACCTCTAGACCAGCGTTTTCCAAAAGGTGTTCCGTGGAACCCTGGGGTTCCATGGAAGGGTCAAAGGGGTTCCGAGTTCCTTCTGAGAATTAACTAAAACCTTGTAGATAACAGCCATAACATAGTATCAAACAGCGTGGGCAGAGCAGGGTGACGGGGGCACCTGTCGAGACCGCGCGTGCACGGACGTTGCGGCCCCACACCAGTCGCGTCAGTTACCGCGATAAGACTGCACGTGTTTACGACGTAATCTTTACTTACGTATTTGATGTAAATAGAAGAAATTGTTTTAATCTGGAATTTTCTACGTCCTTAGGTAGGTTTTTGATTATTCGTAGTGGAGCTGTAACGAACCAACCTCTGCACTTCTGTGAAATGAATGGTAGGATTTAAAAACTATAGGCTGCTATAAAAATGTTCCTTTTTTAGAGTTTTATTTTTTGTTCTAACTAATTATTAATTTAATAAAATTTATTCTTATTTCTACCTAAATATGTAAAATGCAATTATACTAAAATTTTAACCCACTTGTGAGTATTTTTTCTATTTGTTATTTCAGTTTATAATAATGGACAATTGGCTAAAAACGGGGCACCTCGCAAGTGGAAAAAGTGTTTTTTCATGTTCACCAGCAGTGTCTACTAAAAATATTTCAGAAGAAGATGTTGCAAGTTTTTCTGTAAGAAAGTTATATTTATTATTATCAAAGTCAATCTGTTAATACAGTCTGGCCAATAACTGTTGGCTTACTCACCTTACACGCATTAATTTCTTAATTTTTGTTTATTAATTTTTATTTTATTTGATGTTTTGGTTGTTTATTATTAATGGGTATTATTGTTGTTGTTGGTTATTATTAATGTTTGTTAATTTATTCCAGGGTACGGTAAATACGGAAGACTCTTGTCCTGGGCAAGACCGACAAAGTACACCAATCAACAAAAGGGCTGAACCTCAGGAGAGAACTGCTTCGAAAAAAAGGAAATATGATGAATCGTACTTGTCCTTCGGACTTATTCCTGTAGGAATTGCTGAAAATCCAGATAGACAATGTGTTATTTGCAACAAAATTCTGTTTAATAGCTCTTTGGCACCGGTAAAGCTTAAACGACACCTTGAAACCAAACACCCGCAACTGAAGGACAAAAGCTTAAGTTTTTTGAAAGACACAAAGAAGTAAATAAATCTGGTGTTGCTGCTTTACACAGATATGTAAAAACAGATAATGAAAACGCAACAGAAGCGTCATTCCTGCTAAGTTACAGAATTGCTCGTGCTGGTAAACCACACACGATTGCAGAAAATTTAATAAAACCATGTATGACAGAAATCGTCAGCTGCGTACTTGGAGAAGACGCAGCGAAGAAAGTTGCAGCAGTCCAGTGTTCCAACAACATCATATCTGATCGAGTCCATAAGATTTCAAACCATATTGAAGATGAATTATTAGTAGATTGAAAGACAGTGAGATGTTTACAATACAACTTGACGAAAGTACAGATGTCGCCGGGTTATCAATACTGCTTGTTTTCGTGAGATACCCCTTCGGAGGATCTATTGAAGAAGATTTGTTACTCTGTGCACCTTTGGAGACCAACACAACTGGAGAAGAGATTTTTACAGTCATTGATAGTTACATCAGTAAACACCAGCATATTGATTGGAAAAAATGTATTGACGTGTGCAGCGATGGAGCTGCAGCTATGACCGGCAAAATAAAAGGAACTGTAACTAGAATAAAGAATGTTGCACCTAAATGTAGTAGCAGTCACTGCGTTTTACATCGCCATGCCCTTGTCATAAAGAAAATGCCATTAGACTTAAACAGAGTTCTCGATCAAGCCGTACAAATGGTCAATTACGTTAAATCACGCCCACTCCAGTCAAGGCTTTTTAAAATAGCGTGTGAAGATTTAGGAAGTCAGCATCAATAACTTCTTCTACACACGGAAGTGAGATGGCTTTCGAGAGGAAAAGTTGTATCCGGGTGATTTGAATTGCGCAACGAGCTTAAGATATTCTTCGCTGGACAACCCATTTCTGCATCCGTTAGTATGTTTGTTGAACTATTGCACGATTAGCTTTGGTTGATGAAATTAGCTTATTTGGCCGATATATTCGATAAACTCAACGTAATCTGCAAGTCCTTACAAGGAAGAACCACCACCACGTTTACAGTAAGAGATAAAATATATTCACTTATAAACAAACTTGGCTTCGGGATCGAATGTTTTGAAAAAAGAAAGTTACGAAAGTTTTACTCTTTTAAATGGCTTTCTGGAAGAAAATGAGTTTCAAGTAACCTCAAATGTGGAAAAAAACATACATAAACGTTTGAGTAACCTTAAAAAATCCTTGAAAGAGTATTTCCCGGAGAAGTTACAGGACATCGACTGGGTACAGAATCCATTCGCAAATCATACCAAACCATCGATGCTAACTGTGTCAAAGTATGAGAATTTGATCGACATTAAGTGTTCACCCCTTCTAAAACAAAAATTCGAATCAGAAGAGTATAATTTGAATTACTTTTGGATTGGACTTAAAGATGAATACCCTGCAGTCGTTGAGAAGGATATTATGGTTCTGCTTCCGTTTGTGACGACTTACCGATGCGAGACTGGTTTTTCAGCTTACGCTTACACCAAAAACAAGTACAGAAACAGACTGGATGCAGCTCCAGATCTTCGCGTTCAATAGTCAGACATTAAGCCTAATTTTAGTGCTATTATAAGTGACTATGTGAAAAAATTTCATTCTTCACATTAAATAGTTCCTTTTTTTTTGTACAATAAATGTTTTATAATACCATATTTATAATAATTATTTATAATTATTCTTTCTTTTCATGTCAAACATGAAAATATTCAAACTACACTACAAGGTACAATCACTTTTGTTATTATCAAAATGGGGTCCCACCAAAAAAAGTATGATCAATTATGGTTCCGTGGCCAAAAATAATTGGGAACCTCTGCTCTAGACCACCAGGTCACCTGATATACTAATGTGAAAATGCTTTGTTGGTCGCTTTCATACTATAGTTAACATTTTAAGTACCCCCAACACTAATGTATTTGTTTAGTGTTGAGTAAAATATTAAGCAAATATCCACCATATTGTGACAATTTTGATTAAAGACCATGTAATTGTCAAAGTTTTGTTTATGATCTCACACACAGGCATCACGTTTCCCATTATAACTATTCTTAAATCTTTCTATTTAACGTTACTTTGATCTCACAAGGTCACAGTAACATCCAGTATTAAGCCTATACCGCGAAAGAATACTATAAATTTAAAAAAATTAGTTGAACATTTTTAAATATTTATTTTTTCTAAAAATATTACCATTCAAACATTTAAAAATGTGGACACCATCGGCCTTGTCAATTAAAGCAACAAATACAAATTTATGATCTAATAATAATGATGTAGCCCGATTCGGTGGCTGCATGGCTTAAGGCGCTACTCTCGAAGTAGACTAGACTGCCGATGATGGGGAGATCGAGGTTCGAATCGTGGTCGTGTGTACTGAGGGTGGTTTTTACAAAATGGTTTTCCACTCTCACTCCACGCAGATGCCAGGAAACTTCCTCTAAAATATCCTTAATACTTAAAACCATGAGCGTAACTATTAGGTAAGCGTATAGCCCGAACGTGTAGTAAGACGCAGTGCTATAATAAATAAAATATTAGTAACGTTATAAGGCACCTCCATATGTATAGCGAGTTTTATCCAAATCAGTAAATATTTTATGGTTATTTGTCAATTTTATTGTAAGTACGTTAAGTGAATAGTAATAAGTTCAGTTCACTGTCTTGTTTTAATTTTTTAATTTTTTAACCCGATAGGATTATACAACTTGATTATATAAAATAAATTAATATGCTCCTATAATTATAGCTGTGGGGAATGCCAGGCCGCCACCGTTGTTCGGATTCCACGTTAAACTGTAGGTCCTTCATTTCATCTCACAATCACCCTACCATTACACATTAGCGTAAGTGTGTATAACCCGAACGGGTAGTAAGACGCGGTGCTAATAATAATAATAATAATAATAATAATAATAATAATAATAATAATAATAATATAATTATAGCAATGCTGTTCTAAAAAAAAGTTAGGATAGGTCAAAATAATCTTTAATTATTAGTTTTTCAAAATAATCTCAGTCTACTTTCGAGCCTTTTTTCAAACAATTTTCCAATTTCAACATTTAACTTTTATAGTAGTCTCTTGCACTTCTTTTATAAGTTTGAATGCCAGGCCTCCACCGTGGTTCGGATTCCACGTTAAACTGTAGGTCCTCCATTTCATCTCACAATCACCCTACACATTAGCGTAAGTGCGTATAACCCGAACGGGTAGTAAGACGCGGTGTTAATAATAATAATAATAATAATAATAATAATAATAATAATAATAATAATAATAATAATATATGTTTGAAAATGTTTAGAAGAGAAACTCAATGCCTTCTGCAATAATTTTAATTTTTTCAAAATGTAGATACTTTCGAGCCACTCACTGGAACAAATATATAATATAATTATATCAGTGATGTCCTAAGGGAATCGCATGTCTTAACACCCGCCTCGGTGGCGTAGTTGGCTATCGCGCTAGTCGTGTTGAGCTCGACTGCTGAGGACGGGGTAGTTAAGGTTCGAATCTCGGTCGGGTGAACCTGGGGGTGGTTTATCCTAAATGGTTTTCCACTCTTCCTCCACGCAAATGTGGGTTCACTTCCTCTTATTTAACCTTCACAATTCTTAATCCATTATCCTAATTAGTACTTAAAGCGTATAACCCGAATGTGTAGTAAGACGTGGTGCTAAATAACAATAAATAATAATTATAGTAATAATAGTATACGGAAACGAAGTTTGGTTTGAATCGGCTGAAATATATTATTAATTAAACATGTTTGTCTTCTATACCAAACTATTATGGAATAATTTAAACTAATTATTATAGAAATTGTAACTAAACGCTTTGTGCTACATCTATAGCAGCCTAAGTTTGGTCGAGAACCACAAATTATTAATCTTAAGGTCATTCGATCACTAACGTTTTATTACCAGCTTCGGTAGCCGCATGGTCTAAGGTGTTACTCTCCCAATAGATTAGACTGCTGATGATAGGGAGATCATGGTTTTATCCCGGTATGGTGTACTGCGGGAGGTTTTCCCCTAAATGGTTTTTCACTCTTCCTCCACACACATTCGGGTGCACTTTCTCTAAATTAACCCCTCCTAGTCCCTAACACAATACTGTAATTAGAACATAGGCGTATAACCTGAACGGTTAGTAGTACGTGGTGATAAAAATTAATGAATGTATGGAGCTGAAATTTAGTATAACTGAACATTCATATGACGTGTACAGAATTAAATATTTGTAATGCTACTAATAATAATATTATTAATAATATATAATCATTATAGAAATATTATGTATTAATATTTCATTGGAGTATATATAATATTACTATTTTAATTATGATTTTTATTTTTATTAATATTATAAATATTTCCCTATATTTATGAATCGTGAACTGTAGTGATTTGAAATCAATGAAATAACTATTTTTAGCTTATGGTTATACACTTGTCAAAAATGTCGATGATTATAAACCACGTTGTTAAATTAGCTGCAAACTAACACAAGATAAGGCTGGGTTAGACCTCTACTCGATCTCCCGGACACGGCCGCTATTATAATCTAAATAAATATGTCACATTAAAGCTTTTACTATTTTTGAGAACGGTTTTTTAATTTTTATAAAACTCTTATCTTTGAGAACTGTTTTTTAATTATAATAAAAACAATCTTCTATTGCACATTTTTCCAAATCCACGAGTCTTGATTTAATTTAATATTTTCCTGCCTAGTATTTCTTGATTGAACAAAATTGATTCCACTATCGAGAATCGTTTCCAATTAAAATACACTTTGACGTAGAACCATTCAGCACAAAAATGATGTTAACTGGTGTGTTTCCACGGACTTTGAACAATGATAGCATCACTCGTGACTAGTACCTTTGTTTTGGTGTCCAATTATTATTTTTTTATAAAGTAAACGAGACAATATAACCAGCTGGGTGCTGACTGGTTTGAACTTCAAAGTGGCTGGGATTTTCCCTTGTACATGAACCACCTAGGTCATCACTAAATTTAACATATCATTATTGCTATTATTTATTCTTAGTATCCTACCTCTCGGACTTAACATTACCTTGACTGTGACGAGTTTGCACAACCATTCTAACTTATACTACCTCAACATAATCATGTATAAATTGAGAGTGAGTTATGGATCACATCAATTTTTAATTATTACTGACCCTTTTAGATACATAATATATGTGTAGAAACGAACATGTACGCATGCGCTAATTAATTAATAATGATAGAGGAATAACAGTTAACCGTTATATTAGGGAGTCACCAATAGGTTCGTGGTCTTTATTATCGGTTCAACATATATACTTACTTTTAGATTAGTTTGTTCTTCAATGGAACAACCTAGAAAAGATGTAAGACTAGTAGTGTACATGAATTTTAATGACACCAGCAATGCATAATTCGTACCAAAATGAGAGAAAAAATTACCCTTTTCTTTTATCTAGTTACAATAAGCAGCACTCTCCTCAACTTCTCCTATGCTCAGTAGAGTTTCATTTCTAACCTCACCAGCAGTACGATCAACCAATCCAAGTGACTGGTATTGGACCGTATCGCGCCTTCGTTTGGGTGAAAACTAATTCTCAAGCTAACACGCACGTTTTTATTCCTTCACTAACACCATTGAGAGAGGCGTCACGAAGTGGGGGGGGGGGGGGGATTTTACTTCCAGCTCTTCGTAACCTTTAACGCTGAACAAAATTTCAAGAATCGGCCTCCCCGTTCTTCTCTTCTTTTATTGTTTGTTTTATTTCGTGCTTCCCTCCTTGATATTATACTCTGCCATTAATTAGAATACACTTGTGTTGTGTTCTCTATATAAGTGAGCTACGTTTGGTAGGAGCTTACACTAGGCTTGTTTTCATTATGGCAACAAGATCTTTAGTTATAATTGTAACATCTCTTTTGAGTTCCCAACTCATACTCTGTTTGCCGGAGGATGATCAATCAGGATACTATTTTCCTTCTGCAACCGGTGAGAGCTTTGTTAGAGTTGTATCATAGTGTTATTGTTTACGTATTAATTAACTAACTAATTAACTAACATTTAGAATGTAGTGCATGCTCGGGCGTTGTTCATAAGCTTATCACGTGCACATTTTTTTTTATCAAACAACAATGTTAAACAAAAAAACAACAATGTTAAACATCGAAAGAAAATAATGAATAATGAAAAATATTGGAATCTTATTCGTTTAAGATTTTTTTTTTTTGTTCAAGTAAGATTTAAAAGTGATAGAATATCATTAATAATTATCATTAGCTGACTTATTCATTTTGTAAATTGTTTGTTAAAATTTGACTCTAAGGTAACTCAAATATGGTAGTTAAGTTTGAGGACATAAGGGTTCAAAAATAAGACAATTATATAAAAGGTTGATTATTAAGAATTTAAAAACAAACATAAAGAACAGCTATCTAAAGTTAGTATCAACCACCCAGCACGAAACATGCCTATTTATACAAATTGAATTTGTTTTTTATTAATATATTTATAATAGCAATATAATAATTAATTATTATTAATCTAGTATTAAGTGCTTTGCACTTGACAAATTGATTGATTATTTCAGTAAACGACTTACAAACTTATTTTATTGTGGAATAGACACAAAAATCAGTCGTACAGCTATAATTTCATCACAGCGAAAAGGGTAATTTCAATGTCAAAAATAATTTTTGAAAAATGCCAGGAATCAAACCCGGAATCCTTAGTTTTAAAGGTAAACTTGCAACTGACTGAGTTAAGGTGTGGAACAACTTTAATTTTTATGTGGTCTTAAATTAAGAGGCAGCGATTACGTTTTGAAAACTGGCAATTAGAGTGAGGTAAGTTTCTTGGATGACCAAGCCATTTCAAGGTCGAAAAACAAAGCTGTCGTGACTAATCGCGTCTCACGCGATGGTACTCGTTCTGGAAAGGAGCCCTGGTTTTACCACCATTGTTTCTAGATCTGATGTCTTCTGTGGGAAATATTTGAAATACTGGCGTTGAAGGATTTATACATATTAAAGTACGCACCGAAAACGTCTTGGAACATAAAAGCCAGTTTGTTTTTTGCGTAAAAAGGGGAAGCTGTGTGTAATCATTCATTATTCTTATTTCAGGGTGTTTGATGAGGAAACTCGTAATTGGTACAGTTTAAGATTTTGTTTTAAACGAAAAAGCTAATGTTTATAAATCCTGAAAGTATCAACTCAGAATTTTAACAATTCAGTGTTTTTATTGCGTGTTGATTGCTACAGTAAAATACAAATTGGTGAAATCAAGGATTTAGTTTTAAACGATTAAATCAGCATTTCTGAATTCATAGAAACATTAACTCAGTTTTGTAACAATTCCGATACTGGTCCTTCTAAAACAACTGACTCATGAAAAACATAATTGATCATGCCTCTAAAAAACATGGAAAAGTATAAATTTTGACCGTAATATTAATTCAGCACATGTCTGCTAAAGGTTAGGTTAAGTTCGGTAAATTTAACCATTTGTATTTAAAGAATAGATTTTTTTTCATGTTGCCAAGATGAATTTGTCGATTAATTATTACAGTATGTTTCTATTAAATCATATATAAATTACAAGCTGACCAAACATAAACATAGTCTTTAACGTGTACATTTTCAGTCACCTAAGCTTAGTCAGTAGTGCGTCTGCAAACTAATTAAGGGTACCGGGGTTGTTTCCCGGCATAGCACAACAGTTTATCATTGATGAAAATGGGGCCTCCCTTTTCACAATGACGAATTGACAACCTTTCTACTGGGCGTTGTGATTTTTTTTTTAACTAAGCTAGTTTCTAAATCGTGTATTGATAAAATAATTAGGTTAAAAATAATCCCAGTCCAGTGCACTGAATTTTGTTTTACACATTGTGGTCTTCAATGTGTTTCTTAAATTCTAGCTTTAGTCCCTGGGCCATTAAATTACTTACGCTTGTAGTATCGTGTCAACTAACGTTAACTACTAATACACTTAATTCAAAAAACTCTAATATTAAAGAAAAAATACTATACTGATGGGATTTAAATTACATATATATATATATATATATATACCTATATACATATATATACCCATACATATATATATTTACATACATACATATATATATATACATATATATACATATACACATATATATACATATATATACATATATATTATTTAGGTGGTAGCTAAGTTACCTTACATTACGGAGTTTATAAAATAATAACAACTTTACATCAATGTAGCATGAAGTATGTTTTGAGTATGTAAATGCTCATTTCAAATATTCATAAAAATCTATTTGGAAAATTATATTAAAAAAAGTCTTAAATTGAATAAAACTTTAATGGAATAAAGTTCCAATAATAACATTTAACTTATTGATGATTAAAACGGTATAGTTTGAAAGAGTTTGTGACACTATACTATATCTTATTTCAGACGCATTGTTACAACTATCACATTTTACCTTATATTATATATGGTCCACAGAGAAAGTAGGCCTACAGGTAGTGACACTGACGAAGATCGGTTGGTTAAATGTTTTTATGTGTCTCCCATTCCGAAAAAAAATAGGTTTTTTTTTGCGTGTTAACTGTAGGTATGTACTCTTCTGTGAAGTCGTTAGGCTGGGTTTCTTCAAACTGTATGAAGAGTATGAACGCATAAACTCACATAAGAGAACTTTTACCTGAAGCTACAACAACAACAACAAAAGTAGATTTGTCTGCAAATGATTCAAAATATTTTGATTAAATTCCACTCATTCATGGCGTGTATAGTAAAAAGTAATATTCAATAATAGTGGCGTAGCTAACACTATGAAGAAGGGGAGATTGAAATGTTAGTTATAATCATATTATTATTATTATTATTATTATTATTAACACCGCGTCTTACTACCCGTTCGGATTATATGCAATTACGCTAATGTGTAATGGTAGGGTGATTGTGAGATAAAATGAAGGACCTATAGTTTAACGTGGAATCCGAACCACGGTGGAGGCCTGGAATTCCCCATATTCACAAGATGTCTTGTCAGAGGTGAAGGAAAGGTTTGGCAATCAGATAAATCTGTGCCGGGACCGAGGATTGAACCCTGGCCGCCAGCACAGAAGTCTTGACACCTTACCCCTAGACCGCCAGGTCAGTAGGGGAGTTTGTGCTATTCAGCAACACATCCCATTAATCACCATTTTAATGGATCCTGAGATGACAGGATGGGGTGAAGGGGATGGGGGATGGGGTGATAGGAAGGGTTGTAGCAGCACCTGGGTGCGGGGAGGAGTGGGGAGACTATTTTACGGCGGCACAGGCATTAATCCTGTTTTTTTATGGATTCTGAGATGACAGGCTAGACATGTGGGGGAAGGGTTGGAGCCCTCGATTGCGCGACACGGGTGAGGGAGTGAAGGGTGGAGGGGGTTGGGGAGAGGGATAGAGGAGCACCTGGGTGGAGTGGGAGACAAAAAATATTTTTTTGGTGCGTGGTTCTGTGACTCATTAGCATAATTGTTGATGGAGGACTTGAGGAGAGGGGAGGGGGAGCGCAGAGGACACGCGCGGAGGGCTAGGGATGGCTGAGAGGGGGTCGAGGGGGACTAGCATACGGAGGACAGGGTTTTCTCTCCCTCTCTCTCTGCAAATGTGGGTCGTCTCACGGTCTCGATGTGTAGGTGTAGGTGTAGGTGTGTAAAACGTATCATGGATTGGGATCCTGGGTAGTATGCTACCTTAGTACAGCAAAGTTAAGTCCCTCTACATAAAACTTCAATACCGCGGAGGTTTTTAGTTTCAAAAAACAGAATACCACTCTTGAGTAGACCCGACCTAGATTCGAACCCTAGATGCGACCACTGGAGGGGATCTGAGTGGTCAGTCCTAGGTTGAATCCCTAGATCACAGGAAACGACCTAATGGAACAGGCTACTGATCTAGATGTCTCGGGTTCGGAACAGGCTACAGATCCCTAGGTCCTAGGTTGAATCCCTAGATCACAGGAAACAACCTAACGGAACAGGCAACTGATCTAGAAGTCCCGGGTTCAATCCCTAGATCATAGGAAATAACCTAATGGAACAGGCTACTGATCTAGATGTCTCGGGTTCACAGGAAACAACCTAATGGAACAGGCTACAGATCCCTAGGTCCTAGGTTGAATCCTCATATCTATAATGTAGATCATAGGATAACAGTATGAAGCCTTGACCAGATTGAAGACAAGCACTCTTACAATATGAAGTAGAATCAGATTGAAGATAAGCACTCTAACAGTATGAAGTAGGATCAGATTGGAGACAAGCACTCTAACAGTATGAAGTCTGGACCAGATTGGAGACAAGCACTCTAACAGTATGAAGTCTGGACCAGATTGAAGACAATCACTCTAACAGTATGAAGTCTGGAGCAGATTGAAGACAAGCACTTTAACAGTATGAAGTCTTGACCAGATTGAAGACTGGCACTCTAACTGTATGAAGTCTTGACCAGACTGAAGACAAGCACTCTAACATTATGAAGTAGAATCAGATTGAAGATAAGCACTCTTACAATATGAAGTAGGATCAGATTGGATACAAGCACTCTTACAATATGAAGTAGGATCAGATTGAAGATAAGCACTCTATCAATAAGAAGTAGGATCAGATTGGGTACAAGCACTCTAACAGTATGAAGTCGGACCGGATTGAAGATAAGCACTCTTACAATATGAAGTAGGAACAGATTGGAGACAAGCACTCTAACAGTATGAATTAGAATCAGATTGAAGATAAGCACTCTAACAATATGAAGTAGGAACAGATTGGAGACAACACTCTAACAGTATGAAGTCTGGACCAGATTGGAGACAAGCACTCTAACAGTATGAAGTAGGAACAGATTGGAGACAAGCACTCTAACAGTATGAAGTAGAATCAGATTGAAGATAAGCACTCTAACAATATGAAGTAGGATCAGATTGGATACAAGCACTCTAACAGTATGAAGTAGAATCAGATTGGAGACAAGCACTCTAACAATATGAAGTAGGATAAGATTGGAGACAAGCACTCTAACACTAAGAAGTAGAATCAGATTGAAGATAAGCACTCTAACAATATGAAGTAGGATCAGATTGGAGACAAGCACTCTAACAGTATGAATTAGAATCAGATTGAAGATAAGCACTCTATCAATAAGAAGTAGGAACAGATTGGAGACAAGTACTCTAACAGTATGAAGTAGAATCAGATTGAAGATAAGCACTCTAACAATATGAAGTAGGATCAGATTGGATACAAGCACTCTAACACTATGAAGTAGAATCAGATTGAAGATAAGCATTCTATCAATATTATGTAGGAACAGATTGGATACAAGCACTCTAACACTATGAAGTAGAATCAGATTAAAGATAAGCACTCTTACAATATGAAGTAGGATCAGATTGGATACAAGCACTCTAACACTATGAAGTAGAATCAGATTGAAGATAAGCACTCTTACAATATGAAGTAGAATCAGATTGGATACAAGCACTCTAACAGTATGAATTAGAATCAGATTGAAGATAAGCACTCTAACACTATGAAGTAGGAACAGATTGGAGACCAGCACTCTAACAGTATGAAGTAGAATCAGATTGAGACAAGCACTCTAACAGTATGAAGTAGGATCAGATTAGAGACAAGCACTCTAACAGTATGAAGTCTGGACCAGATTGAAGACAAGCACTCTAACAGTATGAAGTCTGGAACAGATTGGAGACAAGCACTCTAACAATATGAAGTAGGATCAGATTGGAGACAAGCACTCTAACAGTATGAAGTAGGATCAGATTGGAGCCAAGCACTCTAACATTATGAAGTAGGAACAGATTGGAGACAAGCACTCTAACAGTATGAAGTAGAATCAGATTGGAGACAAGCACTCTACAATATGAAGTAGGAACAGATTGGAGACAAGCACTCTAACAGTATGAAGTCTGACCAGATTGGAGACAAGCACTCTAACAGTATGAAGTAGAATCAGATTGAAGATAAGCACTCTAACAATATGAAGTAGGATCAGATTGGATACAAGCACTCTAACACTATGAAGTAGAATCAGATTGAAGATAAGCATTCTATCAATATTATGTAGGAACAGATTGGATACAAGCACTCTAACACTATGAATTAGAATCAGATTAAAGATAAGCACTTCTACAATATGAAGTAGGATCAGATTGGATACAAGCACTCTAACACTATGAAGTAGAATCAGATTGAAGATAAGCACTCTTACAATATGAAGTAGAATCAGATTGGATACAAGCACTCTAACAGTATGAATTAGAATCAGATTGAAGATAAGCACTCTAACACTATGAAGTAGGAACAGATTGGAGACAAGCACTCTAACAGTATGAAGTAGATCAGATTAAAGATAAGCACTCTAACATTATGAAGTCTGGACCAGATTGAATATAAGCACTCTAACAATATGAAGTAGGAACAGATTGGAGACAAGCACTCTAACAGTATGAAGTAGAATCAGATTGAAGATAAGCACTCTAACAATATGAAGTAGAATCAGATTGAAGATAAGCACTCTAACAGTATGAATTAGAATCAGATTGGAGATAAGCACTCTAACAATATGAAGTAGGAATAAGATTGGAGACAAGCACTCTAACAGTATGAAGTAAAATCGATTGGAGACAAGCACTCTAACAGTATGAAGTAGAATCAGATTGAAGATAAGCACTCTAACAGTATGAAGTAGGAACAGATTGGAGACAAGCACTATAGCAGTATGAAGTCTGGAGCAGATTGGAGACAAGCACTCTAACAGTATGAAGTCTGGACCAGATTGGAGACAAGCACTCTAACAGTATGAAGTAGAATCAGATTGGAGACAAGCACTCTTACAATATGAAGTAGAATCAGATTGGATACAAGCACTCTTACAATATGAAGTAGGATCAGATTGGATACAAGCACTCTAACAGTATGAATTAGAATCAGATTGAAGATAAGCACTCTAACAATATGAAGTAGGATCAGATTGGATACAAGCACTCTAACAGTATGAAGTCTGGACCAGATTGGAGACAAGCACTCTAACAGTTAGAAGTCTGGACCAGATTGAAGACAATCACTATACCAGTATGAAGTCTGGAGCAGATTGAAGACAAGCACTCTATCAGTATGAAGTCTTGACCAGATTGAAGACAAGCACTCTAACAGTATGAAGTCTTGACCAGATTGAAGACAAGCACTCTAATAGTATGAAGTAGAATCAGATTGAAGATAAGCACTCTTACAATATGAAGTAGGATCAGATTGGATACAAGCACTCTTACAATATGAAGTAGGATCAGATTGAAGATAAGCACTCTATCAATAAGAAGTAGGATCAGATTGGGTACAAGCACTCTAACAGTATGAAGTAGAATCAGATTGAAGATAAGCACTCTTACAATATGAAGTAGGATCAGATTGGAGACAAGCACTCTAACAGTATGAATTAGAATCAGATTGAAGATAAGCACTCTAACAATATGAAGTAGGAACAGATTGGAGACAAGCACTCTAACAGTATGAAGTAGAATCAGATTGGAGACAAGCACTCTTACAATATGAAGTAGGAACAGATTGGAGACAAGCACTCTAACAGTATGAAGTCTGGACCAGATTGGAGACAAGCACTCTAACAGTATGAAGTAGAATCAGATTGAAGATAAGCACTCTAACAATATGAAGTAGGATCAGATTGGATACAAGCACTCTAACAGTATGAAGTAGAATCAGATTGGAGACAAGCACTCTAACAATATGATGTAGGAACAGATTGGAGACAAGCACTCTAACACTAAGAAGTAGAATCAGATTGGAGACAAGCACTCTAACAATATGAAGTAGGATCAGATTGGAGACAAGCACTCTAACAGTATGAATTAGAATCGGATTGAAGAAAAGCACTCTAACAATATGAAGTAGGAACAGATTGGAGACAAGCACTATAACAGTATGAAGTAGAATCAGATTGGAGACAAGCACTCTAACAGTATGAAGTAGAATCAGATTGAAGATAAGCACTCTAACAATATGAAGTAGGGACAGATTGGAGACAAGCACTCTAACAGCATGAAGTAGAATCAGATTGAAGATAAGCACTCTAACAATATGAAGTAGGATCAGTTTGGAGACAAGCACTCTAACAGTATGAAGTAGAATCAGATTGGAGACAAGCACTCTTACAATATGAAGTAGGATCAGATTAGAGACAGGCACTCTAACTGTATGAAGTAGGAACAGATTTGAGACAAGCACTCTAACAGTATGAAGTCTGGACCAGATTGAAGACAGGCACTCTAACAGTATGAAGTCTGGACCAGATTGAAGACAAGCACTATAATAGTATGAAGTCAGGATCAGATTGGAGACAAGCACTCTAATAGTTTGACCAATCATAAAGCAGTAGTTGTTTTCAGTGTTTGTGGTGCTGTTGATAGCCTGGGACTGGGAGATTAGGTGTTAGAATCCCTGTTTTAGGGGGTTAGGAAGAATACCCGCATTCACGTGAAAAGAAAGTTGAAATTCACCTTCAGTACACCCTGGATCTCCACGTCATCGGCAGTCTAGTAGCGCCTATGAAGATCCAGTTTGATACATGAAGATTCTGATTGAGGCATGGAGACCCAGATTGAGACATGAAGATCCAGATTGAGACATGAAGTCCCAGATTGAAACATGAAGACCCAGAGTGAGACATGAAGACTCCCATTGAGACATGAAGACCTAGTTTGAGACAAGAAGATCCAGATTGAGACATGAAGATCCAGTTTGAGACATGGAGAACCAGATTGAGACATGGAGGCCCAGATTGAGACATGAAGATCCTGATTGAGACATTAAGATCTAGTTTGAGACATGGAGAGCCCCATTGAGACATGAAGATCTAGTTTGAGACATGGAGCCCCAGATTGAGACATGAAGACCTAGTTTGAGACATAAAGACTAAGATTGGGAACATGAAGATCCAGTTTGAGACATGGAGATCCAGTTTGAGACATGAAGATCCAGATTGAGACATGAAGACCCATCTGTTGGTAATACTAGGTGGTCCATGAGTTATAGATGGATAGTTAGATATTACAATCGCAGCAGGAATATGATATTTTGATGAATGGAAATACTAAATTATCGTACCTACCGTAGCAAGTATTATTTTCACCACGTTACGCGCCTTATCACGGATGACAGAGAGAGGTGATGAGTCGGGGGTTCTCCCTCTCTCTCATCAAACAGAGAGAGTTGATGGGTCAGTGTGACGTAGTGCTATAGTATGTGGATAGGGGTAGAGGCCGGCGGAGCAAGCATAATGTAACGAACGCTCGCACAGGTGGTCTCAGGTATGGCAGCTGCACTTGAAAGAGCCATAAATTCCCATAATAGTCGAGGTTTTATCTGATTCACAAACTTTAAAACGTAAATTTCTTTCTAAGTGGCATGCTTAGAATCATGATACTTTGACAGTGGCCTTCAATTGACCTAGTATTCCAGGGTTCAATCCTCGCTCCCCCGCACAGATTTATCTTTCACCTCCGACAGAACATCATGGTTCTGTAGGTCCTTCATTTCATCTCGCAATCACCCTGAACAATCCGGAACGTGGAACGTAGACGACAATTAAGCAATCGTGATCTAGTCAATTTAAAGGTAATTCGGGGAAGGATTGAACCGTGAAAATGGAGATATGCTAAGGACCGAGGATTGAAGTCCGACACCTTGGACCATGTGTAGGATAATACTCGTCGTACAGAAGATATTTAGGGGATCCCGTTCGGCCTAGCATGAAGAGAAACCATTCGCGTACCCTGATTTTGGTTAGAAAATTCAGCATGATGACGGTTGAAGATAACATGACTCGGTGAATGATAGTGAACCAACCTCCCCTCAGTTCACCCGACTGAGATTCGAGCCTCGATCTCCCCATCCTCGGCAGTCGTCAGCGAGGTGGGTTTAACAATTACCTTTTACAAGATTTGTACCTTCCAACACAGATTTATCTGATTACCAAACCCTTCCTTCACCTCTGACAAGTTATCTTGTGAATGCATGGTTCGGATTCTACGTTAAACTGTACGTCCTTCATTTCATCTCACAATCACCCTACCATTACAAATTGGCGTAAGACGCGGTGCTAATAATACTAAACCTTTAATATAATCATCATAAGATCTAAAACTGTCGCTTTTGATAGATGATATTAATACCTAGTACATATTATACTGATGATCTAAGGTGCTGGACATCAATCCTCAGTCAGGGCAAAGATTTGGGATGTCTCTTATTACAAGATTCATACGTTTAAAAGTTAATTACAATAAGCATCATTAATTCTTTTGCAAGATTCATACGTTTAAAAGTTAATTACATTGGGAATTTAGGGATTAAGGTTAAATATCTTCAGTACGATAAGTATTCACCCATCTACTTAATATTTCATATATATTCTTTCCCCTCTCAAAGCCTTTCAAAGATTCTTTCTCACGTGATCTTAGTCTTTCAAGGACGCTGAGCGTCTAAGGTGCTGGACTTCAATCATCGGTCCAAGCAAAGATTTGGAGGCTTCTTACAACCAAGTATATAATTGTTTGAAATAAGTTTCAAAGTGTTCATAATCTCTCCATACTTATTCCAGAAACCTAAAACATTCCCTCTTATAAAAAAGTATCCCTAAACCATTATAAGTGCATTTGTTCAAAAGGTCAAAACCATTATGACTGTCTTGTGTGAGGCGTTTGGTAATCAGATAAATCTGTGCTGAGACTGAGGATTGAACCCCGGACCCCCCGCACAGAAGTAAGACCCCTAGACCGCCAAGTTACCCAAACTTCTGCCAGCTGTCACCACCTCTTGAGCTTGATCAAGGGCATAGGTGTATAAACATACCTACTCCGTCGGGTACGCATGCAAAATCGTCAATCTCGACTTTCTTGTGGAGGGGGAAGTCTACGTTCATATCTCTAACAGGTAAACAGGGGTGGGTTTTATCACTCACCCTTCACGCAAACGTTGAAACACTAGCTCTATATTCTACCTTCCTCATCACTACCTCATAGGCGCGTAACGTGGTGAAAATAATACTTGCTACGGTAGGTACGATAATTTAGTATTTCCATTCATCAAAATATCATATTCCTGCTGCGATTGTAATATCTAACTATCCATCTATAACTCATGGACCACCTAGTATTACCAACAGATGGGTCTTCATGTCTCAATCTGGATCTTCATGTCTCAAACTGGATCTCCATGTCTCAAACTGGATCTTCATGTTCCCAATCTTAGTCTTTATGTCTCAAACTAGGTCTTCATGTCTCAATCTGGGGCTCCATGTCTCAAACTAGATCTTCATGTCTCAATGGGGCTCTCCATGTCTCAAACTAGATCTTAATGTCTCAATCAGGATCTTCATGTCTCAATCTGGGCCTCCATGTCTCAATCTGGTTCTCCATGTCTCAAACTGGATCTTCATGTCTCAATCTGGATCTTCTTGTCTCAAACTAGGTCTTCATGTCTCAATGGGAGTCTTCATGTCTCACTCTGGGTCTTCATGTTTCAATCTGGGACTTCATGTCTCAATCTGGATCTTCATGTCTCAATCTGGGTCTCCATGCCTCAATCAGAATCTTCATGTATCAAACTGGATCTTCATAGGCGCTACTAGACTGCCGATGACGTGGAGATCCAGGGTGTACTGAAGGTGAATTTCAACTTTCTTTTCACGTGAATGCGGGTATTCTTCCTAACCCCCTAAAACAGGGATTCTAACACCTAATCTCCCAGTCCCAGGCTATCAACAGCACTACAAACACTGAAAACAACTACTGCTTTATGATTGGTCAAACTATTAGAGTGCTTGTCTCCAATCTGATCCTGACTTCATACTATTATAGTGCTTGTCTTCAATCTGGTCCAGACTTCATACTGTTAGAGTGCCTGTCTTCAATCTGGTCCAGACTTCATACTGTTAGAGTGCTTGTCTCAAATCTGTTCCTACTTCATACAGTTAGAGTGCCTGTCTCTAATCTGATCCTACTTCATATTGTAAGAGTGCTTGTCTCCAATCTGATTCTACTTCATACTGTTAGAGTGCTTGTCTCCAAACTGATCCTACTTCATATTGTTAGAGTGCTTATCTTCAATCTGATTCTACTTCATGCTGTTAGAGTGCTTGTCTCCAATCTGTCCCTACTTCATATTGTTAGAGTGCTTATCTTCAATCTGATTCTACTTCATACTGTTAGAGTGCTTGTCTCCAATCTGATTCTACTTCATACTGTTATAGTGCTTGTCTCCAATCTGTTCCTACTTCATATTGTTAGAGTGCTTTTCTTCAATCCGATTCTAATTCATACTGTTAGAGTGCTTGTCTCCAATCTGATCCTACTTCATATTGTTAGAGTGCTTGTCTCCAATCTGATTCTACTTCTTAGTGTTAGAGTGCTTGTCTCCAATCTGTTCCTACATCATATTGTTAGAGTGCTTGTCTCCAATCTGATTCTACTTCATACTGTTAGAGTGCTTGTATCCAATCTGATCCTACTTCATATTGTTAGAGTGCTTATCTTCAATCTGAATCTACTTCATACTGTTAGAGTGCTTGTCTCCAATCTGGTCCAGACTTCATACTGTTAGAGTGCTTGTCTCCAATCTGTTCCTACTTCATATTGTAAGAGTGCTTGTCTCCAATCTGATTCTACTTCATACTGTTAGAGTGCTTGTCTCCAATCTGTTCCTACTTCATATTGTTAGAGTGCTTATCTTCAATCTGATTCTAATTCATACTGTTAGAGTGCTTGTCTCCAATCTGATCCTACTTCATATTGTAAGAGTGCTTATCTTCAATCTGATTCTACTTCATACTGTTAGAGTGCTTGTACCCAATCTGATCCTACTTTCTTATTGATAGAGTGCTTATCTTCAATCTGATCCTACTTCATATTGTAAGAGTGCTTGTATCCAATCTGATCCTACTTCATATTGTAAGAGTGCTTATCTTCAATCTGATTCTACTTCATACTATTAGAGTGCTTGTCTTCAATCTGGTCAAGACTTCATACTGTTAGAGTGCTTGTCTTCAATCTGGTCAAGACTTCATACTGTTAGAGTGCTTGTCTTCAATCTGCTCCAGACTTCATACTGCTATAGTGATTGTCTTCAATCTGGTCCAGACTTCTTACTGTTAGAGTGCTTGTCTTCAATCTGGTCCAGACTTCATAATGTTAGAGTGCTTGTTTCCAATCTGTTCCTACTTCATACTGTTAGAGTGCTTGTCTCCAATCTGATCCTACTTCATATTGTTAGAGTGCTTGTCTCCAATCTGATCCAGACTTCATACTGTTAGAGTGCTTGTCTCCAATCTGTTCCTACATCATATTGTTAGAGTGCTTGTCTCCAATCTGATTCTACTTCATACTGTTAGAGTGCTTGTATCCAATCTGATTCTACTTCATACTGTTAGAGTGCTTGTCTCCAATCTGATCCTACTTCATAGTGTTAGAGTGCTTGTATCCAATCTGATCCTACTTCATATTGTAAGAGTGCTTATCTTTAATCTGATTCTACTTCATACTGTTAGAGTGCTTGTATCCAATCTGATCCTACTTCATATTGTAAGAGTGCTTATCTTCAATCTGATTCTACTTCATACTATTAGAGTGCTTGTCTTCAATCTGGTCAAGACTTCATACTGTTAGAGTGCTTGTCTTCAATCTGCTCCAGACTTCATACTGCTATAGTGATTGTCTTCAATCTGGTCCAGACTTCTTACTGTTAGAGTGCTTGTCTCCAATCTGGTCCAGACTTCATACTGTTAGAGTGCTTGTCTCCAATCTGATCCTACTTCATATTGTTAGAGTGCTTATCTTCAATCTGATTCTACTTCATACTGTTAGAGTGCTTGTCTCCAATCTGGTCCAGACTTCATACTGTTAGAGTGCTTGTCTCCAATCTGTTCCTACTTCATATTGTAAGAGTGCTTGTCTCCAATCTGATTCTACTTCATAGTGTTAGAGTGCTTGTATCCAATCTGTTCCTACATCATATTGATAGAATGCTTATCTTCAATCTGATTCTAATTCATACTGTAAGAGTGCTTGTCTCCAATCTGATCCTACTTCATATCGTAAGAGTGCTTATCTTCAATCTGGTTCAGACTTCATACTGTTAGAGTGCTTGTACCCAATCTGATCCTACTTCTTATTGATAGAGTGCTTATCTTCAATCTGATCCTACTTCATATTGTAAGAGTGCTTGTATCCAATCTGATCCTACTTCATATTGTAAGAGTGCTTATCTTCAATCTGATTCTACTTCATACTATTAGAGTGCTTGTCTTCAATCTGGTCAAGACTTCATACTGTTAGAGTGCTTGTCTTCAATCTGGTCAAGACTTCATACTGATAGAGTGCTTGTCTTCAATCTGCTCCAGACTTCATACTGGTATAGTGATTGTCTTCAATCTGGTCCAGACTTCTAACTGTTAGAGTGCTTGTCTCCAATCTGGTCCAGACTTCATACTGTTAGAGTGCTTGTATCCAATCTGATCCTACTTCATATTGTTAGAGTGCTTATCTTCAATCTGATTCTAATTCATACTGTTAGAGTGCTTGTATCCAATCTGATCCTACTTCATATTGTAAGAGTGCTTGTATCCAATCTGATTCTACTTCATATTGTAAGAGTGCTTGTCTCCAATCTGATTCTACTTCATACTGTTAGAGTGCTTGTCTCCAATCTGGTCCAGACTTCATACTGTTAGAGTGCTTGTCTCCAATCTGCTCCAGACTTCATACTGCTATAGTGCTTGTCTCCAATCTGTTCCTACTTCATACTGTTAGAGTGCTTATCTTCAATCTGATTCTACTTCATACTGTTAGAGTGCTTGTCTCCAATCCGATTTTACTTCATACTGTTAGAGTGCTTGTCTCCAATCTTATCCTACTTCATATTGTTAGAGTGCTTATCTCCAATCTGATTCTAATTCATACTGTTAGAGTGCTTATCTTCAATCTGATTCTACTTCATATTGTTAGAGTGCTTATCTTCAATCTGATTCTACTTCATACTGTTAGAGTGCTTGTCTCCAATCTGTTCCTACTTCATATTGTTAGAGTGCTTATATTCAATCTGGTCCAGACTTCATAATGTTAGAGTGCTTATCTTTAATCTGATCCTACTTCATACTGTTAGAGTGCTTGTCTCCAATCTGTTCCTACTTCATAGTGTTAGAGTGCTTATCTTCAATCTGATTCTAATTCATACTGTTAGAGTGCTTGTATCCAATCTGATTCTACTTCATATTGTAAGAGTGCTTATCTTCAATCTGATTCTACTTCATAGTGTTAGAGTGCTTGTATCCAATCTGATCCTACTTCATATTGTAAGAGTGCTTATCTTTAATCTGATTCTAATTCATAGTGTTAGAGTGCTTGTATCCAATCTGTTCCTACATAATATTGATAGAATGCTTATCTTCAATCTGATTCTACTTCATAGTGTTAGAGTGCTTGTATCCAATCTGATCCTACTTCATATTGTTAGAGTGCTTATCTTCAATCTGATTCTACTTCATACTGTTAGAGTGCTTGTCTCCAATCTGGTCCAGACTTCATACTGTTAGAGTGCTTGTCTCCAATCTGTTCCTACTTCATATTGTAAGAGTGCTTGTCTCCAATCTGATTCTACTTCATACTGTTAGAGTGCTTGTCTCCAATCTGTTCCTACTTCATAATGTTAGAGTGCTTGGCTCCAATCTGATCCTACTTCATACTGTTAGAGTGCTTGTCTCCAATCTGATCCTACTTCATATTGTTAGAGTGCTTGTCTCCAATCTGTTCCAGACTTCATACTGTTAGAGTGCTTGTCTTCAATCTGGTCCAGACTTCATACTGTTAGAGTGCTTGTCTCTAATCTGATCCTACTTCATACTGTTAGAGTGCTTGTCTCCAATCTGATTCTACTTCATACTGTTAGAGTGCTGGTCTCCAATCTGTTCCTACTTCATAGTGTTAGAGTGCTTATCTTCAATCTGATTCTAATTCATACTGTTAGAGTGCTTGTATCCAATCTGATTCTACTTCATATTGTAAGAGTGCTTATCTTCAATCTGATTCTACTTCATAGTGTTAGAGTGCTTGTATCCAATCTGATCCTACTTCATATTGTAAGAGTGCTTATCTTTAATCTGATTCTACTTCATAGTGTTAGAGTGCTTGTATCCAATCTGTTCCTACATAATATTGATAGAATGCTTATCTTCAATCTGATTCTACTTCATAGTGTTAGAGTGCTTGTATCCAATCTGATCCTACTTCATATTGTTAGAGTGCTTATCTTCAATCTGATTCTACTTCATACTGTTAGAGTGCTTGTCTCCAATCTGGTCCAGACTTCATACTGTTAGAGTGCTTGTCTCCAATCTGTTCCTACTTCATATTGTAAGAGTGCTTGTCTCCAATCTGATTCTACTTCATACTGTTAGAGTGCTTGTCTCCAATCTGTTCCTACTTCATATTGTAAGAGTGCTTATCTTCAATCTGATTCTACTTCATAGTGTTAGAGTGCTTGTATCCAATCTGATCCTACTTCATATTGTAAGAGTGCTTATCTTTAATCTGATTCTAATTCATAGTGTTAGAGTGCTTGTATCCAATCTGTTCCTACATAATATTGATAGAATGCTTATCTTCAATCTGATTCTACTTCATAGTGTTAGAGTGCTTGTATCCAATCTGATCCTACTTCATATTGTTAGAGTGCTTATCTTCAATCTGATTCTACTTCATACTGTTAGAGTGCTTGTCTCCAATCTGGTCCAGACTTCATACTGTTAGAGTGCTTGTCTCCAATCTGTTCCTACTTCATATTGTAAGAGTGCTTGTCTCCAATCTGATTCTACTTCATACTGTTAGAGTGCTTGTCTCCAATCTGTTCCTACTTCATAATGTTAGAGTGCTTGGCTCCAATCTGATCCTACTTCATACTGTTAGAGTGCTTGTCTCCAATCTGATCCTACTTCATATTGTTAGAGTGCTTGTCTCCAATCTGTTCCAGACTTCATACTGTTAGAGTGCTTGTCTTCAATCTGGTCCAGACTTCATACTGTTAGAGTGCTTGTCTCTAATCTGATCCTACTTCATACTGTTAGAGTGCTTGTCTCCAATCTGATTCTACTTCATACTGTTAGAGTGCTGGTCTCCAATCTGTTCCTACTTCATAGTGTTAGAGTGCTTATCTTCAATCTGATTCTAATTCATACTGTTAGAGTGCTTGTATCCAATCTGATTCTACTTCATATTGTAAGAGTGCTTATCTTCAATCTGATTCTACTTCATAGTGTTAGAGTGCTTGTATCCAATCTGATCCTACTTCATATTGTAAGAGTGCTTATCTTTAATCTGATTCTACTTCATAGTGTTAGAGTGCTTGTATCCAATCTGTTCCTACATAATATTGATAGAATGCTTATCTTCAATCTGATTCTACTTCATAGTGTTAGAGTGCTTGTATCCAATCTGATCCTACTTCATATTGTTAGAGTGCTTATCTTCAATCTGATTCTACTTCATACTGTTAGAGTACTTGTCTCCAATCTGTTCCTACTTCTTATTGATAGAGTGCTTATCTTCAATCTGATTCTAATTCATACTGTTAGAGTGCTTGTCTCCAATCTGATCCTACTTCATATTGTTAGAGTGCTTATCTTCAATCTGATTCTACTTCTTAGTGTTAGAGTGCTTGTCTCCAATCTTATCCTACTTCATATTGTTAGAGTGCTTGTCTCCAATCTGATTCTACTTCATACTGTTAGAGTGCTTGTATCCAATCTGATCCTACTTCATATTGTTAGAGTGCTTATCTTCAATCTGATTCTACTTCATACTGTTAGAGTGCTTGTCTCCAATCTGTTCCTACTTCATACTGTTAGAGTGCTTGTCTCCAATCTGGTCCAGACTTCATACTGTTAGAGTGCTTGTCTCCAATCTGTTCCTACTTCATATTGTTAGAGTGCTTATCTTCAATCTGATTCTAATTCATACTGTTAGAGTGCTTGTCTCCAATCTGTTCCTACTTCATATTGTAAGAGTGCTTATCTTCAATCCGGTCCAGACTTCATACTGTTAGAGTGCTTGTACCCAATCTGATCCTACTTCTTATTGATAGAGTGCTTATCTTCAATCTGATCCTACTTCATATTGTAAGAGTGCTTGTATCCAATCTGATCCTACTTCATATTGTAAGAGTGCTTATCTTCAATCTGATTCTACTTCATAATGTTAGAGTGCTTGTCTTCAGTCTGGTCAAGACTTCATACAGTTAGAGTGCCAGTCTTCAATCTGGTCAAGACTTCATACTGTTAAAGTGCTTGTCTTCAATCTGCTCCAGACTTCATACTGTTAGAGTGATTGTCTTCAATCTGGTCCAGACTTCATACTGTTAGAGTGCTTGTCTCCAATCTGGTCCAGACTTCATACTGTTAGAGTGCTTGTCTCCAATCTGATCCTACTTCATACTGTTAGAGTGCTTATCTTCAATCTGATTCTACTTCATATTGTAAGAGTGCTTGTCTTCAATCTGGTCAAGGCTTCATACTGTTATCCTATGATCTACATTATAGATATGAGGATTCAACCTAGGACCTAGGGATCTGTAGCCTGTTCCATTAGGTTGTTTCCTGTGAACCCGAGACATCTAGATCAGTAGCCTGTTCCATTAGGTTATTTCCTATGATCTAGGGATTGAACCCGGGACTTCTAGATCAGTTGCCTGTTCCGTTAGGTTGTTTCCTGTGATCTAGGGATTCAACCTAGGACCTAGGGATCTGTAGCCTGTTCCGAACCCGAGACATCTAGATCAGTAGCCTGTTCCATTAGGTCGTTTCCTGTGATCTAGGGATTCAACCTAGGACTGACCACTCAGATCCCCTCCAGTGGTCGCATCTAGGGTTCGAATCTAGGTCGGGTCTACTCAAGAGTGGTATTCTGTTTTTTGAAACTAAAAACCTCCGCGGTATTGAAGTTTTATGTAGAGGGACTTAACTTTGCTGTACTAAGGTAGCATACTACCCAGGATCCCAATCCATGATACGTTTTACACACCTACACCTACACCTACACATCGAGACCGTGAGACGACCCACATTTGCAGAGAGAGAGGGAGAGAAAACCCTGTCCTCCGTATGCTAGTCCCCCTCGACCCCCTCTCAGCCATCCCTAGCCCTCCGCGCGTGTCCTCTGCGCTCCCCCTCCCCCTCCCTCAAGTCCTCCATCAACAATTATGCTAATGAGTCACAGAACCACGCACCAAAAAAATATTTTTTGTCTCCCACTCCACCCAGGTGCTCCTCTATCCCTCTCCCCAACCCCCTCCACCCTTCACTCCCTCACCCGTGTCGCGCAATCGAGGGCTCCAACCCTTCCCCCACATGTCTAGCCTGTCATCTCAGAATCCATAAAAAAACAGGATTAATGCCTGTGCCGCCGTAAAATAGTCTCCCCACTCCTCCCCGCACCCAGGTGCTGCTACAACCCTTCCTATCACCCCATCCCCCATCCCCTTCACCCCATCCTGTCATCTCAGGATCCATTAAAATGGTGATTAATGGGATGTGTTGCTGAATAGCACAAACTCCCCTACTCAGGTCACCAGCTATATATAATCATATTAACATATTATTAGCCAGGTTTAGTCACTAATTTTTGCTCACACAATAAGTCAGATTTATAATAACACACTAAACAAGATATATTTATCACCACTTCTTTTTCCATTTTAAAACTTAGAGGGATACAAAATATATTTTAAATAATTTGAGGGCACACGTTACACACGTTATTCAGGGTCAAAGTTAAAAGTAAATAAAAATATTTTTAAAAAGGTCAAAAGTGCCCAAACGATAAATCCACAATATTTTTCAAGACAATACCATTATTTCAAAATAAAATAGCTTTAACGTTTTATTCACCTGTAAATGAATTTGTGTTTAATGTTTGCATTGTAGTTGTTACTGAAGGCCTAGGTGGGTAAATGTTTTTAAGTCAAGTATTAGGGCAGGTATATCTGTAATTATCTTTGGTAGAAGTCTTTTCTCGAGTACTAACATCTCCCCTCCCTTTTCCTCCAAAATTTCCCAAGGCCCTCTTCGTGACACGCACCTTGACAACAGTTGCCAAGTATACAAAAAAAAAACAAATTTAAAACTGGTCACAAAATATTGTATATACATTTAATAAACTAGCATTTAGAAGTTGAATATATTTAGTTTATATTGTTTACGATGTAACTGCTTGTTTCTATGCATGATATTACGAGTAATACCGGTTTATTAATATGTTAGCCCCGAATATAAACACAAATACAATTTGACAACTTCGTCAAGATTATCTTCTTCTCGAGGCTAGTAGATGTACCTCTAGAGTAGGGGTGGATAGAGACGGGAGACGGAAAATTTTCCCTACTTTTTTACTGAAAACTTTTCAAAACCGAACATTTTCAATTATTGTTTCTGTAAAATAATTTCAACTGGTTAAATGGATGATGATAATAATAATAATTGTAATAATAATTAATGGTAGTGATAGTAGTAGTGATAGTAGCAGTGATAGTAGTAGTAGTAAATAAACACCTACTTCGGTGGCCACACAGTCCAACGCACTACTCTCGCAATAAACTATACTGCCGATGACAGGGTGATCGGAGTTCGATCCCAGTCGGATGCACTCAGGCAGGTTTTTCCTAAATGGTTTTCTATCCTCACCCCCACATAAATGTGGGTGCAACTCCTCTAAATTCAACCTTCCTAATCCTTAACAAATTGGCATGATTAGCACATAAGCGTATAAGCCGAACGGGTAGTAAGACACGGTGCTTAATAAAAGTAGTAGATAAATGAATGCGAGCCTTTGTAGACACGTTATTTTTATAAATCATACCTCAATTTTTTGTCATCAATAAGTTAGTTAAAATAATTTTAATGTTGACCCGACATTTGTCTCCCCCACCCCTCTATCCTCCGTGCTTACTATCTACCTATCTCCCCCCCCCCCCAATTCCCGCTCCCCCTTCTTATAACCCACTTGTCTCTAACACACTATATTTTGAAGTGTAATAGGCTCTACGTGCCATCTCTATGATTTAAACCCTGACCTCAAGCTGCCACTGCAGATAATTTTCTGATTTAAAATTTCCCGGGAAATTTTTATCTCTAGGGATAGAGGGGTGGGAATCTGAATGGAGGGTTGACAACTAGGGAAAAAGGGAGGTGAGTTCCAATAGGGAAGGGAAATAGATAAATAACATTTTCTCCGCGCAGGAAACATTTATATAAGTTTTATCAATTTGGAAATTGTTTTTAAACTTACATTGGTATATTGACATTTGGTATTTTTTTTTTCTTAACTGTTCAAAGGGGATTTATTCTCCTAGTTTATTCTGACGCTACACCCCTGCTCAATAGTCAAAATACCCGCTTCGGTGGCCGCTTGGTCTAACACACTAATCTCGTGTTGGACTAGACTGCTGAAAACAGGGAGATCGGGGCTCAAATCCAGTCTGGTGCACTGAGGGTGGTTTTCCCTAAATGGTTTTCCATTCTCACTCCACGCCAATGTGGGTCCATTTCCTCTGAATTAAAAACCTTCCTAATCCCTAAACCATTAGTGTAATTAGTGCACAGGCGTATAACCGGAACGGGTAGTATTACGTGGGGGGGGGGGGGGGGATTCAAAATGTTCCATAGTCACAAGATGGAATCAATATTTAAAATGCACAGTTAAAAAACTGTATAAATGACATTTTCCCAAAATTCATATTTATAAATATATTATTATATAAAATAATTTATCAATATAAAAGCAATCAATAAAAAATAATGGTACTTGACCTTAAGAGAAAGTTAAAATAAAACAAGTTTAAAAAGACCCTAAATATTTAGGTTCATAGGCCCTACACATTCCTATTTTGAGGGAATAAACTTATATCCTTTAAAACGTCAACTATAGTAGCAATATAGTCCGATGTTCAAAGAAGGATTTTGAAAAAAAAAAAAAAAAAAAAATTTAGTCACAGAAATACTGACATATAGTCAGTCAAGTTTTAAAGGTCAATTTAATTGACAATGCATGTTAACAAAACCAAGTTAGTAAGTTTTCAATTTTTCCATCAATCAACACCTACAGTGACGATTCCCCTTATCTGCCAAAAAGGCCGGCAAGTAAACGTCTGACTCTATTCGAGCAAAATAAACTTAACCATGCATTTGTGGTAGCTCCCATTCTTTTTATTACATTACTAAATCACTTAACTCAAATTTAATTTCTATATTAAAATATACACGTGCTTCCTTTTTTTTTAGCACTGCGTCTTATTACCAGGAAGTACACCCGCATTTGCGAGGAGAGCTAGGGGAAATTTTTTTGGGAAAACCACCCTCAGTACACTCGACCGAGATTCGAACCACGATCTCCCCGTCATTTGCAGTCTATTCTACTGCGAGAGTGACGCCTTATACCATGCTGCCACCAAAGCGGTTTACTCTTATATTACCTGTATAAGTTTGTATTTTATTTCAATATTCATTATGTTTTACAGTGCTATCGCAATGTTGTGTAGAAACAATATTTTAATATTAGGGCTATAAACATTTATTATGTTCAAAATAGCTTTAATAGCTGTTTACAATGAGCACTCGTATTTTGGATAGATTTATTAGTTTTAACAATTTTGATACTTTTTTTTTTGTCAACTTTTCCCCTACCCACTCGGGCTATAGGTATCGTATTAATTTCTCAAGTGTGCTTTGGACGAGGACGAGTGGGTTTAAAGGAAGTTTACCCACATTTGCGTGAACCGAGAGTGTAAATCCATTTATAAAAAAATATCTTCAGTACAACAAGCAGGGACTTGAATCTCAATCATTGTCAAACCATATTAAATGAGTTTTACGATTAGACTACGTGCAAACGGGTGTTTATTTTCTTCTTGTATCCATGAATTTACATTGGCTTGAATCGATTCAATTTATTACTAAATCATTAAAATTAAAATTTATGTGAGCTAGAATTTTATTATTTTAGTAATATCTCTACATATAGGGCTGAAACAATACTAATACACATTAAATTGTTCCCAATATATCCACAATTTTTTATTTAATTTGTAATACAACTTTTATGGTTTGCAGCTGCAGATGACTACATACCAAAGCCTGTAAAGGAATCATATGATGTCCATCTTCTTCCTCAACATAATTCAGAAATATTTCAATATGATTCACCTGAAGCTGCTCCTAGACCTGTAGATGAAAAATCATTAAATTTGTACTTTAAAACAAAAAAACCTTTTGACAAATATGAGTTAGCTGGATTCTTATCTGAACCGGAGACTTACAATAATGAAGAATCAAACAAAAACAGGTTTAAAACCTTGGGAGATCAAAATAGAGAATGGAATATTAATGAAAGGTTTTCACCTTCTTTTATAATTTTTTTAAAAATGCTTGAACAGGAGGGAAGTAATCAACAAAAAGCAAAGCAAAATCACGTGAAAGAAAACTATTCAATTTCTGGAAAATCCAATAGATTCCGGAGAAGTCCTCAACCATATGGGGGCGGATCCGGTTCTTCCAGTAAATCTTCAAGTTCTAGTTCAAGTTCATCTGGTGGAGGTGGTTTTTCATTTGGTGAGCCTGAAAGAAGCTATTCCTCCAGCTCAAGTCAAAGTAGTTCTTTCTCTCAAGCTGGTGGAGTTGCTAATGGTGGGTTTTTAGGAGGAGGATATGGTGGACAAGGTTTTGGGGCAATGGGAGGTGGTGGGTTTGGGAAAAGTAACAATTTTGGTTCAGGCCATGGTGGATATGGAGGTGGAGGATTTGGAAATGGTAGATATGGTGGGAACGGAGGAAGTGGATTAGCAGGAGGAAGTTTAGGAGGAGGTGGATTGTCAGGAGGGGGTTTTGGAGGAAGTGGTAGTGGTAGTGGAAGCAGCAGCTCATCTCAAAGTCAAGCTTTGACTAGTGGTTTAGGTGGTGGAAATATTGGAATTGGAGGTGGTGGGAGTGAACATGAGGGTAGCTTAGGAGGTGGAAGCTCGCACCTTGGTGGGGGAGGTTATGGTGGATTTGGTGGAGGTGGTAGTGGAGGACATTCAGGTGGTGGATATGCTGGAAATAGTGGGAACTCAGGAGGTGGATTTAGTGGAAATGGGGGACATCAAGGAAGTGGGTTTGGGGCAAGTGGGGGTCATTCAGGAGGTGGATATGCTGGAAATAGTGGGAACTCAGGAGGTGGATTTGGTGGAAATGGGGGACATCAAGGAAGTGGGTTTGGGGCAAGTGGGGGTCATTCAGGAGGTGGACATGCAGGGAATTTAGGAGGTGGACATGCTGGGAATTTAGGAGGTGGGTTTGGTGGAAATGGGGGACTTTCTGGAAGCCAAAGTGGGAGCTCAAGTTTATCAAATGCTGGTGTAGCTGGACTTGGAGGACAAACAGGAAATGGCTTTGGAGGAATTGATAGTGGTAGTGGAGGCTTTGGAGGGTATGGTGCTGGAGGAGGGGGTGGGGGAGGAGTTCATAGTGGAAGCTCAGGACTTGGAGGAAGTGGTGGGTTTGGGGGATTGGGAGGTGGAGGGATCTTTGGTGGAGGACAGTCAGGAAGTCAAAGTTCAAGTTCAGCTAATGGAGGAGCAGCTGGTGGAAGCGGAGGACTTGGTGGTTTCAGTCAAAGTGGGGGTGGTAATGGAGGATTAGGTCATGGTGGAGGAGTTGGTCATGGTGGAGGTCATAGCGGAGGAGTTGGTCATGGTGGAGGTGGTGGTAGTAGTGGATTTGGTCTTAGTAATGGAGGACAGGGAAGTAACAGTTATGGTGGACATGCAGGAGGTGGAAATACAGGTTTGGGAGGGGGATATGGAAATGTAGGTGGGTTTGGAGGTTCTGGAAGTGGAAGCTCATCCCTCAGCTCATCATCTAGCTCCAGTCAAAGTGGATCTGGAAGTGGACATGGAGGTGGACATGGAGGGTAAGTAAATAGCCATCTTTTTTTTTCAAAGCCTTTTCCAAATATTTTAAATAATCCTTATAATTATGTCTTTGTGTTATTATAATACATCTATAAAGAATTTAATTGAAACAAATTAAAATAAGAATAACACCATAACCTACAAACCCAAGACACGGGAATCGAATATGGGACCTTTTGACTTAGTACGCCAATGCTTTAACCACTGAGCTATTGAGGAATAGCGTGCTCAGGGTCATTTTTCACTCATATTTATGAAGTCAAAGGTCCCTGGTTCAACTCCCGTGTCCAGGTGTAATTTTTAAATTAAAATAATATGATATCTAAATGCGGCTATAAATGTAATTAATAAATATAATAGCTTAGCTATTTAATCCATCATAACTATATGCCCAACCCTAATCATTGGATCTAGCCGAGTGATTATATGTTTAGAGTATAATCTTAATTTGATACAAATATTTGACAGATATGTTTGTAAAGTTATCCCATATTAATTGAATTATTTTAATGAGTATTCATTTGTAAAGATGAGGAGAAGGGAATAACTATTTTAGTAATTTATAGGAATATTTTATAAAACCAGTTCAACCTGTTTCAAGATGTCTCGGCAACTTGTCCAGTCCAGTCTGGTATTTGAGATTGAATTATCATTTCAGCTCATGTTTATCTCCTTGAACCTGCCTACTTGAAGTACAATATTAAACGGTCAATGTCTTAGATAAAATCATAATTTACAATTTATATGTAAGATAGAGTACACGAGAACAAGTATATAATTTAAACTTATTTATTTCAGGATTGATTAGAGTTTTTAAAAGCCAAGATAACTAATTACAAACACCGGTAATATAATTTAAAAAGCTATACAAATAATTTTGAGCCGTGACATAGTCCAAAGAACTAACTAATCTATGTTTGTATCCGCTTACTTAGTAAATTTATGAAGACATTAAACCATATTGATGTTCCCATTTTACCATTTCTCTTTCTGTATATTCTCGAATTTAAATATTTTTTACTTTCAGTAAATTATAAATGTGTTAGAACAAATTAAATTATTTCAAATAATTGATTTCCTTTGATTCGCTGTGATATAATTAGTCATTGGCCACAGCTAAAAGAAAAAAATCTAAGTTATTATTATTAGACACGGTTAGAATATTCGTTCATATTTAATTGATGAACCTACTGTTACGGGTAAATGGCACTCAGTGAATTAAATAAAGTCTAAATTTTTGAGGATAAAAATATTTGTAAACTCTTAAGACATTTACTCATAATCTTGCAAATGGAAATATTACTTCATTCTAGGTTTTACAGAGCTATTACAATAGATTTATAATTTGTTGATCAGTAGTCTAATACACTGGTAGGACAACGCTTTCCCAAAACAATTTTGTAGACCTAATCCTAGTTATTAGATTCACATTTCATTATGAAAGTATCATATTCGTGAAAACGTGCTATGGTCATTTTATTAGAGTTTCAATATCCAGTGAAAGAGGACTAATTCAATATTTTACGTGATAAGTAATTATTTTCGCAAACCTTTAGTGAAGGAGGAATTCGCCCGGTATGCCTTTTCAGATTGATAGGGTCGGTCTAGGTAAACATTAACAATATTTGAGATCATCCCTTTGAGAAGGACATTTATTGATCATGTAAAGGGAGAGTGATTGGTGTAAATTTTAAAATGTCACATTTCTCACTCAGTTCAGTATAGGGCATATTTTGGAATTTGGGGATATTTTAGGGTGCTATTCTCAAATGTCATGGAGCTGCATCGACACAATTTATTTTATTTACTTTCCCTCGTAAATTTTTGGGTAAAATAAGTTAAGGTATATATTTTTTAATTTCGATTATTTTTTATTCTTTTGAAATCTATTATTTTTCTTTCTAATAAAATGTTTGTATTTTTGTAATACATTAGTATGGTAATCTAAAATTATAGAAATATATCTTTTTGTCATAAATCGTTTTTCCTCCAAGTTGGGATTAGTGAAATCCTGTGCAGCTTTATCTGGTTTGCATCCATAGTTGACTAAATATTATTTATAGCTGTAATCTTGTATAGTAAGATTTCCAGAAACTAATGTATTTCTCGTGACCATTCATACATTGTGGTGAACACCACTGCATTTAAACAATATTATGATATTTCCCCCCAGCTAATTCCGGTATATTCTCCCATTCATCGGTTTTAATTTATAATGTTAACTCAAAGCTGAATAAGAACAGGATCCCTTTTTTCTAAGCAAAAATATGCAATTGATTAATTTTTTGAAATTAATTAATTCCATCCAGTCTTTTTTCCCCTTAAAAACTGTTAATCATCTCGAGAAAAAAATCGCGTATAATGACTAACAAAGCTCATGTAAAATTATCTACCAAAGTCCAACATAACCTATGCAATTTATTCTTCTGATTAAAAGAGGTAGAATCAACAATGCTTCATTAATGTTCACAAGGAATTGTTCTTTCCTTATTCTTGGGAGTACCTACTTTATTTGTTAGTACTTGAAATGTTGTGCTACCAGCTAACTTAATATTTTAGAATCATCTAGTTGTATTTATTTGAAACCATTCTTAACGTAAAAAAATGAAGTCTTGAGTTTAGTGTTACTAGTATTTTCATCAAATAGAAGTAAGGTTTATTAATCTAGGATGGAAAGCACAGTTGTTTTTCTCAGACCATCTGATGTTTTATAATTAAAGATAAAGATTTAACGTCTGATATTTTCAACAAAAAATCACTATTTACAAAATTCTATTAGTTTTTAGTTTTGAAAGGTAGCAATCGTTCCTAAGTGGGATGGAAGGGGTCGCAAATAAAGGCCAGTGTTTTTGCACTTTTCATAGCAAATAATTTTTGTTCGCCAAAATAAATAACAAAATTCTCCAGTAGAAACATAGACATTAATTTGTTTTCACATGGTAATCTTATCAGTTGTTGAATATTAGCTACGGGCATATAAAGATTTGATGAGAAACTTTTTAAATAAAGAGAAAAGTTATCAAATTCCAGGACACCCTTGACAGATATTCAACACTGTTGAAGAAAATTAAACTCTATGTTTCTTCTGGAGAAATATTTTATTTATTTTGTCGAAAAAAATTTATATAAAAACTGCAAATATACAGCCCTTAGCTCACAATCTCTTCCCTCCCACCGGTTACAATATGGCCTTATCTTATAAATTACACATTAGTGTAGACAAGAAATATTTTCTTACATTACATACTTGTAATTTCATTATTATGATTATTATTATTATTATTATTATTATTAGTAGTAGTAGTAGTAGTAGTAGTAGTAGTAGTAGTAGTAGTAGTAGTAGTAGTAGTAGCTAACATTATTTTTTCTTTTAAGCTTTGCATAGGTAAATGTTTGTTTACTTGGAGTACATTAGTAGTTATGTAATAATGGTCTTCACCATTTAAAAGAACATCAATATGTACAGGATTTATTTGCTCTCTCATTAAGATATGAATATTTACCTGCTTGAGCTAGCTTCTCTTTTCATGGTCTTATCTTTTACTCACAAGGAAAAATGCTAGAGCGATTGAACTTTTTGTGGGGCTCAGATATCATTAGTTGGGTACGTTTTAGTGCCCATGTACTGACCATCAGCCACCTAAACTGTCCAGTTTTGGGGAACTTTACTAGCATAGTGAATGTTGAGAAATACACTATCATTTTCGTTCTGTGGGGATAAAAATCCCAGTGTATCTAGGCAGGTAAAATAATACTATATTTATTTGCCCATATTTAGGTACCCACTTCAGCATACACCTCTATCTTCTAGTTTATTTATGTGCGCGTGTGTGCGTGTGTGCATGACAATGGTAGTTTTGAATAAATGTATGGTCTATGGTAAAACTTGTTACACGCTAAAACCAACAAAGGGACATTTCCAGTTTTATTTTATATTGTTCATTGACAATTGTTAGAGAGTTAAAACGTTGAACTTCAGTAGATGTTCAATGATTAAAAAAAGACACGTTTGAACTCATAAAAGTGTGCCCTCCTCATTACGTTCATTAGAGAGGCACACATGCAGTTAGGTAATAGGTGAATGTTTGCGCAATGGCTTTGAAGTGCTAATCTGACTCTAGCAGAGTTATTGGCAATCTCTATGATTATTTTAAAAGTAGTCTTTTCCAAATTAAAATTTATACAGAAAAACCTTCCAAGCATTATGGTACAAGAATGACTTTTTATATTGAAACACCCCATACGTGAACATATACGCCAGGAATTGCGTAGCCTATTTGGCAATGAAAAGATGCAAGAAAGGGAGCTAGTTAACATCATTGATACATATGATTTCCTCTTTAATGTATCGTTATATTAATTTTAAAATAGTAGAGTTACATGATATTATTTTATTCTTACCATATCTGCCTATCTGAGGTGGGAGTGATCATTTATCTTTTTTCTACTACGGATCCCTAGATTTAGGATATTCTAGTAACCACTACTCTAACTAAATATTATGCTTTGATCTTCAATTTTTTATTTTCTTACGTGTGAAGTTTCTAACAAAACTCCCAGTAGGTCTATCTCCAACAAGCCAGTTTCCACCAATTCACTTATAAGAACATTACTACTTGATTTTTCAAAGAGCTCCCTAGCGACCAATTTATTTTATTACATGTATTTTTATACCTCTTCTTAACTTATTTACTTTCTTTCATAACAGTAAACTGATTGTTATGGAAATGGAAATGTTTAATAAAACAAGGTTTTCCATAGAGAGAAGTTTGCAAATAATTTTACCCTACTTAAATAAATGTATGATGAAAGATTAAATTTCAAGTTTTGAAGAGAATGGTCCCATAGTGTGTGTGGTTTCAGTTAAAACCTGCAACCTAACATACGATACTAAGATCTTCTACTACGAGCTACGACGTCAACACAAACGTAGACAGGATTAGGTTTCTGTCGAAATACACAGCTTGCTAATCCAAATTCAACTGATAGTAGGTTATTTTAAACGGCGTTAAAAAAGTAAGCAAGTGAAAAGGGCACAAGGTACTTCATTTGGGTCCTCGTCCAATCTGACGAGCATACCCGGTGCCAAACCACAGGCTTGAATGTTTCACCTGTCTGTGATGTATCGCTCATATTCGCACAATCCCAACTCTACTTCTCTATGGCCGGGATTTCTACCACCACATAAAACTTTCTGCTCTAGGTCCAAGAATATTTGGACCAGACCTGAAAACACCACTGCTGATGTAAAAAAAAAAAAAAATGATGTAAGACTTCATATTTGTAACTATTCCTACCACCACATAGATACATAAGTGCATTATAACTATCGCTTAAGATTACCTTAAATTTGGGTTCCAAATCATTCAACATAATGTAGTTAGGGAGCTCGTCACCTTCTAATTTTACTTTACCTTTAATTTCTTAATTTTAAAATATATATCTATTTGACTCTACCCACAGAAGCTATATGCGAATTTAACACATACGATTTTAATTTTAAGCATAATGTAAAATATCCATGCGTAGGGTTATCAAACTTCTTATAATCTTCACTAACAATCAGTAACTTATGTTGTTATTCTTATTCGCTACTGAATTATGTTCTATAAAGGTGGAGTAGATTAACTACCCATGTACCATGGGCCCGTGGGGAATTTTAATTTTTAAATAGGTAGACGTGTGAATATAGTGCAATATATATATATATATATATATATAATATATATATAAATAAATATCATCAGTTTAAATCTTTCAATATCGGTACTCATATTGTATCACTTGAACGCGTGGGTGGGTTTGCCTCACAACTCCTGCATAAATGGAGGGTGGGTTGCCTCACAACTCCTACATAAGTGGAGGGCGGGTTGCATCACAACTCCTGCTTAAGTGGAGGGCGGGTTGCATCACAACTCCTGCATAAATGGAGGGTGGGTTGCATCACAACTCCTGCATAAATGGAGGGCGGGTTGCATCACAACTCCTGCATAAGTGGAGGGCGGGTTGCATCACACCTTTTTAAATGATACATCACACTCTCCAACAGGATATTGCTATAATAAAGTAGTTAAGTAGATTAGGATACAAACACAGCAGATAATATACCTCACCGCTTGTTTTAAACTAATATTATAAAGTATAGAACTATATCTATCAATTATACTTTTATTATACAATTATATATGTTAGTTATACATTTCTAATAATATTCTCAGGTACTTATATAAATAAACTAAATACTTGGAATTTAGAATACAGATACATTTAGAGAAACAACAAACTTATCACTTACGAAATTTCCAAAACATCAATTTCCAAGTTTTATATTATGTTTTATTGTTATTTTTGAAAAATAGTTAACTCGATTATAGTACCTTATGATGTACAGATAATTAAATAAAGTAACATATTGAGGAACTATTTTTTAATGTACAGTCATGAAATGTTATATCTTGTTCATTTGGCGAAAGACAGATAATTATTTCTAAATGTGTGATATTTCTTGATAAAAAAATAAAGATCTGAAATGTAGCATTTATATAAAATACACACATTTAAATATATTTTGCCTTTAAAGTATAAAAAAAGAAATATATTTATTTAATATACCTAAAAATAAATGTCAAATAACTATTTTAATATTTCAATACGAAGGAATGAATAAAGTACCCCTTATTCTGAAAATGATCTTTGCTAATTTTAAACCTCTTGCTCGTCTCTTCTTCTCTATATAACTGTGCATTGAATAAACATATTCAAATATTTAGTAAAAATATTAAAAGTAAATGATTTTGGGAGTTTATCATGATGTTAGCGTAACTATTGGGGATATAATTGTATATCTTTCTATGAAACTCTTTGTTTGATGATTTTTTTTAGTAAAATTAGGAATTACAACATGTAGACCAATACTTAAAAATAAAAACAAGCCGTTGCACTAAATTAAATAAGTAATTTCATCAGTATCCTATTTTTATTAAAACTAAATTTCGAAGATGTACCAATTATAATGGCGGCATATTAGGAACTGGATAATATAGTTTTATTTGTACTTTTTACTATCATGGTTATTAGATAAATAATCTAAAGGGTAGAAATGAGAAGGCTAGTTTAGAGGAAATTCTCTCGCATTAGCATACAGGACAATTGGGAATACCACAGTGAAGAAAACTACTCCAGATAGACCTAGTCGAGATTTGACTAATGGTGCGGGTGATAATATTTAAAATAAGTTGTAATATGTCAATAATTCATTTAAATCAATTTAGTCAATTTGTTATTTATGATTGATTTTCTTTGATATCTTGATTTTAGTATTTTTTTTAAAACTATTTAGACAAAATGCCCGAAAAAGGTTTTGCCAACCCTTCAGCGACTTATAAGACTAACTAATATTATTTTGGTAGCAAAAACTTGCAAATCAAATTATAAATAAGACTAAACAAATTTTATAAAACTATAAATTTATTTAGAAATATATTATTATTATTATTATTATTATTATTATTATTATTATTATTATTATTATTATTAGCACCGCGTCTTACTACCCGTTCGGGTTATACGCACTTACGCTAATTTGTAATGGTAGGGTGATTGTGAGATGAAATGGAGGACCTACAGTTTAACGTGAGATCCGAACCACGGTGGAGGCCTGGCATTCCACACATTCACAAGTTGTGGTTAATACACAGTCTTGTCAGAGGTGAAGGAAGGGTTTGGTAATAAGATAATTCTGTGCCGGTACCGGGGATTGAACCTCGGACCCCCAACACAGAAGTCGCCTTACTCCTAGACCACCAGGTCATCTAAAAATATACAAATAAATAATAAAACATAGTTCATAGGCACGAATTAATTGGTTTTAATTTGAATAGCCATTGCAATAAGCCTCTGTTCAGATAGCTTGGTCTTAAAGCCATAATTCATGAATATATATATATATATATATACTAAAAAAAAAATATATATATACTAAATTGGGCTCACCTTTATTGAAAAGTTGTCTCAGTACAACAAAACTTACTGGAGTGAGTGCCTTTATCTAACACGGAAAGTCGTCTTTACTTGCTCTTGTTTTTAATCCCGCTCATAAGCCTTTATATGCTCACTGTACATTATCAAATTATTTATATTACACCAACATTGAAGCGTGTTGATAAAATTTTCATCAATTAAATCATACACCCTTTTTATTTAGGTTTGTGTTGTTGTTTGATAGTTAGCATTAAGCATTAAAATGTCTAGTGTTAAATAGAAACTTATTTGCTAGTAATTATTGAATGTCTTTAGTTTATTATTAATATAAATTAATATTAAATAATTTAAAAGTCAGATACGTGGAGTAATATTTTCAAACAGTGGGCTGTCATGTATATGCTTTGTTAAACATTGTTAAGTTTAATATTTTTTCTTAATGCAATGCAAAGTAAATTAATAAGAAAAATAAATAGTATTTCACTAGGTCTTGTAAAAAAATAAATATATATATATCCCTTGCTTCAATAATGTACTCACTAGGTTGTAATATTTATTAGCAGCTTCTGCTTCTGCAACCTAATAGAATCCTCACTCTTGATGACTTGATGACTTGATGACATAATAAGTGAAAATGACGCAATGTATTTTATGATATTGATTTTTCTTAGACATACAACCCACATGACATTGAGCAGATACATGTTGAGACATCAATTTAAATGGTCTTATATACTAAGTTTAATCGAGTTTTCACAGCTATTGTAAAGAGGGGGTGGGGGGTGGGGGCTGCTAGAGAGTGTGGTCAGTTGTTTTGTGAAATACATGTTGTCTGATGTTTGTAAGGCCACTCGGGCAATGCTGCCCCGAAGATTGGGTCAAGCACTTTCCAGCTGGAAGGACCAGTTGAGTTGTTGGACATTTTATTAATAAAGATAATCATTTCAATAGTTGGCATTGTATTAATGCTTATCTCTTCATGTGATAAAATGATCATATAACTTAAGCTCAAGAACACAGCGCAAGGTGGAATGAAATGTAAAAATAAAAGAAAAAGTGAACGATAAGAAATGAATCGTATCAATGTGATTGATCTACATGTTGTCCAGCTCACAGTGTATATATATTAGTATTTACTCTCTGTTTACCTTGCTTGGCTCCATTATGATGTAGCATACATACGAGAGAGCTATAGTATAGTCACTTATTGTAAGAATGATACCTTACACTTACACTTTAAAAGAAGTGTGCACTTAGTTGACTTACCTTGGCCTACGCAAATACACCAATTACGCTAATGAGTTAGGGATGAATAAGGTTGAATTTAGAGGAATTGTACCCGCATTTGCACAGATTGGAAAAAATTTGAGAAAAGTAGCCTCAGTACACCCTAACGGGACTATGCGGACACCAAAGAAGAAAAAACGGTGATTAGACTGTCAAAACATTTATTTTGCTTAGCTATAACCCAATAGCTTCTATCCTAGCTAGATGTACTAACATTGATTTTCCACGTACAGTATTGTGTCTTTCTATTTTCCTGAAAATGTCGATGCCGATATTTATTTACCCTCACTTCTCCTTCTCATAATAAGTGTCTAATAGTTTCCCAGGTGATCTTGTTATTAAAATACATTTGTTGTATGCGTTGCAGGTACGGAGATGATGGTTGTCCCACTTGTGACGTAGGCAATGTTCTTCTGGCTCGGCTAGGTGGAGATGACGACGATGCGCCTGTGGTGGGCGGGAGTGGAACTTCAACGGGCAAGGGTGTATTCTCTTCGTCCAGCTCCGCCATCGACAGTACGGGCAAGATAGCTTACAGCGCGCACGCGGGAAAACTTTGAACATGACATTCACTAAGAACACGATACATTTCTTAAAATAGAGTACATGACATTCACCCAGTTGCTGGATTCAACACTTTTGATCAATAATATATGTAATAAAAATAACATAATCGAGTTTTTTTTGTACGAATACCTTATTCTTAAAGTTGTTTATATTCAATCATGATTGAGACCTTCTTTTAATAGTTTGGTTATATAAACATAAGTATTTAAGGATATTTATGTATTTCTTGAAATTGATATTAGAATTCTAAAAAAAAAATCCCTTTTCCATAGAATAAACCAAATATTTTTAATACACAAATGCTTAGCTTAAGAAATGGAACATTCAATCCAATTTGAGTAGGAAGAAGCTTATCTGACAACTAAAGAAGTTACTAGATCTACTTTTACGTATCCCTAAGTTTATTATCTATCAAAATTCTACTATACTCGTAGAGTAGGTTTGTTTTGCAAATAAACAACCTATTTTCTATTACAATTAGTAATAGTGTCTATAAAGTTTTTTTGAAACCTTTTAATCCTATTAATTTGACAGTAATTAGTTGTCCAAGAAATAAAGAAGTTTAAAAAGGAATGAAAAAATAACATGGTTCTTTTAGATGGAAAATGTTTTTTAGGGTGCACTCAATGATATACAAAAAGTTATTATTAATTCGAAATGTGAGGAGTGAAGCAGGCATTTTAAAAACATAGTTTGGACATAGTACATAATTTCTGAAGCATTTTTCACACTGAATATTATTTTTAAGTAAAAATGGCAATTCTTAAAATGTATATCTCTATATCAAGAATTTAAAACAAAAAATATAAACTTTTGGACATTTATTAATTTTTTGTTTAAGTATATTTTTTATGTGATCCGTGGTCTGAGAGAGTAGTCATGACCACACCTATGACACTTCTTACTCACAGCATGTAAAATTTCTAGTTCCATGATCAGACATTGAAGCCGAAAAACGCTAGTATCTCTGCGTATTAGCACGCGGGCAATTCAAATATTGTAAGGAAGTTTGAACTATTACGTTTTCATCTGATGGTTTTAGGTAATATGGTTAGAAAATAAAATAATTAAGATGACCAAAATATGAGATTAAAATACGTACTATCAACTATAAAAATTGATTGCTCAGAATTTTTAAAGCATTTAAATTTGCCTATAAATGCATTAAATATGTTTTTTGATCAAATTTAGCTTGGTACACTGTGTGTGTGTGTGAAAGAGAGAGGAGGAAGGGGGGGGGGGGAAATGAGGGCGTAAATTTACTCAATCATTCAGGCTTTTTACAATATTGGTAATATTACAATGCTCAATTTTTAATTGCATGCCTAATTCAAAAATAAACTATTCCTCTTCATTTTAAATGTCCTTATATAGTTTACTGGTCTTTATATATAAAAAAAATATGGGTGTGTGTACTTATGTACGCGCGCGAGAAGTTATACTTCTTTGGCATCATTAAAAATAGTTTTTAATTGCATGCAAATAATTAATTACAATAAAATTATAATATTTAGTATTAATTATGTTAAATAATAATATTTTAATTTATATCAATAAATAATACATACGAATAGTTAACCTCAATTATATTGGAGCACTTGAAAAAGTCTATAAGCACAATTTTTTTCACTAATATTTACGAATGGTAAATAATATTAATCAAAATATTCAATTTAAATCACTACTGAATATAATTTATTAGCACATATATAATTCGCACTTGTATGAAACTAAACCACGTGTTGTGAATGTAGAAACTAGAAACATGTGGATAAATATTATATATATGAAAACAATGATCAGAGGCGACGAGCGTACCAACATGCGCGACTAACAGAGGTTCTATTTCTATTTTGTTGGTAGCTTTTCTTTTTTCGAGACTTAATGAGCGGTTTAGCTTCAACCTGTTACTTTTGTGTTACAGTGATGCGCGCGCATCTTAAAATTTCACTCTCATCATTTTTTAATAACGCGCCTAAAGTAGTATAACTTCAAAAATATTCAAAATGTCAACATATAGGAGTCAAATATGAATTCCTCTCAGACGTCGTAAGATAGTTGATAAGACTAGTGCCTTACCGCCCTCCAACTCTACTGCCAACCAAAGGATCGCGACCCCATTTGGGGTCATGATGTGCTTTTGGCGTGGTAACAAGACTTGTTGAGCTTATAGCTTTATATTTACTTTGTTCATTAATTAGAATGAATTTATTTTACTAGAGGTTGTTTACAATCAATAAACCTGTTTTAATTATTTTTATTATCTTAACAAATATATTCGTGACTCAACTAAATTACTACAAAATTTAGATTAGGCCTCTCTTCAAAGTGAGATGGTTAAAACGTTAACAGTTCTGAATTCTCTGATTACATAATCAGATATTACTAAAGGAATACAAACATGGGTATGTAAATAAAAGTGTTAAAAATATTAGAATTTATTATACAACCACATTTCCTTAAAATATACATGACCAACAAGCTTAACTCATGCTTTTTTTTTAAAGACAGTCATGGCCAAATTTCCATTTCATGACTTTAATGACCCTAAGGCTTGTTGGTAGGCCTCTTATTGCCAATGTGCCTAGGCGGGTATTTATTAGGAGAAAACTAGTTTAGATAGAAATGTCGTAGGCAAATTGGAAAAATGATATTATATTTGCTTATCAGCCTGATAACTTTTAGGCTTAATGCAATGAGCCCATGCAGCCTTAAGATATTATCAAAATTCACCTTTGTTCGCTTAATCAGTATAGCTGGTTCCAGGCTTATTGCAATACGTCCAAGCTAGTGATGGCTTACTAAAAAGTCTACAGCAGAGGTTCCCAAACTGTGGTACGTACAATTATTTCTGATGGTATGCCGTTAGAATCCAAACAGAACAAGCAAATTAAAGTCGTAAATAAAAGTTCTCATAAAATCTAATTCTGGCATACAAATTCTTGAAGAAATCTCAAAGAAATATGTACCTGTTAATGAAACTGTGTTTAAGGAATCAAAGTTTTAGGGCCAGCGATATACCAGTTGCAAGTGTATAGTCTTAAAAAAAAAGCATCAGAAGAAAAAGTGTGCTAGTAAGAAGGAAAACTAGCTGTGCACATCAAAATGTCACAGCAGTTTACCGTGTGGAAATAAATAAAAAAGGCTTATGTGTAAAATGTGAATTGACAATGATAAATTTCACAATGCACATGTAAACACGTAGATATCTTCTGTAAAGAAAAGGTAACTATTAAATTTGTAAATTTATTATTATTTTTCAATAACCATTACTTATTCATAAAAGTTTATAAGTTTTTGATTTTTTCCCTATAAATTACTCGAATTTGAGATTTTTAATTAAACCCTGCAATCGTACGGTACTTAGTAAGTTAATTTAAGAACATGCTCAAAGTGACCTGTTCTGTAGACCAGCGGTTCGAATGGCATAACACCCCTACAATTTCCGTAATTTGAAGTAGACACCACCGTTTGCGTGATTATGGCCCGTCTACAACCAAACGCACCCGCTTGTCGGACTCGCAACTACGCAATAACGTAATTTGGTCTGTCTACAATAGTAAACGCAAACACAATCGTATGTCGGAACTGTCGGACCCGCTTGTCGGGAGGAGATGAACATTGTCCATCTCTTGCGTTTATGTAGTTGCGTTGGCTTGCGTTTAGCCAATCAAAAAACAAATATGGATGGACTACTAAAATCAAAAAATTTGAAGTTAATTGGTCTATGACAAAAACGATTGGAAATGTATAGTAATGAATACAGGATTTCCAATTAAAATGATGTGTATTTATCCAGTTAAATATTTTTTAAATATTTATTTCTTATTTGAAAACATTAATATGAATTTGACTTTTATAGTCATCATTGATGTTTGTTCCTATTGGTTGAAATTACGTTTTACGACTTTTCATTGTAGACAGTCTATTTTGTATTTAATAAAAGCGTAATTACGAGTGCATTTGCGATTGCGTAGTTGCGAGTCCGACAAGCGGGTATGTTGGTTGTAGACTGGCCTTTAGTACAAGACTGTGTGGCTGCACCGGCTGCCTGAGATTGAATCAGCGTTGCCACCCCTACAACCACTGTTTGAATCTGTTTTCATTTAGGTTGGACAGGGTCATAAAATATAATATATTTATTAGATTTTATGAGGCAATTTTTGAAGTTATACTTCTTTAGGCGCGTTATGAAAAAAATGATGAGAGTGAAATTTTAAGATGCGCGCGCATCACTGTAACACAAAAGTAACAGGTTGAAGCTAAACCGCTCATTAAGTCTCGAAAAAAAAAGCTACCAACAAAATAGAAATAGAACCTCTGTTAGTCGCGCATGTTAGTACGCTCGTCGCCTCTGATCACTGTTTTCATATGTATAATATTTATCCACATGTTTCTAGTTTCTACATTCACAACACGTGTTTTAGTTTCATACAAGTGCGAATTATATATGTGCTAATAAATTATATTCAGTAGGGATTTAAATTGAATATTTTGATTAATATTATTTACTATTCATAAATATTAGTGAACAAAATTGTGCTTATAGACTTTTTCAAGTGCTCCAATATAATTGAGGTTAACTATTCGTATGTATTATTTATTGATATAAATTAAAATATTATTATTTAACATAATTAATACTAAATATTATTAAATTATTATTGTTAAATATTTATTATTGGTTATTTAATATTTACAAAATAAAGAAATAAAATTATTTAATGATGCCAAAGAAGTATAACTTCTCACGCGCGTACATAAGTACACACACCCATTTTTTTTACGACTTTAATTTGCTTGTTTTGTTTGGATTCCCAATAATTGTACGTACCACAGTTTTGTAACAGTTACTGTAGACATTTTAATAAGCCTTCACTATCTTGGGCTTATTACAATAAGGCTGGAATAAACTAGGCTGATTGAGCAAACAAAGGTTCATTTCGTTAATAGCCTAAAACTGTATGGGCCCATTGCAAGAAGCCTAAAAGTTATTAAACTGATAAACAAATATACTATTATTTCCAATTAGCCTGGCTTATTGTAAATTGATGGCGCCTTTTGCAATAAGCCGGATTTTCCAATTCGCCCATGACAGAAATATTACTCAAAATAGTAAGATTTTATAATTAAAACTTAGCATGAATCCGATCATTGGACGATGATGGTAAAATCGGTAAGAAGATGATCGGCATTTTGCTAACCTATTATTAAAGCCGATATTTTGCTAACCTATTATTAAAGCCGATATTTTGCTAACGGGCATGTACTGTACATATCAGGTACTGGTGACTCATCATTAACCTCTTGGCAGGTAGTCTTCTCCTTTGTTCTCTTGCTAGTAGGGTGGTGATGGCGGGGGGGGGGGGGGGGGGGGGACGGACACACTATTGACTGAGTAAGCAGTTACTTTTTTTCATAAATAACAGTGGGATGGGATCTCTTGTCTCAAAATTTCATTGGGGCTACATGGCATGTCCCAAATAAGAAACTAGACAACAGACACATACCGAGAACACGGTGTTATATTCTAATACGGGTGGTCCCACGTTGGAAGCCTATTTGTTACATTACGTATCTTGGCGGGCGTTAATAGTCGCCTATTAACCCCCACGTTGTGTCGCCATTTGTTACACTTACGTTTCTTCAGCCCCTTGTTGGAATGCTATTAGTTACACTTTTCGCGTTCCTTCCCTCATTGGACGTCATTTATTACACTTCGTAATATTTTTGATTATAAATGCCCCACGTTGTGTCGCTATTTGCTATATTACATAACAGAGTCATTCCGTAAATCTTTATTTCTATTACGCAACTATGTGCTTTACTTATAATGCCTCGTTCCTTATCATTAGACTTTAATAAATGATAATATATCACATAAAGTTTGATATCTGTTTATTCTTTAAATTTAAATCATATTGTTATTAATATTTTTTAATCGAAACACGATCATGTCGAGGGCCTAACAATTATAATCACTGATCGCTTAAAGCACGTCCATTCAAAACCACGACCGATTGCACAGTAAAAATACGGAGCTTCAAAAAGTCACATATATCTGAGTTCAATAGAAGCTTCTCGAAGGAATCTTCCTAACGGTAAATTACACACCTAAAAACCCAGAACAAAATACCTATTGCGTTTGGAAGCTTCTCGACGAGAAAATACTTTAAAAGATCTTAACTTGTCTGTATTACGTTAAAAGACATTAACATTTCTTAAGTTTAACTCCAGTAGATGCTGCCATCTTACCACGAGGCGCGAACTAGTAAATAATTTAGAGGAAGACGTGATTTAAGCGCCACGTAATATACTATATAATTTAAATGAAATAAGACGTTTATAAAATTAGGACGATATTCTTGTCAATGCTTTCACATACTTTTCAGGGGCAAATCAATTACATTACAATACCCCCCAAAGTGTATCTGAAAGTAGAGACTAGTCTTATACTTTTTGATACGCTTTGCCAAAATAAAAAAAAGAAGACATGATCACCTTTCGTACACCCTGTATAAGTTTTACAAATTTTACAAAAATTTCACTATTTTGAAACATCCTGTATAGTTTCACAAAATTTACTTAAAGTTCAATATTTTTAAACATCCTGTATAGAATTAACAAAATTGCATCAAGTTCAATATTTTGAAGTGGAAGTTATATGAATTAAGCATTAAAATAAAATGTATCAGTTATAATTAGGATTAACTAAAATAAGATAATCTAAGTAAAACATTTAGTATAATTATGATTAAATGAAATAAAATATCTAAGTAAGATGCCAGCCTAATTATAATTAACTGACATAACATAGTCTAAGTTTATTATATTAAGAAAATTTAATTTAATTGTTTCAAATCGAAGTGTCTTTTAATTAATTTTATCCAAGCAATTTGCATTTCCTTTATGTCTTGTCTTTTTTTAATTCTATGCAATCTTCTTTAAATAATTGTTGCACTTCGTTTCATGATCCTTCACGGATCCACTTTTGTGATTTTTTTCACACACTTAACAAAGGCTCTTAACACTTTGTTACACTTACTCTTAAAAGTCTCTTGGCCAAACTTGCTATATGATCACAAACATTTACAACTTTATGTACCAAACGGTCAACTAAAATTTGCTATATGAGCACCACATTTGCTGAAAATAGCTTAACTTAACATAAAAAATTAAAATAAACATAATTAACTAGTAAAACATATAAGTACATTGTTTAAATCATAGAAATGGCAATATACACATACATTGTCTAACAACAGAAAAATATTATCATACAGTATCATTGATTTAATTAGGATGACACTTAACCCTTAGTAAAACAAAATGAAAAACAACAACTCGATGCTGAATCTCTCCACAGCACAGAGAACCATAGTATATACAATCTCTAACAAGACCTTAGTGGTTTAATACAAGCTCACATTTTGAAATATTCTTATAATTAATTATTATTTATTATTATGATTAAAAATTTTATTTAAAAGAAAGTTGCTTTAAACTTGTGACATAATATTGATTTATTTTTATAACAGGCTCAATATAGGCTAACTCCCAAAAACTGGAACGTATCCTCAGGATACTTCCCGGCATACAGTGACCGACAATCCCATTTCTCAGGCCTTCAAAACACACAAGAGGCGTTCTCTTAACGGTCCAAACCTCGTTCAAATGTCTGGTAACCACAGGCGGTTCAGAACTCTGCTGACCCCTTGGCCCAGAAAAACTCTCAAAACTCTAATATGGGTGGTCCAGGTTCAATGCCTGCCCCCTAAAACTCACAATACTTAACTCGGATGGCCCAGGTTCAATGCCTGCCCCCTAACACTTACAAAATTCCCATAACTCGGGTGGCCCAGGTTCAATCCCTGCCCCCTAAAACTCACAAGGTAGTCAGACCTCTGCGACAAAACTACTCTCTTGCCAAACGTCGAAGAATCCAAGTCCTGACATCACAACATGTCACTGTATAGCAGAAATTACCTGCCTCAACTCAATTGTTATTATAAGCTTGTCTTAAATTACTTGTCTGACCTGGTGCTTTCCGGGTACACCCCCACCCTCAACTGACTATACTTTGTAATAAATCCATTTCTACTCCTTCCTTCACCAAGCACTTCAGAGGATGCTTCCCTCCCTGAACTGACTATACTTTGTAATAAATCCATTTCTTCTCCTTCCTTCACCAAGCACTTCAGAGGATGCTTCCCTCCCTCAACTGACTTTACTTTGTAATAAATCCATTTCTACTCCTTCCTTCACCAAGCACTTCAGAGGATGCTTCCCTCCCTCTAATTTGTCATTAATAATGAAAACAAAATGAAGTACTTGTCCTTACTTTCCAGAGTTGGACTGTATTGAAATATTAAGGAGGGTCCTTCCATACTAATCTTTACAATGAAATGGCCCTTATTTACAAGGTTAAGAAGATAAAATTACATAATATACTAAGAGCTTGTTACTTAATAATTCTAATTACATTATTATTATTTCTCACCCCCTCTCCGATTCCTTAGCTACCTATTGTCAAATCCTATCAATACTCTTTCCATCTCCTTCACATTTTGGGCACTAACACTTAACAATACATTTTGTACCTGAAGAGGAAAGTGATTTGTTAGATGTTTCACCAACCTGTGTTCTTCCAATGGATAATTTAAATACCTAGCCTCCCCTTCTAAACATGAGAGCAAAATTTCAATTTTGTTCCTTTCCCTTAAATCCTCTTCTTTCCAAACTCTCTCAATTTTTTGCAAATATTGAGCCACAGATATTTTGCCCTTTGCTCCCCTATACCTAGGAATGAGTGACAAAGTAAGGTACTTGACATTTTTGGTTAAGAGATTGTGACTACTCCCATTTTTGTTATCTGTCCCCCTACCTTTGTTAAGTTGTACTTGATCAGCTAAGTTGTTTATTTTCTGATCTAAAGTGCCAACCGTTTTTTTGTTTTCATTTACAATTTCTTTTATCTCCACAATTTCTTTCCTTTTTATTTGAATCTCCTCATTAATATGTTCCTTAATAAATTGCCTATTAGCATCCTCTTGCCCTTCAATTTCTAACCTCACCTTTTCTATTTGAATTTCCAAATTGGATTGCACTACCTGAACAGCTGATTTGTTGTGTGCTATCTGTATATCCTGTGTTTGTATTTGTTTTTCTGATTTACTGGTTTCTTTATCTAATTTTTTCTCCAAACCCTCCGTTTTGTTTGTCACTGAATATATTTGATCAATTGACTTAAACTGTTCCTTTCTTAGATTCTCCTGCCTAACCTCTAAATTTCCTTGTTTTTTTTCTTTTTCTGAAACCCTGTCATTAATTTGTTGGATAAATTTTTGATTAATTAATTCTAAATTCTCAAATTTTTTATTTATATTCTTTGATTGTTCGTCGAACTTTTGGTTGAGTTTAGTTTCTAAAGTTTGTCCCATTTTTTCCAAATCCTGTTTATTTTCTGATGCAATTCGATCAATTTTACATCCGAGTTCTCTCATAGTTTTTAATATAACATTTAAAAGATCTACTTGTTCTACTGGTTTAGTCACCCTATCTTCCACTAAGGTTATTGTTCCCCCTACACTTTGATTCAGCGTTTGCAGGATTACTTCGTTACTTGCTACCTCCCCAGAGCTAGCCCCTACTTCCTCATTAATAAATGGCATTGTGTCTTCATCATCATACTCTTCAGGTTCTCTTATCACCTTGTCTGCCATGTTGAAAATTTAAATGAATTTTTCTTAAGTTGATCTATGAATTAATTTGTGTTAGGCCTTGACAAATTTCAAGTACTATTGATCTAAGAATTACTTTTTATAGTGAGAAATTTAATTTAAAATTAGGCCCATACTTTTATATTGTTAGTTTTAATTTGATTTGTGAAATCCCAACATATAGAAACAAAATTTTACTACCCCCAAAATACACAATTGAAATTAGATAAAAAAAAATTTTTTTTTTTTTTTTTTTTTTAATTAGAGTTACAGCTTCTGTTGACCACTTATCTGTTCTCGACGCTGTTTCTTGACTGCATGCCGTCTCAAAAAGGTCCTCAGTCCCGTTCCTTGATGGTGTGCCGTTGGTGTGCCGTCTCTTGCAGGTGTGCCGTCGGCGTGTCGTCTCTTGCAGGTGTGCCGTCTCCAACAGTCCTTTGCGCTGTTTCTTGACTGTGCCGTCTCCTTGGTGTGGTGTGCCGTCCTTTGGTGATTATGTGCCGTCTCCTGGTGTGCCGTCTCTTCCTTTAGCTCAGTTGACGCACCTCTGTCTCAGTTCGCGGTGTTCGTGCCCCTAAGTTGTAGCGCCATTTGTTACATTCTAATACGGGTGGCCCCACGTTGGGCGCCATTTGTTATATTCTAATACGGGTGGTCCCACGTTGGAAGCCTATTTGTTACATTACGTATCTTGGCGGGCGTTAATAGTCGCCTATTAACCCCCACGTTGTGTCGCCATTTGTTACACTTACGTTTCTTCAGCCCCTTGTTGGAATGCTATTAGTTACACTTTTCGCGTTCCTTCCCTCATTGGACGTCATTTATTACACTTCGTAATATTTTTGATTATAAATGCCCCACGTTGTGTCGCTATTTGCTATATTACATAACAGAGTCATTCCGTAAATCTTTATTTCTATTACGCAACTATGTGCTTTACTTATAATGCCTCGTTCCTTATCATTAGACTTTAATAAATGATAATATATCACATAAAGTTTGATATCTGTTTATTCTTTAAATTTAAATCATATTGTTATTAATATTTTTTAATCGAAACACGATCATGTCGAGGGCCTAACAATTATAATCACTGATCGCTTAAAGCACGTCCATTCAAAACCACGACCGATTGCACAGTAAAAATACGGAGCTTCAAAAAGTCACATATATCTGAGTTCAATAGAAGCTTCTCGAAGGAATCTTCCTAACGGTAAATTACACACCTAAAAACCCAGAACAAAATACCTATTGCGTTTGGAAGCTTCTCGACGAGAAAATACTTTAAAAGATCTTAACTTGTCTGTATTACGTTAAAAGACATTAACATTTCTTAAGTTTAACTCCAGTAGATGCTGCCATCTTACCACGAGGCGCGAACTAGTAAATAATTTAGAGGAAGACGTGATTTAAGCGCCACGTAATATACTATATAATTTAAATGAAATAAGACGTTTATAAAATTAGGACGATATTCTTGTCAATGCTTTCACATACTTTTCAGGGGCAAATCAATTACATTACAACGGCTCGTCCCGGTCTTTTAATATCTTTTAAGTTATATTGATAATCAGTAAGCCAACATGGGACAATTATTCGTCTTCTGAAGAATTTTAAATTTATTAATCACTGTGATTTAGCGAGTGGTGAAAATAAATGTCAATGCGTGAATAGAACATGTGGATTCCATTTACTGTAAACACAATGTGTGAGTTCTCGTCTTGATTTTTCTACCTTATCTTGGCTTATTGATTGCAAATAAGTGTCAAAGATTTTCCCATTTGTTATATTTAAGGCGAGTCTGATGGCATGGTCATAACAGCAAGTAATGACCCCACACGCATGGGCCTTATGACGAGCGTATGCTATAACGACAAAAAGTAAGTGCTTATGTCATTTTTTTTATTATCTAGCACCATGTCTTACTACCCGTTAGGGTTATACGCTTTCTGTCATACGGAAAGCTACAGAAAACATTAGCAAACAGCCACTAAAAATCATTGGACCATGTTGATGCAATCTTGGATCTACAGTTGAATGATGTAAGATTTTTTTTTAAGTTTTGTGTAACGTGAGAAGGAAGGTTATTCCCAAACTTCTGACTAACATCGGTGAAGTTCACACCGCAGTTGTTCAAATGTGTATACTAACCAAAGAGAGATGAGAATTATTTGGTTTTAACGGATTCAAGGGTGTCGTTTTTACTTGACCGAAGCTTGGTGGAGGAAGGCCAAAAATTTAGGCTTGTCCACAAATTTCAAGGCTACAAACAATGTTGGCTAGTGAGTTAAATGGTGTTCTAGTCCACTTTTCTTAGATCTTCTGAAGTTGGATACTGTTTTGTCTTTGACCTGATATCTGCGGCACCAACTAATGGAGCCTTAACAAAGTTCATGGACTAGTTAATCTCTCCTGAAGCTTCCTTTCCACCAACCGTATGGGCTGATCTTCTTCTACGCTGACAGGAACCAACATCGCATGCGAAGACTTCCACTCGCAACTAAGAGAATCATTTTATTTTTCTCTCACTTCAATTGCAATTTTCATCCTAGCCTTAATTAATTTTCAGATTGACACGAATATTAAGCACAATAGTATAATTCATCTCCCTACCAGTCCTCTAAATGCAAGAAAAATATGGCATTTCTTGAAAATCGGTTGATATAATAAAAGAACGAAAAAGGTTCCCGCCTTCATTTTTAATGATTGTGTCAGGTTACTATGTTAAAGAGATCTAGATGTGAGCTTTACTTTTGACTTTTCCTATTAGTTGAAGTGATTTTGAGATCGACAATTTTTCTGTTACTCCTACATTTTTTTTCTGAATAAATCCTGGTCACTCCTGGTTGGGGACGAGAAGTGTTCTAGATATTGCCTTGGTTTGAAAATATGGGGACGAGATCGGCAATGACCACCATCGTACCTGAAAGATTTTCTTGAGAGGGATTAAATTAGAGACGAGCCGTATCACCACCAAGTTCATAACTTGGAACACGATCACTCACCAGGAGGACTATAACAAATAATAGACCTGCGGGTGGATATGAATTTAGCCCCACCAATAGTTTTGCCTTACATTAGGTGAGGCTTACTTAGGTTAGGTTAGAATATACTAGGTTATCCTAGGTTAGATTAGCTTAACATTTTGTTGTGTTTTACTATCCATCACTTGCTGTTTTTCACTCAGCTTGATAAAACATTTACAACCATCCTAGATGGAGTACCATGACAGCCGGGGCCGAGTTAGTACACTAACACGCCTTGTTTAGAATTCCCAAGAAGGAACTTATGTCCCAAATGTGACGTGGGATTAACGCTAACCTTTTAAACGCATATAAACACGTGGCTCAATTGTGATGTGGGATTAACGCTAATCTTTTAAATGCAGGGGAACTCGTAGCCCAACTTTAATGTGGGAATAACCTATACCCTTTTAAAAGCATGTCATTACAGGTATACGTAGCCCAACTGTAATACGCCGGTTTTGAGAATATAAGAGGCCAGTGAGGGAGAGAAAGGGAAAATAGAAGATGGATTTCAGAGTTGTGAGTAGGGAGGGATTATCTTTGCAAAGTTATCCACAAAATCAACTAGCAAACAGTCTTCTAAACCAAGAGAGCAATATTTTAGGTAAGCAAAGACTGGGTAAGATTCAAGGGAAGCTAAAACAAAAGAATTTGAGGTTACAAAACTACATCATGGATTCAGAACTTATCTTATTTCAATACTAAAATTTATTTATCAGTTGATACTTCTTGAATTATTTTAAAATTATCCATGCTTATTTAAATTCCTACAAACTCAATGAACAAAATATTATTTCTGTTTTATTCTAAAATTAATATATTTGCCATGATTTTATATGGAGCAATTTCAAAAGAAAATTCCTAAATAAAACTACAACAAACGGTAGTACGGTATCAGGGGAGTTAATTTAAAAGAGACTCGCTATCTTTAAAATGTGGTAGGACCAATGATAAAGTAAGTTTTTTTAGCTTAACTCTTTTCATTTAAACTTGTATAAGTAAACCTACCATACTGAAAAAAAAAACTCATATGAGCAGTTGATATTTTAGTATTATTAATTCATATTGACATAAGCTTCAATGACCGCATGGTCTAACGTGCTACCCTCGTGCTAGACTAAACTGCGGAAGATGGGGGATCGGGACTCGATCCCTGTTGGGTACACTGAGGGTGTTTATTTATAAACGGTTTCACCCTCCCACCACGCAAATGTGGGTGCACTTCCTCTAAATTCACCCTTCCTATTCCCTAACACAATAGTGTAATTGGTATACAGGTGTATAACCCGTAAGTGTGACGTGATGATAAAAAAATACATATTATCTTTGTAATATTTAAGGTTGAATAAACCTTATGATCTGCATCGGTGATCGACCTAATTGGCAACAAATAATCGGCATCGGATGATATGATTATCTGAGTACTTGTATACAGTTCCTCATGAGGAAATAATTTGCAGTAGACTTATTCTATTTCTGTCATGATGCCTTTACTAGAACATATTTAGGAAGCCGATCAGAGTAATAACATAGATCCATATACACGTATCTAGGAATAGGCCCGATTCAATGTCAAATAATTGAAGATGTAATATGATGGGCATTTACTTAAAAATCAGCTAATTCTTTAGGTAATTACAGGATTGTGAAATATAATATGAAATCCTTTGGGTTAGCCCAGGTCCAAAACTGATGTAACTCTCCGTTAGGAACAATTTACGCTTATTTGAGAGAGTAGTTAAACATTTTGAGGAATGCTTTCACGTGGAAAGATCCATGAATTTGTCCTCAATTGGACACCCAAACCGCTTCGCTTTCTTATCCAAGCAATGTAATTGTTATGCCAGATATGTTACAAAAGACATAATATGTGGGAAGAGAGAAATTTCAGCAACCTAGCTAGAGTGCTGTTCTCAATTTCTTTCGTCTTCAAATAATGTGCTTGTGTTCTTTATTTATTTTTCCTTCTAAATTTTACCAACTTTATTTTACTTTTTTTTTTGTCACCACGTTTCACTACCCGTTAGGGTTATACGTATTTTCTACTAAAAGTTACACATTTTATACAAAGCTGAATTAATTTATGACAAAAGGGATTTTCTAATTTTGGGGGTTTATGAGAGGTTACACAAACTCTTACCTGAAGGAAGAGGTTCTTTCGAATCATCGCTCATAGAAGTGCTTGGCTCAAAACAGGTACAAGTGGAGGTGTGCTTTTAAATTAAGTATTAGGTTCACAGAGCGAAAATTGTGCTTCACATTGTTGGGAGGATTTATGAGTTGAAGTAAGGGGTGCTAATCTTAGAGGTGGAGAAACATGGAAAAATGTTACATCAAAGGATACATCGCCAGGAAAGTAAGGTTTGTAATAACTGCGATAAAAGCATAGGATAGAAGGGTGTGGCCTCCACACTTAAACAATTACTTACAGGAGAGAGCGAATCAGAATATTTTGAAGACGTAGACACTTACTTCAGACCAACCCCTTCAATTAAATAAGTATTTAGAGTATCCTACATACTCCGTGTCCAACTCACAAAGACATGCAGATAATATAAAGTTTATTGAGACTCTCAAGTCAAAATTAGGTAGTATCGAAGCCCGAACCCTCACAGTAAATTAAATAGGGTGGCTACAATACTTATTTTATAAAATTCCCTGACTTTTCCAGGTTTTCCAGGCAACATTTTTCAATTTTCCCTGACTAATTTTTTCCAGTTTTAATGGTGATTATGACTTGTTTTATTTATTATTGATCATATTTAAAAAAAAGTTTGTATCTACTAAACATTAACAATTTTATTAGTTATTTTAAAAATTAAAATGTTATTTTATTTAGGTATTATTAACTTTTTTTAGTGTTTAGTTGCGAAATTAATATGATATTTTAGACATATTATTTAATTCCCTGACTTTTCCTTATTTTTAGTTAAGTTCCCTGACATTTCCCTGTTTTCCCTGTCATCCAAAAATTCCCTGACTTTTCCAGGTTTTCCCTTTTTTCCCTGTCTGTAGCCACCATGTTAAAGCAATTATACTTTTGCTCTGATTGTTACTCATCCAAACCTTTCTAGTTCATACTTACATAATTTCTTCCTTTAAAAAGGATAGATACAAGCCAAAATCACAGTATTTTATTGTTTTACTAATTTCAAATATTAAAACACTTTGTAAAAACTAGAGCACCAAGGCCATAGTCGGGGGTGGTTTTGGGGTTTAAACCCCCTCCCCCCAAAATTTATTAACAAAATATATATATGGCTTTATTTATGGTTCAAACAATATCAAAATTAAGGTACAAGCACAAATTTTGGGGGCTTTTTGTTACCATAAAAAGCACTTCAAATTGCTTCTAGAGGCGTTTAGTATTTAGAATTTGTCCTAGCCTCCAGCAGTTGTGGAATGTGTCCACCCAAACACATACTCCTCCCCCCCCCCTCTGAAATTAGTGGCTGGCTACAGCCTTGTATAGCACTGACAAAAATTTGATATACATTGATTTACTATCAAAAATAACTGAGCCAATTTGAAATCTTATTGTAATCGAATCGTATAAACTACACAAAAATTTACATTTAAAATGAACGTTGATGTATATATTATTTACTGACTTTATTTAAGGAATAATCAACATTGCTACCATTTTTATTGTGATACAGTAAAACCAATCGACAGTTACTAAAATAATACCCAAAAAAAGTGACACAATGCTTATTATAAATATTATTATAAACTAGCATAACATTATAGTTGTAGCGTGAGTGCTGGAATAAGAAGACAACAGCCAGATAGCTCACTGCTCGAGGGCTTGACTTTGAAGCGGGAAACTAGACTTTTAATCTAGGACTGGTGTAGAAAGTGTGTAACCCACGACCCCCTTAGTATTTTGTTATCTTACCCATGTGGATGATGAAGTATCTTAATTGAAATTACTACTTCTCATCTTGTGTACTTAAATAGCTAGTGTGTAGGCTATGTTGAGTAAGCTGTGAAGCACTAAACGAACAAAATAATAATAATAAGCAATTCAACCCAAAACATGTTATTCAAGCAAACAGTAGTTAAGAAAAGATTAAACATTATATTTTTTGTTACATTTTACGCCCTAAGATGATAACATTATTATAGAAGGCATTGAACGTATTTAAAAGTGGTTACGTTATTGATGAAAGAATATAAAATTAAATTAAAATAAAATAAGTTTGGAATAAAAAATATTAAGATAAACTAACAAATTAAATATTGGTTCCAGAACTTTGATTGCTATTTATATTATATATATATTATTTTATATATATATATTTATATATATATATATATAAACACTAAATTACTTTTTCTTAATATGTGAAGTAAAAAGTTGCCTTTATATATGGTTTGGATCATACGCGTTATATACCGTAATCTTGCCATTGTCGTTAATAGCAGACGTGGCTGTCTTGTAGCTGGTTTTCTTGCCGTTGACGTCAGAGGAGCCACTAGAGGAGGAAGTAAATACTCCGAAGGAATTTCCTTGGGAGGAGTGCGCCACCGTCGTCAGAACTGAATCTGGTAGCTAGACCTGGGAGGACACCAATGTTCCATGACCACCTAAAAAATCAATTAGTAGCTTGTTTAATTCCCTTTTAAAAAATCCTGGCTCTTATCATCTAGTGATATATATCACGGGTCCTGATTTATTCTAAGGGGTATATTAGAGGAGTGTACCTAAATTCACGTGAAAAGGGCCCATGGTAAACCCACAGTGATAGATCACACGTGGAAAACTACATCTCAGACGAGATTTAAACTTGACCTCATTACTGAAAATCCAATTTTTATGATCGCATGACCATTTAGGTGAAATGAAACCCCTTTTTCATGCGGGAATGGTAAGAAAACATTTAGGTAAAATCTTTTGAGTACAATGGCCGGGACTTGAACCCGGACTACCCTTTACCGGTAAACTAGATAAATGAGTTTGGTATTTAGTTTACGTGCCCCCAGTGTGGCTATAAATGATTATAGACGAGATAGATACCTATTATTCTTGTGAGTTATATCTCATTTAATTAGGACAGGTACGGAAAAAACACGCTCTCTTTTTCATAGCTACCAGAAGTACAACTACCACCTAAAACCACTCAAAAAACATCAACTTTACATGTTTTAAAAAACAAACAAATCTATTTTATTAAATTAATATCTATATGAGACTCTCTTGTCACAAATAAATTTTTTTAATCTTTACTATAAAAAACGTTAAATCAGATTATCTTTAAAAAATTTCCAAACAATTTATCAAAATAAATTAACTAATTGAATTAATATCAAATCCTTGTAACAAAATGTTGATCAGAACCTTTGTGAAAAATAGACTTTGTTTACTAAAATTTTATATATATTATAGTGGGAGCGGGCAAAGTGATAGATAACAAAGTGATCGACACGGGGAGGAAAAGGGTAGACAGTCAACTGTAGACATGAAGAAACGACGTGAACCAACGATTGACATGAGCTGGACCATGTGTAAGACAGCCAACTGGTAGACAAAATGAAAAACAATTTATTTGAAAGTCTGGATGGATCAGGGGGCCCCGACACGACTTGGATCAATTTTTTAGACAAGCTCATGTATAGGAGTACAAGTGATAAAAAAACCAAGTGGTCAACACGATGGACCAACTGCTCAAAAAACTTTGTATATCCAGTTAAGAGTGTGCTAAGGGACAGAACAGTTATTTCAATACGTGATTGTCCTTGTATACACTAAAAAAATCCCCCCCCCCCCAAACCCGTCAGCTTAAGGTGGGCAGAAGAGAGCGCAAGTATTTTTGTAATTTTTATAGAATAATAAATTTTTTGGCCAAAATAAATCAAATATTTCCCAGTGCAAAAATAGAGTTTAGTTTTTGCTCGTGTTAATATCAACAGATCATGAATATCTGTCAAGGGTGTCCTGGAATTTTGTCAAAAAACTTTTTTTTAATAATTAAAAACAAGTTGACAGATATTCAGATTCAAGATTCAAGATTCAAGATTTGTTGATATTAGAATGTGCAGAAAACTAAACTCTATGTTGCTACTGGAGAAAAATTTGATTTATTTTGGTTTAAAAAAAATGTATGCTATAAAAACTGTTTAAAAATACTCACGTCCCGTTCTGCCGCACTTAAAACCCACACTTTTGACATATTTTTGTTAGGGTTTGCTAAAAATAAGAATGTTTGGTGAGAAAAAACTCGAATAATGATGACCTTATAAAAGAATATCACGAATTAACATCGCAATTAATTCTCAAGCTGGCTGCGCTTAAAAAAAACATGACGCTGGTCCCCAAGAACTTTTATTTTTTATTAAAAATTGAGGTGGGAGGGTAAAATTTAGAGAAAAATACCCTTGTAAAAGGCAAAAAACCCCGAAAAAAAGGGTTTTTATTTTTTCAAAAGTAATTTTAAATTACCTTTTAATTGTATTTAAAATTTTTAATTTTTTTACCCTTAACCTATAAAGAGCTACCCCTTCGTATTAACCCCAATATAACTAGTAAGGTTTGGGAGAAAGGTTTGAATTTGGGAACTGACCAGCTTTTTTTTGGGGTGAGAGGGGGAAAAACCCTTTTGATTCCCCTTCAGTAAACCCACTGGGATCGCCCATGAAGGTCTCGATTTAAGGTCCGGGGGGAATGTGGTAAAAGTTTAATACCCTTTAAACCCCTTTCAAAATTTTTTGAGGGTGGGGGGTAGGATTTTTAAGGTACAAGACCCAAGCTGTCGGGATTTTAAGTATTGGGGTAAAATTATGGAACATCTTTTTAAAGGTGAATTCTAACCATCAGGTATTAAGGACGGGTGGAAATTTTTTTGGTACATCGTTAAGGCAAAAATCTTAGCTGTCAAGTTTAAGGACGGTGGAAACGGGGGGGGGAGAGGTGGAGGATCAAACGGTTGATCGCCCCAGATCCTCGGGCTCGGGTGATTAGGGGAATTTTGGCTGAAAGGGGTAAGACATGTGGGGATGGAAGTTGTGCATTTTTAAGGTGGGATAGGAACTGGGGGGGGAAGGTACAAGGGAAAAGGGGGGGCTTAAAACTAGATAAAGGAAAAAGGGGGGGGGCGCAAGGGGCAGAAGATAAAACGGGGCTAAGGATTTTGTGTAATTAAAGCCTGTTAAGGTAGGTTGGGGGAAAAAGTGATCCCCCAAAATTCAATGTGGGGATCAAATTATTTTATTTTTTATTATTATTTAAATTATTTTTATTTTTTTTTTTATTATTATTTTTAGCCCCCGGCTTCTCCCGTTCAGCTTATCGCACTTACGTAGTGAAGGGTGGGTGATAGGAGGTAAATGGAGGCCACTTTAAAAGGGGACCAAAACCCAGGTGGGGGCTAGCACTCCCATATTCAAAGTTGTGATTAATACACTTTTTGTCAGAGGTGAAGGAAGGGTTTGGAAAGATAAATCTTGCGGGCCGGGGATTAAACCCCGGCCCCCGCTAAAAATTTGGGCACTTTCCCCTAGCCCCCCATTCACTTGGATAAATGTTAACCTTAGGGGAAAAAAGGGGCCAGAACGTATTTCACCCCCTACTTCCTTTTTTTTAATTTGTTAGTTTTAAAAACTTGTCTGTCATTAGCCACCCTTTAATTGATTTTCTTATATTTGTTTTAGCAAAATTTGGGCCCCTTCGGCCATGATGTCTTCACTTTGTCCTTTTTGGGGGCTTGTCTACACTGGTCCCCCCCTGTGTGTCACTTGGTCCCTTCGTTTCTTGGGGGCTAGAGTTGGTCATTTTCAGATTTGTTCTTGTGTCGCCGCTTGGTTGTCTATCATTTTAACCCTATCGGGTTTTTAGCGTTGGTCCAATGTGTCGACCATTGGTTTTCTTCCTTTGTACTCCCATACTGAGTTGTCTACAGTTTGGGTTTTTTTGTCGCCATTTTGGGTTTCTTTTACTTTTACTCCATACGAGTTGTCTGCAGTTGGCCCCAAACGTGTACCCCTTGGTTGTTTCATTTGTACTCCTTTCATGAGTTGTTAGCATTGGTCTTTTGTGTCGACCCTTGGTTTTTTTCACTTTGTACTCCCATACTAGCTTGTCTAGCGTTTGTATGGGGTTTAGGTCTATAAATCAATTAATTTAAAAAGAAAAAATTAAAATTCGTACTTAAATGTACTGTCTGTAAAAATTTGTAAAAACTTCCTTTTTAATGTATAGAAAATTCTGGTAGAGGTTTTTGAGTAGTTCTTTTTAAAAAAGACTGTCCAAAATGACAAAAAAAAAGAACATTTTAAAACTGGTAAAAAAAAAAAAATAATGAGTGTGCAAAAAAAGGTAAAATTAAAATTAAAAATTTTAAGGGCCCAAAATTTTTTAAAAATGTTAAACTCAATCCCAAATTCCCATCGATAAAAAGCATTCAATTTTCAAAAAATATTTGACCCTTCTATAACGTTTTGAGAGATAGGTGAATGTGGTAATAAAAAACTTTTGGGCCAAAAAAAATTATTAATATACTAAAGGGAGATTTTTTTAACAAAAGCATTTATAATTTTAACTGAAAAACTTACTAGAAGATAAATTAAAAATTTTTTACTAAGTTTTTTGTTAAAATGTTTTTTTTTTAAAATTTTGGAATTTCTTTAAAAATTGCAAGT
>JBCFYV010009882.1:15694594-15827392 GCA_039000515.1 Timema cristinae | reverse complement strand
TTTTACGATTAGGACTACGTGAAAACGGGTGTTTATTTTTTCTTGTATCCATGAATTTACATTGGCTTGAATCGATTCAATTTATTACTAAATCATTAAAATTAAAATTTATGTGAGCTAGAATTTTATTATTTTAGTAATATCTCTACATATAGGGCTGAAACAATACTAAACACATTAAATTGTTCCCAATATATCCACAATTTTTTATTTAATTTGTAATACAACTTTTATGGTTTGCAGCTGCAGATGACTACATACCAAAGCCTGTAAAGGAATCATATGATGTCCATCTTCTTCCTCAACATAATTCAGAAATATTTCAATATGATTCACTGAAGCTGCTCCTAGACCTGTAGATGAAAAATCATTAAATTTGTACTTTAAAACAAAAAAACCTTTTGACAAATATGAGTTAGCTGGATTCTTATCTGAACCGGAGACTTACAATAATGAAGAATCAAACAAAAACAGGTTTAAAACCTTGGGAGATCAAAATAGAGAATGGAATATTAATGAAAGGTTTTCACCTTCTTTTATAATTTTTTTAAAAATGCTTGAACAGGAGGGAAGTAATCAACAAAAAGCAAAGCAAAATCACGTGAAAGAAAACTATTCAATTTCTGGAAAATCCAATAGATTCCGGGAAGTCCTCAACCATATGGGGGCGGATCCGGTTCTTCCAGTAAATCTTCAAGTTCTAGTTCAAGTTCATCTGGTGGAGGTGGTTTTTCATTTGGTGAGCCTGAAAGAAGCTATTCCTCCAGCTCAAGTCAAAGTAGTTCTTTCTCTCAAGCTGGTGGAGTTGCTAATGGTGGGTTTTTAGGAGGAGGATATGGTGGACAAGGTTTTGGGGCAATGGGAGGTGGTGGGTTTGGGAAAAGTAACAATTTTGGTTCAGGCCATGGTGGATATGGAGGTGGAGGATTTGGAAATGGTAGATATGGTGGGAACGGAGGAAGTGGATTAGCAGGAGGAAGTTTAGGAGGAGGTGGATTGTCAGGAGGGGGTTTTGGAGGAAGTGGTAGTGGTAGTGGAAGCAGCAGCTCATCTCAAAGTCAAGCTTTGACTAGTGGTTTAGGTGGTGGAAATATTGGAATTGGAGGTGGTGGGAGTGAACATGAGGGTAGCTTAGGAGGTGGAAGCTCGCACCTTGGTGGGGGAGGTTATGGTGGATTTGGTGGAGGTGGTAGTGGAGGACATTCAGGTGGTGGATATGCTGGAAATAGTGGGAACTCAGGAGGTGGATTTAGTGGAAATGGGGGACATCAAGGAAGTGGGTTTGGGGCAAGTGGGGGTCATTCAGGAGGTGGATATGCTGGAAATAGTGGGAACTCAGGAGGTGGATTTGGTGGAAATGGGGGACATCAAGGAAGGGGGTTTTGGGGGCAAGTGGGGGTCATTCAGGAGGTGGACATGCAGGGAATTTAGGAGGTGGACATGCTGGGAATTTAGGAGGTGGGTTTGGTGGAAATGGGGGGACTTTCTGGAAGCCAAAGTGGGAGCTCAAGTTTATCAAATGCTGGTGTAGCTGGACTTGGAGGACAAACAGGAAATGGCTTTGGAGGAATTGATAGTGGTAGTGGAGGCTTTGGAGGGTATGGTGCTGGAGGAGGGGGTGGGGGAGGAGTTCATAGTGGAAGCTCAGGACTTGGAGGAAGTGGTGGGTTTGGGGGATTGGGAGGTGGAGGGATCTTTGGTGGAGGACAGTCAGGAAGTCAAAATTCAAGTTCAGCTAATGGAGGAGCAGCTGGTGGAAGCGGAGGACTTTGGTGGTTTCAGTCAAAGTGGGGGTGGTAATGGAGGATTAGGTCATGGTGGAGGAGTTGGTCATGGTGGAGGTCATAGCGGAGGAGTTGGTCATGGTGGAGGTGGTGGTAGTAGTGGATTTGGTCTTAGTAATGGAGGACAGGGAAGTAACAGTTATGGTGGACATGCAGGAGGTGGAAATACAGGTTTGGGAGGGGGATATGGAAATGTAGGTGGGTTTGGAGGTTCTGGAAGTGGAAGCTCATCCCTCAGCTCATCATCTAGCTCCAGTCAAAGTGGATCTGGAAGTGGACATGGAGGTGGACATGGAGGGTAAGTAAATAGCCATCTTTTTTTTTCAAAGCCTTTTCCAAATATTTTAAATAATCCTTATAATTATGTCTTTGTGTTATTATAATACATCTATAAAGAATTTAATTGAAACAAATTAAAATAAGAATAACACCATAACCTACAAACCCAAGACACGGGAATCGAATATGGGACCTTTTGACTTAGTACGCCAATGCTTTAACCACTGAGCTATTGAGGAATAGCGTGCTCAGGGTCATTTTTCACTCATATTTATGAAGTCAAAGGTCCCTGGTTCAACTCCCGTGTCCAGGTGTAATTTTTAAATTAAAATAATATGATATCTAAATGCGGCTATAAATGTAATTAATAAATATAATAGCTTAGCTATTTAATCCATCATAACTATATGCCCAACCCTAATCATTGGATCTAGCCGAGTGATTATATGTTTAGAGTATAATCTTAATTTGATACAAATATTTGAAAGATATGTTTTGTAAAGTTATCCCATATTAATTGAATTATTTTAATGAGTATTCATTTGTAAAGATGAGGAGAAGGGAATAACTATTTTAGTAATTTTATAGGAATATTTTTATAAAACCAGTTCAACCTGTTTCAAGATGTCTCGGCAACTTGTCCAGTCCAGTCTGGTATTTGAGATTGAATTATCATTTCAGCTCATGTTTATCTCCTTGAACCCGCCTACTTGAAGTACAATATTAAACGGTCAATGTCTTAGATAAAATCATAATTTACAATTTATATGTAAGATAGAGTACACGAGAACAAGTATATAATTTAAACTTATTTATTTCAGGATTGATTAGAGTTTTTAAAAGCCAAGATAACTAATTACAAACACCGGTTAATATAATTTAAAAAGCTATACAAATAATTTTGAGCCGTGACATAGTCCAAAGAACTAACTAATCTATGTTTGTATCCGCTTACTTAGTAAATTTATGAAGACATTAAACCATATTGATGTTCCCATTTTACCATTTCTCTTTCTGTATATTCTCGAATTTAAATATTTTTTACTTTCAGTAAATTATAAATGTGTTAGAACAAATTAAATTATTTCAAATAATTGATTTCCTTTGATTCGCTGTGATATAATTAGTCATTGGCCACAGCTAAAAGAAAAAAATCTAAGTTATTATTATTAGACACGGTTAGAATATTCGTTCATATTTAATTGATGAACCTACTGTTACGGGTAAATGGCACTCAGTGAATTAAATAAAGTCTAAATTTTTGAGGATAAAAATATTTGTAAACTCTTAAGACATTTACTCATAATCTTGCAAATGGAAATATTACTTCATTCTAGGTTTTACAGAGCTATTACAATAGATTTATAATTTGTTGATCAGTAGTCTAATACACTGGTAGGACAACGCTTTCCCAAAACAATTTTGTAGACCTAATCCTAGTTATTAGATTCACATTTCATTATGAAAGTATCATATTCGTGAAAACGTGCTATGGTCATTTTATTAGAGTTTCAATATCCAGTGAAAGAGGACTAATTCAATATTTTACGTGATAAGTAATTATTTTCGCAAACCTTTAGTGAAGGAGGAATTCGCCCGGTATGCCTTTTCAGATTGATAGGGTCGGTCTAGGTAAACATTAACAATATTTGAGATCATCCCTTTGAGAAGGACATTTATTGATCATGTAAAGGGAGAGTGATTGGTGTAAATTTTAAAATGTCACATTTCTCACTCAGTTCAGTATAGGGCATATTTTGGAATTTGGGGATATTTTAGGGTGCTATTCTCAAATGTCATGGAGCTGCATCGACACAATTTATTTTATTTACTTTCCCTCGTAAATTTTTGGGTAAAATAAGTTAAGGTATATATTTTTTAATTTCGATTATTTTTTATTCTTTTGAAATCTATTATTTTTCTTTCTAATAAAATGTTTGTATTTTTGTAATACATTAGTATGGTAATCTAAAATTATAGAAATATATCTTTTTGTCATAAATCGTTTTTCCTCCAAGTTGGGATTAGTGAAATCCTGTGCAGCTTTATCTGGTTTGCATCCATAGTTGACTAAATATTATTTATAGCTGTAATCTTGTATAGTAAGATTTCCAGAAACTAATGTATTTCTCGTGACCATTCATACATTGTGGTGAACACCACTGCATTTAAACAATATTATGATATTTCCCCCAGCTAATTCCGGTATATTCTCCCATTCATCGGTTTTAATTTATAATGTTAACTCAAAGCTGAATAAGAACAGGATCCCTTTTTTCTAAGCAAAAATATGCAATTGATTAATTTTTTGAAATTAATTAATTCCATCCAGTCTTTTTTCCCTTAAAAACTGTTAATCATCTCGAGAAAAAAATCGCGTATAATGACTAACAAAGCTCATGTAAAATTATCTACCAAAGTCCAACATAACCTATGCAATTTATTCTTCTGATTAAAAGAGGTAGAATCAACAATGCTTCATTAATGTTCACAAGGAATTGTTCTTTCCTTATTCTTGGGAGTACCTACTTTATTTGTTAGTACTTGAAATGTTGTGCTACCAGCTAACTTAATATTTTAGAATCATCTAGTTGTATTTATTTGAAACCATTCTTAACGTAAAAAAATGAAGTCTTGAGTTTAGTGTTACTAGTATTTTCATCAAATAGAAGTAAGGTTTATTAATCTAGGATGGAAAGCACAGTTGTTTTTCTCAGACCATCTGATGTTTTATAATTAAAGATAAAGATTTAACGTCTGATATTTTCAACAAAAAATCACTATTTACAAAATTCTATTAGTTTTTAGTTTTGAAAGGTAGCAATCGTTCCTAAGTGGGATGGAAGGGGTCGCAAATAAAGGCCAGTGTTTTTGCACTTTTCATAGCAAATAATTTTTGTTCGCCAAAATAAATAACAAAATTCTCCAGTAGAAACATAGACATTAATTTGTTTTCACATGGTAATCTTATCAGTTGTTGAATATTAGCTACGGGCATATAAAGATTTGATGAGAAACTTTTTAAATAAAGAGAAAAGTTATCAAATTCCAGGACACCCTTGACAGATATTCAACACTGTTGAAGAAAATTAAACTCTATGTTTCTTCTGGAGAAATATTTTATTTATTTTGTCGAAAAAAAATTTATATAAAAACTGCAAATATACAGCCCTTAGCTCACAATCTCTTCCCTCCCACCGGTTACAATATGGCCTTATCTTATAAATTACACATTAGTGTAGACAAGAAATATTTTCTTACATTACATACTTGTAATTTCATTATTATGATTATTATTATTATTATTATTATTATTAGTAGTAGTAGTAGTAGTAGTAGTAGTAGTAGTAGTAGTTAGTAGTAGTAGTAGTAGCTAACATTATTTTTTCTTTTAAGCTTTGCATAGGTAAATGTTTGTTTACTTGGAGTACATTAGTAGTTATGTAATAATGGTCTTCACCATTTAAAAGAACATCAATATGTACAGGATTTATTTGCTCTCTCATTAAGATATGAATATTTACCTGCTTGAGCTAGCTTCTCTTTTCATGGTCTTATCTTTTACTCACAAGGAAAAATGCTAGAGCGATTGAACTTTTTGTGGGGCTCAGATATCATTAGTTGGGTACGTTTTAGTGCCCATGTACTGACCATCAGCCACCTAAACTGTCCAGTTTTGGGGAACTTTACTAGCATAGTGAATGTTGAGAAATACACTATCATTTTCGTTCTGTGGGGATAAAAATCCCCAGTGTATCTAGGCAGGTAAAATAATACTATATTTATTTGCCCATATTTAGGTACCCACTTCAGCATACACCTCTATCTTCTAGTTTATTTATGTGCGCGTGTGTGCGTGTGTGCATGACAATGGTAGTTTTGAATAAATGTATGGTCTATGGTAAAACTTGTTACACGCTAAAACCAACAAAGGGACATTTCCAGTTTTATTTTATATTGTTCATTGACAATTGTTAGAGAGTTAAAACGTTGAACTTCAGTAGATGTTCAATGATTAAAAAAAGACACGTTTGAACTCATAAAAGTGTGCCCTCTCATTACGTTCATTAGAGAGGCACACATGCAGTTAGGTAATAGGTGAATGTTTGCGCAATGGCTTTGAAGTGCTAATCTGACTCTAGCAGAGTTATTGGCAATCTCTATGATTATTTTAAAAGTAGTCTTTTCCAAATTAAAATTTATACAGAAAAACCTTCCAAGCATTATGGTACAAGAATGACTTTTTATATTGAAACACCCATACGTGAACATATACGCCAGGAATTGCGTAGCCTATTTGGCAATGAAAAGATGCAAGAAAGGGAGCTAGTTAACATCATTGATACATATGATTTCCTCTTTAATGTATCGTTATATTAATTTTAAAATAGTAGAGTTACATGATATTATTTTATTCTTACCATATCTGCCTATCTGAGGTGGGAGTGATCATTTATCTTTTTTCTACTACGGATCCCTAGATTTAGGATATTCTAGTAACCACTACTCTAACTAAATATTATGCTTTGATCTTCAATTTTTTATTTTCTTACGTGTGAAGTTTCTAACAAAACTCCCAGTAGGTCTATCTCCAACAAGCCAGTTTCCACCAATTCACTTATAAGAACATTACTACTTGATTTTTCAAAGAGCTCCCTAGCGACCAATTTATTTTATTACATGTATTTTTATACCTCTTCTTAACTTATTTACTTTCTTTCATAACAGTAAACTGATTGTTATGGAAATGGAAATGTTTAATAAAACAAGGTTTTCCATAGAGAGAAGTTTGCAAATAATTTTACCCTACTTAAATAAATGTATGATGAAAGATTAAATTTCAAGTTTTGAAGAGAATGGTCCCATAGTGTGTGTGGTTTCAGTTAAAACCTGCAACCTAACATACGATACTAAGATCTTCTACTACGAGCTACGACGTCAACACAAACGTAGACAGGATTAGGTTTCTGTCGAAATACACAGCTTGCTAATCCAAATTCAACTGATAGTAGGTTATTTTAAACGGCGTTAAAAAAGTAAGCAAGTGAAAAGGGCACAAGGTACTTCATTTGGGTCCTCGTCCAATCTGACGAGCATACCCGGTGCCAAACCACAGGCTTGAATGTTTCACCTGTCTGTGATGTATCGCTCATATTCGCACAATCCCAACTCTACTTCTCTATGGCCGGGATTTCTACCACCACATAAAACTTTCTGCTCTAGGTCCAAGAATATTTGGACCAGACCTGAAAACACCACTGCTGATGTAAAAAAAAAAAAAATGATGTAAGACTTCATATTTGTAACTATTCCTACCACCACATAGATACATAAGTGCATTATAACTATCGCTTAAGATTACCTTAAATTTGGGTTCCAAATCATTCAACATAATGTAGTTAGGGAGCTCGTCACCTTCTAATTTTACTTTACCTTTAATTTCTTAATTTTAAAATATATATCTATTTGACTCTACCCACAGAAGCTATATGCGAATTTAACACATACGATTTTAATTTTAAGCATAATGTAAAATATCCATGCGTAGGGTTATCAAACTTCTTATAATCTTCACTAACAATCAGTAACTTATGTTGTTATTCTTATTCGCTACTGAATTATGTTCTATAAAGGTGGAGTAGATTAACTACCCATGTACCATGGGCCCGTGGGGAATTTTAATTTTTAAATAGGTAGACGTGTGAATATAGTGCAATATATATATATATATATATATATATATATATATATAAATAAATATCATCAGTTTAAATCTTTCAATATCGGTACTCATATTGTATCACTTGAACGCGTGGGTGGGTTTGCCTCACAACTCCTGCATAAATGGAGGGTGGGTTGCCTCACAACTCCTACATAAGTGGAGGGCGGGTTGCATCACAACTCCTGCTTAAGTGGAGGGCGGGTTGCATCACAACTCCTGCATAAATGGAGGGTGGGTTGCATCACAACTCCTGCATAAATGGAGGGCGGGTTGCATCACAACTCCTGCATAAGTGGAGGGCGGGTTGCATCACACCTTTTTAAATGATACATCACACTCTCCAACAGGATATTGCTATAATAAAGTAGTTAAGTAGATTAGGATACAAACACAGCAGATAATATACCTCACCGCTTGTTTTAAACTAATATTATAAAGTATAGAACTATATCTATCAATTATACTTTTATTATACAATTATATATGTTAGTTATACATTTCTAATAATATTCTCAGGTACTTATATAAATAAACTAAATACTTGGAATTTAGAATACAGATACATTTAGAGAAACAACAAACTTATCACTTACGAAATTTCCAAAACATCAATTTCCAAGTTTTATATTATGTTTTATTGTTATTTTTGAAAAATAGTTAACTCGATTATAGTACCTTATGATGTACAGATAATTAAATAAAGTAACATATTGAGGAACTATTTTTTAATGTACAGTCATGAAATGTTATATCTTGTTCATTTGGCGAAAGACAGATAATTATTTCTAAATGTGTGATATTTCTTGATAAAAAAATAAAGATCTGAAATGTAGCATTTATATAAAATACACACATTTAAATATATTTTGCCTTTAAAGTATAAAAAAAGAAATATATTTATTTAATATACCTAAAAATAAATGTCAAATAACTATTTTAATATTTCAATACGAAGGAATGAATAAAGTACCCCTTATTCTGAAAATGATCTTTGCTAATTTTAAACCTCTTGCTCGTCTCTTCTTCTCTATATAACTGTGCATTGAATAAACATATTCAAATATTTAGTAAAAATATTAAAAGTAAATGATTTTGGGAGTTTATCATGATGTTAGCGTAACTATTGGGGATATAATTGTATATCTTTCTATGAAACTCTTTGTTTGATGATTTTTTTTAGTAAAATTAGGAATTACAACATGTAGACCAATACTTAAAAATAAAAACAAGCCGTTGCACTAAATTAAATAAGTAATTTCATCAGTATCCTATTTTTATTAAAACTAAATTTCGAAGATGTACCAATTATAATGGCGGCATATTAGGAACTGGATAATATAGTTTTATTTGTACTTTTTACTATCATGGTTATTAGATAAATAATCTAAAGGGTAGAAATGAGAAGGCTAGTTTAGAGGAAATTCTCTCGCATTAGCATACAGGACAATTGGGAATACCACAGTGAAGAAAACTACTCCAGATAGACCTAGTCGAGATTTGACTAATGGTGCGGGTGATAATATTTAAAATAAGTTGTAATATGTCAATAATTCATTTAAATCAATTTAGTCAATTTGTTATTTATGATTGATTTTCTTTGATATCTTGATTTTAGTATTTTTTTTAAAACTATTTAGACAAAATGCCCGAAAAAGGTTTTGCCAACCCTTCAGCGACTTATAAGACTAACTAATATTATTTTGGTAGCAAAAACTTGCAAATCAAATTATAAATAAGACTAAACAAATTTTATAAAACTATAAATTTATTTAGAAATATATTATTATTATTATTATTATTATTATTATTATTATTATTATTATTATTATTATTAGCACCGCGTCTTACTACCCGTTCGGGTTATACGCACTTACGCTAATTTGTAATGGTAGGGTGATTGTGAGATGAAATGGAGGACCTACAGTTTAACGTGAGATCCGAACCACGGTGGAGGCCTGGCATTCCACACATTCACAAGTTGTGGTTAATACACAGTCTTGTCAGAGGTGAAGGAAGGGTTTGGTAATAAGATAATTCTGTGCCGGTACCGGGGATTGAACCTCGGACCCCCAACACAGAAGTCGCCTTACTCCTAGACCACCAGGTCATCTAAAAATATACAAATAAATAATAAAACATAGTTCATAGGCACGAATTAATTGGTTTTAATTTGAATAGCCATTGCAATAAGCCTCTGTTCAGATAGCTTGGTCTTAAAGCCATAATTCATGAATATATATATATATATATATATACTAAAAAAAAAATATATATATACTAAATTGGGCTCACCTTTATTGAAAAGTTGTCTCAGTACAACAAAACTTACTGGAGTGAGTGCCTTTATCTAACACGGAAAGTCGTCTTTACTTGCTCTTGTTTTTAATCCCGCTCATAAGCCTTTATATGCTCACTGTACATTATCAAATTATTTATATTACACCAACATTGAAGCGTGTTGATAAAATTTTCATCAATTAAATCATACACCCTTTTATTTAGGTTTGTGTTGTTGTTTGATAGTTAGCATTAAGCATTAAAATGTCTAGTGTTAAATAGAAACTTATTTGCTAGTAATTATTGAATGTCTTTAGTTTATTATTAATATAAATTAATATTAAATAATTTAAAAGTCAGATACGTGGAGTAATATTTTCAAACAGTGGGCTGTCATGTATATGCTTTGTTAAACATTGTTAAGTTTAATATTTTTTCTTAATGCAATGCAAAGTAAATTAATAAGAAAAATAAATAGTATTTCACTAGGTCTTGTAAAAAAATAAATATATATATATCCCTTGCTTCAATAATGTACTCACTAGGTTGTAATATTTATTAGCAGCTTCTGCTTCTGCAACCTAATAGAATCCTCACTCTTGATGACTTGATGACTTGATGACATAATAAGTGAAAATGACGCAATGTATTTTATGATATTGATTTTTCTTAGACATACAACCCACATGACATTGAGCAGATACATGTTGAGACATCAATTTAAATGGTCTTATATACTAAGTTTAATCGAGTTTTCACAGCTATTGTAAAGAGGGGGTGGGGGGTGGGGGCTGCTAGAGAGTGTGGTCAGTTGTTTTGTGAAATACATGTTGTCTGATGTTTGTAAGGCCACTCGGGCAATGCTGCCCCGAAGATTGGGTCAAGCACTTTCCAGCTGGAAGGACCAGTTGAGTTGTTGGACATTTTATTAATAAAGATAATCATTTCAATAGTTGGCATTGTATTAATGCTTATCTCTTCATGTGATAAAATGATCATATAACTTAAGCTCAAGAACACAGCGCAAGGTGGAATGAAATGTAAAAATAAAAGAAAAAGTGAACGATAAGAAATGAATCGTATCAATGTGATTGATCTACATGTTGTCCAGCTCACAGTGTATATATATTAGTATTTACTCTCTGTTTACCTTGCTTGGCTCCATTATGATGTAGCATACATACGAGAGAGCTATAGTATAGTCACTTATTGTAAGAATGATACCTTACACTTACACTTTAAAAGAAGTGTGCACTTAGTTGACTTACCTTGGCCTACGCAAATACACCAATTACGCTAATGAGTTAGGGATGAATAAGGTTGAATTTAGAGGAATTGTACCCGCATTTGCACAGATTGGAAAAATATTTGAGAAAAGTAGCCTCAGTACACCCTAACGGGACTATGCGGACACCAAGAAGAAAAAACGGTGATTAGACTGTCAAAACATTTATTTTGCTTAGCTATAACCCAATAGCTTCTATCCTAGCTAGATGTACTAACATTGATTTTCCACGTACAGTATTGTGTCTTTCTATTTTCCTGAAAATGTCGATGCCGATATTTATTTACCCTCACTTCTCCTTCTCATAATAAGTGTCTAATAGTTTCCCAGGTGATCTTGTTATTAAAATACATTTGTTGTATGCGTTGCAGGTACGGAGATGATGGTTGTCCCACTTGTGACGTAGGCAATGTTCTTCTGGCTCGGCTAGGTGGAGATGACGACGATGCGCCTGTGGTGGGCGGGAGTGGAACTTCAACGGGCAAGGGTGTATTCTCTTCGTCCAGCTCCGCCATCGACAGTACGGGCAAGATAGCTTACAGCGCGCACGCGGGAAAACTTTGAACATGACATTCACTAAGAACACGATACATTTCTTAAAATAGAGTACATGACATTCACCCAGTTGCTGGATTCAACACTTTTGATCAATAATATATGTAATAAAAATAACATAATCGAGTTTTTTTTGTACGAATACCTTATTCTTAAAGTTGTTTATATTCAATCATGATTGAGACCTTCTTTTAATAGTTTGGTTATATAAACATAAGTATTTAAGGATATTTATGTATTTCTTGAAATTGATATTAGAATTCTAAAAAAAAAATCCCTTTTCCATAGAATAAACCAAATATTTTTAATACACAAATGCTTAGCTTAAGAAATGGAACATTCAATCCAATTTGAGTAGGAAGAAGCTTATCTGACAACTAAAGAAGTTACTAGATCTACTTTTACGTATCCCTAAGTTTATTATCTATCAAAATTCTACTATACTCGTAGAGTAGGTTTGTTTTGCAAATAAACAACCTATTTTCTATTACAATTAGTAATAGTGTCTATAAAGTTTTTTTGAAACCTTTTAATCCTATTAATTTGACAGTAATTAGTTGTCCAAGAAATAAAGAAGTTTAAAAAGGAATGAAAAAATAACATGGTTCTTTTAGATGGAAAATGTTTTTTAGGGTGCACTCAATGATATACAAAAAGTTATTATTAATTCGAAATGTGAGGAGTGAAGCAGGCATTTTAAAAACATAGTTTGGACATAGTACATAATTTCTGAAGCATTTTTCACACTGAATATTATTTTTAAGTAAAAATGGCAATTCTTAAAATGTATATCTCTATATCAAGAATTTAAAACAAAAAATATAAACTTTTGGACATTTATTAATTTTTTGTTTAAGTATATTTTTTATGTGATCCGTGGTCTGAGAGAGTAGTCATGACCACACCTATGACACTTCTTACTCACAGCATGTAAAATTTCTAGTTCCATGATCAGACATTGAAGCCGAAAAACGCTAGTATCTCTGCGTATTAGCACGCGGGCAATTCAAATATTGTAAGGAAGTTTGAACTATTACGTTTTCATCTGATGGTTTTAGGTAATATGGTTAGAAAATAAAATAATTAAGATGACCAAAATATGAGATTAAAATACGTACTATCAACTATAAAAATTGATTGCTCAGAATTTTTAAAGCATTTAAATTTGCCTATAAATGCATTAAATATGTTTTTTGATCAAATTTAGCTTGGTACACTGTGTGTGTGTGTGAAAGAGAGAGGAGGAAGGGGGGGGGGGGAAATGAGGGCGTAAATTTACTCAATCATTCAGGCTTTTTACAATATTGGTAATATTACAATGCTCAATTTTTAATTGCATGCCTAATTCAAAAATAAACTATTCCTCTTCATTTTAAATGTCCTTATATAGTTTACTGGTCTTTATATATAAAAAAAATATGGGTGTGTGTACTTATGTACGCGCGCGAGAAGTTATACTTCTTTGGCATCATTAAAAATAGTTTTTAATTGCATGCAAATAATTAATTACAATAAAATTATAATATTTAGTATTAATTATGTTAAATAATAATATTTTAATTTATATCAATAAATAATACATACGAATAGTTAACCTCAATTATATTGGAGCACTTGAAAAAGTCTATAAGCACAATTTTTTTCACTAATATTTACGAATGGTAAATAATATTAATCAAAATATTCAATTTAAATCACTACTGAATATAATTTATTAGCACATATATAATTCGCACTTGTATGAAACTAAACCACGTGTTGTGAATGTAGAAACTAGAAACATGTGGATAAATATTATATATATGAAAACAATGATCAGAGGCGACGAGCGTACCAACATGCGCGACTAACAGAGGTTCTATTTCTATTTTGTTGGTAGCTTTTCTTTTTTCGAGACTTAATGAGCGGTTTAGCTTCAACCTGTTACTTTTGTGTTACAGTGATGCGCGCGCATCTTAAAATTTCACTCTCATCATTTTTTAATAACGCGCCTAAAGTAGTATAACTTCAAAAATATTCAAAATGTCAACATATAGGAGTCAAATATGAATTCCTCTCAGACGTCGTAAGATAGTTGATAAGACTAGTGCCTTACCGCCCTCCAACTCTACTGCCAACCAAAGGATCGCGACCCCATTTGGGGTCATGATGTGCTTTTGGCGTGGTAACAAGACTTGTTGAGCTTATAGCTTTATATTTACTTTGTTCATTAATTAGAATGAATTTATTTTACTAGAGGTTGTTTACAATCAATAAACCTGTTTTAATTATTTTTATTATCTTAACAAATATATTCGTGACTCAACTAAATTACTACAAAATTTAGATTAGGCCTCTCTTCAAAGTGAGATGGTTAAAACGTTAACAGTTCTGAATTCTCTGATTACATAATCAGATATTACTAAAGGAATACAAACATGGGTATGTAAATAAAAGTGTTAAAAATATTAGAATTTATTATACAACCACATTTCCTTAAAATATACATGACCAACAAGCTTAACTCATGCTTTTTTTTTAAAGACAGTCATGGCCAAATTTCCATTTCATGACTTTAATGACCCTAAGGCTTGTTGGTAGGCCTCTTATTGCCAATGTGCCTAGGCGGGTATTTATTAGGAGAAAACTAGTTTAGATAGAAATGTCGTAGGCAAATTGGAAAAATGATATTATATTTGCTTATCAGCCTGATAACTTTTAGGCTTAATGCAATGAGCCCATGCAGCCTTAAGATATTATCAAAATTCACCTTTGTTCGCTTAATCAGTATAGCTGGTTCCAGGCTTATTGCAATACGTCCAAGCTAGTGATGGCTTACTAAAAAGTCTACAGCAGAGGTTCCCAAACTGTGGTACGTACAATTATTTCTGATGGTATGCCGTTAGAATCCAAACAGAACAAGCAAATTAAAGTCGTAAATAAAAGTTCTCATAAAATCTAATTCTGGCATACAAATTCTTGAAGAAATCTCAAAGAAATATGTACCTGTTAATGAAACTGTGTTTAAGGAATCAAAGTTTTAGGGCCAGCGATATACCAGTTGCAAGTGTATAGTCTTAAAAAAAAAGCATCAGAAGAAAAAGTGTGCTAGTAAGAAGGAAAACTAGCTGTGCACATCAAAATGTCACAGCAGTTTACCGTGTGGAAATAAATAAAAAAGGCTTATGTGTAAAATGTGAATTGACAATGATAAATTTCACAATGCACATGTAAACACGTAGATATCTTCTGTAAAGAAAAGGTAACTATTAAATTTGTAAATTTATTATTATTTTTCAATAACCATTACTTATTCATAAAAGTTTATAAGTTTTTGATTTTTTCCCTATAAATTACTCGAATTTGAGATTTTTAATTAAACCCTGCAATCGTACGGTACTTAGTAAGTTAATTTAAGAACATGCTCAAAGTGACCTGTTCTGTAGACCAGCGGTTCGAATGGCATAACACCCCTACAATTTCCGTAATTTGAAGTAGACACCACCGTTTGCGTGATTATGGCCCGTCTACAACCAAACGCACCCGCTTGTCGGACTCGCAACTACGCAATAACGTAATTTGGTCTGTCTACAATAGTAAACGCAAACACAATCGTATGTCGGAACTGTCGGACCCGCTTGTCGGGAGGAGATGAACATTGTCCATCTCTTGCGTTTATGTAGTTGCGTTGGCTTGCGTTTAGCCAATCAAAAAACAAATATGGATGGACTACTAAAATCAAAAAATTTGAAGTTAATTGGTCTATGACAAAAACGATTGGAAATGTATAGTAATGAATACAGGATTTCCAATTAAAATGATGTGTATTTATCCAGTTAAATATTTTTTAAATATTTATTTCTTATTTGAAAACATTAATATGAATTTGACTTTTATAGTCATCATTGATGTTTGTTCCTATTGGTTGAAATTACGTTTTACGACTTTTCATTGTAGACAGTCTATTTTGTATTTAATAAAAGCGTAATTACGAGTGCATTTGCGATTGCGTAGTTGCGAGTCCGACAAGCGGGTATGTTGGTTGTAGACTGGCCTTTAGTACAAGACTGTGTGGCTGCACCGGCTGCCTGAGATTGAATCAGCGTTGCCACCCCTACAACCACTGTTTGAATCTGTTTTCATTTAGGTTGGACAGGGTCATAAAATATAATATATTTATTAGATTTTATGAGGCAATTTTTGAAGTTATACTTCTTTAGGCGCGTTATGAAAAAATGATGAGAGTGAAATTTTAAGATGCGCGCGCATCACTGTAACACAAAAGTAACAGGTTGAAGCTAAACCGCTCATTAAGTCTCGAAAAAAAAAGCTACCAACAAAATAGAAATAGAACCTCTGTTAGTCGCGCATGTTAGTACGCTCGTCGCCTCTGATCACTGTTTTCATATGTATAATATTTATCCACATGTTTCTAGTTTCTACATTCACAACACGTGTTTTAGTTTCATACAAGTGCGAATTATATATGTGCTAATAAATTATATTCAGTAGGGATTTAAATTGAATATTTTGATTAATATTATTTACTATTCATAAATATTAGTGAACAAAATTGTGCTTATAGACTTTTTCAAGTGCTCCAATATAATTGAGGTTAACTATTCGTATGTATTATTTATTGATATAAATTAAAATATTATTATTTAACATAATTAATACTAAATATTATTAAATTATTATTGTTAAATATTTATTATTGGTTATTTAATATTTACAAAATAAAGAAATAAAATTATTTAATGATGCCAAAGAAGTATAACTTCTCACGCGCGTACATAAGTACACACACCCATTTTTTTTACGACTTTAATTTGCTTGTTTTGTTTGGATTCCCAATAATTGTACGTACCACAGTTTTGTAACAGTTACTGTAGACATTTTAATAAGCCTTCACTATCTTGGGCTTATTACAATAAGGCTGGAATAAACTAGGCTGATTGAGCAAACAAAGGTTCATTTCGTTAATAGCCTAAAACTGTATGGGCCCATTGCAAGAAGCCTAAAAGTTATTAAACTGATAAACAAATATACTATTATTTCCAATTAGCCTGGCTTATTGTAAATTGATGGCGCCTTTTGCAATAAGCCGGATTTTCCAATTCGCCCATGACAGAAATATTACTCAAAATAGTAAGATTTTATAATTAAAACTTAGCATGAATCCGATCATTGGACGATGATGGTAAAATCGGTAAGAAGATGATCGGCATTTTGCTAACCTATTATTAAAGCCGATATTTTGCTAACCTATTATTAAAGCCGATATTTTGCTAACGGGCATGTACTGTACATATCAGGTACTGGTGACTCATCATTAACCTCTTGGCAGGTAGTCTTCTCCTTTGTTCTCTTGCTAGTAGGGTGGTGATGGCGGGGGGGGGGGGGGGGGGGGACGGACACACTATTGACTGAGTAAGCAGTTACTTTTTTTCATAAATAACAGTGGGATGGGATCTCTTGTCTCAAAATTTCATTGGGGCTACATGGCATGTCCCAAATAAGAAACTAGACAACAGACACATACCGAGAACACGGTGTTATATTCTAATACGGGTGGTCCCACGTTGGAAGCCTATTTGTTACATTACGTATCTTGGCGGGCGTTAATAGTCGCCTATTAACCCCCACGTTGTGTCGCCATTTGTTACACTTACGTTTCTTCAGCCCCTTGTTGGAATGCTATTAGTTACACTTTTCGCGTTCCTTCCCTCATTGGACGTCATTTATTACACTTCGTAATATTTTTGATTATAAATGCCCCACGTTGTGTCGCTATTTGCTATATTACATAACAGAGTCATTCCGTAAATCTTTATTTCTATTACGCAACTATGTGCTTTACTTATAATGCCTCGTTCCTTATCATTAGACTTTAATAAATGATAATATATCACATAAAGTTTGATATCTGTTTATTCTTTAAATTTAAATCATATTGTTATTAATATTTTTTAATCGAAACACGATCATGTCGAGGGCCTAACAATTATAATCACTGATCGCTTAAAGCACGTCCATTCAAAACCACGACCGATTGCACAGTAAAAATACGGAGCTTCAAAAAGTCACATATATCTGAGTTCAATAGAAGCTTCTCGAAGGAATCTTCCTAACGGTAAATTACACACCTAAAAACCCAGAACAAAATACCTATTGCGTTTGGAAGCTTCTCGACGAGAAAATACTTTAAAAGATCTTAACTTGTCTGTATTACGTTAAAAGACATTAACATTTCTTAAGTTTAACTCCAGTAGATGCTGCCATCTTACCACGAGGCGCGAACTAGTAAATAATTTAGAGGAAGACGTGATTTAAGCGCCACGTAATATACTATATAATTTAAATGAAATAAGACGTTTATAAAATTAGGACGATATTCTTGTCAATGCTTTCACATACTTTTCAGGGGCAAATCAATTACATTACAATACCCCCCAAAGTGTATCTGAAAGTAGAGACTAGTCTTATACTTTTTGATACGCTTTGCCAAATAAAAAAAAAGAAGACATGATCACCTTTCGTACACCCTGTATAAGTTTTACAAATTTTACAAAAATTTCACTATTTTGAAACATCCTGTATAGTTTCACAAAATTTACTTAAAGTTCAATATTTTTAAACATCCTGTATAGAATTAACAAAATTGCATCAAGTTCAATATTTTGAAGTGGAAGTTATATGAATTAAGCATTAAAATAAAATGTATCAGTTATAATTAGGATTAACTAAAATAAGATAATCTAAGTAAAACATTTAGTATAATTATGATTAAATGAAATAAAATATCTAAGTAAGATGCCAGCCTAATTATAATTAACTGACATAACATAGTCTAAGTTTATTATATTAAGAAAATTTAATTTAATTGTTTCAAATCGAAGTGTCTTTTAATTAATTTTATCCAAGCAATTTGCATTTCCTTTATGTCTTGTCTTTTTTTAATTCTATGCAATCTTCTTTAAATAATTGTTGCACTTCGTTTCATGATCCTTCACGGATCCACTTTTGTGATTTTTTTCACACACTTAACAAAGGCTCTTAACACTTTGTTACACTTACTCTTAAAAGTCTCTTGGCCAAACTTGCTATATGATCACAAACATTTACAACTTTATGTACCAAACGGTCAACTAAAATTTGCTATATGAGCACCACATTTGCTGAAAATAGCTTAACTTAACATAAAAAATTAAAATAAACATAATTAACTAGTAAAACATATAAGTACATTGTTTAAATCATAGAAATGGCAATATACACATACATTGTCTAACAACAGAAAAATATTATCATACAGTATCATTGATTTAATTAGGATGACACTTAACCCTTAGTAAAACAAAATGAAAAACAACAACTCGATGCTGAATCTCTCCACAGCACAGAGAACCATAGTATATACAATCTCTAACAAGACCTTAGTGGTTTAATACAAGCTCACATTTTGAAATATTCTTATAATTAATTATTATTTATTATTATGATTAAAAATTTTATTTAAAAGAAAGTTGCTTTAAACTTGTGACATAATATTGATTTATTTTTATAACAGGCTCAATATAGGCTAACTCCCAAAAACTGGAACGTATCCTCAGGATACTTCCCGGCATACAGTGACCGACAATCCCATTTCTCAGGCCTTCAAAACACACAAGAGGCGTTCTCTTAACGGTCCAAACCTCGTTCAAATGTCTGGTAACCACAGGCGGTTCAGAACTCTGCTGACCCCTTGGCCCAGAAAAACTCTCAAAACTCTAATATGGGTGGTCCAGGTTCAATGCCTGCCCCCTAAAACTCACAATACTTAACTCGGATGGCCCAGGTTCAATGCCTGCCCCCTAACACTTACAAAATTCCCATAACTCGGGTGGCCCAGGTTCAATCCCTGCCCCTAAAACTCACAAGGTAGTCAGACCTCTGCGACAAAACTACTCTCTTGCCAAACGTCGAAGAATCCAAGTCCTGACATCACAACATGTCACTGTATAGCAGAAATTACCTGCCTCAACTCAATTGTTATTATAAGCTTGTCTTAAATTACTTGTCTGACCTGGTGCTTTCCGGGTACACCCCCACCCTCAACTGACTATACTTTGTAATAAATCCATTTCTACTCCTTCCTTCACCAAGCACTTCAGAGGATGCTTCCCTCCCTGAACTGACTATACTTTGTAATAAATCCATTTCTTCTCCTTCCTTCACCAAGCACTTCAGAGGATGCTTCCCTCCCTCAACTGACTTTACTTTGTAATAAATCCATTTCTACTCCTTCCTTCACCAAGCACTTCAGAGGATGCTTCCCTCCCTCTAATTTGTCATTAATAATGAAAACAAAATGAAGTACTTGTCCTTACTTTCCAGAGTTGGACTGTATTGAAATATTAAGGAGGGTCCTTCCATACTAATCTTTACAATGAAATGGCCCTTATTTACAAGGTTAAGAAGATAAAATTACATAATATACTAAGAGCTTGTTACTTAATAATTCTAATTACATTATTATTATTTCTCACCCCCTCTCCGATTCCTTAGCTACCTATTGTCAAATCCTATCAATACTCTTTCCATCTCCTTCACATTTTGGGCACTAACACTTAACAATACATTTTGTACCTGAAGAGGAAAGTGATTTGTTAGATGTTTCACCAACCTGTGTTCTTCCAATGGATAATTTAAATACCTAGCCTCCCCTTCTAAACATGAGAGCAAAATTTCAATTTTGTTCCTTTCCCTTAAATCCTCTTCTTTCCAAACTCTCTCAATTTTTTGCAAATATTGAGCCACAGATATTTTGCCCTTTGCTCCCCTATACCTAGGAATGAGTGACAAAGTAAGGTACTTGACATTTTTGGTTAAGAGATTGTGACTACTCCCATTTTTGTTATCTGTCCCCCTACCTTTGTTAAGTTGTACTTGATCAGCTAAGTTGTTTATTTTCTGATCTAAAGTGCCAACCGTTTTTTTGTTTTCATTTACAATTTCTTTTATCTCCACAATTTCTTTCCTTTTTATTTGAATCTCCTCATTAATATGTTCCTTAATAAATTGCCTATTAGCATCCTCTTGCCCTTCAATTTCTAACCTCACCTTTTCTATTTGAATTTCCAAATTGGATTGCACTACCTGAACAGCTGATTTGTTGTGTGCTATCTGTATATCCTGTGTTTGTATTTGTTTTTCTGATTTACTGGTTTCTTTATCTAATTTTTTCTCCAAACCCTCCGTTTTGTTTGTCACTGAATATATTTGATCAATTGACTTAAACTGTTCCTTTCTTAGATTCTCCTGCCTAACCTCTAAATTTCCTTGTTTTTTTTCTTTTTCTGAAACCCTGTCATTAATTTGTTGGATAAATTTTTGATTAATTAATTCTAAATTCTCAAATTTTTTATTTATATTCTTTGATTGTTCGTCGAACTTTTGGTTGAGTTTAGTTTCTAAAGTTTGTCCCATTTTTTCCAAATCCTGTTTATTTTCTGATGCAATTCGATCAATTTTACATCCGAGTTCTCTCATAGTTTTTAATATAACATTTAAAAGATCTACTTGTTCTACTGGTTTAGTCACCCTATCTTCCACTAAGGTTATTGTTCCCCCTACACTTTGATTCAGCGTTTGCAGGATTACTTCGTTACTTGCTACCTCCCCAGAGCTAGCCCCTACTTCCTCATTAATAAATGGCATTGTGTCTTCATCATCATACTCTTCAGGTTCTCTTATCACCTTGTCTGCCATGTTGAAAATTTAAATGAATTTTTCTTAAGTTGATCTATGAATTAATTTGTGTTAGGCCTTGACAAATTTCAAGTACTATTGATCTAAGAATTACTTTTTATAGTGAGAAATTTAATTTAAAATTAGGCCCATACTTTTATATTGTTAGTTTTAATTTGATTTGTGAAATCCCAACATATAGAAACAAAATTTTACTACCCCCAAAATACACAATTGAAATTAGATAAAAAAAAATTTTTTTTTTTTTTTTTTTTTTAATTAGAGTTACAGCTTCTGTTGACCACTTATCTGTTCTCGACGCTGTTTCTTGACTGCATGCCGTCTCAAAAAGGTCCTCAGTCCCGTTCCTTGATGGTGTGCCGTTGGTGTGCCGTCTCTTGCAGGTGTGCCGTCGGCGTGTCGTCTCTTGCAGGTGTGCCGTCTCCAACAGTCCTTTGCGCTGTTTCTTGACTGTGCCGTCTCCTTGGTGTGGTGTGCCGTCCTTTGGTGATTATGTGCCGTCTCCTGGTGTGCCGTCTCTTCCTTTAGCTCAGTTGACGCACCTCTGTCTCAGTTCGCGGTGTTCGTGCCCCTAAGTTGTAGCGCCATTTGTTACATTCTAATACGGGTGGCCCCACGTTGGGCGCCATTTGTTATATTCTAATACGGGTGGTCCCACGTTGGAAGCCTATTTGTTACATTACGTATCTTGGCGGGCGTTAATAGTCGCCTATTAACCCCCACGTTGTGTCGCCATTTGTTACACTTACGTTTCTTCAGCCCCTTGTTGGAATGCTATTAGTTACACTTTTCGCGTTCCTTCCCTCATTGGACGTCATTTATTACACTTCGTAATATTTTTGATTATAAATGCCCCACGTTGTGTCGCTATTTGCTATATTACATAACAGAGTCATTCCGTAAATCTTTATTTCTATTACGCAACTATGTGCTTTACTTATAATGCCTCGTTCCTTATCATTAGACTTTAATAAATGATAATATATCACATAAAGTTTGATATCTGTTTATTCTTTAAATTTAAATCATATTGTTATTAATATTTTTTAATCGAAACACGATCATGTCGAGGGCCTAACAATTATAATCACTGATCGCTTAAAGCACGTCCATTCAAAACCACGACCGATTGCACAGTAAAAATACGGAGCTTCAAAAAGTCACATATATCTGAGTTCAATAGAAGCTTCTCGAAGGAATCTTCCTAACGGTAAATTACACACCTAAAAACCCAGAACAAAATACCTATTGCGTTTGGAAGCTTCTCGACGAGAAAATACTTTAAAAGATCTTAACTTGTCTGTATTACGTTAAAAGACATTAACATTTCTTAAGTTTAACTCCAGTAGATGCTGCCATCTTACCACGAGGCGCGAACTAGTAAATAATTTAGAGGAAGACGTGATTTAAGCGCCACGTAATATACTATATAATTTAAATGAAATAAGACGTTTATAAAATTAGGACGATATTCTTGTCAATGCTTTCACATACTTTTCAGGGGCAAATCAATTACATTACAACGGCTCGTCCCGGTCTTTTAATATCTTTTAAGTTATATTGATAATCAGTAAGCCAACATGGGACAATTATTCGTCTTCTGAAGAATTTTAAATTTATTAATCACTGTGATTTAGCGAGTGGTGAAAATAAATGTCAATGCGTGAATAGAACATGTGGATTCCATTTACTGTAAACACAATGTGTGAGTTCTCGTCTTGATTTTTTCTACCTTATCTTGGCTTATTGATTGCAAATAAGTGTCAAAGATTTTCCCATTTGTTATATTTAAGGCGAGTCTGATGGCATGGTCATAACAGCAAGTAATGACCCCCACACGCATGGGCCTTATGACGAGCGTATGCTATAACGACAAAAAGTAAGTGCTTATGTCATTTTTTTTATTATCTAGCACCATGTCTTACTACCCGTTAGGGTTATACGCTTTCTGTCATACGGAAAGCTACAGAAAACATTAGCAAACAGCCACTAAAAATCATTGGACCATGTTGATGCAATCTTGGATCTACAGTTGAATGATGTAAGATTTTTTTTTAAGTTTTGTGTAACGTGAGAAGGAAGGTTATTCCCAAACTTCTGACTAACATCGGTGAAGTTCACACCGCAGTTGTTCAAATGTGTATACTAACCAAAGAGAGATGAGAATTATTTGGTTTTAACGGATTCAAGGGTGTCGTTTTTACTTGACCGAAGCTTGGTGGAGGAAGGCCAAAAATTTAGGCTTGTCCACAAATTTCAAGGCTACAAACAATGTTGGCTAGTGAGTTAAATGGTGTTCTAGTCCACTTTTCTTAGATCTTCTGAAGTTGGATACTGTTTTGTCTTTGACCTGATATCTGCGGCACCAACTAATGGAGCCTTAACAAAGTTCATGGACTAGTTAATCTCTCCTGAAGCTTCCTTTCCACCAACCGTATGGGCTGATCTTCTTCTACGCTGACAGGAACCAACATCGCATGCGAAGACTTCCACTCGCAACTAAGAGAATCATTTTATTTTTCTCTCACTTCAATTGCAATTTTCATCCTAGCCTTAATTAATTTTCAGATTGACACGAATATTAAGCACAATAGTATAATTCATCTCCCTACCAGTCCTCTAAATGCAAGAAAAATATGGCATTTCTTGAAAATCGGTTGATATAATAAAAGAACGAAAAAGGTTCCCGCCTTCAATTTATTATGATTGTGTCAGGTTACTATGTTAAAGAGATCTAGATGTGAGCTTTACTTTTGACTTTTCCTATTAGTTGAAGTGATTTTGAGATCGACAATTTTTCTGTTACTCCTACATTTTTTTTCTGAATAAATCCTGGTCACTCCTGGTTGGGGACGAGAAGTGTTCTAGATATTGCCTTGGTTTGAAAATATGGGGACGAGATCGGCAATGACCACCATCGTACCTGAAAGATTTTCTTGAGAGGGATTAAATTAGAGACGAGCCGTATCACCACCAAGTTCATAACTTGGAACACGATCACTCACCAGGAGGACTATAACAAATAATAGACCTGCGGGTGGATATGAATTTAGCCCCACCAATAGTTTTGCCTTACATTAGGTGAGGCTTACTTAGGTTAGGTTAGAATATACTAGGTTATCCTAGGTTAGATTAGCTTAACATTTTGTTGTGTTTTACTATCCATCACTTGCTGTTTTTCACTCAGCTTGATAAAACATTTACAACCATCCTAGATGGAGTACCATGACAGCCGGGGCCGAGTTAGTACACTAACACGCCTTGTTTAGAATTCCCAAGAAGGAACTTATGTCCCAAATGTGACGTGGGATTAACGCTAACCTTTTAAACGCATATAAACACGTGGCTCAATTGTGATGTGGGATTAACGCTAATCTTTTAAATGCAGGGGAACTCGTAGCCCAACTTTAATGTGGGAATAACCTATACCCTTTTAAAAGCATGTCATTACAGGTATACGTAGCCCAACTGTAATACGCCGGTTTTGAGAATATAAGAGGCCAGTGAGGGAGAGAAAGGGAAAATAGAAGATGGATTTCAGAGTTGTGAGTAGGGAGGGATTATCTTTGCAAAGTTATCCACAAAATCAACTAGCAAACAGTCTTCTAAACCAAGAGAGCAATATTTTAGGTAAGCAAAGACTGGGTAAGATTCAAGGGAAGCTAAAACAAAAGAATTTGAGGTTACAAAACTACATCATGGATTCAGAACTTATCTTATTTCAATACTAAAATTTATTTATCAGTTGATACTTCTTGAATTATTTTAAAATTATCCATGCTTATTTAAATTCCTACAAACTCAATGAACAAAATATTATTTCTGTTTTTATTCTAAAATTAATATATTTGCCATGATTTTATATGGAGCAATTTCAAAAGAAAATTCCTAAATAAAACTACAACAAACGGTAGTACGGTATCAGGGGAGTTAATTTAAAAGAGACTCGCTATCTTTAAAATGTGGTAGGACCAATGATAAAGTAAGTTTTTTTAGCTTAACTCTTTTCATTTAAACTTGTATAAGTAAACCTACCATACTGAAAAAAAAACTCATATGAGCAGTTGATATTTTAGTATTATTAATTCATATTGACATAAGCTTCAATGACCGCATGGTCTAACGTGCTACCCTCGTGCTAGACTAAACTGCGGAAGATGGGGGATCGGGACTCGATCCCTGTTGGGTACACTGAGGGTGTTTATTTATAAACGGTTTCACCCTCCCACCACGCAAATGTGGGTGCACTTCCTCTAAATTCACCCTTCCTATTCCCTAACACAATAGTGTAATTGGTATACAGGTGTATAACCCGTAAGTGTGACGTGATGATAAAAAAATACATATTATCTTTGTAATATTTAAGGTTGAATAAACCTTATGATCTGCATCGGTGATCGACCTAATTGGCAACAAATAATCGGCATCGGATGATATGATTATCTGAGTACTTGTATACAGTTCCTCATGAGGAAATAATTTGCAGTAGACTTATTCTATTTCTGTCATGATGCCTTTACTAGAACATATTTAGGAAGCCGATCAGAGTAATAACATAGATCCATATACACGTATCTAGGAATAGGCCCGATTCAATGTCAAATAATTGAAGATGTAATATGATGGGCATTTACTTAAAAATCAGCTAATTCTTTAGGTAATTACAGGATTGTGAAATATAATATGAAATCCTTTGGGTTAGCCCAGGTCCAAAACTGATGTAACTCTCCGTTAGGAACAATTTACGCTTATTTGAGAGAGTAGTTAAACATTTTGAGGAATGCTTTCACGTGGAAAGATCCATGAATTTGTCCTCAATTGGACACCCAAACCGCTTCGCTTTCTTATCCAAGCAATGTAATTGTTATGCCAGATATGTTACAAAAGACATAATATGTGGGAAGAGAGAAATTTCAGCAACCTAGCTAGAGTGCTGTTCTCAATTTCTTTCGTCTTCAAATAATGTGCTTGTGTTCTTTATTTATTTTTCCTTCTAAATTTTACCAACTTTATTTTACTTTTTTTTTTGTCACCACGTTTCACTACCCGTTAGGGTTATACGTATTTTCTACTAAAAGTTACACATTTTATACAAAGCTGAATTAATTTATGACAAAAGGGATTTTCTAATTTTTGGGGGTTTATGAGAGGTTACACAAACTCTTACCTGAAGGAAGAGGTTCTTTCGAATCATCGCTCATAGAAGTGCTTGGCTCAAAACAGGTACAAGTGGAGGTGTGCTTTTAAATTAAGTATTAGGTTCACAGAGCGAAAATTGTGCTTCACATTGTTGGGAGGATTTATGAGTTGAAGTAAGGGGCTGCTAATCTAGAGGTGGAGAAACATGGAAAAATGTTACATCAAAGGATACATCGCCAGGAAAGTAAGGTTTGTAATAACTGCGATAAAAGCATAGGATAGAAGGGTGTGGCCTCCACACTTAAACAATTACTTACAGGAGAGAGCGAATCAGAATATTTTGAAGACGTAGACACTTACTTCAGACCAACCCCTTCAATTAAATAAGTATTTAGAGTATCCTACATACTCCGTGTCCAACTCACAAAGACATGCAGATAATATAAAGTTTATTGAGACTCTCAAGTCAAATTAGGTAGTATCGAAGCCCGAACCCTCACAGTAAATTAAATAGGGTGGCTACAATACTTATTTTATAAAATTCCCTGACTTTTCCAGGTTTTCCAGGCAACATTTTTCAATTTTCCCTGACTAATTTTTTCCAGTTTTAATGGTGATTATGACTTGTTTTATTTATTATTGATCATATTTAAAAAAAAGTTTGTATCTACTAAACATTAACAATTTTATTAGTTATTTTAAAAATTAAAATGTTATTTTATTTAGGTATTATTAACTTTTTTTAGTGTTTAGTTGCGAAATTAATATGATATTTTAGACATATTATTTAATTCCCTGACTTTTCCTTATTTTTAGTTAAGTTCCCTGACATTTCCCTGTTTTCCCTGTCATCCAAAAATTCCCTGACTTTTCCAGGTTTTCCCTTTTTTCCCTGTCTGTAGCCACCATGTTAAAGCAATTATACTTTTGCTCTGATTGTTACTCATCCAAACCTTTCTAGTTCATACTTACATAATTTCTTCCTTTAAAAAGGATAGATACAAGCCAAAATCACAGTATTTTATTGTTTTACTAATTTCAAATATTAAAACACTTTGTAAAAACTAGAGCACCAAGGCCATAGTCGGGGGTGGTTTTGGGGTTTAAACCCCCCTCCCCCAAAATTTATTAACAAAATATATATATGGCTTTATTTATGGTTCAAACAATATCAAAATTAAGGTACAAGCACAAATTAGGGGGCTGTGTTACCATAAAAAGCACTTCAAATTGCTTCTAGAGGCGTTTAGTATTTAGAATTTGTCCTAGCCTCCAGCAGTTGTGGAATGTGTCCACCAACACATACTCCTCCCCCCCCCCCTCTGAAATTAGTGGCTGGCTACAGCCTTGTATAGCACTGACAAAAATTTGATATACATTGATTTACTATCAAAAATAACTGAGCCAATTTGAAATCTTATTGTAATCGAATCGTATAAACTACACAAAAATTTACATTTAAAATGAACGTTGATGTATATATTATTTACTGACTTTATTTAAGGAATAATCAACATTGCTACCATTTTTATTGTGATACAGTAAAACCAATCGACAGTTACTAAAATAATACCAAATAAAGTGACACAATGCTTATTATAAATATTATTATAAACTAGCATAACATTATAGTTGTAGCGTGAGTGCTGGAATAAGAAGACAACAGCCAGATAGCTCACTGCTCGAGGGCTTGACTTTGAAGCGGGAAACTAGACTTTTAATCTAGGACTGGTGTAGAAAGTGTGTAACCCACGACCCCCTTAGTATTTTGTTATCTCTACCCATGTGGATGATGAAGTATCTTAATTGAAATTACTACTTCTCATCTTGTGTACTTAAATAGCTAGTGTGTAGGCTATGTTGAGTAAGCTGTGAAGCACTAAACGAACAAAATAATAATAATAAGCAATTCAACCCAAAACATGTTATTCAAGCAAACAGTAGTTAAGAAAAGATTAAACATTATATTTTTTGTTACATTTTACGCCACTAAGATGATAACATTATTATAGAAGGCATTGAACGTATTTAAAAGTGGTTACGTTATTGATGAAAGAATATAAAATTAAATTAAAATAAAATAAGTTTGGAATAAAAAATATTAAGATAAACTAACAAATTAAATATTGGTTCCAGAACTTTGATTGCTATTTATATATATATATATATATATATATATATATATATATATATATATATATATAAACACTAAATTACTTTTTCTTAATATGTGAAGTAAAAAGTTGCCTTTATATATGGTTTGGATCATACGCGTTATATACCGTAATCTTGCCATTGTCGTTAATAGCAGACGTGGCTGTCTTGTAGCTGGTTTTCTTGCCGTTGACGTCAGAGGAGCCACTAGAGGAGGAAGTAAATACTCCGAAGGAATTTCCATTGGGAGGAGTGCCGCCACCGTCGTCAGAACTGAATCTGGTAGCTAGACCTGGGAGGACACCAACTGTTCCATGACCACCTAGAAATCAATTAGTAGCATAGTTTAATTCCCTTTTAAAAAATACCTGGCTCTTATCATCTAGTGATATATATCACGGGTCCTGACTTATTCTAAGGGGTATATTAGAGGAGATGTACCTAAATTCACGTGACAAGGCCATGGTAAACCACAGTGATAGATCACACGTGGAAAACTACATCTCAGACGAGATTTTAAACTTGACCTCATTACTGTAAATCCAATATTTTACTGATCGCATGACCATTTAGGTGAAATGAAACCCCTTTTTCATGCAGGAATGGTAAGAAAACATTTAGGTAAAATCTTTTGAGTACAACTGGCCGGGACTTGAACCCCGGACTACCCTTTACCGGTAAACTAGATAAATGAGTTTGGTATTTAGTTTACGTGCCCACCAGTGTGGCTATAAATGATTATAGACGAGATAGATACCTATTATTCTTGTGAGTTATATCTACATTTAATTAGGACAGAGTACGGAAAAAACACGCTCTCATTTCATAGCTACCAGAAGTACAACTACCACCTAAAACCACTCAAAAACATCAAACATCTACATGCTTTTAAAAACAAACAAATCTATTTTAATTAAATTAATATCTATATGAGACTCTCTTGTCACAAATTAATATTTTTTAATCTTACTATAAAAAACGTTAAAATCAGATTATCTTTAACAAAATTTCCAGAACAATTTATCAAAATAAATTAACTAATTGAATTAATATCAAAATCCTTGTAACAAAATGTTGATCAGAACCTTTGTGAAATATAGACTTTGTTTACTAAAATTATATATATATATATAGTGGGAGCAGGCAAAGTGATAGATAACAAAGTGATCGACACGAGAGGAAAAGGAGTAGACAGTCAACTGCTAGACATGAAGAAACGACGTGAACCAACTGATTGACATGAGCTGGACCATGTGATAAGACAGCCAACTGGTAGACAAAATGAAAACAATTATTTGTAAGTCTGGATGGATCAGGTGGCCGACACGACTTGGATCAACTTTTAGACAAGCTCATGTATAGGAGTACAAAGTGATAAACAACCAAGTGGTCAACACGATAGGACCAACTGCTCAACACACTTTGATATCATCCAGTTAAGAGTGTGCTAAGGGACAGAACAGTTATTTCAATACGTGATTGTCCTTGTATACACTCAAATAATCCCCCCCCCCCAAACCCGTCAGCTTAAGGTGCGGCAGAAGAGAGCGCAAGTATTTTTGTAATTTTTATAGAATATAAATTTGTTGGCCAAAATAAATCAAATATTTCTCCAGTAGCAACATAGAGTTTAGTTTTCTGCTCGTGTTAATATCAACAGATCATGAATATCTGTCAAGGGTGTCCTGGAATTTTGTCAAAACTTTTTAAATAATAAGAACAAGTTGACAGATATTCAAGATTCAAGATTCAAGATTCAAGATTTGTTGATATTAGAATGTGCAGAAAACTAAACTCTATGTTGCTACTGGAGAAATATTTGATTTATTTTGGTCAAAAAAAAATGTATGCTATAAAAACTGTAAAACTACTCACGTCCCGTTCTGCCGCACCTTAACCTCACACTTTTTGACATATTTTTGTAGGGTTTGCTAAAGTAAGAATGTAGGTGAGAATAACTCGAACTAATGATGACCTTATAAAAGAATATCACGAATTGAACAGTCGCAATTAATTCTGCAACGCTGGCTGCGACATTAAAGAACAGTGAGCGCTGGTCCCCATGTATGAACTATCTTATTTTTATATTAATAGATTAGAGGTGAGGAGGGTATAATTTAGAGAAAACATACCCACTTAGTAATCGGCAATAAGCCACAGTAAAAAGGATTTTTATTGTTTTTCAAAGAGATAATTTTAAATATAGCCTTTATATCTAGTATTACATATTTTTAATTTTTAGCACCACGTTATACCTACTAAAGAGCTACTACCCGTTCGTATTATACGCCTATATACTAACTACGCTAATGTGTTTAGGGATGAGCAAGGTTGAATTTAGAGGAACTGCACCAGCTTTTTTGTGGAGTGAGAGTGGAAAACCATTTATGATAATCCACCTTCAGTCAACCGACTGGGATCGAACCCCATGAATGGTCTCGACGTTTAAGGTGCCAGGGGGAGAATGATGGATAATTGTTTAATACCGTTTCAAACCATTTCAGAATATTTTGAGGGATGGGTGGTAGGCATATCGTTTAAGGTACAAGACCCAAGCTGTCAGGTATTAAAGTATTGGTGGTAAGATTATGGATACATCGTTTAAGGTGCAATATCTAATCCATCAGGTATTAAGGAGCGGGTGGTAAGATTTTGGATACATCGCTTAAGGCAAAATATCTTAGCTGTCAAGGTTTAAGGACCGGCTGGTAAGCGGGGTGGGTGGTAAGAGGATGGATGGGATCAACACGGTCATGATCGAGCCAGACTACCTCTGGCTCAGGATGATTACAGGAAGTCGTATGGCTGAAAGGAGGTAAGAGCACATGATGGGGACTGGAAGTTGTGCAGTTTAAGGCTGGAGATAGGAGACTGGGAGGAGGGGAGAGGCTACAAGGAGAATACGGGAGGGAGGCTTGAATCTAGACTCAAAGGAAGAGGGGGCTGCAAGGGGCAGAACGATAAACACAGGGACATAAGGTACTCTTGTGTAATTAAGAGCCTGTTAAGGCTAGGTTAGAGGAGAAAGTGATCCGCCCAATTCAATGTGGTGGATCAATATTATTATTATTATTATTATTATTATTATTATTATTATTATTATTATTATTATTATTATTATTATTAGCACCGCGTCTTACTGCCCGTTCAGCTTATACGCACTTACGCTAATGTGTAATGGTAGGGTGATAGTGAGGTGAAATGGAGGACCTACAGTTTAACGTGGGATCCAAACCACGGTGGAGGCCTAGCACTCCACATATTCACAAGTTGTGATTAATACACGTCTTGTCAGAGGTGAAGGAAGGGTTTGGCAACCAGATAAATCTGTGCTGGGACCGAGGATTGAACCCCGGACCCCCAGCTCAGAAGTTTGACACTTTACCCCTAGACCACCAGTTCACTTGGATAAATGTTAACCTTATGGGAGAAAGTGGTCCAGAACTGTCATTTCATCCCCTACTTACCATGTTTTAACTTTGTTAGTTTTGAAATAACTTGTCTGTCACTTGAGCCACTCTTAAGTTGATTTATCTTGATATTTGTTGAGCAATTGGTCCCCGTGTCGGCCGATAGACTGTCTATCACTTTGTCCTCTTATATGGGAGCTTGTCTATCACATGGTCCAGCTCGTGTCGATCACTTGGTCCATGTCGTTTCTGGGTGTCTAGCAGTTGGTCATTTTACAGATTTGTTCTCTCGTGTCGACCGCTTGGTTGTCTATCACTTTGTACTCCTATACATGAGCTTGTCTAGCAGTTGGTCCAAGTCGTGTCGACCACTTGGTTGTCTATCACTTTGTACTCCTATACATGAGCTTGTCTAGCAGTTGGTCTTCTCGTGTCGACCACTTGGTTGTCTATCACTTTGTACTCCTATACATGAGCTTGTCTAGCAGTTGGTCCAAGTCGTGTCGACCACTTGGTTGTCTATCACTTTGTACTCCTATACATGAGCTTGTCTAGCAGTTGGTCTTCTCGTGTCGACCACTTGGTTGTCTATCACTTTGTACTCCTATACATGAGCTTGTCTAGCAGTTTGTATGGTGTTTAGGTCTATAAATCAACTTAATCTAATAAAGAAACATTAAATTACGTACTTAATATAGTACTGTCTGTAAATATAGTAAATGCACATTCCTTTGAACTGTAGTAGAAAATTCTGTGTAGAGGTGTGAGTATGTTCGGATATTAATAATGACTGTCCAAAAGTGACAAAAAAATGAACTATTTTAAAACTGGTAATAATACAAAAATATAATGCTAGTGTGCAAATAAAAGGTAAAATTAAAATATAAAATTTGATAAGAGCCTCAAAATATATTAAAACTGTTAAGTCTACAATCACCAATTCCTATCTGATAAAATGCAGTTCAATTTTCAAACAATATTTAGACCGTTCTATAACGTTTTGAGAGATAGGTGAATAGTGGTAATAAAAATGCTTATAGGACCAAATAAAAATTATCTACTGATACTACTAAGTGGTAGATTATTTAACAAAAGCATTTATAATTTTAACTGAAACAACTTACTATGAAGATAAATATAATTTAAACTACTAAGTTTGTTGCTTAAAATAGCTTATATTTAAATTTGGAATATTCTTTAAACTTGACAAGTCACTGCAACAATATGAACATTTGTCTTGCTTTGTAAATGGTTTAAGGCATCAATCTCATTTTAGACAAGACTACCGATGACTGGGAGATCAAGGTTCGTATCCCAGTCGGGTGTACTGAGAGGTTTTTAAACTGATTTTTCACTATCCCTTCACCCAAATGAAGGTACACTTCCTCTAAATTCACCCTTCCTCATACCTAGCTCAATAGCGTAATATTAGTACACGTACGTATAACCTGAACACCTGAACAGGTAGTAAGACTCAGTGCAAACAAACATCAAATCCTCAATAAGGCCTTAACCTAAAGATCAAATAAATTCCTTCTCTAAAACACTACAATTACTATGTAGAATTAAAAATGAGTGTTAAGCTCTAAATTAGTGTCAGGCAAGTGACGTAATTATAATACTATATCTACAGTAATGTTATTTTAATAAGTCGATTCAATTTAAAATTATATGCATGGTACTACATATTGTTGAATTATAATGATTTTTTTCCTACATTTTTTTTTTATAGAAGCAAACCAACATCACTTATTAAAATAATATAAACGACAATTCTACTCTCCCATAAGAATAACATTTTATCTTTCACATTGTGGAAGTGGGACAAAAAAACTCAAAATGAAATTAAAATAGTCATTTAAAACCGAATAGGTCATGTGATAGTGAGAAAATATAAAAAATCACAACCAAAATAATAATCATAATATTAAACAATAGAACAAGAAATCTAAACTTTGAATAATAAATCAGACCCAAAATTGAGGTATATAGCCCTAATATCTACACATATATAATACAACTATAAATCTGTATGTACGTTCGATTTGTCTGTTTGTTGCCATTCAGCTTAGAAAGTACTCATCGGATCGAGACGGGACATCTTCTGTTGTACTCGTTATTTCTCAGGTAACCATGGTAAGATATATAACATCACGATAGCTTATCAACAAGCAAAGTAGTGTATAATAAACCAGGTGTAAGCAGTGAACATTCGTTGCGGCTGGTATTGCGGGTACAGAATTTGACAAGTGATAGGAACAGTGGTGTGGACGGGGATGAGGTGTCCTATTTATTCTTGAATCTTCGTACGCACGTAAAACACTGCTTTAGAATGTCGTTTAACGCGAGCGAAGCCGCGGGTAAATGCTAGTAAGAAATAAAATCCATATAAATTACTTCAGAATCAAAGTGATTATGAATACATTAAAAACTTATTTTTAATTATTTTAGTAAAGCGTCTTACTATCCTCTACACGACTATGTACTAATTATACTAATGTGCTAGGAATGAGGACGGTTTGATTTAGAGGAAGAATACCCCCATTCGATTGGAGGGAGAATGGAAAGCTATTTAGAAAGAAACACCCTCGTTACACCCATCCCAGAATAAAACCAAATCTCTGCGTCATCATTAGCCCAGTTTATAGTGAGTAACTAATCCTGTCGATTTTTGTCTAGATGGAAGATGATTACAAACCGCTTTGGGAGTGTTAAATCTGTTATGGAGGAACGTGAGGCCAAACCTAATTTAGGCACTACCTTACTAGATTCTTAATAAAGTATACATTTGGAAGAAGTGGTTTTATTCTCTTATATTAAGTGACTATATTGACAATGGTAAGATTTCTCAAACTACTCATTTGCAGGTTGGAATAAATAAATGATTCATTACCATCTATTAATTATAATCTAAAAACGTTTAAGTGCTAATAAATCATTAAAATAAGCTACTTATTTAAGCTATAAAGTAAAATTATTGTTGGTATAACATTTTCAGAGTTGACATTTTTTAACTTACATGGTCCTGTATTAAGTTATTTAAGAAAATCAACTAAAAATTATTCAATTCGATTTTTTAATTGTTATTTTGGTTTCTAAGATGGTAGCTGAAATATTAATTTGAGGCTATATTTTAATTTTATTGACTGAGTGCAGTCAGCCAAGGTCCTGTTTAACTCGACAGTTTGGCATCCCATCCGTATGTCTATTTGTTTTGTGATTACTGCTAAACGTGTTGACCAATTTTAAAGAAATTTGTCAGAAACATTAAATGACCCTAGGCCGAATGACATGAGTAGATTCTTTTAATTTACATTTATGGCGAGACTGACGTTTAAAACCACGTGAACAGCGGCAATACCTTATTAATATAATTTACTATTGAATTTAGTTTTCATTAGTTTTCTGTCTAACTTGATTACCAAGGAAAACTATCAACTTCAAATTCTAGGAGATATTTTAGAAGAGGTTTTGATATTAAATCCAAAGATCAATTTTAACTCTCTAGTAACGATAAGAACATGCAGCAAGTAAGGTCTAGTGTTTACAGAACTACTAGTAGTTTGTGGTTTTTTCCAGATAATAAGTGTGAAGTATTGAAGTAGGCCTCTACTTAAATAATTCTTTTTGTATTTAGTTACACTAAAAGGCTAAAAATATAAATTAGCTTAAAATAATAACAAGAGTAATAATATTCCGCGATATTTTAACTAGAATATTTTACCTTGGGGTGTAATATTTGCCGTGGCGAATGCTCCAACATTTTCATCATTTCCTGGAGTTCTGATGAAACCCTCATTCACATTTGGGTTGCTATTACCTCCAAAAGCTTCTGGGCTTTTGAAGAATCCAGGACCAAATCCTCCAACTCTGTATTCAGGAATATATGGATTGAAACCAAGGCCTCCATCATTTCCAGAACTACTTGACGTGCCGAAATTGCCATTACCATAGCTGCTGTAAGCAGATTTATAGTCAACTTTGATGCTTTACGCATTGGGAACAGCATAGATGGAGGGTGATAAAACATAAATTCGTACTGCTCTTTTTAAATTCTACACATTTGAACTGTACACTTATCCTTACATAAATTAATAAAATCCTTTCAGTTTCAAATGTAGACTATTGTTTTCAACTAGAAAGGTTCAGGGCGTATTGCAGTTGGGCTACTCGTTTACCTGCGTTTAAAAGGTAAGTGATAATCCCACATTACAAGGTGTGTTAATGTACTAACGTGGCCCTGGCTGTTGTGTCACTCCATTTAGGATGGATATAAATGTTTTCTCAGGCGGAAAGAAAAACAGCAAGTGATTGATGGAAAGGCACAGAAAAATATTAATCTAATCTAACCTAATCTAGCCTAAACATCTAACCTAATAAAAGGCAAAAATATTGGTGGGGATTTATTCATATCCACCAGTAGGTATATCTGTCATAGTTCTCCTGGTCAGTGACCGTGGCCCCACTAAGCTATGAACCTTTGGGGCAAGGGGTCTGGTGGCCCAACTGAGCTATGACAATAATCCTCCTGGTCAGTGACCATGGCCCCACTACGCTATGAACCTTTGGGGCAAGGGGTCTGGTGGCCCAATTGAGCTATGACAATAATCCTCCTGGTCAGTGACCATGGCCCCACTACGCTATGAACCTTTGGGGCAAGGGGTCTGGTGGCCCAACTGAGCTATGACAATAATCCTCTTGTTCAGTGACCATGGCCCCACTACGCTATGAACCTTTGGGGCAAGGGGTCTGGTGACCCAACTGAGCTATGACAATAATCCTCTTGTTCAGTGACCATGGCCCCACTACGCTATGAACCTTTGGGGCAAGGGGTCTGGTGGCCCAACTGAGCTATGACAATAATCCTCTTGTTCAGTGACCATGGCCCCACTACGCTATGAACCTTTGGGGCAAGGGGTCCGGTGGCCCAATTGAGCTATGACAATAATCCTCCTGGTCAGTGACCGTGGCCCAACTAAGCTATGAACCTTTGGGGCAAGGGGTCCGGTGGCCCAACTGAGCTATGACAATAATCCTCCTGGTCAGTGACCGTGGCCCAACTAAGCTATGAACCTTTGGGGCAAGGGGTCCGGTGGCCCAACTGAGCTATGACAATAATCCTCCTGGTCAGTGACCATGGCCCCACTACGCTATGAACCTTTGGGGCAAGGGGTCCGGTGGCCCAACTATTATGCGCCGAAGATCAGAGTGGTCACATTGTCATCAGACTTATATCAAGGACTTTTATGAAATGTCAAGACTATCATTAATATTTAGGCAATATGGATACATAGTTTGACCCTTATAATTTGGTGTCACAATGCTACGTATATCAATGTTTATTTAGTCTTGAAATGGAAATACATTTCTTAGAGAAATAAATGATGTTGCGTACCCACAGAATTTCTCATTCCTTTACACAAAAATGGGGCCATTTTATTACTAACCGGAAACTGGGCCTACCCTTAGTTTACCCTGTAATGTAGCAAGCTTCTTAGAATGTTTCAACTATGGTATGGATTATAAGATACGGCCATATTGTAATACATCAAGGCAATACCGCTACTTTTCAAGGTAAACGGTGTGTGCCTTAAATGCCCCATGCAGGAAAATACTCTTTACAAAAATATGAAAATAAAGAAAAAAACGAAAACAGATATGGCAGTATATAAATTTGAAACAAAAATAAACCTATCCCATGAGTTTAGCCACAAACTGAGTGTACAAACGGATGGAATTTATTTACGAATCAATTTCTGTCTAATATTGAGCATAATATATGTGAACAGAAATAAGGTACGGTACTTGGTTGCAAACATATAATGAAAGAAAAGCATAGCATTACACCAGAGAATATACATGGAATAATAATACATTATTACAGAAACATCGTTATTATTTTTTCTGTGCATTTTAAAATCACCATTTCCAAAAGCTATATTTAAATAAATATATTTGTCTCTAGCTCGGAAAGTACCATTGTTTCATTAACACATTTTTTTTTTCAAATAAAGATTGCTTAATCCGTAAGACCCCTACAACTTTTCAATTTTAAGTTATTTTGTATCACAAATAGTTGCGGAGATATGATCAAAATTGGTTATTTAAGGATTATTCGTGGTAAAAGGAGATGCGCCATTTTGTTCGTAATGTTAAACAATACCTAGATATGAATGGTAATTATAATATTTATAGCGGATTTCGAGAAAGTTTATATTTCTCTTTTTGCCCTTAAGTTAACTACCCTTCATTTTAAATTTAAATAGCTAATTTAAAAAATTCTGTAGAACCCTATAAAAACCTGAACACCAGACAATAGCCCGATCAGTGAAATATTTTTGGCTCTATAGGCCAAGATACAGACAGATGCACGCACGAACATATGGAAACTACGTTTTAGGATTTAGGGGCTCATAAAACGCTAACATCCATCAAAATCTCAAGTTCGATTTTATATTACGATCTCAATACGTCCTCTCTTGTAATAAAGTATAAACGTGTTCACGAGAATATACAGGCACATTATAAAAACAAAATAATAATAATTACTCAATTGCTTACTCTATGGCATTAGGAGCTTTAAAGTTCATTTCCACACTTACAAAAGTACGCCACCTATCCCAATCTTGAGCTAGTTCTATCCGGTCCTCCTCATTACACTCTATCCCTTATTGAGTTGGTTATATCCAATCCTCCTCTTACACCCTATCCCTATCTTGTGCTAGTTCAACTAGTCCTCATTACACCCTATCCATATCTAGAGCTAGTTATATCCAGTCCGCCTCATTACACACTATCTCTTTCAGGTCCATTCTTATCTTATCTTACCATCTGCGTCCAGGTCATCCCAAAGATCTCTTCCCATTGCGTTTGCCAGTCAATACCCAAAACAAGGTTCTAGATTCTCCCATTGTTTCTGCATGTCCTGCCCACGTAATCTACGAGGATTGATTATCCTAACAATCTTGTAATGAGTACAACTTATGTAACTCATAGTTATTTAATGTTTTCGAACACCCTTAATCTCTTTTCGTCATGTAAGGTAAGAGTCCAAGTTTCACGCGCATAAAGAACAATGGTTAAAATTATTATTAGTTTGTTTATTCTGAGTTTTACGTTCCTTGAAAGCAGGAGAGGTGTCAAAAACTTACTGAGAGAGTAGTATCGTGCATTTCCCGACTGTATTAATTTTTAAAATTCCATTCTAATATCCTTATTGCTAGCTAAAAATTCTTAAATATTTAAGCTCATTGACCTTGTCAAATGATATGTTTTTCGAAGTAATCTCTAAATTAACGTTCCCAATTTTTGTTCTCTCTGTGAGAATTTACGTAGTATTTTCAGCTTGCACTACTATACCTATTTCATTATAAACCTCTAATAAAATTTCCACATTTCTTCCAACAGCTTCCTTACTAACACCCAACAATTCTTAATCACTTGAAAATCCTAATAGCTGCATTATACTGTTGAATGTCAACCCTTCCTTACTCTCATGCATTATCCTAATAGAAATCTAAAAAGTAATGGGGAAAATGCATGTCTTTGTTTCAACCCAGTATGTATTTAGAAAGTATCTGATAAGTGACATCCAACCCGTACCCTGCCATGCGTATCTGTAAAACTTACCTCAATTAGCTAAACAAGACTTTGGGTATCTCAAACTTTAATAAAATTTCATGTAATTTGTTTCTTTTAAGATAATCACAGGCCTTTTAAGAATCTATCTATAATTTATGAATCGTCATATTGTTTTCCCACTTTTTCATTATATTTGCCAACGTTTTAAAAGGAGTACTAATTAACGTCTACTCAACAAATTCTAGGTTTCATACTTTGAAACTAAGTATGACAAACATAGCCATCATCAACAAAGCTATGTTTAGCTTTGGGCTACCCCAAATTTGGTTTTCGGCTTAAAATCTGTTTACGCTAAATATTTAGGTTATTTAGTGTTATATATATAGTATATTTTAAAAAAATCAGTCATTAGAGTTATTGATAATACATCTAATTGAATATTTCTTCGAGAGACACTATTTAGTTTTCTCACTAATTGTTGAAGGTATATTTACTTTTTTAGACTTGAGTAGTAACTTAATTTTGTGTATTTCTGGTTTGTGAACATTATCTATTTTTGGGTTTTAAAGTGGTTAATTTTTTGGAGTTTCCTTTTATTTCATTTGTATATTATTTTATTATATTCTGTTATGTATATTTAGTTGTATAAGTGCATAGAATAAATGATGTAATAATAATAATAATAATTTGAATGTAAAATTAATAATTAATGCGTGCTATGAGTGCCATGTGAATACGACAAAAGTGTATGCATTATTGGTCTATGCTTTACTAAAATTTCACGTAGGCTGATCCAACAGTACAAAAACAAAACAAATTATAGACCTTACCTTTGAGCGTAAGAGTGTTGCTGAGCAAGGGCCTGCATTTGACGAAAAAACTGTTCCGAAAACCTTGCAAAATCAAAAGGCATAAAAGCATATGGGTTGTGAAAGGGATAATTGGAATAGGTTTGGGGGATACCATAATATCCCATAAATTCGGGGAAGGCATCTGAAAAGGAACCAGGTCCAAAACCATTACTCGAACTTGAACTTCCATAGCCTCCATTGGAGTATGATCCACCTGTGGACACAAAATATATTGAAAGACAGATAAACAACACAATAAATAGTTGTAAAAATTATTCCAAATCTTATTCTTATTATTATAGTAAGTTTATAAAGTCTAAGTTTGTAAAAACATTGTACAAGATGCTTAGGTATTTTTTCTTATGATATATCATTCCAAGTTGAATCATTAATTAGCTGTAATACATTTTTAAAACAGTGCAAGAGAAATGTTCAATGTATATTACGGTTACCAAATATACCTAACTTTATAGCCTATTAATATATTAAAAATATAAGTTATATTCAAATAATACTTCTGAAGATTATGAGTAAAACCCATCTCAATGTATTAACATTGTTTATGGGTGATAGATTTTAATGTTTATGCTAGTAAACAAATTAAGGTGGTACGTTACACAATAAGCTAACTTTTGGGGGATATTGCAAAAGTGTTACGACTTATGAGTGGTTGATGTAGCATAGCAGCTGTAGTTAAGGACGATAGACTTTGACATAAAGGCTATCCACACTCTTTTTTTCCTATTTTTCAATGCCAGTGAAAATGTGACAATTTGGATATATATTTGTATATTTCAAAATGTGTTGATAAAATTTAAACCAGTTATTTGTTACAGTCCATTAAACTGAATAAAAACTTTATCCGATTAGAGTTACTAAACGCTTTTATGCCACTTCTTATAAACATGTTTGAAATTCTTTATTTTATTGAAATTTAGACATACATTTTGTGGTGAGAGAAGATGCAAATCTAAATAAAATAAGTATTGGTGAATGATTATGTGTATTTCAAGGTTGTCTAAAATTCGTATCGTTGGGAACATGGACTAAGGTGTTAATTTCATCTTGCCTGGTTTTCCGTGGCCAAGGAGGTCATTTTAGAAACCTAGCCAGTTGTACTGAGAATTGACCACTAGGAAATCTCCAGCACTATAGCAAGTCTCAGATGTTCTAGGACTGTCTGGAATTTAATTGCTAGATTATTCATCAGATGTTGTTGATAGCACAAGAGGGAGTAGTCCAAGTCATCCGAATAACTTGATTCTGGGGATAATCTTGGCTTCTTTTTGGTACGTCCTTTACTTGTTTTAGGTTCTGGTTCTCTTGAAACTGGATTACTTGAATCACTACTTTGAATTCCTGAAGGTCTTGGTTCAGAGTCAGCCACACATAGTTCTCCTAAGTCCGTCCCTTAAAAACTTTTTCCAGGTGTGACGCTAAGTTTTGTTCTCTTCTTTGGTTTCTGGGCAGTATCAAACTGTCTTAATGTCTGCAACAGTTCTTTGAAAGTTTCATCAATTGCTTCTACCCGAACCGGTTCTGACAATGGTGTCTGTATTCCTGATTGACTTCCACTTCGATTACTGTTACTGGTACTAGTGTCTGAGCTTGGCTACATCTGAAGAACTTCAGTATGAGCTAAAGGCTTAATGCCACATTTTTTGAAGCCAGATTTCACGTTTTCCTCCTTAAGAGAATCGCACAGTTTTTTCAATAGCCTAGGGAACTTATGTTTGGGTACAGTAGCTTCATCTCTGCCTGGTCCTTTTTTCCATTCTTCAATGATCTGATGCCAAGAGATATTCAGAGTCCTGAAAAATGCCACATCGAGTGGTTCGGGGAGATGAGTGGAATAAATGGGTAAAAATATAAAATCAATGTTCTTTTCTTTGCAAAGAGTGATCAAATCTAACAACAAATGAAATGACAAGTTGTCCCCAATCAAGTATTTTGTCCCTTCTAGGTTTTTGAAATAGGCGATTGCAATTGATTCTACCCTGTCCTCAAAGCAGAAACGGTCGAAACAGCCTGATTTTGTTCAACTGAATCGTGATTTTTTTGGACCGCTCTCCTTCCAACTATCGTACAAATGCTACGCCTTATAAACTACATAAGGAAGCAGTATTTTGCCTTCTCTATTTGCATCAACATCACTACATCACTGAAGTAGATGCTTTTGAAGAGTTTAGTACCATTTCTGGGTACTTGCATCCACCCCTGAAGATCAATTTACGTTTTCCTGGGTCGTCACACAAATTGGTCCATCATAATTGATTATGTAACTGGCAGGTACGTCCTTAAGCTATCAGTCAAGCTCGTAAAAATATTTGTTGACAATATCAGGAGACACAGCTGCCCTCGACCTTTTAATATTCTGGCACATTCTTGATGACAATGAGTTTTTGTGACGAGTTAGAAAAAAATACACCCAGTCACAGCCAGGAGTGTTGTTCTTGAATTTTTGTACAATTCTTCCTTGGCGTTCAAGATAATCTCGCAATAGTAACCGTAAGGTGAGTGAATCAAGAGGGTAGATCCAGTCACTACAAACTCTCAACCTGTCAACTAAAACTTCCTCTTCTTCTTCATTTAGTGCTGTCTGTCCTTTTTACTTCGTTTGATAATTTTTCACATGTCTATATAAGATAGTAGTCGGAATATTGAACTTCTGAGAATATTTCCATTCATAGAATAACTAATCATTATATGTGATGGTGCACATGAAAAGGGGCCTTATCTCCCCCAGACTAAAAATTAATTATTAACACTTCTTTATACAGAATTCCCGTGGAATAATATATTGTTTATAGTTTTTTCTAACTTAAACTGTTAAAAAGTTATTAATATTTGAATTTAAAATGTAAGAAACAGTATTTTTGAGAAAAGGGAGGTTAAAGTTTACTAATATTCAAATCTCAGTACATTTGATATGCTGTCATAGTTTTAATTGAAATTATACTCACCTAATCTAATTTTTCATGCTGATTTCAACAATGTGTAGCATGTCAGTTATATAATATGACATCCACAATTAAAAATCCATAAATACAATTAAAACAAGATAACAAGTACTGATCTATTCCAATAATATGTGGCAGGTGGGGACTTACTGTGAATTGATGTTGCCGGGAAACGCCCAAGCGTCGAGGAAAATTGCCCAGCGGACCATACCGGCACCGCGAGCATTTTCACTTCCTGACCGAAGGGCACACATCAAAGAAAAGAAAGATAATTGTCTCGGCTCGCCACATCTTTTGACAGCGCTGGTGAGAAAGCGTAGTAATTCTACAACTCTAACCCCACTTCTCCACTTTGATATCGCGATGTAGTCCAAATCTGAGCCAGTTCTGTTGTTATATAACGGATTCCCTGTGAATCGCATTTTTGTATTCCATTGTTATTATTCACCGGAGGAAGAACTTCGACGTAAAACTTCAGCACCGAAGACTACTGGTGGTCACTATGTTTCAGGCGTCAGTTTCACCACCACGTCACAAAGGAAGCCTCTTCTGAGACTTTAAGTCTCTGTATCTTCTGTTTAGAATCTACATTAAATTCTAAACTTCGTTTCTATGTTTATCAGGCATAGTTTCATGTATTAAAATGTCTTGTTTCATTTTATATGTCGATCAGACATAGTGTATTGGGTTAGAGTGTCTGAGTTATTTTCTATGTCCATCAGACACAATTTTCATTGTTAGAGGGTCTTACTTTATTTTCTTTGTCCATCAGGCATGGTTTCTTTAGTTAGAATGTCTAACATTATTTTCTTTGTCCATCAGACATAATTTCTTGGGTCATATATCCTGACGGTTAATTCCCTATGACTACAAGGCAGAGTTTATATACGAGGGCTCTATGCTATATATATGTATAGGACCAGGTGACTTTACTGAGTCCATGAATTTGATTTCATTTTCAAAGTCCTTAAGACATTGTTATATTTTTATGACGCCCTATATGGTATGATCACATTTAGGATCTCTTTATGGCTACAATCGGATCACCTAACACTCTCTTCTTGGACCTAGTTAGGTCAGGGAAATGACCGGCCATAGTAAAATACTGTGAATATAAGGTCCCTTTTCCTGTGCACGCTCACATATATTACCGAGAACATTAGCAAACCTAGCCTAACCTTACTTAACTACTCTATTTTCACATAAACTAACCTGACCAACTTAAATCCTAGGAATTAGGTGAACCTGCAAGAATACGGCGCAAGACTTACATAGAACTTTATAAAATAATTGATAAAATTCCGCGACTTCAAAAAAGACAAAGAAATTGAAAATAAATATGAAATAAAAGAGAAAAACTCGTTTAGTTCATACTTTGCCAAAACCACTCTTGCATTATATATAAAGTCTAGTTATTTTATAGAATGCCTGGATTTCACACATTGCCGGTGACATATATAGTATCAGGAGAGCAATTTCAAAACGTATGGATACTAGGATAAGGGTAGATTGGTCTGGAAGAGGTATGGGAAGTATGTGGCTACCATTAAGATCTATTGGTATAGATTACAATCTGCCAGCTTTTACGAGAGTGAAAAAAGGCTTACATTATGGATCCGTATTATCTTCAAGGATGAAAAGTGTAACATTTAATGCAGTATTAGAGATTAAGGATGAACCTTGTAGTATTTAAGAGGATGATAATTTAGCGTTATGGGTTCAAGTAGTCAACCATAACAATGCTATCATGCTAATTGTTACATGTAAGGGAGAGGAGGGAGGGAAGGGAGAAGGGTTGGAGAGGAGAAGGTTTTTTATAATTACACTTCATTTTCCTACAAACTTAGTTTTATACATGAAGTCTATAATATAGATTTAAATTGTGTACTTTTTATTCGGCTTATATCCTTATTTCTCTAAGATGATTGGTAAAGGATAATAGAGTTTATAAAGCATGCATAAGAGTCAATGGAGTTGGTCAAATGTAGTTTCCAGCCTTAAGTGACTATCGCATATACTTATTTGGAAAATATATATTTTCATTCGTCCTAGTTTGTTTTTTTCCCCCCTCTAATATGATCATCTGTTATAATGTTTATACCCGCCTCGGTGGCATAGTTGGCTAACGCGCCATTCGTGTTGAGCTCAACTGCTGAGGACGGGGGAGATCGAGGTTTGAATCTCGGTCGGATGAACTGTGAGAGGTTTTTCCTAAATGGTTTTCCAATCTCCCTCCACGCAAATGCGGGCTCACTTCCTCTAATTCAGCCTTACCAATTCCTAATCCTTTAGCGTAATTAGTACTTAAAGCGTATAACCTGAACGGGTAGTAAGACGCGGTGTTAAATAATAATAAACTATTTCTATAAGGATCGATAGTGCTTGTCATAAAAAAAGTTTTCCGTTTAAAGCTAATACTGTATATATTTATATTCTCTTTTGTATCTTAGTCCATTATATCTCTAAGATGATGAATAACGGTGATTAGTGTTTTTTTAATCACCACGTCTTACTACTACCTCTTAAGGTTATAGGCCTACGCATATATGATAAAAAGTATATTGTGGTAGGTATGAGAAAAATGATTTTAGAGGTAATATACACTCATTTACGTGGAAGGAGAATGGAAAACCATTTAGAGAAAACCACACTCTGTAGAACCTACCGGGATTTCAACCCCAATCTCCCTGTTTCCAGTATGCATGCATAAGGAGTGATGAAGCAGGCTAGAAGACGCTTTGGCTTTAAGCTATTATTGATGAAATATATTTAAAATATTTATCACTAAACTAGAAAAATAATACTTAATACTCGTACATTCTAAGGTTAACAAGGCAGGATTAGTAGGTGAAAAAAGTGAATCTCCTAAAATGAGAGAGAGAGAGAGAGAAAAGATGGATGTTGACATTCGACGGTAGTCTTCAACTAGGGAGTGAGGATGATTGGTACGGGGTCGTAGGGGAGTGGACTGGTACCTACCAACACAGGATCCCTTGAAGAGTACTCTACGTCTAACACATCTCCCGAGGATGAAACAGAATGGAGATATCAGGATGTGAAGAAGACCAGCTCTTCAGGGGCCCATGATAACTCGACGGTCAAACCCTTGGAGGTATTATTCTACTAAGCTTTAAGAAACAAAAGGACTAACCCCTGTGGTGCAGGAGGATAAAGCCTTGCGCTCATGGTATTCATTTGTGAGGTTGTATTATAAATACCCCTACCCCCACCCAAACCTTTCATTTACTACTATTTCGATTCAGACAAAGATCAAAATTTGTCCAGCTGTGATTGGGTTTACTTAGTTGTCTGTAACGATGGTCCTTAGAAATTTGAAGTTTCCTCAACTTCTATGGAGTGATGAAGACTACGGATCTTAAACAAAGTTTTTAGACCAGGCCTTATTGGACCTGAACGTACCTAACCTTACTTAGCTTTATTCAAATTGACCCAAGATTTCTTCAAAATTACTATAGTTTAACGCTGGTGACATATAGTTTTCGTCTCTCTATGAAATTATTGTGACTCTAAGATGAAATTTTTGACACACTGATTGAAAATAACAGTTGGAAATCCATCTACACTTAGTGCACCAAGTCTGATTTAGAACTCTCAATTCCCCCTGCAGCCAAATGCGATTCGCTTTTAATGCCTTAGAATGCTCAATTAGTGATTAGATTGGTTATATAATCTTAGTTACAATACTCTCTGGTGGGCACGGGGATTAAATGTCAAGCCCAACTAGTCCAATTTTCGGGTGATGGTGAAATCAAGGCCCAAATTATGGCTGGAAGTATTGCGAGAAATTTTTCAAAATGTATTACCACTCTCCCTCCTCGAAAATTTGGGTACGTTTTCTCTCAATTAAATCTTCAACATCTCTATCCCTTTGGTGTCATTAAATATATATAATCCGGATAGGTGATGCATGAGACATGGGGTAAAAAAAAATGCAAACCTAAAATGCATTTTTTTTGCCGTCACCGTAATTATTCTCATAATAAGCTTAACAATACTTTAGAAATGAAATAAAATACTGGATCAGCAATAAACTAACAGAAAAGTAGTCCCATACATCCTTATTGCATGTTAACACAATGCTGATTCGTATCAAAATACATCGAAATAACGTGAAAAATATTACATTAAATACCAAATATACCATTATTACTAGCAAATAGCCAAATAATGAGTCACCGGTTGATTAGTTTATCTAACTATTAATATCATATTCTGAAAATTGAAAAATGACACCTGGACACGGGAATCAAACTAGGGACCTTTGACTTAGTACGCTAATGCTCTTACCACAGAGCTATCCAGGATTCGTCCCGTGCCCATGGTCATTCTTCACTCATATATTAAGGCAGAGTCAATGATGGACGTGCGGAAGTCGTCAGCTTATAAACATGTGATTATATGGGATGACAAGCCATCAGACAACGCAGCCACCTGCGACTCGGTAGTTGGCATTATGCAGCCAATTGACAATTATATATTATAATTGTACGGGATTGCATATATTAATGAATCAGATAGCCGAAGCTATCATCTAACATATCTAACATAGCTAAGTGGTGGTTAAGCCTCACTAAAATGTTAAATGATAGCTTCAGCTATCTGATTCATTAATATAACTATTAATAACTAACCGATGATTTCAAACGTCTTTTGGAGTCTTACTTAAACTAAGAGTTCGGTTCCTATGTCCAGGTTCTATTTTTTAAATATATTTAAAAAATAAAGTTGATTTAAAAGCTTTTCTCTTTTCGGTCAAGAAGTAATAAAATAAGTAACTAATAAAATGTTGGTGGTGTTTAAAAGGTTTCCATTACATACCTTGTCCTCCGCCCGCTCCAGAGGCGCTTATGCTCCCACTATATGCGCCATTAGGGAAACTGGAACTTGAGGATATTACAGTATTTCTTGCAGGCGTGGTAGCGACAGACACGTCCCGGCGACTCCTCAATATCTGGGAGTGGTCTCCTTCTGGATCATTCACCAACAACTCGCGCAGTGCTGGGTTTGCTGGAATATACAAAGAAACCACATTAACGATATAGGCCTTGTGTTTACCAGCTCCAGTGGTACCATAAGACACCACTCTCTCGGTAGACTGGATTATCGATGACGAGAAGATTGATCTAGTTGAGTGTATTGAGGGTGTTTTTCCGTCATTAGATTTACACTTTCCCTAAACGCATATTTGGGTACATTTCCTATCTATTAAAACCCCCTCATCCTTTAACCAATTGTTTAAATATGTGGCTAACACGAAAGGGTAGTAAAACTTAGTGAAAAAATAAATACATTATTATTTTGTTTCATCAAGTGCTTAAAATGTCCTTAAAAGCATCGATAGGCACGTGGAACCAGCTTGATGATCTTATAGTCTGATTTGTCAGTGATAAGAGGCAGATGTTCAAATTACCACCCATTCTACTAAGTTTGATTTTGCTCAAATGATTTACAAATCTCTCCTCACACGAATTCCATTAAATAATTAAATGCTGATACTCCAGATGGATAATAAGACGCGGTGAAAATTTCTTTTTTTTAACACCTGTCTTACTGCCTGTTCAGGTTATACGCATATATGATGATTACTCTAATAGGGTAGGGGTAATTTTAAAGGTAATCTACCCATATTTTCGCGGGAAGAGAGCATCCCCATCATTAGTCTAACACAAGAGCGACGCCTTAGACCAAAGGTTCCCAAACATTTTACACTGAAGGAGCCCTAGCACAAGAAAAAATATCGTCTGGAGCCCTTACCATTATCAAAATGCTTACACTAATATTATGAACATTCAATAACGACAGTTGAATTTTATATGTATAAAAAATATTTAAAACAAACTGAAACATTCACATGTTCTTGTTTGCCTTTGTCAAATGCCTTCTATTCAGTTTTGAAAAAAATTGAAGATCCTAATTTCTGATGCTATTTTATATTGTGAAAAACAAATGAGGAATATCATAAAATTGCCTCACAAAGCACGGTTTGAAAATACCATTCAGCCACTGAAGTGGGTGTGGTGCAAATTAAATCAAGATTATAACGTGCACGAGCTTATTAATAGAATAAACTTCCAAATAAGTTATTTATTTAACTTGTTACGACTTAACTTCAAAGTAAGCTAGCTGAAATGTTTTAAATATGATTCCCTAATGTAGACTGGAATAGGCAGGTCAGCTCTATACAGGGTGAGTAGTAATTCGTGGATACGAACAGTACCTCATGATTAGGTGGGCTAATCTAAGTCGAAAACACTATTTGCAAAAAATCCTTAATTCCCATACCTTTTGAGAAAAACGACATTTAAGTTAGAGCGGGGTGATATGGCAACACCGTGCCTGACATTTTAATCACCGGCGGTTAAATGTTGACAAAAACTTGAGGTCAGTATTGTGTAAGCAGCAATGAACTACACACGTGTAGAATACTGGGATTTGGCAAGGGTCACGGGAGCATCTGACAGCTGAGGCGGACCTACGCTGTACGCCGTACGCTGATAGCTTCTCTGGAAGACCTCATCCGAGCGTCAATGTGTTTCGCCGTTCGCAACAGAGCTGTTGAGAGACCGGTCAAATGGGACCATCTCTACAAGGGGATGCAGGATGGCCAAGTAACATACATACAGCATGTGTTGAATATGCTGTAATATCTGCCTTCTAACAGCAGACAGCGTGCATCTCCAGAGACGTGACACAAGCTATGCACATGGCACAGGTACAGTTCTGCAGGTGTTCTGTGATGAAGGCTAACACCCATGCCATCATGGAACAACGCAGCATCTGCTCCCAGATGATCTGCCTCGCTGATTACTGTTTTGTCAGTGGCTCTAGTAGCAGCATGCTGTGTTCCCCAACTTCTTTGGGTGCATTCTGTGGACTGATGAAGCCGGTTTCACACGAGAGAGAGTTAATAACTCCCAAAACAATCTCTTGTGGCCAAGTGATTGTGGGCCCCAGATCGTTTGTATTCCAACAGATATCGTTTGTTCCTTGACACGGCTTTACCTGGGTGCTAAAGGACGTACCATTGCTTGTGCGACATAGGATGTGCCACTGTACACTATGGGGCACAAGTGTCGCGACCACTTAATGAAGTTCACCCCAACCAGTGGCCGGTGGAATGTTCACAAAGGTCACAGGACCTCACAATACTATATTTTTTTCTTATGGGGTCACCTCAAGCATTGGTGTACCCACCTGCTGACTCACCGCATTCGCCTGAGGACATTGTAGTACAAATCCATGCACTGTTATCACAGTTGATGTCGACATGATTCACCGCGTGCACACCGAATCCATTCGCCGTTTGGAGAAATGCATGGCCATGCGACGATCAACCTTCGAACATCTACTGTGAACTAGCATATACGTTTGATGTAAGTTTCGGGCACAGCATTGCCACATCACCCCTCTATAACTTTAACGTCGTTTTTTTTTTTTTCAAAAGGAATGGGAACAAAGGATTTTTTTGCAAAGAGTGTTGTCGACTTATATTTGCCCACTTAATGATGAGTTATTGTCCGTATCCACGAATGACTACTCAACAAACTGGTCGTGAAGTGTCAAGTGTTGGGACCTGATCTTATGTACTTCCTACCTACCTTGTAAATTAGGAAAGAGGGACCTTTATTTACATTATATGTCATGACACATTAATATCGCAATTACTATTTTTCATTATGGATTTTTTAAATTTAAATAAATATTCCTTCTTTGCCTGAGTTGGTAACAATAATAAAGCAACCATATAAATGTTCAAGTAAACAAATAGAAGAATGCCTTGCGTTGTACACTCTGATCATAATACAGGGTGATTTCATGATTCAACTGTGGTTTAGCTTGGAAGATGGTGTCATAGAGTATTGGATATACTATCAACAGGTCTGCTATCTTTAAGGGTGAGCGGAGTGTCCACGGAGAGATAAAATATCAGTCTTTTTCAATCAGACATAGCGAAACAAACTCATAATTGGATAGTATTATTTTTGAACATTTTTATCATGCGAACTGAAATTAGGTTTTTGAGTGATATAAATCAAAGTAATTTTTTTTCCTTATAAACATATTTTCTTCTTCTTCTTCTTAAGACAACAACCTTAAGGTTGTTTTGATATGATTTTTTATCTTATCCGGAGCTGGACATGCACTCATCCTTTCGGCTGGTTTGTGCTACCTACACCATCTGGTAGAAATCCCATGTAATAAGATAGTCCAGGAAGTGTGGTGGTACCCCATTGCCTTCCACGCTAAATTTCTACGAGTGAGCTCCAAAGGGCCTACCAATTTTGCTAGGAGAGGTATTTCCACATACCTCCCAAGGTTCTTTTACACGCCACAATCGACTTGGGACCAACGGCTCTCCTTTCCCTTCCCGAAGGAAGTTGCTCTATGGATTTTTATCACGTAAGAAAAATCCACCGACCTCAGCTGGGTTTGAACCTTCGGACATCTGGTCCTGAAGCGAGCACTTTACCCCAACACCACTGAGGTCAACATAAATATATTATTAGGGCTTAATTGTAATAATTTATTATTGCTGGTGAAACTTCTCATTGTAGTATAGGCCTGCTTATCTTTTACCAAACATTTCGAGGTAACCTGTTTCCTATAATGAAATTGTCTCGAAGTGGTAGGCCAAATCTTAGTGTGGGCGTTTACAGAACATGAGTTAAGAGCAGTGTTTTTACAGCTTTTATATAAAAACTTTTTTTTGTCCAAAATAAAAAAATATTGCTCCATTAGAATCATATTGTTTGATTTTATGCTCATGGTGATATCAACAGTAGTTGAATATCTGTCATGAGCACGGGAGTATTAGATGAGAAACCATTTATATGAAGAGGAAAATTTTTCATTAAATTCCAGGACACCCTTGAAAGATATTCAACAACTGTTGAGGTCAAAATGTAAAGAAAATTAAACTCTATTTTTCTACCGAAGCAATATTTGATTTATTTAGGACAAAAAAGAATTTAAGTTATATTAACATATTTTTGCAGTGAATCTCCTCCATCCATGATAAACTGGGACAGCCGTACCGAATCTCCACCTACCAATGCCATAATCGACAGAATAGTTGGCACCCATCAGTTGGAAATAAATACCGTCACCCAAGCCTCTTATAATGCACATAAGATGTATTCTCAGAAGAGGCGGATTATCGGCCATTTAACGGACACCCGACCAGTTCGTCATAGCTCACAAATATCAAGGGAGAAACACCCCCTACCCCCACCAAATCCTGGATCCAGGGGTAAGAGAAGATGGTCGCTCCATGCGTTATGGAGTAGTGCAAGAAACAGCCCGGGTGATTAACTGGCTATGAAGCCACTAAGTTATCCAGTGAGGGTCTAGAGGTGTACGAACCTGCTATCCCTGGCCGAAACCAGGCTCGCATTACCACCATTTAGTGTGTGGTGGGTGGGAGTAATCTCACCTTCCCCTTTCCTGGAAGGGCACATCTAGCTGGGCAATAAAATATAACACATAGAACTAATACCCGGTCAAATCTTCTAAAACTTACGGTACTCCACAAAATATAACGCATCGTTAGTGGAGTGTCCCCATCATTGTCATACATTGGTTGAGTGTATTTGCATAGAAGAACTTCACGAGTAAGGAAAGCATGCCATAGCTGGGGACGTATAGATACACCCTTCTCCCATCTTTTTGTAGGAAAAGCCGAAAGTCACCTAAACTAATATCTTTTATTATACGAAGAATTTTTTCGTATCTGTCAGAGAAGGCTCATATTATTCACGGAGGGCACATCTTTGAACATGTCACTTATCATAATAAAATGAATGAGCCAGATTCCACCAATCATTTTTTCTCAAACATGCATCAGTTGTGCAACTTGAAGAAATGTCACATATAATTCTGGTATACAAGTTCAAACAATCGTCACATTATTTTAAAATAAAAAAAGCTTTCTTCGAATTCGGTAAGATGTTTTAGAATACCCGCTATTTTTGTCATACCAGTCCTCTACCTTGATATTCAATGTAGGATTTATCACCTTCCCTTGATGTTCGGATAAAGTGGGTTTACATCCAATAGACCCTTCTCATCCTTAAAACCTAGTTTGAACAAGCCCTAATATTTGTACCAAATCAAGATCAGTAGGCCTACGGCCCTGACTCAAAAAAAAAGGTTCAAGAGCATGATGGGATTGTAATGTCCTATAATCCATCCAGACAATTTTCGAGGAAAATGAAGGCTAAAGGGGAGATGCTGTATGATCCTGTTAGACAGGGCTCTACCACAGGATATAGAAATACAATTTCCCAGAATTAAATTCCATGATGTTTTTGAAAAAGGGGAAATTGTTACTAAATAAAATATATAACATGGATTTATATAATAAAAAAGACCTATAGTATGTACAAAATTAAAACTAATTTACTCATAGATAATGTACCCTTCATGAAATAGCAAATATTTCAAACGATTTAAAAATTTAAAACTCTAAATGTAGCTTATCAAGAAAATTTTGATCATGAACATTTAATTGTGAGAGTACAGCAAACAGTAACAATCCACAATAGCCATTATTAATTAGTACTGTTCAATTTTCACAGGAAGATTCTTATCTGAAAGCTATAAAAGTGACTAGATCTATTTTTACGCATTCATACGTAAGGCTATGATATCTGCAGACGTCACTATTCAGAGATATTATCAATACATAAACAACAAAAACTAATAATATGGTAAAATTTTTATAAATTTTTGTCGCAAAATAATATGTTAGCATTTTATAAAAGGCCTGCTATGAAAATTGGATTGTAGCTCTACGATGTAGCAAACAACCTCAATTGACTGAGGTTTTTTGTTTAAGTTGGTATTTTAATATGTTTATCGCCTCAATTTCATAGCATTTATGCGTTCAAAAGAAGTTAGAATACATTGTAAAAATATTTGCTTTATATAAATTAATAGGTTAAGTAGAATGTAATTTTTTCATGAGGTATCATAAAAGTATGTAAAATAAATAATACAATTAAAAATATTCAAGTAATAAAGTATAATTTTTCTTCTGGCAAGCTATAAAAATAAAGTTATTAGAAAGTTATAAAGTTAGAATAAAGTTAATATCATAAAACTTAACTGGTAAATAACATTTCTGATTTTAATTTTTTTTTTATTTCTCAAAAATTCATTTATAATGACTGATGGCCTTTTAATAAACTACGATGTATGGGATTCATTTTATGTTTAGGTCAGTGAGTCCATGGTTACATTGACCCGGTCCAAAATTGATAGGAAAACCCTCAAGAGCGTGCCAGTGTTTTCAACACGCAAGTTCACCACTAATGATGGTAATCTCCGTCAACACTACGGTCATTCTTATGAGAATAATAGTTCTGAAGTTTTAGATTCGACTAAACAATCCTCAATTCTCATAAAAGTGTCTGTTAAAAATATCTTTATTTATTTGAGAGAGGCTAATATTATATCTCTATCTATTAAATTTGATCACATTTTGTGAGAACGTCGTTGAAAACAAACAAATTTTATCTTTTCGTAAGGTTTATTATTATTATTATTATTATTATTATTATTTATTAGCACCATCTCTTACTACCCATTCGGTTTGTACACCCTTATGCTAATGTGTAATGGTAGGGTGATTGTGAGATGAAATTAAGAACCTACAGTTTAACGTGGGATCCGAACCACGGTGGAGGCCTGGCATTACACACATTCACAAGTTGTGATTAATACATGTCTTGTCAGAGGTGAAGGAAGGATTTGGAAAAAGATAAATCTGTGCCGTAGCCGAGGGTTGATCCCCGGACTCCCAACACAGAAGTCCGACACCTTAACCCTAGACCACCAGGTCACCATAATGATTTTAAAATATTTAACTTAATATATAAGTTTTTAAAATCTATTTGGGATATGTTGATATATTTTAACATCATGTTGAATTGAGCCTTATTTTGAAATAACAAACCACTTATTAAATAACGTGTGATTAATGGACGTTTACAACGTGTTTAAGTGCTCCAATAGATCACCACCTTAATATTATTTACAGTCGTATGGTACCGAGTATAGTAATTAGTAGGGGTGAAGTTTGTTTAACGTCGTCAACAAGGTAGGTACCATTATCATGGTAAATTGTACGATTGATTAATTTAAATTAACCCAATTCATGTTTAAATTTGTATTTAAATTGTATGGACGATACCAAGCGAATAATGATCAAAGGTCTCCTCCAACATTGATTGTGTATCTGGCATAAAACTCGCCAAAATTTGAAAGGGATCTCCAAGACAAAACATTATTTCATACTAGATCCCAAATATAGAATTTTATAAAACATAATTTAGCTGTAGCAATTTTTTCAAATGTTTTGTGGGTAGAGAAATATCTTAAACTTTTAAATTTTAGCTTATGGACTATTCATTAGTCGATTGATGTAATATACATATTACATAAATGCGTATAGGTTTTCAAATTTATATTTAACATAATTTACGCTATAGTTTAAAAATCTAAATCTGTGAACCAAATCGAATACCCAAGGAGATAGTTTATTTAACTTGACTAAAATAAATCCAAGTTATCTTAAATGTCTTATAAGTTTAAATGGAACAGATTCGAATAACGAAATATTATTGTATTTAATACTACCAACATACACATGCAGGGAAAAATATAATTAATAGAGATCAACATTAAATTACGCCAATAATTACCTATAATAATTTTCTTTCCTTTCTCATAGAATTACTTCCATCCTGATACATTATTATTAGCACCGCGTCTTACTACCCATTCGGGTTATACGCACTTACGCTAATGTGTAATGGTAGGGTGATTGTGAGATGAAATGAAGGACCTACAGTTTAACGTGGAATCCGAACCACGGTGGAGACCTGGCATTCCCCACATTCACAAGATGTCTTGTCAGAGATATTCTGATACAACATATTTCCTAGCTTCAAACCTGCTGTTGTGGTTTGTTTATGTAAGTGTGCTCTAGATCTAATATTGGTCTTCAGTTAATTCAGATATTAGGTTGAAGGTTAAGTTCAAGGAAATATATCAGCAAACATCTGCTAGAGGGAGGGGAATCACAACTCGAGAAAAACTTATCCCAGTACATCGATTCTTAGCCTCCCAGAATATAGTCCAATACACACTCCATGTGGAAAACCCTGACAGATGATGTTACAGCCATATACTTTGGTACGAGGCATGGGATGGTTTATTAAAAATATTTAAACATGAATATATTGATGTAAAAAACTTTAAGAAATCCATTTTGAACAAGTTGCCTTATACGAAAATTCCATAATTTCTTACAATACAGTCTCTTAATACTATGTGGTATAAAATCAACACCAAGTTAAAATATGCATTACCCAAAATAAGAAGTGGATCTGGCACTTTTGTGAAGGCGATAGTTGAACTTGCGGCCACCAGAAGCATCAATATCACCGAAATTGGCATTGCGATTTCTATCAAACACAATACTGAATAAAATAACTGAAAAAATGTGTTTTTAATGATCAATAATTTACATACACATAAACAAATATAATTTTATATGCTATCACGTGTCCATCTTGAGAAGTTATGAGCCAACGCAACCATGAGCAAGTAGTTAAAAACAATCTGAAGTTGCGGTGTCCGGCTCTTTCCAAGGTCATCCGGAGAGCGACGATCATAATATCCATGGTATCATCACTGTTGAAGAAATTGACTTGAAGATGTTTTAAACTATACCGAATCCAAGCTTAGGTTAAAATAAACTACTTTTTGTGTGACTTTATGTAGTTATCCTAAAACCATGACCATATATAATTTATCTGGCTTCTAGAAGTTGTAGGTGCTAATTAGTAATTTTGGTTGTCCTAGTTTAAAATAGCGTTAAATTTGTGTGCCGACATAGTACGGTGTCATAAAGTGTCTGTCACGTAGAATTAATATAAATACCGGTACAAATATTACACTATGATTTAAAAAGATTGGCTAACCATTTATTACTAAATTTGTGCACCCAGTTTGCTACTGTTGGTAGCGTGTCTGCCTACTGAGCTAATGGTCACGAGTTCGCGTACCGAAATGGCCAAAAATTTATCATTGCTGAAATATATGTTCACCCCCTCACATTGATAAATTAGGCGATTCTCACAGGTATACAGGATATTACTTTGACAAAAATGTGACAATTCGTTAACATTTGGACATATACAATATACGAGAGAGCCATTTTTACAGCTTTGAGTAGATAGCTAATACGTTACACTCTATCTTCCCACATAATATTTATCGTCTTCTATCAGAAATTAAGATAATTTCTATATAATTCATTCCACTCTTCCTTATCCCTAAGATTATATGGTTTAACTTAACAAGAGCTATTATATGACACTAATTCATATCAAAATATGTGTATATATATATATAAAAGAAGGATAAGAGTACATACATATCTTAGAACATATGGATATACACATATAAGTATATAAAGTATATAAAAAATAATCAATCTATTCACCACAATACAAAATATACTCTTTTAATTTTCTAGAATATATCAAAAATAGCCTCGAAAACCAAACCAAAAACGATCAAAACACATAGCGAGAAAAGCCTTACTCGAAAAGTAAGTCTACTCGAAAATATTATTTTTATGTCTGTATATATTAACTTATTTATCCGTTTTATACACATATATACAGTGTATTACAATATATATACCGTATGTACATATTTGTATTAATATAATGTATTTAGATATATCAGTTATTATTCATAATATCATGTTCTCGAATATTAATGTTACTGTACCTTTATGTATGAGAGCATAACATATTTAAGTTTATGAAATACCTAGTTAATATAGGTATCAGCGTTTCAATTTAAAAGTTAATGATAGAATTGTGCGAGTTTCGCCTCGTATAGGCTATAGGAGCTACGTTCCTTTGGTATAATGATTATACATTTTTGACTTTTAAGACAAATTGTATTAACTGACTTGCTATTATTTGGATTAAAATAAGCAATTTCAAAAATTAGAGTTAAAATCAAATATATAGTTTTCATAGTTCACTTAAGGCTGCATGAAGATGGGACTGTTGGTCTGAGAAAAGAGCCAAAATAACACCTACTTTGGTACATTTTTCCGGGAGTATGAAATATCGCAGGAGTACGTGGTATTTTTTATTTTGTAGTTCAAATATATTTCTATGTTTCTATATAAAGATATTTTAAACATTCATATTGATTAATTTATTAAATTGATGCAAAATTTTGCATGATACGTTGTGAGTGGGGTCAATTCTTTTTCTATACAAACAATGAATTTTATCAAATAAAGGAACGTATTTTTTTCAAATTAAAATACCACATAGAACTTACCTAATTTTGTGCCAAAGTTTGATTAAATTAGTTCAGCGATGTCCTGCAAGGAACTCTGCTATCGCTTACGTAGCCTGCCTACCCCCTCCACAAAACCCAACCCTCAGATATTTGTCAACCTTCTCTTTAGGCAATGTCGGGTGACAGGTACCAGAATCAGCTTAAAACCCTCTTCCTCCCCCCTTCCCCCCACAATACTTTCAAGGTTGGTCTTGGGTAATTAACCAGATCTATGCTTGCCAACACATTTGGAAGTTTAGAGCATGCCCTTTCAAATACATTGAAGAACAAATATATTTTGGTTTGGTTGTCTCTCGTAGAGTAGTTAACTTTTCTAGGCTTTATCAAATAATGATTATCTTAGTGTTTTGATTTAAACTGTCAAATATTTTAACATCAGATAGCTCTTTCGTAGATTTTGGTCATTTTTTAAATGTTTTATCAGTATTGTTTGTGTTTTCGTGATTGAACACTTACTCTACATCACACAATTAGTTGTGTCAGGCTATTATGTGTCTGGACGCTGTCGATGGACCCGTCCAGCATCTTCTATGATACAATTCTACTCTCCATGAGGAAAGCGAAGTTTATGACTTTCCAATCATTAGTTTAAAAATAAATGTACGGTCCCAAATGAATCACCCTACATATGTGTGGCTGTCATAGAAGAAACACCGTACTAGAATAGCATCTGACAGCTATAAACGTTACTTAGATTATTATCATGTGTCCATACGTCATGTGATCTAAATCTGTAACTTTTGAAAGATATTATTAATAACTATCAACTTATACTAATAATATAGTTGAACATTTCAATGTTTACCACAAAAATATGTTTGTATTTTTTTAAAGTTCCTTCTTAGTGTTCTTACTGTACCCAAAACGTTGTGTATAAACTACATAAACATTTTACCACAGTGCGTGCACCACATGTAAGTTAAAAATAATATAATAGAAACCGGAATATTTCTTTATTTCATAATAAGGCTCCTGCCAATGATTACAAAATACCAAAAATTAAAATTTACCTATATAATATGTTACGGTTTGTCCATAAGAGTCATTTAAAGAAACACCGTGAATCCGAACAATGTACTACGCCAAATTTAAAACATGTTTATAGAACCAAAGTTTAGTTTTCATTCAAATATAACTAAAAACCATCAACTATACGCGGAAATCGAGCCAATGCTCTAATATACCGGAACTATACAGGTTTCGTCACCTACTTTTGGAGTCAAGCGTTTGTTTGGCGCCTTTTACAGTTTCCTTTGTATATTATTGAATATATTCTTAATACACATATTGTTAAGAATATGGTCGTTCACTTAGTATTAATCTATATATAGAAGAAAAATGACACCTCACTTTAATCGAGCCCCTGACATTTGGCAAAACTTATGGTTTCTAAATACATTAAATAAGTACCAATTGAACGACCGCAACTCAAACTAAACTATAATATTAATATGTTATGTAATAAATAATGTTAGTGAGTTGTCAACTTTTTATAACAGGCCTACAAATATTGGGATGAATCATGTAAGTCATTTTTCCTCCACATCTTACTGCTCATTTGGGTTATAGGCGTTAATTTACATTAATGGGATAGTGTTGAGAAAGCTAGAATTGAGAGAAAATGTTACTGGATTTGCATGGAGGAAGAGAGAGAAACCACTCATAAAAACCCACTCTTAGAACACCCAGGTGTAGTTTGAACCTAATTATCTCCACGTCACTTGCAAACCTGACTAGATCAGTTTGATATTCTGTCCGCGTGCCAACCGGCATGGAACTGTGACAATTCGTTTCTACATAAAAAATAAAAAATAAGTGCAAAATAAATTTATAAAATTTAAATCCAAAAGTGATATTACATCAACTTGGGTTTATCATGTGTGTATGCTAATTATTCAGAATGGATACTGAAACATACCACTTTTTATTGACACCAAACTATGTCATTGCAAGTATCGGCTAAAAACAACTTTAACTACAGTCCAGTTTCAAGAGAAAGGGCCTACCTTACCTGACAACTAGAAACTATACTAGATCTATCTACTTCCTCTGTATTGATAGGTCAAGCCGTATGATCTACAGCTGCCACTATGGATATATCATCAATAACTATAAAATAACGCTAAAAATACAGTAAAATGGCAGCAAAATGTATTTTATAACTAAAATTCCCTTTATATGACAGTTGGACTGTATATGGATTGCCATAAGAAGAGTCTTTTAAAATATATAAAGTATAGGAGGGACAACATTATCAAAAATACATTTCTATTTCATTCAGCAGCTGTTGAGATTAAGACTATGTCAAAGTGACAACTGCAGAACACAACGTGACATTTGACACAATATGGTTCTTCATATTACAATCAGACTGTAATCCCTAAGCTCCAAACTAGAGGGATTCAATACATAAATATAAACAAAATCTACAGTTAAAGAAAAATGAAATAGAATATAGAGGAGCGCGCAGAGTGAATATCCTAAAGTTGTGAGTTATAAAATGCTGGACATTTAGCATGTCCCCAGCGCACGCAACTCACTCTTGTGAGTAGCGGGAAACAACGGTCCACCTTCACAGGTTGCCTAACATATAAATATATAAAAAGGTCGAAGGCTAATCCCTCGCACCTTTTCTAGACATAGGGATAATATGGCGTAATTATGTAATAGAATAAATTCAAGTCTTAGAATCTTTTAGATTTTATTTATGCCACTTTATTAAATAATAAGCATATTATTTGAAGAGCATTTAATAATTCAGTTATATATATATTATCCAATAAAAACATTGTTCCATAAATATTTACTCTTTTCCTTCTAATCATTACGTTATTTATTATGTACCCTAAACATATTACGTAAATACAAATATTGATGCATAATATTAATTTAATATGATCATACGTCATACAGTAAATGATCTCTCCTAACTAACACATTTTTGATGTTGTTGCGAAAATGCCACATGTTACCTAATGCCAATACCATTTAACTTTAACGCTAATAACCTACTAGCGTAACTCACAATAGCCTTCGCCTATGTCCTAAACAAGGATTATAGTACTATTATAAATATCAAGGATATTTCCTAACATTACCCCTTTAAGTTTGTTTATTTGTTACTATTTTGGCACAAAATAGATATTAACAAAACTATCCTAAAAATAACAATCGAGAAAATAGTAAAAAAAAATATAAAGTTAAGTTGATCTATATAATAATCTAGTGCAATACTCCATTCTACTAATATTGAAAATCTCGGCACCATATTTCAAACACTTTCCCACCTTAATGTTTACCAAACCCAAAATGCCACATTTGCAATAGAGACGAAATAAAGTTAATTTTGAAATTTTAGACTTTCAATCATTATGGAAAATATTGAAAAGTTCTGATCTAACAACACTCTCAAATTTTCATATTTACTACACTCATCTAACCTAAATACTACTGAGAAACAAATAAAGTTAATTGGTTGAGTATAAAGTTCGCGCATAATGCCTAATATCCATAACACAGAAAATGTCTGACTTTACAATACTCTCATTATAAAGTAAATTAAAAGACGAAGATTTACGCAAATACTTTATAATTAAATTTGATAAAAGATCTAAAAAGAATTTTGACTAGTTCCCATAATTTATATTTAAAGCGAAATTGGATTTTATTCTTACATTAACATAATATGTCCGTTACGCCGACGCTTAGTCCTACATGGTCGCAGCCAAGTCCAAGAGTGACGTCTTCCTCGACGGATGGTCTTTTATATGGCACACTCATCGAACAGGATAGGCACAAAGGAAGGGGCGCGCCGGCAGAAGAACATTCTATATTATTCTGGCAAAGCCTGGCAGTTACCATCTTCTTCTCGTTTCTTGAAGTTGGGCGGATTGATCATGGTAGCGGTGGTGCCGGGCTCTAGTGGCGAGAGGCGGAACTTGGCTCAGTCTTGGCAGTTGTTCGCTTGTGGTTCGTGTAGTCGGATGTTCGTTTGCGCAAGGTGCTCGGCAAGATTAGTGGTATTGGGTAAGTGATGTTTATACTTGACTGTCCCCATTCTGTTGACTTGGAGCAATAATTGCTACAAGACTATATCTAGTGGTCAACAGAAATATGTGAGGCCTACTCATCCTCTTCTGGAAGCAAAGTAAATTGTCTAGTTGCCTAGTCCAAGAGCGGTACAGGTTATTACAGTATGATATTAATAGGAAGAACAGTAGAAGTTAGTTACTAAAGCTACTAAATCAATTTTAATATATTAATTCACCAAGTCATGCTATCTTCAGCTGTCACCTTTAATACATATTATCAAAACCTATAGAATGACTCAAATAATATAGTAAAATATTATCAATGTTGATCGTAAGGAAATATGTTTGAATTTTCTAAATTGTTTTTCTAACGAAAATCATCCAAAAAGATTGAACTGGGAAGATAGGAATAAAAATATGAAAACCTGAAACAAAGGTTCACGAACGTTTGTCTTCTGCATCCTAAATGTTTTGAAGAATGTTTGGAAATGTATCAATTTATTTTATTCAACTCTAATAGGTGGGCAATCCAGAAAAAGGCTTCAATCTAGTCTTGTCCTGTTTGCCAGTGACGAAGAGCTTGGGATTTGAATCCCGGCAGTTTATACGTAGATGCTTTATTCTTAAATAGCCTTTCATTGTTTTATCACGTAAATGCGTGTGAACTGCATATTAATAAATTCTACCTTCCTTTCCAGACCTCCTTATAAAATATATACAGATAGTTTTGACGGTTAAAATGTTGTAGGTCACGTAAAATAGCAAGGAAAAGTAGCTGAGTGGTCTAAGAACTAAGCCCTAAATGAAAATCTTCTATGGAATCCAATATTCGAATATATATATGAGCAGGCAAATTTCTGCACAACAAAATATAGTGTTGTCAATTTTTTTAGGACATAAATATTGTGATTTCTTTGGTGTTTACATTAAAAATAGAAATAACATTCTAAATAATATAATGCAGTTTAAAATTCAAAAGAGTAAATTTTTACCTTGTAGCTACAATTTTAATATACTAGCTACTAACACTTTTTAATGAAACAAAATTGTTTAAAAATTATTTAAAAAATTGTGTGGGATTGTCAAAGCTAGAAATCTAAAATTGATACTACTTAATTAATTTGAAGCAACCGCTGTCACATGCTAGTAATTTAAAATGGGTGGTGAAAAGGTTACTCTAAGAGAGGTGAGTGAGCTAGGCTAGCCTCAGGCCGCCCCATCAGTTATTGACACTTTCAAGAAATCCAGAGATTAACCGGCTGACGGCATTATAACAGCACTGTCCACTTAATCCCTTCTTCCCCTTTGGACTTTTTTTCAAAGCGATGTTTCGAAATAACAATACCTACTCACTGGCGAAACTAGCGACACCTGTTAGTGAGCATAGCAACTATGACTCACCCTAACCCTCACTCTCCACCCCCAAAACTGAAAAGGAGGTCCACTATAGCACACACTTAACTGAAGTTTCTTTAAGGAGTACTAATTAATTTATATGGATTTCAAACGTGTTATTTCATTTTACTAGGAATGTGAGAGTTATTTAATTTTAGCTTGTTAAAAGCTTCCTTTTTGAATTTCCCAAAAACTTTTTATAGATTCCGAAGAAAAACTCAAACGGTAAAGAAATAAAAATAATTACTTTCATTTAAATACAAGCAAAAGGTTTTCTCCATTTAGTTTGGAATTTATAATACTGTATAGATCCTGTATTATTCTAAGAGTTTGAGTCTAGAAACTAATCCTAATCTCGAATATCTTGAGAATTCCAGGGATTCGAATGATTTGAAGATTTGAGGGCCCATCCCTAAAATGAATAAATGTGTTCCTAAAGCTACATACTACATGAAAACCTTCACTGTATTACGATGAACGTGACAATATAAGTTGAAGTTAAAAAATTTAATCGTGTAAGTTATTACAACTTGATCAACAAGGTCAAACAGCTCTGTAAAATTATCTTTATTTCTCAGCTTTATAGTAATATACTTTCTTCAGGTAGTAGAAGTTGCGCTACAATTGACATTGTTACCAATGCATTTGTTAGATGTTGTATTACTGGACTATATCTATTAACAAAGTTGTAATTTCGTGAAGTGTTTACATCCATAATATGGCACCTCCCTATTAATGATAAGAATCACAGATTCAAGATTAAAGGTTGACTACACCTAAACTACATAACTTGCAAGTCTCAGGTAAAAAAATTTCTGTGTTTTAATCAAGTACCTAACTTCTGCTGTTGAAGAAACGGTACTATCACCAAGTGAACTAATCATGCTGCCCGGAAAAATCTAAAAATAATAATGCATTCTTAGTAACACTTAAGTTATTTATTATGTTGATAAGCTCTTGTAGTCCATCCTCTTTGCAGAATTCTCGGAACATCCTAATATCAGTCAACAGATGTTTGGTTCAATCACAAGCGATTAATCAAATAATCTACATTATATTATTATTATTATTATTATTATTAACACAGCGTCTTACTACCCGTTCGGGTTATGCACACTTTCGATAATGTGTAATGGTAGGGTTATTGTGAGATGAAATAGAGAACATACAGTTTAAAGTGGGATTCGAACCACGTTGGAAGCTTGGGATTCCATCCATTCACAAGTTGTGATTAATATACGTCTTGTCAGAGTTGAAGGAATGGTTTGATAATCAGATAGATCTGTACCGGGACCGAGGATTGAAAGTAGTGTGTGGGGCGTTGGAAACCCCTTATTCTCTAACGAGTCAAATCCCTCATTGTGCAGAACTGTGACTTTCCCCTCCACCCCCTCCAAGTTTGACCCCCTTTCCACACCCGTGGGAAAATTTCCCCTCCATTTCCTCTCTGGTTATTTCCATGACGACATGGGGTTAACGATATGCTGTCCTCTGTTGTTCCTTCAATGCCGCAAAGGTTTTTTCCGTTGATCTTCTATGTGGCAATGGTTTCTCCCTGATGACTCATACCTGGCGCCAGTTTGGCGGCTCAACTTGTCGAGACAGGAATAAATCGTGACCTTAAAACCAATAGCTAGTACGTGAGGTAATTGACCCTGGAAACCCTCACCTCTTTCCCCCTTATTTGTGACAATGGGTTTTACTAATGATGTCATCGCTCTGTCACAGCCCTGATGACTCATACCTGGTGCCAGTTTGGCGGTTCAACAAGAAAAGTCGCCTCGATCTGTGTGAAATCATTATTGTGTTCTATGTCGCAACCCTCCCCTTATATCTGGTAATGGGTTTTCCCTGATGACTCATATCTGGTGCCAGTTTGGTGGCTAAACAAGACATGTCGAGACAGGAATAGATAATGATCTTGAAAGATGTCGCAATGAATTTTCACTGATCACATGCCTGGTGCCAGTTTGGTGGCTCGACAACACAAGTCGCCTCGATCTGTGTGACGTCATCATTGCGTGCTATGTCACAACAATCTCCTTATATGTGGTAATGGGATTTCCCTTATGATTCATACTTGATGCCAGTTTGGAGGCTTGACAAGACATATCGAGACAGGAATAGATTGTGACCTTGAAACTGTGAGCTAGTTCAAGAGGTCATTGACCTTGTTCATTCTTAGTGCCAGTTTGGAGGTTCGACAAGTCAAGACTCGTATCTGGTTACCTTACGTATAAGGGACAAACAGGTTTTGCGTGAATAAAACACGATATTACAAACATATATTTACTATACATTAAAGTTTTCGCAGACAAACATAGTATTTACTATACATTTTTACAGGAATGACGCATATATTCGTTCATACATTTTTCTACAGTGTCTCTTAGATGCGTTAGTTAAATTGTTTGTAGTTCACAATCCAACATGTAATAGTCCAAACCGACAACTTGACGTGAATAGTAGGTAGCAGTGATAATATCTATGTTTTTGATGTGTGTTTCCACTGTAGGCTGTTCGAGATAGATGACATCCGCTAATTCTGTTAACGAGTTGCATACATCCACGATGAGTGTGTGTCAATCATCGTTGGGATGTCCCTTTTATAGGAAAAGACAAAGTGCACGCTGATTGGACGAAGCCTCTTTAAGGGTGGCAGGATCCTAGCGTCTTTAAAAATGTGTTGTAATATCTAAACACCTTAGCGTCGTTGACTATAGGATTGGTAGGTGAGAATAGGGCTAGGAAATTTCATTGGAATGTTCTGGGCGTGATAGAGAAGGTACATGAGACAGTAATGGCCGCAAACGTTTGAGGCTATGCTTTGAATTTGTATCTTATTATGAGACGTGTGGGAAGTTTTTTTTACGTATAAATGCCATATCTTAGTTTATACGGGGGGTGGAACCAAACTGTCAAGGTATTCTCCAACGCCGTTATTGTCAATAAAGATGGCAACCCAATGTATCCCAGGCTTGGTAAGTGGATCCGTGTTGATGACGAGAGTGGCAGGTCACGCTATTATTGCGGGTAGTTGATTAGAAGGGAAAACACCCAATCGTACAAAACGGAACCACGGGTTTGTTTTCAGCACACGTCTTATGATGTACGTGTCCAACTTCAATCTTCCAATCTCAAATCCCCAAACAAAAGAGGCCAAAAAGAAATTACAAACAGAACTATGTACCATGCACATGGTGCGGCCCAATTTAAGGGTTTTCAAGTATTAATAACCTCTGTCGTACAGATCTATAACAGGTGTAGGCGTGTATTTGGCTAGAAACTTTTTCTTTTCTGCTCCCTTGACGTATATAGTTTCTGCACACGTTATGGCATAGGAGATTAGGGATTCAAACAGGCTGTAATCCACATCACCGCTATCCCAGGGAATACCGTGCATATTGTTGACTATATAGACAGCTTGCATCTTAGTAGCGGTGGAAAGTTCCTCGATGCCATAAGGTGGTTTTAAGACCCAATGTTGAAGTAATGTAACTCATAAAGATAAAACACTAAGTTCCTTGACAATAAACTCTTTACTGTCGTCTATGAAGAACTGGAAATCTATAATGACAACCATGATTTAAATGATGGAGGTAAATGTTGGGAAGTCACTTATATTAACTGCCAAAAAAGTCACGACGTTTCTGTCCTTGTTGATAGTGATGATGTTGGCAAACTCCCCGTGCACGATACAGTTGACGGTTTCGGCGAGAGCTCTGGTGAAACTCACCTCGATGCTCAGAGAGCCATGCTTCGTAAAATTCCAATGTTATGTCATGTGGGTGGCCAATTAGATGTGAGATTGAAAGCCAAGGGTTGATCTCCCTTAGGGAAAGTTTCCCGTGTAATGTCGCTACCTTCGTTTATTAAATGGATATCTGTTCCAGAAAACATTGTGTGGTAGGACATGACATAGTTGCTGTTCGAAAAATCTGTCTTTAACGGTTTCGATGGCACTTGTTCCCCATCCACGTACAACAAGAAATGGTTTATGATGTAGGTTTGGAAATATAACGATGGCGTCTCCGTTGAACGCAGCGTTTGTTACAAATCCCACGATGCACTGTTTGGGTAACTGTTCCGTGAATACGTGGTCCAGTGATTTCCCTTGCACACCCGTAGGAATAGTGAGTGTTTTTACTTTGGGATACTTTTCGGGACTGACGTTTAATGCCTTGCTTGTGCCAACAGTATAGAAGATGCTACATTGACACGTTGCATTAGAAGCCAGGCTTCAACGATGTGAAACTTTAAATGCAGGATTTCATGGACGGCGATAAGACTAAATCTGTCTCTGGAACGGACCAACTTGACTTGGTTTAGTTCGAAAGGTATTTCTCTTGCTTAAATACATCATTGTGTAGATACCCCAAAAGATCAACCGTCTTAATTTTTGCAGTGAGATTTCGATGCGCCTTAAATCCCTTATTGCTGGTATTAACCACCTCAAATGTTCCAGGGCTGTCTGCGAACCACAGACCGCAAGTAAAATGTGTTATTTTGGATTCACTGTTATAATTGAGCAGCGTCTCAATGTAAGATCTCCAAGCATACGTGTTGCTGAACGGCGAAATTAGTTTTTGGTTTAAAACACATCCACCTGTATGAATAGCTAATGCAACCAGTTGTTGACTGGAGCGATTTGATCCACCTCGGTGAAAGCGCCACCGTCAGGTTTCATGATAGCCGCCTTGAGATAGAGCATGGTCTGTGAAATATTGATATAGAACTCGCCTTGACCAGTAATGGTAAATTCGATGGGTGAATCATCGGTGAGGGAAGATAAAGATTTGAACTGAATCCACTGTCCACTTTCAATACTGGTTTGCGTAGGTGGGTTGGAAAAGAGATCGAGTTTACTGCTGGCACACTCGCAGGACTTGGGGTGTAGAAAAGACATTTCAAATGAAAATATCTACCTACTGCTTCTGTCTCGACCTTTTTACGTCGGGCAACGACAGAAGACTGACGTCGGTGCTTTTTATGGCGCCCTTTATAACTTGAGCCGGACATCAGTGGGTCGATATTCTGCTCCGCCTTGCGTTTCAGGTTTGTTCCAACCTCGCTAACACGCTGGCGTAGGGACTCTTTTAAAGAACTACGCTGATTGGCGACTTTGTAGAGAACGTTGATACCCGTATAAAGCGCCTGTTTTCTAATGGATTTAGCATTGCTTCTCAGCAACGATACGACGCTCTTGAAAAAGCAGCTGAAAAATTTCATTTTATATGCCCGCGTTGATAGGGAACACCGTGGTAGATCAAAGATATTCCTGTTCCAGCCTGGCTTACGTAGTATATTTGTTAGGGAAAGTTCATGTTGAACAGCGTCTAAAATAAAGTTTCACGCACAACTTTCCAAACTCGATTGGTACAGGTTAACCAGTGTCTGTTCTTATATTTATTTACAGTCTTTACATTTCCTTTCTAAGTACGGGCACGTAGTGAAACGGAGTATAGCTAACAGTCTTATGTATGCCATATACATAGTTGATGTTGATACCGACGATACGTGAAAGCGGTACCAAAATGTCACCCATGGTCTGAAGATCGACGATATCCGTGTAGATGTACATTTACAAAGGCAAGCCTAGTCGAATTTTGGCGTCATACTTTTGACTTTTGATCTTTAATCAGATTAGTCTTAGGATTGAAACCAAGTCTACAGACTTAGTTGAAAAGATAAAGTCATCAGTTGTATATTTGGTGAAGTAGAGACAATGCTCACTTTTTAGTTAATGTTTGTATACTTGAATAAAACTCCAAGATCTCCTTTAAACGCCTCTACTTCGTTTAGGGCTTTGACCAATTCATGGATAAAGCTGTAACTTCCAGGTGGGATGTGATACTTGAATATTTGTTCTACGCCATTAGAGTACACCCAGTTATACCGTACAATATTTTGGCCCTCAGGTACGGTGGTGAAGAAAACGGATATTGGGATTCGGTGAGAGCAACTTCCCATTGTCCGTCGAGTGTAAGACGGTAAGGTAGCTGCGTGGTGAAATTTGCGAGGGTATTTTTCGGGAAATATCCCTTAGAGCTATCGCCCAGCAAATTGATGTAAAACTGGTCCTTCATGGTAGGGCGCTGACGTAACTGGCAGGAGTCCAAGAATTAAACTCAGAGGGGTAACCTTTCCGCTGCACGTATAGTTTCTTTCTGCCGTCTTTACCCTTGACAAGTAGTATTTTAACAATTATAATAGTTTAGGGAAGACGTACGCGTTGTAATTTGGGATCATAAAAAGTCCTCTTCACCTTCTTGCATTCAAGATCGGTCAACCAGTAGACGACTGGTTGTCGCAACACAACACTTCTGACTTTGAAAATTTATTTGCTCCAATTGCTCTCGTAGCTCTTTTAAAACAGCAATTTGGATTTGACAATACGCACCGTGTCACCGACTTTTAATTTTGGCTTACTGTTTGAGTTTGGGCACCGCTTGTATAGATTATCTCTAACTTGGGTTTCTGAAACGTCTGCAGGGGTCATCTTGATACTGGAATATTTTGCGTAGTTATAAGCGTCGACGGGATCTTGGAGGACGTCCACATAGCGATATGTGTTATTATTGGTAAAGTAACGCCTCATGCGACCTTTCAGATTTCTATTGAATCGTTCCACAATGCTTGCCTTCACGTCTGGATTATGGGTGGTGTAATAAAACACGTTTTCTTTATTGAGAAGTCTTCGGATTACACGTGACGTGAACTCGCCTCTTGTCCATCTGTAAACTTAGATGTTTACGACAACTTTGTTTGAAAATGTCCTGAAAGGAATCCCTCACGGCGCTCCCCTTCTTAGAGGGTAGCGTCCTTACCCAGGCCATTTTGCTAAACAAATCAACGACGGTGAGCAAGTACACGGCACTGTCGATGTATTTACCGAGACTTCGCATATCGTTGAGATTGGTTTGCCAGAGATCATATTTGTTTGACAATGCCTACTTGTTGTGTGGACACTTTTTTCTTATCACAGGTTTGTGTAGCGTATAAGCTTCCTGCGCACGAAAATATTCTCGAACTTTCTTGGACGCCTTTATGAGCGATGCCACCTCTGCAAACCTTGAAGGATAAGAAGGGTAATAGTAGCTGTTGGCTAAACGGTCCATTAATCTGGGACAGGCAGCCACCTGTTTTCATCTATCCTTTTCAGTTTCTTCTTCTTAGGGCGTTGCGATGGTGTAAGTGGTTGGGGTAAAGCCGTCGGATCTCTAATGGGTGCCAAGCGTTTCGGGTTGACAATACATTATTTTGGGACATTTATTTTTTGAGCACCATGAGACATTCTCGCCACCCCAAGGCCTCACTGTGTATTCTTGTTCTCACCACATCGTTGAATAAAACCACGATATTGGATCCATGGAGAGGCTTATCGTGAACACTCACTTCCCGTTTGCTTCCCAATAGATACCGCCTCCGGAAATGATATGCTTCAGTAAAATTTCGGCTTTTTACGTGCCTGTACGGTTACAGTATTGAGCACAGTAGGTATGGGAAGTACAGACACTTTAGGGCTGGCTTTTGCGGTATTTTAAATTGGTGGAGGGTGAATGAATCGCAGATAGCACTGTAGCACTTGTTAGTATAAAGTCCATTTAGACTTGTCATCAAGTTTAGAAGCTAGGATTTTCTCCATTTCCTTGTCCAGCTCGGAGACTACCAGATTTGTGGCCATAGCCACTTGTTGGTGGTGTTCCTCGTAAAGGTGTAATGTTTCCGGTGACACCAATATAATCTTTTTCGTGTGTTATATTATCTACTTTTTTAATAAGGATCTGAAGACACCGCTGATTAATGGGGCTAAAATTAAGGTCAGGAACGCTCCTCATTTCTGAACGAGTAGTCGTCTCTTTGTCTTCCAGAATTATCCTAGTTTGACTAGATTGTGAAATACCTGCTTGTAAACACGTAACTTTGTCTTCTGTGCATTTTTCAACGGCATCCTCCCTTTTAAAGTGCTGTAAGAACACTCTCAAACAGAGTCAATCAGTTTATTGTCTGCCGTTTTTAACAAGGTGACATATTGCTGCGGGTTCATGCGATGCATCGCACGCAGCAGAGGGGCTTGCTTCCTCGATTTGGGACTCATGGCTATGAAATTATTTGTAATCGGGAGGTGTCGATGTTTTTATAGCTTTTGTGTGGTAGTTACACAGAGCACCCGACATTTGTGCGGGTTCTATATCTGAACCATTCGGGTGTACCGTGTTTGAAATCTAAAAATATATAGCCTTGGGGAGGTCTTTTAGTATCAGTGTAAAGCTCTTGTAATACACGTGTGTTTTCAGGACATACCTGAAGTGAAAAACTTTGAATCTGAGCTTTATCCCTGGGATTTTTAAAAAGCATGATATAATGTGCGTTTAAGGAAATTTCTCATTGGCCCTTGCCCTGGTGGAATATACTTTGTCTAAGGTACATGGCACTAATATTTTGATGATGAAAATTTTTGCTGAATAGATCGACGACCACTTGGCTGGCTTTACGCATCAGGTAGTCCATGATAATCAGCTGTGGAGCATCATTACCTTCGCCATCCATTTCCAGCAAACCCTTACAGAATATGACGTGGGGATCTGGCCCATCCTGTTCGAATCACTGTTGCCATAAAGCATAATACCAGGTGATTTTATCAATATTAACATCATGCATTGTGTTCAAGTGACGGATAAAGTCGGCTACAAAATGTGACTTTCCACAGCTGGAAGGGCCCCTGATGATGGCTTAAAATGGATGTTTTAACTTGTCCATAATGTTTAAGACTGAGTTTATAAGCTAGATCAACTTGTATTTATAGGATAGGAAGAGGAGGGTGTAGACGTTAAAACACAAGTATAACAGTTTTATAGTATTTATTTATATAAACATAACAGTTATAGAATATGTATTTACAAAATATATATTACACCTTGAAGTATATTATACATGTTTAGGTGTTAATGAAATAATAACCTATTTCTTGGGGTCGTAGCCTCGGTAATAAATATCTAAGCAAATTTACAAATTACAGTTTAAAGAATATTTTTATCAGTGACGTGGGGTGACTTTTCTCAAACAGGATTAGGTTCGAAGAGACCTTTAATTATGGGGCTAAAGAGGAATACTCTCCATATAATGTACAATATGTAGCTTAGCAAATACACTTTTACATGTCATAGGTTACGAAATTTAGTTCCCTTCAACCGAGTCACAATATTTAGACATGGAATAAACAAACAAATACATAAACAAAGATATAAATGAAACAAAAACATTAATCAAAATAAAAAAATAAAAAATTAATAGTAGAATCTTACCTTTATTTGTATATTAGTGCAATCCTTCTGTCACCTTTCTTAATGAATTTGTCGATAACAGCATAATAGAATGATTTTTCACCCAGCAGTTCATCTATCAAGCCTTTTTCAACTGACAAGAGGGAAAATGTGGAGAGCCTATTCTCAAACTGGGTGTTACGCAGAGTCGTCCTTATACGTTTCAAACAACAGTGGATGTGCTCACTAGTATTGTTGATACCAAACAACATAATTTATATGTTTCTTGGAACGCTTCTTTTGCTAAGTCTGTTTCCTCCAGGAACTTCATAATTTCAGTCACAGTCTTGTCTGAAAAGTCTGATAGTCTGTGAACTAGTTCACTCCGAAAATTGTTAAAATTGAAAAAGCTACCGTAGCTTGACTAAAGTGACAAAAATAGACTTTCAGAAAATCGAGATTAGAAGCTCTGACTTTTTTTGAATCCAGCAGCTCAATAAATTGCAGCTCATTAAGATCTTGAAACCTCAGCTCCATTTGTCCATCCATGGTGTCAATAATTTCATTATAAAGACATGATTCAATGAGTCATCTTCTCTATGTCTCTTCCTAGATACTTCCACATTGTCATCATCTTCTAATTTTTTATACGTGTCTTCAAAGTCGTTTCTAGCATATTTGAGGTGAGAAATAATCTCTTTTACTTTATCGATACAGTGTTTCACGTGAAATGTTTTGGTTTGAAGAAATTTTAACAATGTGTCCATGAGAGAAAAAATGTTGCTGAAAACCTCCAGTTGATAGGTGAAATTTATATTTATCAATGATGACGCATACCCTTTAACAGTCACGAAACCATCAGTATCTGGATTTTCAGCAATATTCTCAAAAAACTGTATGATTTCTGTTTTATTTTAATTCACCGTGTTCAAAATTTTGGAATTGTAATTCCACCTTGTACTAGCAATTGTTGGAAACCGCTTCTTTACCTCGGGTTGATTAAGAGCATTAATTAGTTTCGGTGAAAATAAATTTGGGATGCCACTCAATGTCTTAAAAAAATCTTCAATTCTGTTATATGATTCACAGACTGAGAAAGAACTATATTGAGTTTGTGAGCATAACAGTGGATGAAGAGTGCACCTGGGCACCTCTCTCACACAAGCGTTTGTGCACCATTTAAATGTCCAGAAAATTCAGCGGCTCCAATATACGATTGTGCTTCAAGTTTTTGCTCACAATTAAAACGAGAGAGGATTCAAAAAACATGCTCACTTAAACCAATTGCAGTGCGATCATTGCTGACATCTAAAAATCTTATGTTACCATCTATCACATATCGAAGGACTGTAGAAAGTTGAGAGAGCTTTGCAATGTCCGTAGTTTCTTCCCACATCATTGCTATAAAAAATGCATCATTTATTTCTGACTTAATCTTATCCAAAATTAAATCACTAGCACAGTCAATGATGTAATTTTAAATTTTGTTGGAGGTTTATTTAAACGTCCCCTTGCTCTGGAGATGAAAATCCAATTTACTATCGTATTTAGAAAGTAGCTGCATTAGTTCAATGTAGTATTTCCAATTAAGGGAATCTTCCCATTCATCGTGACATCTTAATGGCAGCTTTTGTTTGGACGAAAAAACAGCACACATCAATTTATCATTTCATTAGCTCCCAGTTTGAACCAACCTCTACATTATGTTTTAAAATGTATAGTCTTTTTTGCTCACTCAGTTGAAAATCTATTCTGTTTTCTCCGAAAGTTTTAAATTTAGCTATTGTGGATAGGTGGAGGACAACAGGTCGTTAACCCCATATCGTCATGGAATAACCAGAGAGGAAATCGAGAGAAGTTTTCTCGCGGTTGTGGAAAGGGGGTCAAACTTGGAGGGGGTGGAGGGGAAAATCACAGCGCTGTACGATGAGTGATTTGACCTGTCAGAGGATAAGGGGTTCTCAAACGTCCCACACACTACTCACCATATCTACACTATAGTTTACTAAACTATGATAGCTTTTAAGGTCATCAAGGGTCCATAGAGGTATTGAATAAATTAAATAAATTATGATAAAATTGATAAATAGATATTGATAAAGTTTAACAAACTGTCCATACATAAATAGAGGAGAGTGTTTTGAAAAATATTTTAAATAATTTATTTTTAAGGGTGTGGACACAACTTTATAGAAAGGAGTCTTTGTTGAGTTTAATCGCTCATGGATATAAATGGTTTAGTCTTCATGTAGCACGAAAACAATTGAGTTATTGGTGATTAGGTGTTCACTATTAATGCGACACTAAACGCCCGTAATCATTATCATGATTTACGTGCCTCCAAAAGTCAATCAATAAGTAAGACCTAAGAGAATTGAAAAAAAATCTTCCATATGCCTAAAATAACTTGCCATAATAAAGTAAAATGTGATTTTATAAGCCAGTTTAAGTTATGTTTGATTAGCTATTATCGGGGTGTGTTAATATTTGATTTGTTTGCTAAATATGAAATTGAAGAGGCTTCGTCTTGAATATTATTGCCAATAGAAACAAAGAATCAACATATAATAACTTATAATTCTGTCTTAAAAGAGGACTGACTATATGTGTAGTAAATGACTTAATTGAATATAGGCTGGATTTATTTTTAATCTCAACTGTTTGGGCCCTTCAAACACTTTTAATTCCTCATAGTAATCCTATTTCAAAATGTATTTAAATCTAGTGTCTAACTTACAGTAGGAACATTCAGATTTAAATCAAGAGTAGCTCAAAATGCTGTAAATTATAAATTGTTGCGCAGACAAATTTTAATATCTCCTCTTCTCCCGTATTTGGGGACCTTTCTCGAGCAACACGGGTTGTAAGAATATTAAACATATGTAACAATAATATCCTAGTGGTATCAATCTTGCAATGTGGTCAAATTGCTTTGAAAACTATATAAATAATTGATTTTGCTTATTCACATTAAAATATTTTTTATTCAAATATCGACATTAGTTACTGTGAAACACGTTACATGTTATTTATTGGATTTATTGGGCTCTTAGCGCACTAAGTCTCACTAACCCCAGCAAAAGTAATATTAGTGAAATTATAATTACTAATATCTGACTTGTGTTCGGGGTCGGACCAGGGCAAACGTAAAAAATCCATTCTCTTTGAGATTTTGACCAATAATTTGTCTCATAGCTGGTTAATTAGCCTACAACTTCTTAAGATATAACAAATTGGCGATATTTGCCTGAATTTATCCACCCGTCTCAAAAATATTTACATCTCAATACTTTACTAACTGTAGATGTGTGTGTCGAAATATAATTAGATTCCTTTTCTCATTGTTTTGAGAATTTTACCGCACTCACAGTATAATTCGTGACATCCGGTCAGATGGAAAATTTAAAAAGTAAGCATGTGGGTCTCAATTGAGGTAATTTACAACAGGGCGGGAACAAGGTGGTGAGGCAGAAAAAAAAGTAACTGGGTATAATGATAGCCTTGACGTAGGATGGTAGGTTTATCTGAGGTTGGGTAGAGATGAACATAAAGAAGGTGGGACGGTTACATATTATCTTTTATCTTCTGAGCATGAAAAAATGTATCTTCAGTACATGTTTTGACTTCGATTCTAGTTTAAAATCATGCACTTTATAGAGAGACTATTCAACATTATGTGTAAATGGTTATTCATCAAGATCACCGGCTAAGTTATATTTAAGATACGGTTTAAGGTTAAAAAAATAAATCAATTCAAAATGCTTAAAAAATCAAATTAAAATTGAACTTATATAGTAGGAAGCCGCAGATGGTAGAAGAGTTACATTTATAATTTAGCTATACATGCCTATGACTAAGGACAAAAATGTGCTAAGGTGTGTAGTGACTGAAACTTAACTGACTCTTTAACATGTCAGTTTCGAATATGGCGTTGTAAATCGTCTTAGAGCCTTGGTGTGGTCATAAACCTAAGAACGTAATCATGAATCTTTTTAGCCATGATGCCGACTACTCATTTAAAATATCTTACTGTGTTCTTACCAACCTTGAAAGACTTTCCAGGTCTAACTTGCCAACACCCTTAAAGGAAAAATACTTAAGAAAATGTTGATGCATACATCTTATCCTCCTTGTGGTTAATTTATAAAAATTTATAGCTTTGAGATGGAATAACACCAAGTATATAATTTTAATAAATGATGGGGCAGTCTGCTTGCCTGCGCTCAACCCTTTAAAGATACATCCTCACACATTAAGGATGCAATTTATAACACTACACACCTAAGGCAAATGCTGTTGCATGATATATATATATATATATATATATATATATATAAATATATATATATATACAGTGGAGCGTTGTTAATCCGGATCGATCGGGTCCGGGAACCATCCGGATTACTGAATTGTCCGGATTTTCAAATGTGCTTTCAATAACTGTATACATACGTAATGTATTGACTAGAGGATACATGACGCTCGGGAGTCTACTGTATTGCAAAATAGAGGCTGAAGAGTTCCAAAAATACAGTACACAAAATATTTTAATAAAGTATATTGAATAAGAACATGTACACTCCGTCGAGAATGTAAGGTAGCAACTTACTGGCTCAGCCCACGCGGTATGCTATAGCTCCACACATGACTGCAGGATAGTTTGCCTAGCTACGCCCAAGGCCGGATTTAGAGAAAGCCTTAAGTCCTTAAATTATTTCTTTAAAAGTCCCACAATTTTACCGTTAAATAAATCTGTAAATCGTGATCTTGTAAGATTCTTGGTTTAGAAAAAAAAACACTTATAAAATTCATAGTAATAATAAGGTAACCAATAATTATTTGAGGATAATGCTATTTTAACATAAAAGTGGTCGTGCAGACTAAACAAACTACATCATTTATATGTTCTTGTAATTAGCTTGGAAGGAGTAATAACTGTTGGCTTACTGCAAGACATACATGTTTATAAGATGTATGAGATTTAACTACATTCGAAGCTTCCACTATTTTGCTAGTGCATTATTAGGTAAAGTGATCCAACCCTCTTTTTAGACAAGCGCCATTTAACTATTTTACGCTAACCTTGGACCTTCACGGCCAGCTAGCGCACACAAAACGAACTATTTATTCATATGTTTGAATGCCAGGAAAACTTCACTGTTTCTCAGATAACCTTCATTTAGTCAATATTAAATCAATAGAACAAGGAAAGAGTATTTAAAGGAATTGCATACACATTCTTGTTGAGAGTGTTTTAATTTTAGCAGCGCGTCTTACTACCCATTCGAACAATACGCTTAAGTACTAACTATTCTAAAGATCTAGAAATTGGGATGGTTGAATTTAGAGGAGATGAACCCGCATTTGCGTGGAGGAGAAGTGGAAAACCATTTTGGGAAAATTCATCCCAGTTCACTCGAGCGAGATTCGAACCTCAATCTCCCCGTCCTTGTCAGTCTAGCTCAACACGAAACTAGCGCGTTATTTAACTTCGCCACCAGTGTGGGTCTTTGAGTTGTTGATAATTTCATTGTAGTAAGAACATTAATGATTGAACTTAAAGATGAAAGCCCCAAAATAATAGATTAGAGACAAGTGTAATATCTGCTGGAAATACACACAAAATTAAATATTTGATATCTTATAGTAAAGAGAAATACAAAGTAAACTAAATATTCTGGGAAATGCAGTAAATGATTTATTTTCTACTGCATCGGTAGTCACGTGGACAAAAAATGTTTTCGTATGGTCCATTTTCAGTGATGCATAAAACAGGGTTCTCATATTGGCGAGGGACGTTTTCCTACATTGTTTCCCAACTTCTCTCCTAGCATATAATAATACATCCTCTTTAACTTGTATCTTCTTCATCACTATCCCACAACTGTTATTTAAGGCATGTAGCCCAGATGAGTAGCAGAGGTGGGTAAAAAAGATAATATTATATTATATATAAATATTATCCTGTAGTAAACTCTGAACTATATTATCCCCTTCGCGGAAGAACGGAATTTAGCCTTTCAGCTGACCCACAAAATCAATTATCAAAAGGCTTGTCAGCAGTTCCAGGGACTCACAGCAAAACACCTGATTAAACTAATGTTAAACTCTGCCTGGATATAAATACTACATAATTGAAAAAAAAACTGCACTGCAATATTTTATGTGGTTAAAAATATCCTAGATAACATATATACATCATCCATATGGAACTTTAACAGGGACTCGAACCCAAAACCTAAATATATCATGCTACAATTTGCCCGGTTAATATCTTACAGAATGTAAAAAACTACTTCGGAAATGGTTTGCTGTTTCAGAGATATACACAAATATCCGGCTGGTACTTCACCGAGACTCACAACAAAACCTGATTATATCATGCTAAAACATGCATGGATAAATATCATACAAAAAAAACTACATCCCAATCGGTTAAGTGGTTCCAGAGATATATACACATATCAAGCTGACACTTTACCGGGACTTACACCAAAATACCCGATTACAATTATTCCACTGAAAAATTCCTGGATAAATACTCTACGGAATACTAAAAACTATACCACAGTAATCATGTGGTTCCATCAATGTATACAAACAATCGGCTGGCCCTTCACCGGGACTCACACTGAAACACCTTATTATACACAAATAATGTTAAAACCTGCCTAGATATTGGCCCAGTATAGAAGTAAAAACTATACCGCAATCTGTTAAGTGGTTCCATAGATCCTAAGCGACAGATCTAAATAAAACCAGCTTATCTTTAACGGAGACTCAAACCATTACTGTATGTATGCTAAATCCTATCGAATTAAAATAAAAGCACCACAACCGGTTATGAAGTTCCATGTATATTTAGCAACAGACAGACGTTTTTAAAAACATTAAATATATTATATATATATATAATATTATTAGCAACGCATCTTACTAACCCTTCGGGTTATACGCACTTACGCTAATATGTAATGGTAGGGTGATTGTGAGATTAAATGGGGGAACTTTAGTTTAACGTGGGATCTGAACGACGCTGGAGGTCTGGCATTCCACAAAATCACAAGTTGTGATCATTAGACGTCTTGTCAGAGGTGAAGGAAGGCTTTGGAAATAAAATAAATCTGTGTCGGAGCCGAGGATTGAACGCCGGTCTCCCAGCTTCGAAAACTGACACCTTACACCTAGACCACGTGTTCATCTTAAAGACAGTAAAGAACTACTAATACTTTTTTACTTAAGTATATTTACATTCCAAACCTTAAAAATGTATGGATATCATTTAAAGTGTTTTTAAACTCGTAAACCAAAAACAAAATTACTCCCTGATTTTCATTCATTTAAACCTCCCCACTCTGATATTATTATTAATACTTGCAGATGACATGACCAGTATTATGGTTTGGATTTCCAGAATTTATTCAGTAAACAAAAAAAAAAAAAAGCAGAAAAAACCACAGTTAACATTATACATTTAATTTATTAGAAAATGATAATAAAAATAAATCTTAATAAACAACAATTTTATCAAAGTATTTATCAAACGGATAAGATTTTATAAAATATATTGTTTTTGTCCACCTGGAAATAATATAAACAATTTTAAATCAGAATTAGGACCCTTAAATTATATAAGTTTTTTTTTTTAACTCAGCGTCTTAAAAATAAAGTATAAATCTTTCAGATTTAATTTATCATTTGCACTACATATGTGTAATATAATAATTAATCATTAATAAATTCTTAATTAGCTATTCACAGAAATAAAGATTCTGAAATGAGGGAAACCGGCTTTATGTTACTATTTAAAGCCTATAAATGTGGGTAGCACTGCTGCCAAAATAATGCGTGGCGTGGTTAAATCTTTAAAAGCTTAAAAAAAGATGTCCAATTTATTAATGCGACTAGACATAATTAATTAGCTAAGTATATAACAAATAATTTGTTTTATTATGAAGGGAACAAAAAAGTAAATTAATTTAGTTGATCAAACTATTTGAACATCGCAAAAAGACATAACCCCTCCCCCATCACTCCTTCCCTACAGGCAAGAAATAATTTAAGGACTTAAGCCTTTCTCTAAATCCCGCCTTGGGCGTAGCTAGGCAAATTATCCTGCAGTCATGTGTGGAGCTATAACATACCGCGCTGGCTGATTGAATAAGTTGCTACCTTATAATCTCGACGGAGTGTACATTATGTAATTTAGATTAGTAAATCTACAATACTTTTTAGAAAAAAACAACAAGAAACTACAGTAATTAATGGAAACTTACTGGGTAAAAAAGTCCTTATTTGTTTTTTTAACAAGATTTGACGTACGTTTCTTTACAGCCATGTCTCTCAGTCTTTTAAGAAGTACTAGTTGTGTCGCCGTCCCCTCAGGTTAGCTCTCTAACCAGTTCATAGCTGTCTGGAATGCTTCAAAGGTGTGAAGGACCGGCAGCTTCTTCAGCATCCATTTCTTCATCTTCGTCACTCTCTCTTACATTGCTTCCATTATCATTGTCCTCAATTACCTGATGAACTATTTCGTCATCATTCAAATGCTGATAACCAGGGTCATTGCCATCACTTTAAAACCACTCCCTTGCGTCAAGTTCATCGCACTGTTCAAATCCAGGCAATGTCTGGAATAGAGCCACAACTTCGGCGTCAGTAGGAGTGTTGGCGTCCTATGGAGTTTGAGAGCTTGCCTCATCTTGTCCTTGATTTGGGTTTTCGGGATTGGTCACAATTTTTTCAAGGCATTTTTTATGTTGTCATCAGTGAGAGATCCCCAGGCATCTGCTACCATGTAAATGGCGTCCTTTAGGCTGAGGTTTTTCACAAACTGCAGCACACTTTCTTCATCTCTTTCAGCCAGCAAGAGCCGACGAAGCATCTGTTTTCTATAAATTCTTTTCATTTTTTCTATGACCCTGTGGTCCATCGGTTGTAGTATGGAGGTTACATTTGGAGGCAGGAACATGACTTGAATATTATCCTCTATTTTGTTCAAGACATCAAGGCCGGGGTGAGTTGGGGCATTGTCAATGATGAGGACAACCTGTCCTTCTTTTTTGTATTGTTTCCCATGTTTTTTAACACTGGAAATGAAAATATCTTTGTACAAATCGGTAAAAATTGCTGCATCCATCAATTATTCTGTGACCTGTAAATTACAGGTAAGGTTTTAATGTTCTTAAAGCATCGTGGCTTTTTACTTTTTCTGACAACCAACAGATCCAAAGCGTGAGAACCACTTACGTTACCACAAACCATTGCTGTCACTCTTTCCTTTGCGACCATGAAGCCAGGAGCGGATTTTTCTCTACGAGAAGCTAATGATTTCCGGGGTAGGGAACTCCAATTTAGCCCAGTTTCGTCAGCGTTGTAAACATCATCTCTTGTGTAGCCCTCCTCAATTGTCATGCTAACAAATTTTTCCCTAAATATCATTGCGGCAGCATTATCAGCAGATAATATTTCACCTTGGACATCCAGTTTTCTAATCTCGTGCCTCATTTTAAAATTCTTCGGCCAACCCGAACTAGCTTTGAAACCTGTAGGCCCACCAAGTTTCTCATTGATCTGGATCGCCTTTTCACAAATGAGTGGACCAGAAATAGGCTCACCTAAACTTCTCCTCTGCGTTAACCAAATATACATAGCGTCTTCCAATGCACTGTTTTTTTGCCGTTCTTGTGGTTTTTTCTTTTCTGTAAACCTTCTACAGAATCTAGTTTTGAAGCAAAACGTTGCAAACTGTCTTTCTTTGCTTTAATGTCACTAATGGTTGAAGTTCACACACCATATATTTTAACGAGAGATGCACCACTTTCCCTTTAGACAGTCTTCGTAGAATTTCTAACTTATCCTCTATAGATAAAAATTTATGTTTCCTTATATTTGATAATGATGACATGATTAACAAAGTAAAAATATGTATCGTTTTAACTCGCACACTAAAACGTCGCAAAGCAACTATATGATGAGGGTTTCACCACTGCTGTAAAGTTTGTAAATGATAGCACAGAACTGAGCCGAGCACGTGACCAAGGAGAGGTGACTGGCTAAGTCGTTGAACTCTCAAGGACACCTTCCACTACACCCCATCCCCTATCTGCTCTCACCGCCGATCCGGATTTGCGACGCTCCGGATTTTTGACGTCCGGATTTCCAACGCTCTACTGTGTATATATATCCTTGATTATCCTTATGATTATGTATTATCTTTGAAGAAGAATGGATTAAGACCAAAAAAATACATATTTAATCAATAATGTCTTAAGACATCCAACCCCATCCCTACTTATAAACACATTATAAACACTTAGAGGAAGAATAAACTAAAATGAATAGATGCATATATTATAAACAATAATCACCTTTACCCAATCATTATATAATGAGAAAGAATGGACAAAGACCAGAAAAAATAGTTAAAAAAAATAATTTAATCAATCTATTAACGTATAAAACCCTTTAAATTCAACTCCATTGATCTTTACGTGTACTTTCTAGCCACAACTCTTCCTCACTCCTTATCTTTGAGGAGTAAGGACCTAAGACGATTAACAAAATATAATTTAAATATAATTTATAGACCTAATATTTATAAACCATTAAGTGTAGAAACAGAAGATGTGTAACGGGCTAAACTGGCTTAGCCCCGTTCAATTACAAATATCAATATTAGTTGATGCAAGCAAGTCTTCAAGAATTAAAAGAATGGTATACTATTGTTACATGCTACACTCGTAACACATATTTGCTTTATTTACATACCCAATTAGCCGACTCTTCCTTCAAGCCTGATGCCCCATCGGAAGGGGCAACCTTTAGAAAAGCGACCGGCCGCGTCCACGTGGTGAAAACTCCGCGCTCACCAAAGTTTACGAGTCAACTGAAAGCAGCTCGAGTGCTGTTAGCTGAAACAAGTCAACCTTCCAGACGTTGATGGAAGCTTCCCCACTTCTCAGTGCTGGCAGATCCTCCACATGGATTATACATATTATATATTCTCCGACTCGCTTGGAATGAGCATCCACAACCAGCGCCGTTACTACACAGTGCGCACTCCTCACGTCGAGCAGATTTACATTTCTACGGTGGACTTACGGTTTGAGGCGATGGATCCACTAGACAGAAGGAAGTGTAACCTTGTTACAACATGAAGGGAAAAGGATTGTTTTGGCTCACCGATTCTGTCCCCATTTGGCTGGTCTACAACGAGCCTCCACACTACGTACACATCACGGCTCGACTTGTTTCCAAATGAGCGGAGGGACCGTGGCTCGACGTCCGCCTCTAGATGTGCCTCGCCCAAAGAGAAACAAGAGACGATCGACATGCGCAGATCCATGCGCGCTGACAAGAGTGTTTTGGTATCAACGGTCAATTGGACGGCGCGCGATTTAAATTATACCCAGACTGTGTGAGCGTGTTCCAGAAAAAGGCACTCCCCTCCCCCCTTATCCCAGCCTTTATTCCCACTCTGTGAGAACACGTTATTAAAATTATGTGTATATAATGACAGGACTCTATAGCCAAGACACGCATCTCTCCGCACTCTCTAGGTGAGACACTTGGTGTTAAAAAAGGGATTTAGTTTATTTATATCAAAATTCCGTTTGGCTTAGGATGGATTCTAAATTACTGTTTCGGCGATATCTGCTTAAGATTTAACTTTGGTTATACTAAAATTATGACTGCGGAATTTTTATTAGAGATCATGGTTGTGCAGTCGGACTTAGAGTAGTTATTGTATAGGCTAATGCATCTTATCCGCTTCACGGGCGGATTTTAAACTTATTACACCTCCATTTTGATATGAGGGATATTAGTCATAATGTACCCGTTGGGTACTTTAGGGGAATCAAGTTGAATGATTGTAATACTTGTCATTATTGGGAAGTTAAAATGTTTGAAGATCTGTACCTAGTTGGTCTAATCTGGGGCCGCGAGCCCGCTCTCGTAGATTGTTTGTTTTGTTAGCAGTTAGGCTACTCGTTTTTATAGGTCTTTTAATTATGAATCTTGTTCCTAATTTTTTGCCTTGTTATGGCTGTAAAAATCAACCTTTTTCTAGGGCACTTTGTCTCTCTCTCCTCGAGTATTGTTATTTATTGAATATATAAAATAAACTCTCTTGTGAACTTCCTGACTATTTATTTTGGTATAATGAACACGCCTAATTAGGGAGGGGAAAGGGATCACAGAAGTGGCAAGGATAGACGGACAGTATGGCAAAGATTAGGGATAGCCTACCTCGTGGCAGGATCTATATAGAGTATCTTTTCTGTTAGTTGTTAGGAATTAGGAATAACAATTGTCTTCACTGGGGCATTATAGTTGTTGCCTTGTTTGGTTAATTATGTAATGTTAGTGTAGAGTTAATGCCTCCGTAGTTATGAAAACGTATTGCTAACTAAACTTGTTGCTTACCACGCCTCACGCGTATCTTGGACTGAGCCAGTGGTCCAGCCACTCAAAGGGATTGTGTATCCCTTGACACACACTGTGTGACCACTAATGTATTTTAAAGGTAGCTTGATGGGGATAGCAATAGTTCAGGTTATATGAGGGCCTGGGAACGATACCTAGCTAGGTACAATTGTATATCCTAAACACTGGTTTGGGTGTTTAACCTGTGGGCCATCAATGCCCGTCGAGATTGGCTCGTGGTTATCCTTTCTTATGATTTTTAATACTACCCTTTGGGATATACGGCTCTTGAGCCACTACTGCCCCTCAGGCACGGCTAGAGCTGTTTGTATTTCTTTAGATTGTAATTTGTGTTGTTGACTTCTGATGAGAGCTCAAATTGTGGGGCACTTCTGCCGATCAGGCGTGGCCCGTAGTTTCTAATATTTCCTTGTAGTTTTGTCTTACCTCTTGCAAGGTTTTTTTTTTTTGGCATTATATCCATGGTGCTCATAATATCTGAACTTGAACTTACCCAATACAATTACTTACAGTATGGCACGGTCTACATACTAGAATAATGGATGGTTTATAAGACATAACTAAGCTGTCTGCGAACATCCATTCGGCGCCTCACGCCCCTTGTTGACCGTGATATAGGCAATGCTACTTAATATCTCATTAATATTTTATAGATAGTACTTGCCGAGATTATGTGCAAACTATTAACAATGTACCTTGTTTCATTAAAATTAAACTCCTCTTAATTATCTCTTGTTCTCATTGGATATATATTTATATGTATGTATGTGTACCTGCTCCTCTAGCTAGGTTAATGCTATATTATACCTAATTTATTAACAGATAGGTAGAGGGTGGGTGCAGATGCCATTCAAAATAACCTTTCTCTCCCTATCCCATTCCACCCACCCTCTTCTTCCTAACCTATGAAAGTGTGCATGCTAACATTGCGACGCTCAACTCCTTAAACCCATAATGCTAAATAATCTCCAGCGCTACTCCCTATTCAACCCTCTCACCTCCCTCCCAAGCCTGATATATAATCTGTAGTTTGGCAAGCGTCTTAACCTACGATTCCATAGCGCTGTATTATCAACCTCTTAAATACGAAAAGGCGTATCCCTCTAATGCTGTATTATACGTTGCATTTCCCATCTCTGAAATTAATAATTGTTTTAAACTATGTTTTAACATTCCTTTAGCAGATTAATTAACACAGCTTTCTCTTGTGGGGTGAACGAGGTATACTCCTTGGCTGACATTAATTTTTTTAGCTAAAAGGTGACCTGGTGGTCTAGGGGTAGTGTGTCAGACTTCTGTGCTGGCGGCCGGGATTCAATCCTCGGTCCCGTCACAGATTTATCTGATTGACAAACCCTTCCTTCACCTCTGACAAGACATCTTGTGAATGTGGGGAATGCCAGGCCTCCACCGTGGTTCGGATTCCACGTTAAACTGTAGGACCTCCATTTCATCTCACAATCACCCTACCATTACACATTAGCGTAAGTGCGTATAATCCGAACGTGTAGTAGGACGAGGTGCTAATAATAATAATAATAATAATAATAATAATAATAATAATAATAATAATAATAATAATAATAATAATTTTAGCTAAAACAACAACCAAAACGTGTAATAAATTATACTCTCAGACAAAACGCATTCTAAGTCTTAAAATTCCTTGAAATTATACAAAACTGGTAGTGTTTAATCGTTCGACGTCACATACAATCTTCTTTCCTAGTACATAACTGTTACCTAGCTCACAGCTACTTGGCAGTCTCTAGACAAAAATACGATTACAATTATTCATCACCTTCAGGATAGTTGACACTCTCCGAAGTTCTCTCTTCAACTCAACTTCACGCAACCAGTGATCACGATGTTCACACCGATGGACCTACCCGACCATCGAAAGTAATATGAAGTTTGAACAATCGTTCAAGTCTGTGGGGAGTAGGCGGCTCTATGGCTGGGCTCGAGTCTTAGGTTTTTTGTATAAATTGTTAAGAGGATTAGCTTCTCTCATTATTAATGTTCATTGTTCTTTAGGTTAGCTTTCTATGACTTAGTTCACTTACGTGAAGTAATTTAGTACTTCTCATGTTTTCTGCTTGGTCCTTAAGACCAGCAGTTTAAATGGAAATGATTCTCACACCTTAGCCCGTATGACCATTTGGTAGTCTGCGAGGCAGTTAGTCGGGAAAGGGGCTGTTCAGATTGTTCGTGGCCTAATGGAAATACCTAGTTAGGTATATTTAATTTGTGTTGTTCGCCAGTTTCGGTGCTCAACTCGAGGGTCATTTCTGCCCTTCTTGCATAGATAAATTGGTCGTGCGCCAGCTCATGACAAAGAAAGGCCTAGAACACTGAATTAGAACGTACTCTGTACTATTAATTGATGTATATTTTTTGCCGATCCCTCTATGTCTGGAACCGACAGCCAACAGATTGGAACTTCCACAACTTAACCTGTCTGTCTAATTAGTGGGCGCTTCATGCCATACTCACCCTTAGAGAGTATCTGTAATATGAGAATATGTGTGGCGAATTAACATGGACATGTCTAAGGACTGTTTCTGTCACCTCCAAACTTGATCTATTGAAAAAGTTTCCTGTGATGTATTTGTATGATCTATGTTAAAAGTTTTTATAGAGTAAACTTAAGTATATTTAGCTTATAAATAATTTTCATAAACAGTGTTACCTTGATTAGATAAAACCTATTTGTATAACGTTGGTTTTGTAAGAATAGAGAGGTGAAAATGGTTTCTCTAAATAGTTTTATTCATGTTTTATAGACGATCAAGACCTTTTCCCACTTGTAGAAGAATTAGTTTTGAAGATATTATGATTCAGTGGCGTATCCAGGAGTTTACTTAGGGGAGGGTGGGCATGTGTGTCATAGTTGTTATTTCTATCCCTGAAAATATTCATCAAATTATTTTATTTCAAGACATTTATTTAGAGAAATTACACACACACACGTATATACAGGCTGTTAAAAAAGGGGGTTCAGAAATTATGGATCTTGTTGTACACATTAACATGAGTAGAATGATTTTAATGATGTTACATGACCTCTAGATGTTTCGATACGTCTGTAAACTCCAATAATAATAATAATTATCATTATTATAATAATAAAATATTCTTATAAATTATAGGTCCACAAACCTACTCACATAGAGGTAAAGGCAATTTTGTATTTTAGTAATAAAAATAAATGTTACGGTGCACCACACAGACTTTCTCTTGCTTTTATCTTGAACTAGACATTTACTAAAAACTCGTAATAATTGTGAAATGAAATAATATACACTGTTACTTTCTCTGTGCAGGGGTTGCTTAAGGGCCGAGTGAACCGGGCGGCAGCCCGGGAACTAGCTTGAGGGGCGCCAAACAGAGCTAGACATGACCTAACGTAACCTGGGCGTGATATGAAAATAATCCCCAAACCTAACGTTGACAGGTGTGATAGTGGCGTTGCTAAGCTTAACAAACATTCAATTTTTGATACTAACATGAAATTTTACACATTAGTATAATTTTGTGGTGAGTAAAATAGAATCTAGTTCCACTCTTAAAAAGTTATTTTACATTTGCCAGCTCGAAATAATGGCACCCTAAAACTTTTTTTTTTGCAATTATAACGTAAAACTACCTAGAACGCCCTCTCATTCCAATTTGACCTTTGACCTTTGACCCCTAGTTGTGTGTCGTCGATTTTTATCGTTATTCCGCCCCCTGCTCCCGCCCCTCCCGGCCACACCCCGCCCCTGCCCCTGACATACTTTCCCCTCCTCCTGCCCCTCCCCTAGAGCCAACGAAACCTGGACATGTTGGTTCTTGCTGATTAATTATTAATTATCGTTAATTAATTGTTGTTAATTGGCAGGATAGAGGTGTTGTAGTTTTTTTTATTTATTGCTGGCATACGCCGGACATGTTGGTTGTTAATTAATTAATTAATTGGTAGGGAGTTTTAAGGCTTTGTAGTTTATTTATGGGCATACAGTCCTTGACGTTGCGGCAGGAGGGCTCGGCTCGAAGCTTGCGCTACGGCTGCCAGGCCTAGAATGAATATTGGTTATTCCTCCCTGTACCGGAACAAGCAGCGTGAACCTTGCGCTATGGTGGTTGGTGGTAGAGTGTGGTAATTGGTTCCCGAGACCCCCCTCCTCCTTCGCCACCCTGACGCCAGACTGCCGGGGTGACAAGTGACCTCGATAACTTTGGGTTTTCCCAATGACGTAATCATTGCGTGTTATGTCGCAACCCTGGCGCCAGGCTGGCGGGCAGACAAGACAAGTTGGGACAAGAATAGATATTGACCCGGGCAGCGGGTTTTCCCTGGCGCCAGGTTGTCGGGCAGACAAGACAAGTTGAGACAAGAATAGATATTGAGGTCATTGACCCCGGCAGTGGGTTTTCCCTGGTGCCAGGTTGGCGGGCAGACAAGACATGTTGAGACAAGAATAGATATTGACCCGGGACATCGGGTTGTCGGGCAGACAAGACAAGTTGGGACTCGTAAATAAAACACAGATGTTACAAATATATATTTATTTATTAAATATCACAATTATACATTTTTACAGGAATGACGCATATATTCGTTCATACGTTTTTCTACAGTGTCTCTTAGATGCGTTAGTCAAATTGTTTTTAGTTCACAATCCAACATGTAATAGTCCAAACCGATGACTTGACGTTTATAGTAGGTAGCACTGATAAGATCCAGGTTTTTTATGTGCGTTTCCACCGTAGGTTGTTCTAGGTCAATGACATCCGTCGATTCTGTTAGCGTGTCGCATACATCCACGACGAGTGTGTCGATCAAATTGTTGAAATAGCGTGCGACGGGTGTCGACCACATGTCCCGTCGGTCGACGGCGAAGTCGATGAGGTCCCACACCTCACAAAGACACGCCCAGCTAGGTGCTAGATAGGCGACCCGTTTGATTCCGGCGTCTTGTTTCTCGTTGATGACGACCATACGGTCACCGCACATGCGTCTTAGAGAGATTTCGTGATTGGTCAGACTAATCTTCTGAGGAGGTTGCGTGTTGGTGAAAAACTTTGATATGACCGACTTGTAGGTGCTCAGTTCTTGCCATTCTGTACGGTTAAACACGGCGCAGTTCCCTCCACATTTTTCTAGTTGGACATAGGGCGTAAAGTTGTTCTTGACACTCATGCCGACGATGACTCGCTTGGCGTCGACTCCATCCAGCGGAAACAATGTGTTGAAAATACTGGTGACGGCGAGTGGTTTCGCAGGCTTTGCTTTACTACCGCAAACGTCTTGACCTTCCATGATGTTCGGTAGTTATAGCCTGCACACCGCCGGGACACCCTTTTATAGGCGCATGCCACCTGGACACGGCCTCTTGAAGGGCAACATGCCCCTACAGTCTTGAAAAATCTATTGTAATATCTCACCACCTTAGCGTCGTTGGCTGTATGATTGGTGGGTGAGAATAGGTTTTGGAAAGTTTTCAGCGGAATGTTCTGGGCGCGATAGAGAAGGTACATGAGACAGTAATGGCCGCAAAAGTCTGATGCGATGCTTTGAAGTTGTAGCTTACTATGGGACGTGCGAAAAGTGTTTTTGCGTATAAATGCCAGATGTGTCTTTTTACACGGTGGAAAACCATAACTGTCGAAGTATTCTCCCACGCCGTTCTTGTCGATAAAGATGGCGACCCAATGCGTCCCAGGTTTGGTGTGTGGATCGGTGTTGATGACTAGAGCGGCAGGTCGAGCTATTCTTGCGGATAGTTGATCAGCAGGGAAAACACCCGACCGTACAGAACGGAACTACGGACTTGTTTTCAGCGCACGTCTTATGGTGTGGGTGTCCATCTTAAATCAACCAGTCTCGAAGTCCCCAGACGATAGAGCCAGAGCAGAAATTCCATACAGAACTATGTGCCGTGCACATGGTGCGCCCCAATTTAAGTGTTTCAGTGACGAACAACCTCTGTCGTACAGATCTACGATGGGTGTAGACGTGTATTTGGCTAGAAAATTTTCTTTTCTGACCCCTTGACGTAGATGGTTTCTGCACGCGCTGTGGCACGTGAGATGAGGGATTCGAGTAGGCTGTAATCCACATAACCGTAATCCCAGGTGATACTGTGCAGATTGTTGACTATATAGTCGGCTTTCTTTCTGGCATCGCTGGAAAGTTCTTAGATAGCGTATGGAGGTTTTAACACCCAATGTTGAAGTAATGTGCCGCATACAGATAAAACACTCAGATCCTTGACGATAAACTCTTTTTTGTCGTCGATGAAGCTCTGGAAATCCACAATGACGTCCATAGCTTAAATGAAGGGGGTAAGGGGCGGGAAGCCGTTTATATTATCTTCCGTATCGGTCACGACGTTTCTGTCATCGTCAATGGTGATGATGTTGGCACAATCCCCGTACACGATACAGTTGACGGTTTCGGTGAGAACTCGGGTGAAGCTCACTTCGAAGCTCAGAAAACCGTGTCTCGTCAAATTCCAATGTGATGTCATGTGGGCGGAAAAATTAGGTGTGAGATCGAAAGCCATGAGATGGTATCCCTTGGGGAAGGCTTCTCGTATGATGTCACTACCCTCGTTCATGAAAAGGATACCCGTTCCAGAAAACAGCTTGTGGTAGGACATGACATAGTGTCCGTTTGAAAAATCAGGCTGTTACGGTTTCGACGGTACTTAATCCCCGTCCACGTACAGCGAGAAATGGTTCATGCCGTAGGTTTGAAAGTTGAACGGGTTCTTGGTGGCGTCTCCGTTGAACGCTGCGTTTGACACAAATCCCACGATGCAACGTTTGGGTAACTGACCGGTGAATACGTTGTCCAACGATTTCCCTTGTACGCCCGTAGGAATAGTGAGTGTTTTTACTTTCACACGGGTGATGGGATACTTTGCGGGACTGACGTTTAATGCTTTGGCGTGTGCCAACAGTATAGAAGGTGCTACTTTGACACGCCTCATTGGAAGGCCTGCTTCAACGATGTGGACCTTAAGGTGAGGGAGTTCAGGGACTGCCATAAGACTAAACCCGTCTCTGGAACGGACCAACCTGACTCTGAGTTCGGCACCGTTCAAAAGGTATTTCTCTTGGTTAAACACGTCACCGTGTAGATACCCCAAAAGATCCACCGTCTTACTTTTTGTGGTGAGACAGCGACGGGCCTCAAATACCTTGTTGTTGGCGTTAGCAACCTCAAAGGTTCCGGGGGTGTCTGCGAACCACAGACCGCAAGTCAAATGCGTTCTTTTGGCTTCGCTGTTGTAATTGAGCAGCGTCTCAATGTACGCTCTATAGGCATACGTGTTGCTGGGCGGTGATAATAGTTTTTGGTTTAAAAACACGTCCACCTGCGTGAATAGAGAATGCAGCCAATTGTTGACGGGAGCGATCTGATCCACCTCTGTGAAAGCGCCACCATCGGGTTTCATGATGGCCGCCCTGATATAGAGCATAGTCTGGGAAAGATCGATATAGAACTCGCCTTGTCCAGTAACGGTAAATTCGATGGTGTGAATCATCGGTGAGGGATGAGACAGGTTTGTACTGGAGCCATTGCCCGCTTTCAAGACTGGTTTGAGTGGGTGGCACGGAAAAGAGATCGAGTTCACTGTTGGCGCACTCGCAAGACTGGGGGTGTAGAAACGACATTTTAACTGAAAATATCTTTAGCTTCTTTCTCGATCTTTTTACGTCGGGTGACGACCTTAGAATCACTTCGTTGCTTCTTACGACGCCCTCTATAGCCTGAGCCGGTCATCAGCGTGTTGATCTTCTGTTCAGCCTTGCGTTTCAGGTTTGTTCCAGCCTCGCCAACACGTTGCCGTAGGGCCTCTTTGAAAGGACGTCCTTGGTTGGCAACGTCGGAGAGCACGTCGATACCCGTATGAAACGCCTGTTTTCAGATGGTTTTAGCGCCACTTCTCAGCAACGGTACGATGCTTTTGAAAAGACCACTGAAAAAACTTCCTATCCCATGCCCTCTTTGATAGGGAACACTGTGGTAGATCGAAGATATTCCTGTTCCAGCCTGGTTGATGTAGTATCTTTGGTAAGGACAGTTCATGTTGAGCAGCGTCGAAAATGAAGTTTCACGCACACTTTTCCAAACTCGAATGGTACAGGTTCACCCGTGTCTGTTCTTATATTGATTTCCAAGCATTCAATTTCCCTTCTAAGCACCGGCATGTAGTGCAACGGGTCGTAGCTAACTGTCTTATGTATGCCGTAGAGATATTTTACGTTGTTGATGCCGACGATACGCAACAGCGGTGCCACAATGTCACCCACGGGCTGAGGCTCGACGATATCCGTGTAGATGTACATTTGTGAGGGCAGGCCTAGTGGAATGTTGGCGGCGTACGGAGACTTTGTTACTTTTATCAAATTAGTCTTAGGATCGAAACCGAGCTATAGACTTAGTTGGCTTAATAGAGTCAACAGCTGTATATTTTGTGAAGAAGAGATAACTTCAACTTTTTTGTTGGGGTTTGTGTACTTGAATACAACTCCAGAATCCCCTTTAAAAGCCTCTACTTCGTTTAGAGCCTTGATCAATTCGTGGATAGTGCTGTAGTTTCCAGCAGGGATATGATCCTTGAATATTTGTTCCACGCCGTTAGCGTCCACCCAGTTGTACCATACAATATTTTGACCCTCGGGTACGGTGGTGAAAGAACCGTGATATTGAAATTAGGCCAGAGCGTCTTCCCACCTGCCCTCGAGTGTAAGACGGTAAGGAAGTTGCGTGGTGAAATTCGTGAGGGTATTTTTCGGGAAATATCCCATAGAGCTGTCGCTCGGCAAAGTGATGTAAAATTGGTCCTTCATGGTAGTGCGCTGACATAACTGGCGGGAATCCAGGAATTAAACTTGGCGGGGTAACCTTTCCACTGCACGTACACTTTCTTTCTGGCGCCTTTACCCTTGACACGTAGTATTTTATCAACTTTAAAAGTTTCAGGGAAACGTACGCGTTGCAACTCAGGTTCGTAAAACGTCCCCTCCACTTCTTCGCCGTCAAGATCGGTGAGTCTGTAGACGACAGGTTGTCTCAACACGACACTGCTGACTTTGAAAATCTCTTCGCTCCAATTGCTTTCGTATCCCTTTTCAAACAGCATTTTGGATTTCCTAATACGCACCGTGTCACCGACTTTTATTTTAGTCATTGAGTTTGGACTCCTTTTGCGGTACAGATTATCTCTGACTTGAAGCACGTTAGTTTATGAAACGTCAGCGGGCGCCATCTTGATACTGAAATGCTTGGAGCCGTTGTAAGCGTCGAATAGAGCTTGGAGGAAGTCCACATACCGATACGTGTTATTTTTGGTAAAGTAGCGCCACATGCGTCCTTTTAGAGTTCTATTGTACTGTTCCACGATGCTTGCCTTCACGTCTGGATTATGAGTGGTGTAGTAATGCACGACTTCTTGCTTGAGAAATTTCTGGACTAGACGTGCCGTGAAATCTGTCCCCTTGTCCGTCTGTATACTTAGAAGTTTACGGCCGCTTTGCTTGAAAATGTCCCGAAAGGCGTTTCTCACGACGCTCCCCGTCTTGGATGGAAGCGTCCTCGCCCAGGCCATTTTACTAAACACGTCGATGACGGTGAGCAATTACACTGCACTGTCGTTGTATTTTCTGAGAATTCTCATATCGTTGAGATAGGCTTGCCAGAGATCGTCAGTGTTTGACACCATGTACTTTTTGCGTGGAAATTTTTTTATCACCGGTTTGTGTAGGATATAAGCGTCCTGCGCACGAAGCCATTCTCGTACTTTTTCGGGATCTTTTTTTGACGCCTTTATCAGCGACGCCGCCCCTGCAAACCCTGCAGGATGAGAAGGGTCGTAGTAGATGTCGGCTAGACGTTCCATTAAGCTCTGAACGGCAACCACCGGTTTTCATCCACCCTCTTCAGTTTCTTCTTCTTTGGGCGTTGCGACGGTGTAAGTGGTTGTGGTACGGGCGTCAGATCTCTAATGGGCGCCAAACGTTTCGGGTTCACAATAAATTATTTAGGAACGTTTATATTTTGCAGCGCCGTGAGAAACTCTCGCCACCCTGACGGTTCGCTGTGTCTTCTTGCTCTGACCAGATCGTTGACTAAATCCACAATATTGGATCCACGAAGAGGCGTATCTTGAATACTCACTTCTCCGTTTGAGTCCCAAGAGATGCCACCTCGGGCTTAATATGTTCTAGTAAAAGTTCAGCTTTTTTACGTGCCTGTGCTGGTACAGTATTAAGTACAGTTGGGATGGGAAGTACAGACACTTCAGGGGTGGTGGTGGTGGTGGTGGTGGTTTCAGATGGCGGAAGGTGTTGACTAAAGTGTAGATAGCGCTGTAGCACTTGTTGGTATAAAGTCCATTTAGACTTGTCGTCAAGTTTTGAAGCGGGGATTTTTTCCATTTCCTTGTCCAACTCGGAGAGCACTAGATTTGTTGCCGAAGCCGTTTGTTGGTGGTGTTGCTCGTAACGATGTAATGTTTCCGGGGACACCAATCTCTTCTTTTTCGTGTGTTCCATTATTTACTTGTTGAATAAGGAACCGAGGACCCCGCTGATTAGAGGGGCTAAAAGTAAGGGCAAGAACGCTCCTCCTTTCTGAACGAGTAGTCGTCTCTTCTTCTTCAAGCACTCTCCTCGTTTGACCAGCTTGCGCAACACCTGCTTGTGAGCACGTAACTTTGCTTCTGCGCATTTTTCAGCGGTACCTGCCCTTTTAAAGTGTTGTAAGCACACTCGCAAACAGAGTCAACCAGTTTCTTATCGACCGTTTTCATCAAGGCGACTCGTTGTTGCGGGTTCATGCGAAACATCGCACGTAGCAGAGGGGCCTGCTTCAGAACTTTGGGACTCATGGTTATGAAATGATCTGTAAGCGGGAAGTGTCGGTGTTTTTATAGCTTTTGCGCGGTAGATACACGCAGCAGCCGACAATTGTGCGGGTTCTATATCTGAACCATTCTGGTGCACCTTGTTTTAAATCTAGCAATATATAGCCGTGAGGCGTACTTGTAGCATCGGTATAAGCCTCTTGTAAAACACGGGGATTTTTAGGACAGACTTGTCGTGCAAAGTGTTGAATCTAAGATTTATCCTTGGGATTTGTAAAAAGCACGATATAATGTACGTTTAAGGAAATGTCTCTTTGGCCCTTGCCCTGATGGAATATATTTTGCGTAAGGTACATGACGCTAATATTTTGATGGTGGCATCCTTTGGTGAAAAAATCGACGACCATTTCGTTGGCTTCACGCATCATGTCGTCCAGGATAATCAGCTGTGGAGAGTCATTACAAACGTCATCCATTTCCGGCAAACCCTTACAGAATATGAGGTGGGACCTGTCCCGTCTTGTTCGAATGCCGGTTGCCATAAAGCATAATACCATGTGATTTTATCAAATTTAACGTCACACATTGTGTCCAAATGACGGATAAATTCTGTTACAAAATGTGACTTTCCACAGCTGGAAGGGCCACTTATGATGGCCGAAAATGGATGTTTCAACTTGTCCATAATGTTTGAGACTGAGCTTATAAGCTATATGAGCTTGTATTTATAGGACAGGAGAGAGGTGCGGTGGGTATAGACGTTAAAACACAAACAACAATTTTTACAATATTTATTTGGTCATGAAAAAGTATATACACATTGTAAAGTATGCTGTGAATATTTACAATATATAATTATTAGTATAAAGATAACTGCTCTTGTTTACAATATTTATTTACACAAAGTGAAAAGTATACTGGGAATATTTACAATATGGGGGAATAGTGGCCTCGGTAATAAATAAAGATGTTTTCAATTTAATGAAAATAAATATATATACAGTTTATTATATATATTTGAATAGATTTAAAATAAAAAATTTATACAATCAGTTTATTATACTTGACTAGAAAGAAAATAAATATATATACAAACAATGTATTAGATTTAAAATAAAAAATATATACAAACAATTTATTAGATTTAAAATAAAAAATACATACAAACAATTTATTATAATAAAATATATACAAATAAATAATTGATTAGAAAAAATCAGGTATGCAGAGGACTGAACTGGCAAATAAAAAAATATAAAAAAGTATCCCGGGTGCATAAAAACATATAAAAAAATATGCTTGTTTTCATGCAGAAAAAAAATATGAAAAAAATCTCAAATCTTTGAAAAATGGTATGTCAGTGAACTGTCTATAGTGAAAAAAAAAGATGATTATTCAGCCCGTCTAAATAAGCACCTTTTATTCGTGGCGAGCGCGTTTACAAGGACTCTGATACCCAAACGGCAACGTATTAAAATCATCGGTTATCCGGCGTTTGGTGTACACGGGCCGGTAGACTTTAGTCTGCGAAACGGTACATACAGTCGCAAAACTTTTTCTTACAATTTTGTGCGGTATCTGTATGTATCTTTCCGCAGCCTGTTCGGTGACCATCGCTTTCAAAACTTCAAAATTAACATCGTTTCGGTTGCCATAATTTATGGTGATCCCACGAACTTTGCACACAGTTTTTGTTTTGGCAGGATCGCCGCCAACGCAAACTCGGTAAGCGTAATTTTTGGGACCGCCAGATACAAAGGCGCTAATGTAGCTTCCCGGACCGTAATCATGAAGTTCATCAATGAGGTCACCTAAAAAGTCTCCGGTCGGCGGACTCCAATCGCCGGGGCGTTCGGTGAATAGAACGCTATCTTTATCATGATATAAAACGTGGCCCCCAATTGTTCAAGGAAGCTGTATAAATGCAACCTAGCCATAGCAGTCGTGTAGCACGCCACCACCACACTCGTGTTAGGGTTAGGGCGCAATGCGTCACGCACATCCTTGTAATTGAGGAACATAACCTCATCCTTTACATCAATGACGCTGTCCACGGTGATGTACGGATCCGTCAGGTACTTGTGGACGCCCTGATAGTCGTTGACAACGGCTACGTGTGGTAAATCGGGTCTTTGCCCAAACTTTCCCCATTGTGAATTTAAAAAAATTTAGCCAGAGTGCGAAGACCAGGGTTTTTACAAACAGAGCCGAAATCGAGTTTTACCCCTTCCCTTTCCTCATAATTTTGAATGTATGCTAACTTTTCCTCCTGTGAGGTACACCACTCTGGCCATCCGCTGGCTTCTTGTTTAATTTTCAAAAAAGTTTCAATGTACCCGTGAAACAGGCCGCCAGAACGCGTCTGACGGTCATAAACAGGTATATTGTACTCTCACACTTCGTGCACTGCTTCAACGGTGTAGCCTTTCTCAACGGCTTTCCGGATCTCGTCAATCACCCAGAAGCCTGTCAACCAGCGATCTTTTTTGTCGTTGTGCTGACACGCGCCTTGGTTTATCTCCTCCCCGCATTTCCTGCACAAGATGAACATTAGCTTGTCGTGCATCCGTGTAGGCAATACGGGCAGGAATAAATCTCACGGAGGCGTCACTGTAACTTTGGCTATGCCTTCTACTTGATCAATAGACGGACAATTTGGTTCTAAGTGAATTTTAGGGTGGCCGACTGGGTCTTTTTTGTACTTGCAAACGTATGGATACAATGAACACACATCCAAGTACTTGATCTTCTCCCCACAAGAAATGTCTGTTTCGTGGAAGAGCTTGATACAATTTGTACGCCCGCCAAAGAATGCATCTCTGGGACTGAGAGGTTCCTTGGTATACACCTCGTGCCGGAGTACAAATTGCTGCAAGTCCTTGTCTGTGCGTTTCATCGCATTAAACATGCATTCCCACATCTCTACGACCGTGTAGCCGGCATTCTTAAACTTTTCCAAACAAGCCATGGTCGCTTCATAACGCGTCTCCATGGTCTCGTGGGGACTATTTTTAACGGGGGTGGTCCTGTCAGGGTAACAGAGAGGGCACCCGTGCTAATAACAGCCCCAGAACTGGAAGACGGTGGTGGTATCTCCAGCTTTAACAACGCCGTCTACACGTCGCCCTAACACATATTCCTCACGGCCGTTACCCGCATGAAGAATAGAGACACCGCGTTGATGGGCCTCCCAGCAGAGCCATTGTACAGCGACGTGCGACTGTTGGTCTGCGCACCGATAGCCACCGTTAGGGATAATACCGATAGTATTCTCCTTAAGATGACTTCGGCGGTAAACCAACATGGCCGCTCCAGCTATCGTACACGCCTCTCTGAAAGGATCCACCTTTGCTTTCTCCATGAGCATGTCTCTAAACTTCAGGCAGGCCTTCCGTAGGATCTCTACATCTTTCACACAATACAGTTCCAACTCGCGCTTAAAATCAAAGACATAATTTTCTTTGACCAACGCGTCATACCACTTCTCAAAGTGCTCCTTTCCCTCAACTGACATCTCGCCGATGCCGTAGTCCTCCTTTGGCGGCAAGGGACCCCTATACCCCACGTTTTCTTTTTTGTTGATAAAATGGGGGAAATGTCCCTTGGCCAAAGACTCGTCCAAGCCGAAAGTTTTGGGCAATTTGGACAGCGACATCGGGAGAAAGTTCAGTGAGTCAATATAGTGGAGCGGGCCGTAACGCATGGACAGGATTTTCCCACTGTTCATTATAAGTTCTGGAGTCCATTTTTTAACCTCCATCATGTATCTTAAAATAAAATTTCCATCATAGGATTTAGCGTTATGGCCTAGGAGGGTGATATCCTTAAATTTTGAAGCTTTAATTTGTTCTATAAATTTAAAAAATTGGGCCATAGTGGTATCACCCTTGAATATGTGAGTCCTATCGCCCCCACAGTCGGTGCAATGATGGTCATTTACATCTATATGAACACAGGCCTTACAACACGTTTGCACGACACATAGGTTAGGTTCGTGCAAGTACGTGCCTGCCGCATTTTGAAGAAGAGATTCTTGTCTGCATTCAAAATCATAGAATACAAACATGAAATTACTCTTTTCCAGTGACGGCTTGGATGGGGCCTGCTTCATATAACAGAAATGACCAAAAGGACGATATGAATCGCATACTCTACAAAAAGTCTCATAACACCTATGTGAATAATTTGATCTTTCCAAAATGAAAATTTGCCCGCATACCTCTCAAACCTTTTTGACATCACAGACCGACCTGTGACCACTAAAAACCCGGGACGTTTATGGTTATCAAAGCACGTCTGGTTTGTGAACCAACGCCCACATTCTTTACAGACCACAGATCGGCCTCCGCTACAAACCACTTTAGCATAGCACATTTGCACGCGGATTCACACTTGTGCGCATTCTTATGATCAAATGGCACACGGCATTCGCGGCAAAATACGAGCACTTAAATGCGGCTGTCAAGGATGTTATGACGTCAAAATGGTTTTGCTTATCATCGTGAAAATACAAATCAATGTGCCCCTTAAAGGAATGTTCGCAGGGAGTAGGCCCCTCATATAGGACCTGTCTCCCCCAACGTTCCCTGAACACGGTGATTTTGTATATGGAGAGGTATGCTTGAAATTGTTTCAGTTCAGTGAGTCCACCACCTTTCAAAAGATTCACACAGGCATCACGGCATAAATCTTCTGCTTTGTATTTTTGAATATTACTTCCTTTTTGATTTGATTAAAGGTGTTCACATCCATAAATCCTGGTTTTATTTTTTTAATCACATATAGCTTTGGCGACAACCAATGCACGGGCAAGGCAAAGACTGTCGCCATTTAATCGTAATGATCCCTTGTTTTTTACGGCTATATGTGCTAGCGGAAGCGAGTTTATCACATTTATGATTATCCCTCCCGCAAGGCTCCTTAAAGTGGGAGAGTTTAACGTACAAGGGTGCAGTACTCAAAAACAAACTATTACTCTGCAACACGCGACCTACGTTATCAAGCACTGCTCTAGCGTCTAGCTGGTCTGTTCGCCTAAATGAGACATACACAGGGCTTAACGTTGAGTCAGTGCTACTCAATAGTAAGCTGACGTGGTCATCGGCGCTAACGCCATGGTCCTGCAACCGATGGAGCAAATTAGTAATTTGTTCTTCAAGCCAGCTTATTGCGTCACGATCGTTTGCTGGTGCACCAAGATGTACGGTAATTTCTCTACCAGTATAAAAGAAACGCCTCAATTGTTTAATCCTCTCTTGAACGATACGAAGAGGTACGCCATTTTGCAATGCACCGCCTACCTGATTATCAAGGCCACTAATTCCCTGTTGTCCAGCTGACGAAGGTACTGCTATTGCTGGCTCCATGGGCCCCATCTCCCTCGCCGCCACGGGGTCTCGAACCCCCTCTCCCTGGCGTAGAGGCAGGGGTGAAGATGTAACGCCAGACGAGGGCACCGGGGCTCGAACCCCGCTCCCTGGCGCTGGGGCTGTGCGGCTACGTTGGGTTGGAGGGGCCCCATAGCTTGCGGTGGTGTTGTTGGGGTCGTCCCTCCATTTCCAGCCTCCAGAAGCCCTATAACACACACACGCGCGTTAGAATATAACATGTAAGTTAATCTAACGCTATGAAGGGTTAAATCTACAAGGAATCGAACCCGGACCCTTATCACGTGTTTATTAAATGCACAGTCTGTGACTGTTAAACATACAGGGAATCAAACCCCCACATTTCACAAGTTTGTACCCTGGACCCTTTATTGGAACATGTACAAAATACAGGGCAACGCATTTATTTTAAAAACACTGTTCCAAACATGAGGGGTTCTAAAGGCCAAGGGGGGGGATTGAGGGATTTTGCTATAATTATTTATTTTCGTTTTGTACGACTTAAATACTCTCTTTTCTCTAGCTAATGTCAGCTTTGAGGCATCTCGCTAATGACCGCGAGGGAGGGAGGTATTGCTTTGCTACCCTGTTTCTACCTCCCTTTAGTGTCTAAACTGCCACCCCAGCGTTATCTACTAGAGAGAGAATCAGTTAGATAACCACTGGAAACAAAGCAGCCAGCCCATTCAATCTAGCGTCCAAACAGACAACCTTTACCTCCTGATTATTTACCAACGCAACCTTGTCAGTTTGAATCCTTGTACCAGAGTTAACGACAATAATAATAATAATAACATTCTCTAGGTTGGAATGCAACTAAACAGCCGATTTGACACGGGTGATTAGTCCAATTTGACTTCATGATGGCTTAGAAAATGTGTTCAGTCCGTTTAAAAAAATCATTTGTTTGGCTATTGTAAGCTACTAGCTGCCACCTATATTTGATGTATCTAGATACAGATCTATCCGTAACAAGAGATACTTTAGTTTATAAAATAAGTCCAAATTTCTAAATTATGTGTAGCTGGTAAACAAAAAGACAGTAAAAAAATGGCAGAGGAAATGTACAACCTTTAACTAAAAAACATGAATCGAGTTAAAGCTAATGAAAAAATACAATTTACTATTCGGTCGCCAATGTGTAAACATAAGAGCAATTAATATTTTGTACAAGTGGAGTGGAATTAAAATAAGGTACGCGCGATCTTCATTACGAAATTTGTATGGGATTGCCCGACACAAGAAGGATAAACTCTCATTTTCAGCCCCTGTTTGGCTTCGAACAAGTGTCCCTTGACACTGCATGCATATAGGTTTTCTCCGGAAAAAAAACCTCCCTCTGTAATATCGTTTAATGCAAGAGACTATATTTTGTTGACATAATAATATATACTGTAACCATTAATTAGAGGAAGTGCACCGTCTTTTGCAACGAGGGGAACCCGGGACCATGAACAAAATACCCGTCAGGGGCAGTTATTTTAAAAACTAAACCAGTATTTTCACTTATGCCCCCTGGAATTGAACCAGTGACTCCCCCAATGGCTCCGCAGGGTTTTTAAGTGTATAAATCTCCCAGCTTCCAAAGGTATCGAGCTAGCGACGATATAAAGGTGTTTGTGCGAAAGAGAGAGAGAGCTTACACACACACAGGCTATTTTCAAACTAGTGGCTGGCTATGTTTAGATGTTACTTACATAGCAGGCGGTCAAGGGTGTCCAAATCTGCCCAAACAGTTGAGTGCTCATTTCCTCCAACATAGAGAGGCGCAGGCACCAAGATGTCTGGGTCTGATGCGAGGACCGCCTGAAAAGGCAGGGGGGCTGCGACGCTGAGGATGGTTGGGTCTGATGCGAGGACCGCCTGGAACGGCAAGGGGGCTGCGATGCTGACGTCATGCATAGCACGTCCCTGCGACTCCTGTGGGGTAGATGATGACACCCCCAGGAGCCCCACATCCAAACCGAACGGATCCCAATAGGCTGAAATTAAATAAATACATATTAATTAGCATTTAGGGGGGGAAAAAGCGCCGACAAGTCTCTAAAATATTGTATGCTATTAAGTTACCCATAGACGCATCGGCATCTGCAACGCATATCCCATTTTCATTAAAGTTTGCCAACTGCTCTAGAGGGGTCGGAACCCACCGGTTGTACACCATCGACAGCTTTTGGGGGCTCTTCAACTAACAAAAAAAGAAGAACACGATTGTACACCCCAGCTGTATTACGCAACAAAAAAATCTGTTAAAATATACAGAAAAAAACTTACCTAAATTTAGAAAATTTTCTAGCGACTCGAAACTCATTTTCGAAGTTCGGCGGCGTCAATCACAAATTGAAAGGACCAAATGTAATGAACGGGTTCTATTTATACCCTCTTCAAAGAGCCTGCCACCTGTAATGACCTAATACTCTAATGTGTCTCTGCGCATGCGCTATAAAAATCTGTCCATAAGACCAGCTGTAAGTCCCGTTAACTCGTCAGACTGCTCCGACCTATCGACGTTGCTGGACGCGTCTCTCGGCGCTCCGTTCAGTCAACTGCAAATGATAGCATGTACAGAACGAACAAGCACGGTAATCCAAACGGGCGTCGCTCAAACCTACCATCCCTCAGTGCATCTGAAGGTACATTTTTTCTCACTCTCGCAAATGTTGGGTGCATTGAGGTGTGGGCTTAAACTTTCATAGGGATATATTTCGTCATAATATAGTTGCGAACAAAGCTATTCCTATTAAAATTGGTCTATACAGGAACACCCCCTTTGTCCACGTGGGTGAGATTTGAATCCGGAACTTTCAGCTACGAGCGATTCTAAACTGAATACGAATGGATAGCAAACGCTGGTACCACATGGACTCTCGCAAATGTTGGGTGCATTGAGGCTGTCCTCTTAAAAGTACTCAAACATTATTATTTTCTTTGAATCACGTCTTACTAAACATATAGCCTATCCGCATTAATTAAGTACACCGATAATATAAGAATATTAAATGAATCAACATTATGTGTGATGGTAACTTTTCTATCTTTAAGATTATAGTTTTATTTCAATAACTATAAATTTATATGTTTCTACGGGTAGTCAGTTTTAACAGGGCCAATTGAGCGTTGTAATTGGAACACGTCCACTTAATTACTAGGGTGCTTTTCTACACTCACAATGTCCACTTTCACGGGATTATAGTTTTATTTCAATAACTATAAATTTATATATTTTATGTTTCTACGGTAGTCAGTTTTAACAGGGGCAATTGAGCGTTGTAATTGGAACACGTCCAATTAATTACTAGGGTGCTTTTCTACACTCCCAATGTCCACTTTTCACGGGATGTAAGACCACTCTTGCCATGCAAATGATGGTGCACAGAATGAACAAGCTCACAGCTGATCTATTAGCGTAATTAGTATAGCAACCGCTTAAAACTCCGACTTCCTCCTATATTTAGTAGTATAGTCTTTTGCTATAGTAGCGCCTTAAACCATTTGATCATTCTTTATGTTACGTGCAATGTTAAGCTAAATACCCGTTTTCATATTCGTTATACAGATACAATTACCGAGGATTAGCCATTTAATTTATTTGTACTTAGTCCGCTCTTGCAACGGGCGAGAGACTTATTAACATTGAGTCGAAGTTGGGCGGTGTTATCGCCTATTAAGGGGTAACTAACTAATCGTGCCGTTGGTGAGGCGCGTAGTAATTTGATGGTCTCTGGTTCGAATCCAATCTAGACACGCAGATTATATCAGCACACGACTTACAAACTAACTTAGCTATAGAACAGTAAATTTACCACCCGTGAAAAGCACCCCCCACAGTATAGAGAGTTGAGCCCTATACCCACAACTATTTTTTGAGGAGGGCGTTAGTGATTCGAGGATGATTTTCCACTCTCCCTTAAATAAGTTGGATGTGTGTGAGAGAGCTGACTTGGGCGTGGGAGCCTCCCTCCAAGTACCAACAAGTTGGATGTGTGTGCGAGAGAGCTGTTGGGCCAAAACATGTCCACTTTCATGGGATGTAAAAGCGAAACTGGCCAATTAACGGGAGTTTTCAGAGCTGTCTTGCAGGTGTCTATTTTGAGAAACACAATGACTCCTCAAGGTGAATGGAGGTTATTTCTCGGTACATCACCCCCAGAAGGTAATGACCAGGGGAGGGAGAAAACCAGGATGAACGACCCCGGCTCTGCGGGGAGGGGTGGGGTGGGAAAAGTGAAAGGCTGAGTCAGTCAGCAGAAGGTAGCGAGCGTTCCCCTTCTGGAGATGCTTGCGTCATTTTCTATAGGTCTGCCAGGAGAGAAAGTAGTGGAGCGCGAGGCCCTGGTGGCTCTATGCTTCAGCAAATAAACTACAGCGCCCTAATCGATGAATAAAACACCTCTATCCTACCAATAATAACTCCAACGCCTCTATCCTACCAATTAATTAATTAATGAACAATAATTAATTAACGATAATTACTAATTACTCAGCAAGAAACAACATGTCCAGGGTTTGTTGGCTCTAGGGGAGGGGCAGGAGGAGGGGAAAGTATGTCAGGGGCAGGGGGCAGGAGGGGCGGGAGCAGGGGGCGGAATAACGGTAAAAATCTACGACACACAACTAGGGGTCAAAGGTCAAAGGTCAAATTGGAATGAGAGGGCGTACTAGGTAGTCGTAAACCATCCATAATGTCAAAGAGTTTGTTAAACTTATAATAAGAAATAGAGGATGACATTGTCTACAAGACAGGTTCTTATAGTTTTATTTGTAATCCTATCAGTTTTTGTACAATCTTGAACGAAACATTTAGCGTATAGCTAACATTTGTGGAGTTTCCCCTCAATTAGTTTCCTAATACGCCCAGGCTACGTTAGGTTTGGAGTTATTAGGTTTGGGGAATGTTTTCATATTTTCCGAGAGTACAATCAACATGAGAAATGTGATAGCTGGCAGCTAGGTGAAGATTTAAGAAGTGCCAAAAGAAAACCAAATTAAAAATAGGATTGTTTTTATGAAAGTTTTGACTTCCAAAACTGACAAAAAATCAACATATTATGGTCATTGAAGATAATACGGTTTGGCAAATGGATACATTAGATTTGATTTGCTAACTTTTGCTTGCTGTTAGTTACCTAAACTCCTAAGGTGAATGGACTATATTATCCACCGGTTACGTAGAGAGGCACCAAAAAGAAATACCGCCCGGGCGCGAAATTTCCCTCGGGCCACCCCTGACTCTATGGCAATAAGAACTAGGAACACTGTTACAGAAAAATCTAGAAAAGAGAAACAGCTTTGTCAACCAAAGAGCATAAGAATCAAATTCATTTTCAAAAACCTGTATTAAAAACATTGGTGTAGTCGTAAATTTAGCAGTGCCGGAGTGCAAGGTCGTAGCAATCCCAAAGTTGAAGTGGGATTTTGGGACCCCCAACCGGTGAAAGGTTTGCACAAACACGAATGTCTCGAAAAGTTATTTGGAGCATCTTATAACGATTACTACGGCAGAAACTTACTTAACGCACTTCCCCTAAAATTCCAGGAATTCGCATACATTTCATCAGCATTTATTGATTAATAGTATGAAAAATGTTTAACATAATATTGATATAAAATCAATTAGTTAACTTGAAATTGAAAAGTATAAAACTTTACTGAAAAAGATATTTTAAATAATTTTTCATGAAAAGCAGTATCAGAACGGCGTTCCCCCGCGTTACATAGATATATATATGTTTATAGCTCAAAACTTATTGGTTTTATAAAAAAAGATTTTTACATTTAATAGCAAGTAGTCTAGCACGCCCCATGGCTCCAATTTGACCTTTGACCTTTGACCCCTAGTTGTGTGTTGTCGATTTTTACCGTTATTCCACTCCCCACCCCGCCCCCTGCTCCCGCTCCCACCCCTGACATACTTTCCCCCTAGAGCCAACAAACCCTGGACATGTTGGTTCTTGCTGATAAATTATTAATTATCGTTAATTAATTATTGTTAATTTATAATTGTTAATTAATTAATTAGTTAATTGGTAAGATAGAGGCGTTGGAGTTTTTTTATTTATTGCTGGCATACGCCGGACATGTTGGTTGTTAATTAATTAATTGGTAGGATAGAGGTGTCGGAGTTTTAGGGCGTTGTAGTTTATTTATGGGCATACAGTCCTTGACGTTGTGGCAGGAGGGCTCGGCACGAAGCTTGCGCTACGGCTGCCATGCCTAGAATGAACATCGGTTCTTCTGTCACAAGGCTCTGTCCCGGAACAAGCAGTGTGAACCTTGCGCTATGGTGCTTTGTGGCAGAGTGTGGTAATTGGTTCCCGAGACCCTCTCCTCCTCCTTCGCCACCCTGACACCAGACTGCCGGGGCGACAAGTGACCTTGATAACCTTGGGTTTTCCCAATGACGTAATCATCGCAACCCTGGCGCCGGGCTGGCGGGCAGACAAGTTGGGACAAGAATAGATCGTGACCTCAGCAACCTGGGTTTTTTCCTATGACGTAATCATTGCGTGTTATGTCGCAACTCTAGCATCTCTAATTATGCACAATTAGGGGCCTCGGAATCCACAGTTAGGGGCCACTACCCCTGTCACAAGTCTACTAAAATTGTTTGTTTGGTAGCGTCTGTCGAAATGCATGGAAATGTTCCTCCACCCGCAGCTCTCGGACCGGACAACCTGGGTATTTTCCTATACAGTAATCATTGCGTGTTATGTCGCAACTCTAGCATCTCTAATTATGCACAATCAGGGGCCTCGGAATCCACAGTTAGGGGCCACTACCCCTGTCACAAGTCTACTAAAATTGTTTGTTTGGTAGCGTCTGTCGAAATGCATGGAAATGTTCCTCCACCCGCAGCTCTCGGACCGGACAACCTGGGTATTTTCCTATGCCGTAATCATTGCGTGTTATGTCGCAACTCTAGCATCTCTAATTATGCACAATCAGGGGCCTCGGAATCCAAAGTTAGGGGCCACTACCCCTGTCACAAGTCTACTAAAATTGTTTGTTTGGTAGCGTCTTTCTCAATGCATGGATGTGTGTAACCGTCACGGACCGGAGGAGTAAGTTAGAATGGTTCCAGCGTTTATGTGGTGTGAGGGAGTGTATAAAACCACCATCCCCCCTGAGCGAGATATGAATCCACTGCCTCCAACGGCCATAACGTGTACCCGACCCTCCCAATACTTCTTAAACAACCACAAATAAATGAAATGTTTCCGTACATAAAAAAAATGCATAAGTAATGACCGTAAATATATATCAGGGCTGAATACATGGTGACAGTTTGGTGGGTCGTCAAGACAAGAATGATGGCACCAGGTTGGCGGGCAGACAAGTCAGGACAAGAATATATCGTGACCTCGACAACCTTGGGTTTTCCCAATGACGTAATCCTCGCGTGTTATGTCGCAACCCTGGCGCCAGTATGTCGGCACAACAAGACGAGTTGAGACAAGCTTAGATATCAAGGTCATCGACACGGGCGCCAAGTTGGCGGGCAGACAAGACAAGTCGAGACAAGAATATATCGTGTGATGTCAAACGAGGGAGGGGGGTGGCTATAAAGAGGGGTGCCCACTTGGTTGTCTATTTATAAACGTTTGTAGAGCGGGCCAATATGGACAAGTTACAGCAGCTGGTAAATATCGTCGACGCGGTGCAGACCGTCAAATTGTGTGATCTAGCCGTAGATCAAAAGTACTCGGTTGATAAATTAAAAGCCGTCAATACAAAGTTCGGGAGACGTCTAATAGCCTATCTAGACGGTGAGTTTTTTGTATTTTTACCCTGCCGGTTTGGTACTCTTACAGATGAAGACGTGTGTGAGTTAAATAAAGAAAAACTGGTATTTACCTGCGCCGGAGTAAAACCCGGTTCACCTACCATTGTGAACTTTGAACGCGTTTAAGAGACACGGCAGTTAACAACAACGGGCAGCAGAGCACTCTACAGAACGTTTAGCTCTCAGGTACGCTCACCATGCTTCGATCCGGCTATATTAATTTAATGTTTGTGGGCCATACGATGGAGGGGCGTGCCTATATGACGGGAGAGAATGTTCACAGTGTGGCGGTGTGTGATAGACAGGTAATTTACAAAGTAGAGGAGCGAGGCTACATAGAGTTTTGTGACTCTACCTGTCACACGATACGAGCGACGGAAGTACTACCCTACGAGAGAATCGTGGAAACGTATATGTGTGATGTAACGTGCGCCGTTTACAATTTCCGCAAGGGGGACGTGGTAGCTGTGTTACCCCGACCTCCACCGCCACCCTTCCGAGCTCCACACCACCCGTCACCGTACTTCACGCCGCCGCCGCCGCCGCCCTCAGAGAGACAGCCGTACACACCCCCAGAGTCACAGGCGAACCCAGCCCCAGAGTACCCACCACCTGAGTCGTCTACCCACCACACGTCACAGGCGTACCCGTCGTCAGAGTCGTCTGTCTACCAGTCAGTAGAGTCACCTGCGTGCCCGCCGTCCGAGGCGTCTACCTACCAGGCGTCAGATTCACTGGCGTATCCACAGTCAGAGTCGTCTGTCTACCAGTCAGCAGAGTCACCTGCGCGCCCACCACCGCCGGAGGTAAAGTCCGAAGAACCTGTAAATCTCGAGGATTTAACAATTTACAAAAATTATTCAAATGTTAAAATTATAGGTGAAACGCCCGCCGACTACATACTCGGTCTGGGCAGTTTCGGTAACGTTTTCCTTCCAAAGTCAATCTATTATTTGGATTGTAAGCGCTTTAAATCTAAAGCACGCTGTATGATATATCTCGGAGGACAAAGTGTGATGTTTAAAAGTGAATTAATAAACTAGACGTACTCTGCTGCTGTCATAGGAGCTAATGGTGAAATTTTGAAAAAAAACGTTAAGAGCGAGTGTTTATTTCTTTTGCTGCATCTCCAATTGACATTATGCCGTTTAAATGCTGCGTTTGTGATGGATCCTACGCAAAGCTATCCAATCTTATTCGGCACAAAATTCAATGTCATCAAACTGCTGCTCACCGGGATACCTGTTGGGACGAGGAGGTATTATGCAGGGCGTTAGACATGATCGAGAAAGAGGAATACAATCGTGTCAAGTGCTTAAACGAACTTGAGAAAAACAAAAGTTATAACGTTGTGCTATCGGAAGAGCCCGAACCTAATGTTATTGTGCTTGAGTTTGTTGGAAGAGTAAGATTGCCAGGTAAAAACTGTGGAGACATTGTCAATATACACTCTAGCGTCTCTCAACGTGTCTTGAACTATTTTGGAGGTGGCTCCAACTCATTTTCTAGATGGTAGATGTGTTTTATATGTATTGGTCAAAACACCTAAATAATATTGCTGCTTGTTGTGAATGTTTTAAATTAACCAATTGTTTATTGTCAATAAAATTGACTCCTACTCATTTTCTAGCTGGTAGATGTCTTTTATATGTAATGGTCAAAAGACCTAAATAATATTGCTGCTTGTTGTGAATGTTTTAAATTAATCAATTGTTGATTGTCAATAAAAAAAAGTCTAACAATAAAATTGACTCCTACTCATTTTCTGGCTGGTAGATGTAATTTATATGTATTGGTCAAAAGACCTAAAAAATATTGCTGCTTGTTGTTGTTGTTTTAAATTAATCAATTGCTGATTGTCAATAAAAAAACTAGCACTAAAATGTCGTTATTATTTTTAAATCCTCGGCTTGACAATCAAAGACCTGAAGGAGACGCCAGCATTGTTGTGACTTAGTTTGCTATCTAGGGATGAATTGCTTATCTAATCCATAATATATATTTACGAGTATATCTTACCCCCTTAATGTGAACAAACCAGTATACGTACTAAGATACATATGTAAGCCAAAGTTTCCAGGGTTCTATTCCCGTGTGCAGGTGTAATTTTTTTCAGAATATGATATGTATTAAATGGTGAAGAAGAAAATGCTACATATAAAGGAGGAAGCAGCTTTATCATCACGGTGTTAGGAAGACTGCCCACTGCGCCAAGTGTCCAGAAAGAATGTATAACTCTCTCTCTCTGTGAAGGGAGACATGTATTTGTCTGTTAATCTATGTCGCGTGGTCAATGGTCAAGACGTCTAAGGAATCACTTGGCCGCGAGGCGTTAGCATGTCTGTCTGTCCCCACCAGAGTCAAGTGTCCAGGCTTCGATTCCCTGTATGACTGAAAATGTTGGTTCAAGAGGGGAATGGGAACTAGTACACCAATTGAAGCAAAGAGACGGTCTTACACATGTCAGGGGTTTGAAACCCTATATTAGCCACATGTCATGATGTTTTTTCTGGGAGAGCGGATTCCCTTAAGGTGTTTCCCTGTCTCATTCTCCGTGCAAATTTGGGGTTCACTTCCATGTCCTTTCAAAAAAGTAATTATGTTGCTACCAAACCTATGTCAAATATGATCCTTTGAGCTGGTAACTCCCTAAGGTGGCAATCATCCAGTGAACCAGGATTCGAACCCCTGTCCTTGTTTCTCGTCACTGCGTGTGAAGCGTTAAGATGTCTACCCACGGCGTCAAGTGTCCATAAAGAATGTATCGCTCTCTCTCTCTCTGTCTGTGAAGGGAGACTTGTATTTGCCTGTTAATCTATGTCGCTTGGCTATTGTCAATGGTCAAGACGTCTAATGAATCAGCTGTCCACGAGGCGTTAGCATGTCTGTCCGCAGCGCCACGTGTCCAGGCTTCGATTCCCTGTATGACTGAAAATGCTGGTTTAAGGGGGGAACGGGCTTTGTACTTAACTAGACGGTCTTACACTCATAATGCTTGAGACGGAGCTTCTATGATAGTAGAGAGGTTGTAGACATTAAAACGCAAAACATAACAGTTTTATAATATTTATTACCGCAACACTTAAACAAAACAAAAATCACAAGTAATACACTTATGAAGATCTTGAAATTATGTTGTTATGTTTTAAATATTAAACTATATATGCGGACATAATATATATAACATTTACGTTAAAGAAATTTTCCACTTCACAAAAATAATATATTTAACATATACAAAAACCCACCTCAGTGGCGTAGTTGGTTAAAGCGTTCGGTGTATTGAGCTCGGCTGCTGAGGACTGGGAAGATCGAGGTTCGAATCTCTGTCGGGTGAACTGAGCGTGGTTTTCCAAAAGCATCTACTGTCAGCATTTCTTATATTAATTAGAGCATTCTTATTAATCAACTCTTCTGGTAATGGAATATAGCTGCAATCACCCAAAGTAATATATTTAGCTCTAAGTATTTCACACGTTCCTCGGACCCACCACTTCCTTTGTGACGGAAAGAAGAAGCTGCTTCAATCATGTAAGTGCAATCTGTGATTTTAATTCATCAGGACTTAGAGTGACCATGCACTGAGACTGAGCTTATAAGCTATATGAGCTTGTATTTATAGGATAGGAGAGAGGTGTGGAGTATAGACGTTAAAACACAAACATAATAATTTTTACAATATTTATTTGGTCATTAAAAAAAGTATATACACAGTGTAAAGTATACTGTGAATATTTACAATATATAATTATTAGTATAAACATAACTGGTTTTGTTTACAATATTTATTTACACACAGTGAAAAGTATACTGTGAATGTTTAAAATATTGGGGGAATAGTGGCCTCGGTACAATAAAGATGGTTTCAAATTAAAAGAAAATAAATAGATATATACTGTTTATTATATATATTTGAATAGATTTAAAATAAAAAAATTTATACAATCAGTTTATTATACTTGACTAGAAAGAAAATAAATATATATACAAACAATTTATTAGATTTAAAATAAAAAATATATACAAACAATTTATTATAATAAAATATATACAAATAAATAATTGATTAGATAAAAATCAGGTAGGCGGAGGACTGTGCTGGCAAATAAAAAAAATATAAAAAAGTATCCCGGGTGCATAAAAAAATATAAAAAATATGCTCGTTTTCATGCAGAAAAAAATATGAAAAAAAATTTCAAATCTTTGAAAAATGGTATGTCAGTGGAACTGTCTAGAGTGAAAGAAAAAAAAGATGGTTATTCAGCCCGTCTAAATAAGCACCTTTTATTCGTGGCGAGCGCGTTTACAAGGACTCTGATACCCAAACTGCAACGTATTAAAATCATCTGTTATCCGGCGTTTGGTGTACACGGGCCGGTAGACTTTAGCCTGCGAAACGGTACATACAGTCGCAAGACCTTTTCTTACAATTTTGTGCGGTATCTGTATGTATCTTTCCGCAGCCTGTTCGGTGACCATCGCTTTCAAAACTTCAAAATTAACATCGTTCCGGTTGCCATAGTTTATGGTGATCCCGCGAACCTTGCACACCGTTTTTGTTTTAGCAGGATCGCCGCCAACACAAACTCGGTAAGCGTAATTTTTGGGACCACCAGATACAAAGGCGCTAATGTAGCTTCCCGGACCGTAATCCTGAAGTTCATCGGTGAGGTCACCTAAAAAGTCTCCGGTCGGCGGACTCCAATCGCCGGGGCGTTCGGTGAATATAACGCTATCTGTATCATGATATAAAACGTGGTCCCCCAATTGTTCAAGGATGCTGTATAAGTGCAACCTAGCCATAGCAGTCGTGTAGCACGCCACTGCCACACTCGTGTTAGGGTTAGGGCGCAACGCGTCACGCGCATCCTTGTAATTGAGGAACATAACCTCATCATTTACATCAATCACGCTGTCCACGGTGATGTACGGATCCGTCAGGTACTTGTGGACGCCCTGATAGTCGTTGACAACGGCTACGTGTGGTAAATCGGGTCTTTGCCCAAACTTTCCCCATTGTGAATTTAAAAAAAGTTTAGCCAGAGTGCGGAGACCATGGTTTTTACAAACAGAGCCGAAATCGAGTTTTACCCCTTCCCTTTCCTCATAATTTTGAATGTATGCTAACTTTTCTTCCTGTGAGGTACACCACTCTGGCCATCCGCTGGCTTCTTGTTTAATTTTCAAAAAAGTATCAATGTACCCGTGAAACAGGCCGCCAGAACGCGTCTGACGGTCATAAACAGATACATTGTACTCCCACACTTCGTGCACGTCTTCAACGGTGTAGCCTTTCTCAACGGCTTTCCGGATCTCGTCAATCACCCAGACGCCTGTCAATCAGCGATCTTTTTTGTCGTTGTGCTGACACGCGCCTTGGTTTTTCTCCTCCCCTCATTTCCTGCACAAGATGAACATTAGCTTGTCGTACATCCGGGTAGGCAATACGGGCAGGAATAAATCTCGCGGTGGCGTCACTGTAACTTTGGCTATGCCTTCTACTTGATCTATAGACGGACAATTTGGTTGCAAGTGAATTTTGGGGTGGCCGACTGGGTATTTTTTGTACTTGCAAACGTATGGATACAATGAACACACATCCAAGTACTTGATCTTCTCCCCACAAGAAAGGTCTGTTTCGTGGAAAAGCTTGATACAATTTGTACGCCCGCCAAAGAATGCATCTCTGGGACTGAGAGGTTCCTTGGTATACACCTCGTGCCGGAGTACAAATTGCTGCAAGTCCTTGTCTGTGCGTTTCATCGCATTAAACATGCATTCCCACATCTCTACGACCGTGTAGCCGGCATTCTTAAACTTTTCCAAACAAGCCATGGTCGCTTCATAACGCGTCTCCATGGTCTCGTGGGGGCTATTTTTGACGGGGGTGGTCCTGTCAGGGTAACAGAGAGGGCACCCGTGCCAATAACAGCCCCAAAACTGGAAGACGGTGGTGGTATCTCCAGCTTTAACAACACCGTCTACACGTCGCCCTAACACATATTCCTCACGGCCGTTACCCGCATGAAGAATAGAGACACCACGCTGATGGGCCTCCCAGCAGAGCCATTGTACAGCGACGTGCGACTGTTGGTCTGCGCACCGATAGCCACCGTCAGGGATAATACCGATAGTATTCTCCTTAAGATGACTTCGGCGGTAAACCAACATGGCCGCTCCAGCTATCGTACACGCCTCTCTGAAAGGATCCACCTTTGCTTTCTCCATGAGCATCTCTCTAAACTTCAGGCAGGCCTTCCGTAGGATCTCTATATCTTTCACACAATACAGTTCCAACTCTCGTTTAAAATCAAAGACATAATTTTCTTTGACCAACGCGTCATACCACTTCTCAAAGTGCTCCTTTCCCTCAACTGACATCTCGCCGATACCGTAGTCCTCCTTTGGCGGCAAGGGACCCCTATACCCCGCGTTTTCTTTTTATTGAAAAAATGGGGGAAATGTCCCTTGGCCAAAGACTCGTTCAAGCCGAATGTTTTGGGCAATTTGGACAACGACATCGGGAGAAAGTTCAGTGAGTCAATATAGTGGAGCGGGCCGTAACGCATGGACATGATTTTCCCACCGTTCATTATAAGTTCTGGAGTCCATTTTTTTACCTCCATCATGTATCTTAAAATAAAATTACCATCATAGGATTTAGTGTTATGGCCTAGAAGGGTGATATCCTTAAATTTTGAAGCTTTAATTTGTTCTATAAATTTAAAAAATTGGGCCATAGTGGTATCACCCTTGAATATGCGAGTCCTATCGCCCCCACAGTCGGTGCAATGATAGTCATTTGCATCTATATGAACACAAGCCTTACAACACGTTTGCACGACACAGAGGTTAGGTTCGTGCAAGTACGTGCCTGCCGCACCTTGAAGAAGCGTTTCTTGTCTGCATTCAAAATCATAGAACCCAAACATGAAATTGCTCTTTTCCAGTGACGGCTTTGATGGGGCCTGCTTCATATAGCAGAAATGACCAAAAGTGCGATGGGTCTCGCATACTCTACAAAAAGTCTCATAACACCTATGTGAATAATTTGATCATTCCAAACTGAAAAATTGTCCGCATATCTCGCAAACCTTTTTGACATCACAGACCGACATGTGACCGCTGAAAAAACCGGGACGTTTATGGTTATCAAAGCACGTCTGATTTGTGAACCAACGCCCGCAGTCTTTACAGACCACAGATCGGCCTTCGCTACAAACCGCTTTAGCGTAACACTTTTTGCACGCGGATTCACACATGTGCGCATTCTTATGATCAAATGGCACACGGCATTCGCGGCAAAAGTACGAGCACTTAAATGCGGCTGTCAAGGATGTTATGACGTCAAAATGGTTTTGCTTATCGTCGGGAAAATACAAATCAATGTGCCCCTTAAAGGAATGTTCGGCGGGAGTAGGCCTCTCATACAAGACCTGTCTCTCCCGACGTTCCCTGAACACTGTGATTTTGTATTCGGGAAGATATGCTTGAAATTGTTTCAGCTCGGTTATTCCACCACCCTTCAAAAGATTCCCACGGGCATCACGGCATAGTTCCTTTGCTTTGTATTTTTGAAAATACGACCCTTTTTGATTTGATTAAAGGTGTTCATGTCCATACATCCTGGTTCTTTTTTATTGTCACATATAGCTTTGGCGACAACCAGTGCACGGGCAAGGCAAAGACTGTCGCCATTTTGAATCGTAATGATCCCTTGGTTTTTACGGCTATATGTGCTAGCGGGAGAGAGTTTATCACATTTATGATTACCCCTCCCGCGAGGCTCCTTAAAGTGGGAGAGTTTAACGTACAATGGTGCAGTACTCAAAAACAAACTATTACTCTGCAGCACGCGACTTACGTTATCAAGCACTGCTCTATCGTCTAGTTGGTCTGCTCGTCTAAATGAGACATACACAGGGCTTAATGTTGAGTCAGTGCTACTCAAAAGTAAGCCTACGTGGTCATCGGCGCTAACGCCATGGTCCTGCAACCGATGGAGCAAATTAGTAATTTGTTCTTCAAGCCAGCTTATTGCGTCACGATCGCTTGCTGGTGCACCAAGATGTAAGGTAATTTCCCTACCGGTATAAAAGAAACGCCTCAATTGTTTAATCCTCTCTTGAACGATACGAAGAGGGACGCCATTTTGCAATGCCCCACCTACATGATTCACCGGACCACTAATTCCCTGTTGTCCGGCTGATGAAGGTCCTGCTATTGCCGGCTTCAGGGGTCCCATCTCCCTCGCCACCACCGGGTCTCAAACCCCCTCTCCCTGGCGTAGAGGCAGGGGTGAAGATGTAACGACAGACGTGGGCACCGGGGCTCGAACCCCGTCTCCCTGGCGCTGGGACGTTGCGGCTACGTTGGGTTGGAGTGGCCCCATAGCTGGCGGTGGGGCGTTTGGGGTCGTCCCTCCATTTCCGGCCTCCATTTCAACTATAATACATGTCAAAGTAAGAATTGTCACAAACATAATTGCTTTAGCTCAAACCCACAGAGGCAGCATTTGTGTGAAGGGAATGTGAAAAAAAAACCACCCTGGTGAGATTTGAACATCGAACTCATCTCATTAATATTTTCGGTATTAATATAATATGTTAAATTTTTTCTCTAAGCATAAAACTTACAGAGTCAGCATTTCTATGAAGTGAGAGTGAAAAAAAACACGTCTATTTTACCCTGGTAAGATTTGAACCTCAAACTTATCTCTTTAATACATTTATTATTAATATAATATGTCACATAATTGATTGCCAAGGCAACCCTAAGTGAAATTTATTTCTGTAATTAAAACAAGTCATTTTATCAACAGCGCTTACGTCTTAAGATACTTTACGGCTGAATTTGTTCAACTACGTACATCAGTAATTAATGTGAAGATTTATTGCACAAAGAGCCGCAGATTTTATTTTCGACCTGGGAAAATATATATTTGATCAGTTTAGGGTATTATCTTCTCATAATGAATTGAGCGTTTTTTTTTGAAGCATGCATAATGAGGGGTTAGGCAAAACGCAGTACTCGGCACAAACTATGTTCACATACACTCCCAGGGGGTAGCAACCATCAAGAAACCCGCCCGTTGAAGCCTTTATAATGAGGGCATAGTCAACCCGCACTACTCGCCACAAACTATGCTCACATACACTCCCAGGGGGTAGCAACCGTCAAGAAACTCATCCGTATGTCGCCTGGTCTAAACTGTTTGCTAGCGCTATCTGTTATAATTTCTACAAGTTACATACTCCTGTAAAATTGTCGAAAAAAATATATGTCTCAACACACGTCGGTAAAGCATTTTTTTTTCTCCTTGAATATTATAATTTAGAGCCGTTACTTTTTTCTAAAGCTCGGTTAGATTTTTAACTTAAAGATTGGGCCACATGTCTGAATTAAAAAAGTGAAAAGTTTGTGAGTCTATGTCGGGTCAAAAAAAAGGATAAACTTACATTTTCAGCCGCTTTTTTGGTACATTTTTTAGTAAACGCAATTTATCCTAATTAGTTTACCTATTTAAAAAAATTGTTTTATATAGACATCATAAAAAAAGTTAGTGATTAGTGTGTCTCCTATTTCTTAGTTCCTTAATACATTAAAATATATTTTAGTTGATCCCAAATAATTATTAAATTATTTTACTTGATTTGTTAACTTATTTAGCATACATGTTAAATAAAATTAATCTCAAATAAGGTCAATAAATCCCAATACAACCAATCTTGGTTTTAAAAAATAGGTTCAACCCAGATTTTTTCAACCCTGTTTTAAATGTTGGTATACTAATAACAAAATATCTTGTTAAATTCTAGCTAGGTCTAAAATATATATTTTTTAAATTAATAATTGGCCTAAATTAATTTGTTGTGCATTTTTTAAATAGGCCTAACGCAGGTTTTTTAAAACTTGTTTTAAATTTTGGTATACTAATAACAAAATAAGTTGTTAAATGCTAGGCCTAAATTATTCCTTAAAAATAATTCATTAATTTGTAGATTGGCTTAAATATAGACTATTTGGTTTGCTATACGATAGTAATCTTATATTATTTATATACTCAAGATTCCAAAGCATTACTACAAAGTGTTTGAAGTGTGTGGGCTGAACATTTATTTTTAAAGTGTCAAATATGGGGATTGGAAAACGTGCCGAAGATTTCGCGTGAAAAACACCGGGCATTCATACCTTACTTGCCGATAACGCGAATATTATGTTGCCGGAACTAATCACGTTACTACAAAGTTATATTTTGCGATCTATATAAAAAAATTACACATGCCACGTTGAGTGGTAGGAAATAATTGTTTGTTAAAATTATTGATTTCATTTGTTTACCGATATTAAATAATATCTCTCACAAGGAACATTTGTACAATTTACGTAGGCCTAAAATTTTATTTTGGAAACTTTATGTACACCTGATATAACTTTACAATATCCTCTAGTGCAATATCCCTCCCATTCTTATCTTTATAAATTCGGTTCTTAAAATTGCACAAAAACTCATTCTTTTCATAACATTCCACAAATAAGTGTCCCCCGCTCAACCACTTCTTTAGTTGCCAACATATTGAATTGTCTACTTGCATTAGTAAAGTTAGAAGGTGACCAACTTTTTTTTTTCAGTTGCAAGTAGACTTGCATGTTAGTAGCTTGCTTGTCTGTTTACACGGTGCAAGCTGTGCGCGCGCAGCCAAATTAGTGTACTTGCATTAGTCAACTAATATCGTGTCAACGGACCTAAAGGGATCGAGCTAGCGACGATATAACGGTGTTTGTGCGAGAGAGAGAGAGCTTACACACACACACAGGCTATTTTCATACTAGTGGATGGCTACGTGTAGATGTTACTTACATAGCAGGCGGTCAAGGGTGTCCAAATCTGCCCAAACAGTGGAGTCCTCATTTCCTCCAACATAGAGAGGCGCAGGTGCCAGGATGTCTGGGTCTGAGGTGAGGACCGCCTGAAACGGCAGGGGTGCTGCGACGCTTAGGATGTCGGGGTCTGATGCGAGGACAGGCTGGAACGGCAAGGGGGCTGCAACTCTGACGTCATGCATAGCACGTCCTTGCGACTCCTGTGGGGTAGATGATGACACCCCCTGAAGCCCCACATCCAAACCGAATGGATCCCAATAGTCTGAAATTAAATAAATACATATTAATTAGCATTTAAGGTGGGAAAAAAAGCACCGACAAGTCTCTAAAATATTGTAAGCTATTAAGTTACCCATAGACGCATTGGCATCTGCCGCCCAGATCCCATTTTCATCAAAGTTTGCCAACTGCTCTAGAGGGTCGGAACCCACCGGTTGTACACCCTCGACATCTGTTGGGGGCTCTTCAACTAACAAAAAAAAGAAGAACACCATTGTACGCCCCAGCTGTATTAGGCAAAAAAAAACCTGTTAAAATATACAGAAAAAACTTACCTAAATTTAGAAAATTTTCTAGCGACTCGAAACTCATTTTTGATGTTCGACGGCGTCAATCACAAATTGAAATGACCAAATGTAATGAACGGGTTCTATTTATACCCTCTTCAAAGAGCCTGCCGTCTGTAATGACCTAATACTCTAATGTGTCTCTGCGCATGCGCTATAAAAATCTGTCCATAAGACCAGCTGTAAGTCCCGTTAACTCATCAGACTGCTCCAACCTATCGACGTTGCTGGACGCATCTCTCGGCGCTCCGTTCAGTCAACTGCAAATGATAGCACACACAGAACGAACAAGCACGGTGGTGCAAACGGGCGTCGCTCAAACCTACCCTCCCTCAGTGCATCTGAAGGTAAATTTTTCTCACTCTCACAAATGTTGGGTGCATTGATGTGTGGGCTTAAACTTTCATACGGATATAGTTGCGAACAAGGCTATTCCTATTAAAATTGGTCTATACAGCACACCCCCTTTGTCCACGTGGGTGAGATTTGAACCTGGAACATGCAGCTACAAGCGATGCTAAACTGAATATGAATGGATAGCAAACGCTGGTACCACATGCACTCTCGCAAATGTTGGGTGCATTGAGGCTGTCCTCTTAAAAGTACTCAAACATTATTATTTTCTTTGAATCACGTCTTACTAAACATATAGCCTATCCGCATTAATTAAGTACACCAATAATATAAGAATATTAAATGAATCAACATTATGTGTGATGGTAACTTTTCTATCTTTAAGATTATAGTTTTATTTCACTAACTATAAATTTATATATTTTATATGTTTCTACGGGTAGTCAGTTTTAACAGGGCCAATTGAGCGTTGTAATTGGAACACGTCCACTTAATTACTAGGCTGCTTTTCTACACTCCCAATGCCCACTTTCACGGGATGTAAGACCACTCTTGCCATGCAAATGATGGTGCACAGAATTAACATTGCTGGACGCGTCTCTCTGCGCCCCGTTCAGACAACTGCAAATGATAGCACACACAGAACGAACAAGCATGTTGGTGCAAACGGGCGTCGCTCAAACCTACCCTCCCTCAGTGCATCTGAAGGTACATTTTTTTCTCACTCTCGCAAATGTTGAGTGCATTGATGTGTGGGCTTAAACTTTCATAGGGATATATAATATAGTTGCGAACATTAAATTCAAACATTAAGTGTGATGGTAACTTTTCTATCTTTAAGATTATAGTTTTATTTCAATAACTATAAATTTATATATTTTATATGTTTCTACGGGTAGTCAGTTTTAACAGGGCCAATTGAGCGTTGTAATTGGAACACGTCCACTTAATTACTAGGCTGCTTTTCTACACTCCCAATGCCCACTTTCACGGGATGTAAGACCACTCTTGCCATGCAAATGATGGTGCACAGAATTAACATTGCTGAACGCGTCTCTCTGCGCCCCGTTCAGACAACTGCAAATGATAGCACACACAGAACGAACAAGCACAGTGGTGCAAACGGGCGTCGCTCAAACCTACCCTCCCTCAGTGCATCTGAAGGTACATTTTTTTCTCACTCTCGCAAATGTTGAGTGCATTGATGTGTGGGCTTAAACTTTCATAGGGATATATAATATAGTTGCGAACATTAAATTCAATATAAGAGCTATATATTATTCCTCCGAAATATAATTGCGAGCATTAAATTATAATTGGGCTGAATAATAAAACGGGTGTTTTCACTTTAAACGTGGGTAGCAGCACGCGACTTACAAACTATAGTTTTATTTCAATATCTATAAATTTATATATTTGGGCGGTGGAGTCTCCCTCCACGTACCAAAAAGTTGGATGTGTGTGCGAGAGAGCTGTTGGGCCAAAGCATGTCCACTTTCATGGGATGTAAAAGCGAGACTGCCGTTTAACGGGAGTTTTCAGAGCTGCCTTACAGGTGTCTATTTTGAGAAACACAATGACTCCTCAAGGTGAGTGGAGGTTATTGCTCGGTACGTCACCCCCAGAAGGTAATGACCGGGGGAGGGGGAAAACCAGGATGAACAACCCCGGCTCTGGGGGAGGGGTGGGGAGGGAAAAGTGAAAGGTTAAGTTGGTCATCAAACAGGCAGCGTGCCTCCCTACTGGAGATGCTTGCATCATTTACTATTGGGCATCCGGAGGAGAAAGACTGAAATCGTGGAGCGCGAGCCCCGGGTGGCTCTATGCTTCAGCAAATAAACTACAGCGCCTTAATTGATGAATAAAAACACCTCTATCATACCAATAATAACTCCAACGCCTCTATCCTACCAATTAACTAATTAATTAATTAACAATAATCAATTAACAATAATTAATTAACGATAATTAATCAGCAAGAACCAAAATGTCCAGGGTTTGTTGGCTCTAGGGGGAAAGTATGTCAGGGGTGGGGGCGGGAGCAGGGGGTTGGGTGGGGGTTGGAATAACGGTAAAAATCGACGACACACAACTAGGGGTCAAAGGTCAAAGGTCAAAGGTCAAATTGGAGCCATGGGGCGTGCTAGACTACTATAGCACTACAACTTTAAAATAATGTTATTCAAAGTTTCAAATAGTTGCGGAGAAATTATGAAAATTTGAAAATCTCCCTTGGGTCCCTCAAAGTCATGCTCATGGGAAAATGAAAATCTAGTTTATAATGATAAATTGTGTTTAGATATCAAATTTAATCAAAATCTTTAAAGCGATTTTGAGAAAATAGATGTATTCTCTTTTTGACTTTCAATAAACTAGCCTTAAATTCAAGGTAAGATATCTAATTCCAAAAACTCCTCGGGGGAGGGAAGAGGCCTAATGTAAACCCCAGATACAAAGTTTTACCCCAAACGGTAAAATGATTTCGGTTCTAGCCTAAACCAAGTTACAAACAGTGAGTCAGGTGGCATTGCGGAAACAACTTTTTTTGTTCGTTTCTGGAGGCTATGAAACGTCGATATTTATTAAAATCTCGATTTCGAATTTTTGACGATCGAAATATTTTCACTCCGAAGTGTCAAGAAAAAGTAAATATTAGTATGCAAAGTTTAGTTACCCACAGCCGTTTCTTGCCGTTGATTTGATCGCCATTGATGGGAAGGTCGGGGTTCAATTCTTATCTGCGTTAACTGAAGATGATTTTCTCGTTAAATATATATATATATATACTTTTAACGGTTTTCCACCAGTCATTTATCACACTGGTTTTTCTATCTTTACTCCATGAAAATGTGGGTTCACTTCCTCTTAGCTATCTTCCTCATCTCTACCCAATCAGATTAAGCCGTTAATAACCTATGTTCTGAACGAAGCAATTAAAAAGAAAATATTTGGTTTTGGATGGGTTATAATCATATTATAATAATAAATTAATGATTTTAAATGGAAACATGGTTTAGCGAGTTTTATTAAGTTCAGATTTTTTATATCATAGAATACAATGTTCTTGTTAGTATGGTGATCGAAAAAAGTTAACAGTTGGCCTATTTTTAAAGTAAAGTAGGCGGACTGTTCGTAAATTATATTTAATTGAAATCAAATTAAAAAAATTGCAATAGCAAACGAACAGAGTCAAAATCCAATTCGACGACAAGGGTCCTTCATCGCTGTTCACCGAAATCTATAGTTTAAACATCAAATGTAGCGTTGTTAAATAAGCACCTCGTTTACAAGGTCTGCCAACGTCTCGGTCCTTCCACACTCAACCCGTCACAAACATATGGTGTCAGAAGCAACCCAGCCGTTACAGTAAGAAATAGTTCACTTACAAAGAACACAAATTAACGATACTTATAGGTGAATTAAACAATTTATATAATATTTTTTTAAATTATAGTATTTTCATGAACGAGAAAACTGATGGTGGTTCTTTCGTGTGGGTACTTTGGACTTTTCTAAAAATACTGTTATTTCCTTTTAACTTAACTCTGAAGACAATGTTTTGTGTAACGTGAGCGCTATAATTATTTAAAATATATTTTGTTATCATCTAAGTTTTAAAATGGAAGAGAAGAGCTGATCAAAATGTATTGTTTAGTGTGTCATTATAAATCCGACGTGAGTACGAAAATCAGTGATCAACTAAACTGTCGGCTAGAGCTAACATACAGTCTATAATAGGCGAGACGATTGTAATTAACATTTCAGTCTCCCCTTAATCATAATATTAGCCACGCCACTGTTAGAAACAAAAGGAATTATTACAACCGATGTATTTAATTTAATATAATTTCAAATGATGTTTCAAAGCTTGAAATAGGTATTTAACTATTTCTAAAATGAAAAGTGCTCATAACCAGAATGAGTAGTGTGACGCTATACTAAAAGATAAAATCGGATAATTTACTTTGTTGAACTAATATAAATAATTCTTTTTATGTGGCCTTGCTTTAAGATGGTCAAAATAGCTGTTTAAAAAAAACATAGTAATTTTAGATAAATACTTTATCGTCCATTTGAAAGTCGTTAGTCTATCTGACTAGATTTTGTTTGTAAATGGCGTGGTCGACATTAACGATTAGCTCTAGCTGTGTTTAGTGTCTTATAAAATGATGACTTAAAATGGTTTTGAAAACTTAAGTTTCCAAACATGTTGCTCATGATTCTAAAACTTTTTGTAGTGCTGTCATTTGTGATAGTACATGGGAGGTATTTACAAGGTAAGTGTTGTTGATTAAAAAACCAACTTTTAAATGAACTACCTCTATAATATAGTTATAATTATATTGTATTCCTATATACTTTCTTTTATAATCGGTGTATTCATAAGTGTGGCGTATTTTGTAAACATTAAGGTTTTTTGGAGCGGTATTTTGTAAAATCGTGTTTATTTTTAAGATAAGGAGTTCATATATTTAAAAAAGGATATGAACTAACATATTACTAATATATATTTTTAAGGCATGTGCTCCAATACATTCTGTGTTCATTAACATTAAAACTTTTATAGAACGTTTTTCTTGGATTTTATTTTAGAAAAGAAGATATAATATACCAATTAATCTTAGAAACATTTGATCTTAAGTGAATGCTTGGAATTATAATATATTTTTATTTCTTAGCATACATTTTATTCTGAGTCATTTATATGTATTCCATTTGCATTATATAAACTGTAGTAATACTACTAATAATAATATTATCATTAATAATAATAAGTAACAAAGTTCATGGTTTGTATTTATAAGCATACATGGGTTTCTAGTTGTAATCTGTTGAAATGGCTCAAATATTATTATGTTAGTAATTATACTGCTAATTAAACACTATAATTATTTAAACTAGGATTTATCATTTGATTCATACTTTGTCAAATATTAATCACAAAGTATAAATAAGATATTGTGATTGTGTAGAAAATTCATCTTAAGATTGCAGTGGATTAAAATCCTGCGGACTGAGTACCTTGGTCATGGTAGCATACAGAAAAGTGTTTCTATCTCATGCCATAACATGCCTTTGTTTCCAAGTCCTTAAAGATTATGATATATAGCAACTTTTATTAATTTTGTAAATTAGATAAATGTTTCTATTCCACAGATACATAGGAATTAATGGGTTAACATAAAATTGTATTCATAACTAGTGTATTCATTCAAAAACACAAAAGACAAAGCATTTCTTTTAAAATTGACAAAATAATAGGTATGTTTAAAACTATTAAATTTTAGTTAAAATTATCTCCAACTTAACAATATGACTTCCAAAAAGTTTCCGCTTTTTTCTTTTACATATTCATCCTAGTGCATTAACAAATTATTAAATATGATTTATCTATTTTATTTACACATTTTTTACCCTTAACATATTATTAAAAAAAACAATAAATTTACCAAACTAATCAACAGATACATACATGCTGGCAAAACAATAACACCCCTTTGATTAAATTAAACTTATTTTTAAATATTAAAATATACCATTATAAAATAAATAATATAGGCCTAGTAATCGCTTTGAATATCTTATGCCATTTACAAATATATATTAATTTTTAGACCGGCAAATATATTTCTTGGCTTGGTAAAATGAATGTACTGAATCTTTATTGGTATGAACAAAATATTTAACCTCAATTTATCAATTTACACTGAAAAGTATCAGGCTTACTTGACATGTTTTTAACGATGAAGCCTTAAAGAGAGTTTCGTGTTATAAATCAAGGTACGTTTGTTAGCTATCAGGACACAGGAGAGAACCAGAAATATATTAAATAAGTGGACAAACCTGTATTCTTCGTTTACCCCGTAAAGTAGCAGGACTACCTTGCATTATTTCACTATGGTATGGCTTATAAGATAGGCTCATCATTAAATCCATCAAGGTAAGACTGCTACAATTCAGGGTAAACGGTAGCTATAAGCCATATTACAGTGTAATAAAACAAGGCAAGCTTGCTTCCTTTCAGTGTAAACAGAGCTGTACATTGTGATATTGTCTTAATTTAAATTATATTTGTGTAAATGAAGAAATTGTTGAAAATGTATGCATTTGATTGTTTAAACATATACCATAAAAATATTTAAGACTCCTTAAACAATAGCTAAATATTTACAATTAAGTGAAGGGTTTTTAAGTACACTTTGAAAAGTTTTCTTTGTAATGGACAGTAACCCTCAAAAATATTATTTTACAAATTCATTTCAGCCTTAAAAACTACCATTAGTATTATTTAGATTTTATTTTATATAATTACCTATTCATTAGTCATAAATAATACGATATTATTTGTATTTTATGATTTTAAACGTAGTATAGGCCTATTTTAATAGTATAATTAAGATCATTGATTTTTTTTTATATTTTCAGACGTATCTTCAAATGAGAATTATCGGCATTCATTGGAAAGAATACAAGAGTCAGAGATGAATTATCCACCATTTATAAAACCCGTATCCTATCATTCCTATTATCTGCCATTAGAATCCAGATCAGCACTTATCAGAGACTGGACGAGTTTCTTTAGTCAATTACCAATTATTCCTGTCACGCCTAGCCTAAACCTACCTTTATTGACCGATATATTAACCACACCGACTATCAGTTATTTTGTTGGCATTATCAATTCTTTCAAACTACTTTTACAAAGTATTTTGCAAAATCAAATCATTATGCTAGAAATCATGAAACATAATTCTTCTGGATTAAATAGCCACGCTAACTTTTCTTTTCCTTTATTTCATGGAAGTAGCAGTGTAAATAATACCGGCCTAGCCCCGGCTGTTGAAAACTTTGTTTCTAATGTGGCAAGTGGGGCTTTGGACTTGACGTCAAATATTGCAGACACTGCTTCTATTTTAAATGGAGGAAAGGATTGGTAGTCTTCAACCAGCACTATCACCGGGTCACCTCAGGCTTGAACCACGGTCATGCACAACACCATATCGGGACCTTTCTCTAAATCAGCAAAAGGACTAGGGTGGTCACTTACGACGTTTTAAATCTCAAACAAGAATCCTAAAATCACTTATAATATAAAAAAGTTGAATGAAGCAAATATTATTCAATGTTATAAGCTTATTTTGTGTGAGATTACCAATAAAAATTCTCATCCCTATGAATAAAACACTACTGTAGAAAACTGTTTTTGGATTAAAGGGAGCTGTTTCCCACTTTGTTGATGTTCCTCTGAATTGCCCTTGTCATCCTTTTACAAATAGATGTATACACTTAATATGTTGTGTTACTTGTATCGCTTACATTATTTCAATAATTGCTTGCTATCGTAAAGACAAATGATAGATTTGCTAATTTGAATAAATATAATTTTTCTTGAAATATCTTTCAATTTATTAAAGGTATTTTCACTTAACCTTATTCATAGTTTATATAATTATATATACTATGTATATTTATATATATATATACATAAGTAGGGTAGGAACAAGGGTTTGAAATTACTTGCAAATATTTTGTGGATTTCCGCAATTTTGCAAAAAAAAATTGCATGATATTCACAATATGGGTTGATATTTGCGGTATGTTTTGCAAATTTTTGCACAATATTGGCTTGGTTGGGTTACTTACTCTTTAAATTAACTTTGGCGTTGTTATTCTCTAATTTGGCAACGTTATATGGTTATTCTTGGTGGTCATAAAGTTTTCCCTGAGTTTTTGGAGGAGTATATAGATGCTTAAGGGTCAATGGAGGTTTATATAGATGTGTAGGGGAAATGGTTTTTTCCCTATTTAGTATCTTGCTTGTTTAATTTTTCCTCTGATGGACTTTAATGTTGAGATGAGTATGGACTTTAAGGGGAATGGGCCATGAAAATTTTTATTTCTAAATTGTAATTTTGGCTAATAATATTGACTATAAATTGTATTGGCATTAAAAAATATTTTTTATGGAAGTTATAAGCCTTTGAACAAGGTTTAATACGAGGATACTCTACACATAAATTATTCAGCGTAATCTCTTGTAATTGAGTAGAAAATAGGAAAACATATTGTGTATGATGATGACATAATTAAATTTACCAAATAATCAACAGTTTTATTTTATTTTTAATTATTATTTCAAGATTTATTTTATTAAATAATGCATATAGTTTGATGGGGTAATATATTTTAGGGGCTGGATTGTTTTGCTTAATACGTTAACCAAATGAACAAGGATTGTAGTTTATTAATTAGTTTTATTTTTAATATTTAGAGTAAAACTACAGGAGTGGTGTTATTTTGATTGACTCCATGTTCATCGCGACCCGGAATGGCCCTCAGGTCTTATTGCAGAGCGGCCAAATATAGCCGGGGTGTAACGATCCTGGCGTCAGTCACAAGAACTAGATGGAACTTCCACCTCGTTATCTTTGTTCCAACCTCCAAGTGGTTTTCTTTCTCCGTTTTATCTCATTCGCCAGTCACAATAAACTGTAGAGGTTTAAGAGTTTAGTCAGAAAGAATGTGTAGTTACAAATAATCCCTGCGCATGCGCACACTTTTGGATTTGTGATCTCGAATGATCCGAGAAAAAGTCACAACCGGAAGGCGGAAGCGAAGAGGCGTTTTAGTTTGAGTCTGTATCTACGGCAAACTAAACTAGAGTTCAAAACTAAAAAGAGTTGTTGAGTCTCAAAGTCAATAAGAATAAACTAATGGGTAGTAAAGATGGATTGGAATATCTTATATGTTATTTTTAAAACAATTTTGAAAAATTAACTTAGTTATCAAAAGAACATATTAATTAATAACCACTCTACACTTAATTACCCGCCTCGGTGGTGTAGCTGGATAACACGCTAAATTCGTGTTGAGATAGTATGACGAGGACGGTGAGATCGAGGTTCAAATCTCGATCGGGTGAACTGGGGAAGGTTTTTCCTAAATTATTTTCCATTCTCCCTCCACACTAATGCAAATACACTTCTTATAAATATAAACTTCTTAAACCCTAAAACCATTAGCGTAATTAGTGCATAAGCGTATAACCCGAATGGGTAGTAAGACACAGTGTTAAAAGAAATAATTTCATATAAAATTACTTATTTTGGCTATTAATTTTGTTTACACAATATATATGTACCGTGGCTATAAACTATCTTCGCCACCAACCTCCGCCACCTAAAATGTGTATACAAACTTACCCCATTTTACCGGGAAACCAGCGCCGTGTATGGATCCTACACGCACGTCAACACAGAACACTGTTCATCTTTCAAGTTGGACGAGAAAACAAGAATGAAGACACGGAGTGCCATGTGATCCAGTTCACTTGTCTCCAAGTTGCGGATACTGTGCAGGCGCTAAAAATTGGGTGGAAAGAGGCCTGTGCGCCCTGTGCTATCACGTGTCTCCCTACCCCCTCATAGTCATCCTCTCGACGTTGTGCGTAGGCGCCGAATAGAGAACCACACTAACTAGCTGAATATGACTTCATTGGACACGAAATACCTCCCTACCATTTTTCCCCGCTGTTCTAAATTAAATATAAGCAAGTACCCAGAACGGAGCAATCACTCCTTGATGCTAATAGCGATCAGGAACTTACCTAAATGTAAGTTATCGTTATTTTGGAGATTTTTTATTTTAAAAAAAATTTAAAACCAGGCTATGGTTAAATTTAGTTAGAATCATGTAGGGATTCAATTGTGTCATTTTTAGATATATATATATTTTGACTAAATTTAATTTCTATTGATATTTGTGTTGGGTAGTGACAATTTTTGTCTTAAACCTTTTGAATCCGGTTTGGGATTATTATTTTTCAAGTTAATTTTGTTCTAAATAATCTTTGAGCACTTTAATTTTGTTTCTATACATGTAACTTTGAAATAAGTCCATAAATTAATAATATTTTTTATCATAATTTCTTATATTATATGTTATTGGGAATACTTTAGATATTTTGATTAACATTAGGTGCAACGCTAGATATGAGCAAATCTCTTCTAGTTATGTTATAAAAGTAGGTTAAATGCAGTAAGATCGCTATTTTTGAATATTGTTTAGTAGACCTAATTATATATTACATCTTTACTTGTATAATAGATTCTGTCTAATATTGAGCACTGTTCACTATCTCTAAAGATTATATTGTTTTCCTTCCTGGAGCTTATTTTATCATCTTAGAATAAATTAACCTTGAGGCCTATGTTGAGTCTATGTTATTTGTTTTGCATTAATATTTAGCAATACCCTAACTCCCTCAATGTTATTTGTCGAATGCTCATCTTAATTAATGTTAAGATAGCTTGGTCAGGATACCTGGGCTTGGTATATTTGAGAGTAGGATAAATAAAGTTCCCTGGTTATAAACATTCTTTTATTCTTTGTGTCGCAACCTTTTCACTGTGGCTGGTTTCTTGAGCGTACGTGGCAGGTGCGTTCTAGTAGGATGAGTGCTTAGTGAGAACGGTTGAGTTAGTAGGCCTATATAAGCGATGTTTATCTTAATATTAACATAATTAATATTTTTATTTTAAATTTAATTATTTCAAACTTTTATTAGCAATGTAATACAGTGGTCTATGGTATTTGGATCATATATAGAACTTTATACGGGTTGGAGAACTAGAACACGTGTAAAGTAAAAAAAACAACATATAAAGTCGGAGG
>JBCFYV010009882.1:15616179-15694494 GCA_039000515.1 Timema cristinae | reverse complement strand
GGTTAGATTTTTAACTTAAAGATTGGGCCACATGTCTGAATTAAAAAAGTGAAAAGTTTGTGAGTCTATGTCGGGTCAAAAAAAAGGATAAACTTACATTTTCAGCCGCTTTTTTGGTACATTTTTTAGTAAACGCAATTTATCCTAATTAGTTTACCTATTTAAAAAAATTGTTTTATATAGACATCATAAAAAAAGTTAGTGATTAGTGTGTCTCCTATTTCTTAGTTCCTTAATACATTAAAATATATTTTAGTTGATCCCAAATAATTATTAAATTATTTTACTTGATTTGTTAACTTATTTAGCATACATGTTAAATAAAATTAATCTCAAATAAGGTCAATAAATCCCAATACAACCAATCTTGGTTTTAAAAAATAGGTTCAACCCAGATTTTTTCAACCCTGTTTTAAATGTTGGTATACTAATAACAAAATATCTTGTTAAATTCTAGCTAGGTCTAAAATATATATTTTTTAAATTAATAATTGGCCTAAATTAATTTGTTGTGCATTTTTTAAATAGGCCTAACGCAGGTTTTTTAAAACTTGTTTTAAATTTTGGTATACTAATAACAAAATAAGTTGTTAAATGCTAGGCCTAAATTATTCCTTAAAAATAATTCATTAATTTGTAGATTGGCTTAAATATAGACTATTTGGTTTGCTATACGATAGTAATCTTATATTATTATATACTCAAGATTCCAAAGCATTACTACAAAGTGTTTGAAGTGTGTGGGCTGAACATTTATTTTTAAAGTGTCAAATATGGGGATTGGAAAACGTGCCGAAGATTTCGCGTGAAAAACACCGGGCATTCATACCTTACTTGCCGATAACGCGAATATTATGTTGCCGGAACTAATCACGTTACTACAAAGTTATATTTTGCGATCTATATAAAAAAATTACACATGCCACGTTGAGTGGTAGGAAATAATTGTTTGTTAAAATTATTGATTTCATTTGTTTACCGATATTAAATAATATCTCTCACAAGGAACATTTGTACAATTTACGTAGGCCTAAAATTTTATTTTGGAAACTTTATGTACACCTGATATAACTTTACAATATCCTCTAGTGCAATATCCCTCCCATTCTTATCTTTATAAATTCGGTTCTTAAAATTGCACAAAAACTCATTCTTTTCATAACATTCCACAAATAAGTGTCCCCCGCTCAACCACTTCTTTAGTTGCCAACATATTGAATTGTCTACTTGCATTAGTAAAGTTAGAAGGTGACCAACTTTTTTTTTTCAGTTGCAAGTAGACTTGCATGTTAGTAGCTTGCTTGTCTGTTTACACGGTGCAAGCTGTGCGCGCGCAGCCAAATTAGTGTACTTGCATTAGTCAACTAATATCGTGTCAACGGACCTAAAGGGATCGAGCTAGCGACGATATAACGGTGTTTGTGCGAGAGAGAGAGAGCTTACACACACACACAGGCTATTTTCATACTAGTGGATGGCTACGTGTAGATGTTACTTACATAGCAGGCGGTCAAGGGTGTCCAAATCTGCCCAAACAGTGGAGTCCTCATTTCCTCCAACATAGAGAGGCGCAGGTGCCAGGATGTCTGGGTCTGAGGTGAGGACCGCCTGAAACGGCAGGGGTGCTGCGACGCTTAGGATGTCGGGGTCTGATGCGAGGACAGGCTGGAACGGCAAGGGGGCTGCAACTCTGACGTCATGCATAGCACGTCCTTGCGACTCCTGTGGGGTAGATGATGACACCCCCTGAAGCCCCACATCCAAACCGAATGGATCCCAATAGTCTGAAATTAAATAAATACATATTAATTAGCATTTAAGGTGGGAAAAAAAGCACCGACAAGTCTCTAAAATATTGTAAGCTATTAAGTTACCCATAGACGCATTGGCATCTGCCGCCCAGATCCCATTTTCATCAAAGTTTGCCAACTGCTCTAGAGGGTCGGAACCCACCGGTTGTACACCCTCGACATCTGTTGGGGGCTCTTCAACTAACAAAAAAAAGAAGAACACCATTGTACGCCCCAGCTGTATTAGGCAAAAAAAAACCTGTTAAAATATACAGAAAAAACTTACCTAAATTTAGAAAATTTTCTAGCGACTCGAAACTCATTTTTGATGTTCGACGGCGTCAATCACAAATTGAAATGACCAAATGTAATGAACGGGTTCTATTTATACCCTCTTCAAAGAGCCTGCCGTCTGTAATGACCTAATACTCTAATGTGTCTCTGCGCATGCGCTATAAAAATCTGTCCATAAGACCAGCTGTAAGTCCCGTTAACTCATCAGACTGCTCCAACCTATCGACGTTGCTGGACGCATCTCTCGGCGCTCCGTTCAGTCAACTGCAAATGATAGCACACACAGAACGAACAAGCACGGTGGTGCAAACGGGCGTCGCTCAAACCTACCCTCCCTCAGTGCATCTGAAGGTAAATTTTTCTCACTCTCACAAATGTTGGGTGCATTGATGTGTGGGCTTAAACTTTCATACGGATATAGTTGCGAACAAGGCTATTCCTATTAAAATTGGTCTATACAGCACACCCCCTTTGTCCACGTGGGTGAGATTTGAACCTGGAACATGCAGCTACAAGCGATGCTAAACTGAATATGAATGGATAGCAAACGCTGGTACCACATGCACTCTCGCAAATGTTGGGTGCATTGAGGCTGTCCTCTTAAAAGTACTCAAACATTATTATTTTCTTTGAATCACGTCTTACTAAACATATAGCCTATCCGCATTAATTAAGTACACCAATAATATAAGAATATTAAATGAATCAACATTATGTGTGATGGTAACTTTTCTATCTTTAAGATTATAGTTTTATTTCACTAACTATAAATTTATATATTTTATATGTTTCTACGGGTAGTCAGTTTTAACAGGGCCAATTGAGCGTTGTAATTGGAACACGTCCACTTAATTACTAGGCTGCTTTTCTACACTCCCAATGCCCACTTTCACGGGATGTAAGACCACTCTTGCCATGCAAATGATGGTGCACAGAATTAACATTGCTGGACGCGTCTCTCTGCGCCCCGTTCAGACAACTGCAAATGATAGCACACACAGAACGAACAAGCATGTTGGTGCAAACGGGCGTCGCTCAAACCTACCCTCCCTCAGTGCATCTGAAGGTACATTTTTTTCTCACTCTCGCAAATGTTGAGTGCATTGATGTGTGGGCTTAAACTTTCATAGGGATATATAATATAGTTGCGAACATTAAATTCAAACATTAAGTGTGATGGTAACTTTTCTATCTTTAAGATTATAGTTTTATTTCAATAACTATAAATTTATATATTTTATATGTTTCTACGGGTAGTCAGTTTTAACAGGGCCAATTGAGCGTTGTAATTGGAACACGTCCACTTAATTACTAGGCTGCTTTTCTACACTCCCAATGCCCACTTTCACGGGATGTAAGACCACTCTTGCCATGCAAATGATGGTGCACAGAATTAACATTGCTGAACGCGTCTCTCTGCGCCCCGTTCAGACAACTGCAAATGATAGCACACACAGAACGAACAAGCACAGTGGTGCAAACGGGCGTCGCTCAAACCTACCCTCCCTCAGTGCATCTGAAGGTACATTTTTTTCTCACTCTCGCAAATGTTGAGTGCATTGATGTGTGGGCTTAAACTTTCATAGGGATATATAATATAGTTGCGAACATTAAATTCAATATAAGAGCTATATATTATTCCTCCGAAATATAATTGCGAGCATTAAATTATTAATTGGGCTGAATAATAAAACGGGTGTTTTCACTTTAAACGTGGGTAGCAGCACGCGACTTACAAACTATAGTTTTATTTCAATATCTATAAATTTATATATTTGGGCGGTGGAGTCTCCCTCCACGTACCAAAAAGTTGGATGTGTGTGCGAGAGAGCTGTTGGGCCAAAGCATGTCCACTTTCATGGGATGTAAAAGCGAGACTGCCGTTTAACGGGAGTTTTCAGAGCTGCCTTACAGGTGTCTATTTTGAGAAACACAATGACTCCTCAAGGTGAGTGGAGGTTATTGCTCGGTACGTCACCCCCAGAAGGTAATGACCGGGGAGGGGGAAAACCAGGATGAACAACCCCGGCTCTGGGGGGAGGGGTGGGGAGGGAAAAGTGAAAGGTTAAGTTGGTCATCAAACAGGCAGCGTGCCTCCCTACTGGAGATGCTTGCATCATTTACTATTGGGCATCCGGAGGAGAAAGACTGAAATCGTGGAGCGCGAGCCCCGGGTGGCTCTATGCTTCAGCAAATAAACTACAGCGCCTTAATTGATGAATAAAAACACCTCTATCATACCAATAATAACTCCAACGCCTCTATCCTACCAATTAACTAATTAATTAATTAACAATAATCAATTAACAATAATTAATTAACGATAATTAATCAGCAAGAACCAAAATGTCCAGGGTTTGTTGGCTCTAGGGGGAAAGTATGTCGGGGGTGGGGGCGGGAGCAGGGGGTTGGGTGGGGGTTGGAATAACGGTAAAAATCGACGACACACAACTAGGGGTCAAAGGTCAAAGGTCAAAGGTCAAATTGGAGCCATGGGGCGTGCTAGACTACTATAGCACTACAACTTTAAAATAATGTTATTCAAAGTTTCAAATAGTTGCGGAGAAATTATGAAAATTTGAAAATCTCCCTTGGGTCCCTCAAAGTCATGCTCATGGGAAAATGAAAATCTAGTTTATAATGATAAATTGTGTTTAGATATCAAATTTAATCAAAATCTTTAAAGCGATTTTGAGAAAATAGATGTATTCTCTTTTTGACTTTCAATAAACTAGCCTTAAATTCAAGGTAAGATATCTAATTCCAAAAACTCCTCGGGGAGGGAAGAGGCCTAATGTAAACCCCAGATACAAAGTTTTACCCCAAACGGTAAAATGATTTCGGTTCTAGCCTAAACCAAGTTACAAACAGTGAGTCAGGTGGCATTGCGGAAACAACTTTTTTTGTTCGTTTCTGGAGGCTATGAAACGTCGATATTTATTAAAATCTCGATTTCGAATTTTTGACGATCGAAATATTTTCACTCCGAAGTGTCAAGAAAAAGTAAATATTAGTATGCAAAGTTTAGTTACCCACAGCCGTTTCTTGCCGTTGATTTGATCGCCATTGATGGGAAGGTCGGGGTTCAATTCTTATCTGCGTTAACTGAAGATGATTTTCTCGTTAAATATATATATATATATACTTTTAACGGTTTTCCACCAGTCATTTATCACACTGGTTTTTCTATCTTTACTCCATGAAAATGTGGGTTCACTTCCTCTTAGCTATCTTCCTCATCTCTACCCAATCAGATTAAGCCGTTAATAACCTATGTTCTGAACGAAGCAATTAAAAAGAAAATATTTGGTTTTGGATGGGTTATAATCATATTATAATAATAAATTAATGATTTTAAATGGAAACATGGTTTAGCGAGTTTTATTAAGTTCAGATTTTTTATATCATAGAATACAATGTTCTTGTTAGTATGGTGATCGAAAAAAGTTAACAGTTGGCCTATTTTTAAAGTAAAGTAGGCGGACTGTTCGTAAATTATATTTAATTGAAATCAAATTAAAAAAATTGCAATAGCAAACGAACAGAGTCAAAATCCAATTCGACGACAAGGGTCCTTCATCGCTGTTCACCGAAATCTATAGTTTAAACATCAAATGTAGCGTTGTTAAATAAGCACCTCGTTTACAAGGTCTGCCAACGTCTCGGTCCTTCCACACTCAACCCGTCACAAACATATGGTGTCAGAAGCAACCCAGCCGTTACAGTAAGAAATAGTTCACTTACAAAGAACACAAATTAACGATACTTATAGGTGAATTAAACAATTTATATAATATTTTTTTAAATTATAGTATTTTCATGAACGAGAAAACTGATGGTGGTTCTTTCGTGTGGGTACTTTGGACTTTTCTAAAAATACTGTTATTTCCTTTTAACTTAACTCTGAAGACAATGTTTTGTGTAACGTGAGCGCTATAATTATTTAAAATATATTTTGTTATCATCTAAGTTTTAAAATGGAAGAGAAGAGCTGATCAAAATGTATTGTTTAGTGTGTCATTATAAATCCGACGTGAGTACGAAAATCAGTGATCAACTAAACTGTCGGCTAGAGCTAACATACAGTCTATAATAGGCGAGACGATTGTAATTAACATTTCAGTCTCCCCTTAATCATAATATTAGCCACGCCACTGTTAGAAACAAAAGGAATTATTACAACCGATGTATTTAATTTAATATAATTTCAAATGATGTTTCAAAGCTTGAAATAGGTATTTAACTATTTCTAAAATGAAAAGTGCTCATAACCAGAATGAGTAGTGTGACGCTATACTAAAAGATAAAATCGGATAATTTACTTTGTTGAACTAATATAAATAATTCTTTTTATGTGGCCTTGCTTTAAGATGGTCAAAATAGCTGTTTAAAAAAAACATAGTAATTTTAGATAAATACTTTATCGTCCATTTGAAAGTCGTTAGTCTATCTGACTAGATTTTGTTTGTAAATGGCGTGGTCGACATTAACGATTAGCTCTAGCTGTGTTTAGTGTCTTATAAAATGATGACTTAAAATGGTTTTGAAAACTTAAGTTTCCAAACATGTTGCTCATGATTCTAAAACTTTTTGTAGTGCTGTCATTTGTGATAGTACATGGGAGGTATTTACAAGGTAAGTGTTGTTGATTAAAAAACCAACTTTTAAATGAACTACCTCTATAATATAGTTATAATTATATTGTATTCCTATATACTTTCTTTTATAATCGGTGTATTCATAAGTGTGGCGTATTTTGTAAACATTAAGGTTTTTTGGAGCGGTATTTTGTAAAATCGTGTTTATTTTTAAGATAAGGAGTTCATATATTTAAAAAAGGATATGAACTAACATATTACTAATATATATTTTTAAGGCATGTGCTCCAATACATTCTGTGTTCATTAACATTAAAACTTTTATAGAACGTTTTTCTTGGATTTTATTTTAGAAAAGAAGATATAATATACCAATTAATCTTAGAAACATTTGATCTTAAGTGAATGCTTGGAATTATAATATATTTTTATTTCTTAGCATACATTTTATTCTGAGTCATTTATATGTATTCCATTTGCATTATATAAACTGTAGTAATACTACTAATAATAATATTATCATTAATAATAATAAGTAACAAAGTTCATGGTTTGTATTTATAAGCATACATGGGTTTCTAGTTGTAATCTGTTGAAATGGCTCAAATATTATTATGTTAGTAATTATACTGCTAATTAAACACTATAATTATTTAAACTAGGATTTATCATTTGATTCATACTTTGTCAAATATTAATCACAAAGTATAAATAAGATATTGTGATTGTGTAGAAAATTCATCTTAAGATTGCAGTGGATTAAAATCCTGCGGACTGAGTACCTTGGTCATGGTAGCATACAGAAAAGTGTTTCTATCTCATGCCATAACATGCCTTTGTTTCCAAGTCCTTAAAGATTATGATATATAGCAACTTTTATTAATTTTGTAAATTAGATAAATGTTTCTATTCCACAGATACATAGGAATTAATGGGTTAACATAAAATTGTATTCATAACTAGTGTATTCATTCAAAAACACAAAAGACAAAGCATTTCTTTTAAAATTGACAAAATAATAGGTATGTTTAAAACTATTAAATTTTAGTTAAAATTATCTCCAACTTAACAATATGACTTCCAAAAAGTTTCCGCTTTTTTCTTTTACATATTCATCCTAGTGCATTAACAAATTATTAAATATGATTTATCTATTTTATTTACACATTTTTTACCCTTAACATATTATTAAAAAAAACAATAAATTTACCAAACTAATCAACAGATACATACATGCTGGCAAAACAATAACACCCCTTTGATTAAATTAAACTTATTTTTAAATATTAAAATATACCATTATAAAATAAATAATATAGGCCTAGTAATCGCTTTGAATATCTTATGCCATTTACAAATATATATTAATTTTTAGACCGGCAAATATATTTCTTGGCTTGGTAAAATGAATGTACTGAATCTTTATTGGTATGAACAAAATATTTAACCTCAATTTATCAATTTACACTGAAAAGTATCAGGCTTACTTGACATGTTTTTAACGATGAAGCCTTAAAGAGAGTTTCGTGTTATAAATCAAGGTACGTTTGTTAGCTATCAGGACACAGGAGAGAACCAGAAATATATTAAATAAGTGGACAAACCTGTATTCTTCGTTTACCCCGTAAAGTAGCAGGACTACCTTGCATTATTTCACTATGGTATGGCTTATAAGATAGGCTCATCATTAAATCCATCAAGGTAAGACTGCTACAATTCAGGGTAAACGGTAGCTATAAGCCATATTACAGTGTAATAAAACAAGGCAAGCTTGCTTCCTTTCAGTGTAAACAGAGCTGTACATTGTGATATTGTCTTAATTTAAATTATATTTGTGTAAATGAAGAAATTGTTGAAAATGTATGCATTTGATTGTTTAAACATATACCATAAAAATATTTAAGACTCCTTAAACAATAGCTAAATATTTACAATTAAGTGAAGGGTTTTTAAGTACACTTTGAAAAGTTTTCTTTGTAATGGACAGTAACCCTCAAAAATATTATTTTACAAATTCATTTCAGCCTTAAAAACTACCATTAGTATTATTTAGATTTTATTTTATATAATTACCTATTCATTAGTCATAAATAATACGATATTATTTGTATTTTATGATTTTAAACGTAGTATAGGCCTATTTTAATAGTATAATTAAGATCATTGATTTTTTTTTATATTTTCAGACGTATCTTCAAATGAGAATTATCGGCATTCATTGGAAAGAATACAAGAGTCAGAGATGAATTATCCACCATTTATAAAACCCGTATCCTATCATTCCTATTATCTGCCATTAGAATCCAGATCAGCACTTATCAGAGACTGGACGAGTTTCTTTAGTCAATTACCAATTATTCCTGTCACGCCTAGCCTAAACCTACCTTTATTGACCGATATATTAACCACACCGACTATCAGTTATTTTGTTGGCATTATCAATTCTTTCAAACTACTTTTACAAAGTATTTTGCAAAATCAAATCATTATGCTAGAAATCATGAAACATAATTCTTCTGGATTAAATAGCCACGCTAACTTTTCTTTTCCTTTATTTCATGGAAGTAGCAGTGTAAATAATACCGGCCTAGCCCCGGCTGTTGAAAACTTTGTTTCTAATGTGGCAAGTGGGGCTTTGGACTTGACGTCAAATATTGCAGACACTGCTTCTATTTTAAATGGAGGAAAGGATTGGTAGTCTTCAACCAGCACTATCACCGGGTCACCTCAGGCTTGAACCACGGTCATGCACAACACCATATCGGGACCTTTCTCTAAATCAGCAAAAGGACTAGGGTGGTCACTTACGACGTTTTAAATCTCAAACAAGAATCCTAAAATCACTTATAATATAAAAAAGTTGAATGAAGCAAATATTATTCAATGTTATAAGCTTATTTTGTGTGAGATTACCAATAAAAATTCTCATCCCTATGAATAAAACACTACTGTAGAAAACTGTTTTTGGATTAAAGGGAGCTGTTTCCCACTTTGTTGATGTTCCTCTGAATTGCCCTTGTCATCCTTTTACAAATAGATGTATACACTTAATATGTTGTGTTACTTGTATCGCTTACATTATTTCAATAATTGCTTGCTATCGTAAAGACAAATGATAGATTTGCTAATTTGAATAAATATAATTTTTCTTGAAATATCTTTCAATTTATTAAAGGTATTTTCACTTAACCTTATTCATAGTTTATATAATTATATATACTATGTATATTTATATATATATATACATAAGTAGGGTAGGAACAAGGGTTTGAAATTACTTGCAAATATTTTGTGGATTTCCGCAATTTTGCAAAAAAAAATTGCATGATATTCACAATATGGGTTGATATTTGCGGTATGTTTTGCAAATTTTTGCACAATATTGGCTTGGTTGGGTTACTTACTCTTTAAATTAACTTTGGCGTTGTTATTCTCTAATTTGGCAACGTTATATGGTTATTCTTGGTGGTCATAAAGTTTTCCCTGAGTTTTTGGAGGAGTATATAGATGCTTAAGGGTCAATGGAGGTTTATATAGATGTGTAGGGGAAATGGTTTTTTCCCTATTTAGTATCTTGCTTGTTTAATTTTTCCTCTGATGGACTTTAATGTTGAGATGAGTATGGACTTTAAGGGGAATGGGCCATGAAAATTTTTATTTCTAAATTGTAATTTTGGCTAATAATATTGACTATAAATTGTATTGGCATTAAAAAATATTTTTTATGGAAGTTATAAGCCTTTGAACAAGGTTTAATACGAGGATACTCTACACATAAATTATTCAGCGTAATCTCTTGTAATTGAGTAGAAAATAGGAAAACATATTGTGTATGATGATGACATAATTAAATTTACCAAATAATCAACAGTTTTATTTTATTTTTAATTATTATTTCAAGATTTATTTTATTAAATAATGCATATAGTTTGATGGGGTAATATATTTTAGGGGCTGGATTGTTTTGCTTAATACGTTAACCAAATGAACAAGGATTGTAGTTTATTAATTAGTTTTATTTTTAATATTTAGAGTAAAACTACAGGAGTGGTGTTATTTTGATTGACTCCATGTTCATCGCGACCCGGAATGGCCCTCAGGTCTTATTGCAGAGCGGCCAAATATAGCCGGGGTGTAACGATCCTGGCGTCAGTCACAAGAACTAGATGGAACTTCCACCTCGTTATCTTTGTTCCAACCTCCAAGTGGTTTTCTTTCTCCGTTTTATCTCATTCGCCAGTCACAATAAACTGTAGAGGTTTAAGAGTTTAGTCAGAAAGAATGTGTAGTTACAAATAATCCCTGCGCATGCGCACACTTTTGGATTTGTGATCTCGAATGATCCGAGAAAAAGTCACAACCGGAAGGCGGAAGCGAAGAGGCGTTTTAGTTTGAGTCTGTATCTACGGCAAACTAAACTAGAGTTCAAAACTAAAAAGAGTTGTTGAGTCTCAAAGTCAATAAGAATAAACTAATGGGTAGTAAAGATGGATTGGAATATCTTATATGTTATTTTTAAAACAATTTTGAAAAATTAACTTAGTTATCAAAAGAACATATTAATTAATAACCACTCTACACTTAATTACCCGCCTCGGTGGTGTAGCTGGATAACACGCTAAATTCGTGTTGAGATAGTATGACGAGGACGGTGAGATCGAGGTTCAAATCTCGATCGGGTGAACTGGGGAAGGTTTTTCCTAAATTATTTTCCATTCTCCCTCCACACTAATGCAAATACACTTCTTATAAATATAAACTTCTTAAACCCTAAAACCATTAGCGTAATTAGTGCATAAGCGTATAACCCGAATGGGTAGTAAGACACAGTGTTAAAAGAAATAATTTCATATAAAATTACTTATTTTGGCTATTAATTTTGTTTACACAATATATATGTACCGTGGCTATAAACTATCTTCGCCACCAACCTCCGCCACCTAAAATGTGTATACAAACTTACCCCATTTTACCGGGAAACCAGCGCCGTGTATGGATCCTACACGCACGTCAACACAGAACACTGTTCATCTTTCAAGTTGGACGAGAAAACAAGAATGAAGACACGGAGTGCCATGTGATCCAGTTCACTTGTCTCCAAGTTGCGGATACTGTGCAGGCGCTAAAAATTGGGTGGAAAGAGGCCTGTGCGCCCTGTGCTATCACGTGTCTCCCTACCCCCTCATAGTCATCCTCTCGACGTTGTGCGTAGGCGCCGAATAGAGAACCACACTAACTAGCTGAATATGACTTCATTGGACACGAAATACCTCCCTACCATTTTTCCCCGCTGTTCTAAATTAAATATAAGCAAGTACCCAGAACGGAGCAATCACTCCTTGATGCTAATAGCGATCAGGAACTTACCTAAATGTAAGTTATCGTTATTTTGGAGATTTTTTATTTTAAAAAAAATTTAAAACCAGGCTATGGTTAAATTTAGTTAGAATCATGTAGGGATTCAATTGTGTCATTTTTAGATATATATATATTTTGACTAAATTTAATTTCTATTGATATTTGTGTTGGGTAGTGACAATTTTTGTCTTAAACCTTTTGAATCCGGTTTGGGATTATTATTTTTCAAGTTAATTTTGTTCTAAATAATCTTTGAGCACTTTAATTTTGTTTCTATACATGTAACTTTGAAATAAGTCCATAAATTAATAATATTTTTTATCATAATTTCTTATATTTAATGTTATTGGGAATACTTTAGATATTTTGATTAACATTAGGTGCAACGCTAGATATGAGCAAATCTCTTCTAGTTATGTTATAAAAGTAGGTTAAATGCAGTAAGATCGCTATTTTTGAATATTGTTTAGTAGACCTAATTATATATTACATCTTTACTTGTATAATAGATTCTGTCTAATATTGAGCACTGTTCACTATCTCTAAAGATTATATTGTTTTCCTTCCTGGAGCTTATTTTATCATCTTAGAATAAATTAACCTTGAGGCCTATGTTGAGTCTATGTTATTTGTTTTGCATTAATATTTAGCAATACCCTAACTCCCTCAATGTTATTTGTCGAATGCTCATCTTAATTAATGTTAAGATAGCTTGGTCAGGATACCTGGGCTTGGTATATTTGAGAGTAGGATAAATAAAGTTCCCTGGTTATAAACATTCTTTTATTCTTTGTGTCGCAACCTTTTCACTGTGGCTGGTTTCTTGAGCGTACGTGGCAGGTGCGTTCTAGTAGGATGAGTGCTTAGTGAGAACGGTTGAGTTAGTAGGCCTATATAAGCGATGTTTATCTTAATATTAACATAATTAATATTTTTATTTTAAATTTAATTATTTCAAACTTTTATTAGCAATGTAATACAGTGGTCTATGGTATTTGGATCATATATAGAACTTTATACGGGTTGGAGAACTAGAACACGTGTAAAGTAAAAAAAACAACATATAAAGTCGGAGGTAGACCCTGATTTCGGTTGTAAGAACAGTTAAGAAAATTCAAACAAATTTCTTTACGGCCAACAATTTCAACATTTTAGTACCGTAAAAGTGGGTTACTTTGACCCACTTTTGTTACAATTTTTGCTTAATATTGTGCTGTAAAATAACAAATAATAGATATAGAATTTGTATGGTAATTTTTAGATAGTTCAAACCTTTCTTTAAAAGACTTTCATATAATAATCAATGTTTTCTGTTAAATTTTAACAGATTTATGGTTTTTTAATTTGGGCTAAAGTAGAACGTAGGTAAGGGTAACTTTGACCCACTTCATATATTCCTATCTTAAAACACATTTAAACATGCCTGGAGCAATGTAAAACGCTGGTTTGGATGAAAAAAGTAATCTCATATCAGTACAAACACATACACTTTATTAAGTCTTTGTTTACACTGGTAAAATTTTTTTTTTTGCAAAGGCTAGAGAAAAAAGAAACTTAAGTTATTGATAAGAAAACAAAACAACATCAGTCTTATTAAAATCTTACTATGTATAAGTTCAGTCTCTTACAAGTTCAAAAACAACTTTTAATACTTGGCTAAGCAATATTTATAGAAAAAAGTCCCCTATTCAACAATTTTGGAGGCTTCATCACTTGTATGATGTCAGACCATTCGTAAAAAAGCATGTCCTTTTCTTTTGGCCACTTCCAATACTTTTGGGTAGGCTCCATGCAATCCACGATAGCGCCAGTTTCTACTACACTCATAACCAGTCCAGGAAATTGTTTTCCCTCCCAAGCAACCACTACAAAGTTTCCTTCTTCTAAAGTGTCCTTCAGAGGTTGAGGGTTTCCAGATTTGAATTTAAATAAATTAGAGTTAGATGACTTACGTAATGCTAGTCATGTCCATTAACAGGGTTCTTTTTTCAAATAGGGGGGGGGGGGGGGGGCTGAGGGGGCAGGTGTCGCACCTTGAAGTGAATAAGACGAGCTACCAGTTAATACAAGAAGTGGTGACTAAGGGCTAGGTGACGGTCCATTAAGAGTAAACATGTTGTCCACTAATGTTCTACTCAAGGCTGCCAATGTTGCTCAAGGAGATTGTACGACGGGATGTGGGAAAATAAAGACAGTTTTCGGTATTATCTGAGAATGAAAAACTATAGACCTTTTCGGTAGGAAGGGATGACGGGTTGTGGGGGAAGGGTTGAAGGGGACGGGGTTGTAGGGAAGGGATGTAGGGAAAGGATTGAAGGGGACGGGGTTGATGGGGAGGGTGTTTTGACTTGGGAGGTGGTTGTAGGTGAAGGTTTGAAGGGGAGGTAACCATTTATCACACTCTCTTAGCCAATAATTAATTAACAATAATCAATTAACAATCATTAATAATTAATCATCAAGAACCAACATGTCCGGGGTGGTAGGGGGAGTGGTTGTAGGGAGGGTTTGTAAGGGAGGACATCACTTGGAAAAAGAGGTCAGGAGGAGGGGGGAAAACAAACATTGAGTAATCATCACAATACTATCTCGAGTGGGTGATGAATCCACAGTTCCTGATCCGTCGGGACTATGTGGGAGAAAGTGACACAACTCTATAGTGAGGAGGATCTATGCTAAAACTTGAAATTGTTTAAACCCAAAATAATATTTCCCGATCCACCATGATCAATGCTATTCTTATGGGAGAAAGTGACACGACTCTATGGAAGGATCATGTGACTTTTCGGTATGAAGGAATACTTAGTAATGAACAATGCTATTCTATGGAGAATGATCCACATCATCGTGGGATATTATGAAGGGAATACTTAGTAATGAGACAATGCTATTCTTATGGGAGAAAGTGATCCACATCATTCAGTGAGGAAGATATAGACTTATGAAGGGAATACTTAGTAATGAGACAATGCTATTCTTATGGGAGAAAGTGATCCCATCATTCAGTGAGAATGATATAGACTTATGAAGGGAATACTTAGTAATGAGACAATGCTATTCTTATGGGAGAAAGTGATCCACATCATTCAGTGAGGAAGATATAGACTTATGAAGGGAATACTTAGTAATGGCAATGTATCATGAGAAAGTATCTCTATCATGGAGAGAAAAGTGTGATCATCTTTTTTCATCATTCAGTGAGGAAGATATAGACTTATGAAGGGAATACTTAGTAATGAGACAATGCTATTCTTATGGGAGAAAGTGATCCACATCATTCAGTGAGGAAGATATAGACTTATGAAGGGAATACTTAGTAATGAGACAATGCTATTCTTATGGAAGAAAGTGATCCACATCATTCAGTGAGGAAGATATAGACTTATGAAGGGAATACTTAGTAATGAGACAATGCTATTCTTATGGAAGAAAGTGATCCACATCATTCAGTGAGGAAGATATAGACTTATGAAGGGAATACTTAGTAATGAGACAATGCTATTCTTATGGAAGAAAGTGATCCACATCATTCAGTGAGGAAGATATAGACTTATGAAGGGAATACTTAGTAATGAGACAATGCTATTCTTATGGAAGAAAGTGATCCACATCATTCAGTGAGGAAGATATAGACTTATGAAGGGAATACTTAGTAATGAGACAATGCTATTCTTATGGAAGAAAGTGATCCACATCATTCAGTGAGGAAGATATAGACTTATGAAGGGAATACTTAGTAATGAGACAATGCTATTCTTATGGAGAGAAAGTGATCCCATCATTCAGTGAGGAAGATATAGACTTATGAAGGGAATACTTAGTAATGAGACAATGCTATTCTTATGGAGAAAGTGATCCACATCATTCAGTGAGGAAGATATAGACTTATGAAGGGAATACTTAGTAATGAGACAATGCTATTCTTAGGGGAGAAAGTGATCCACATCATTCAGTGAGGAAGATATAGACTTATGAAGGGAATACTTAGTAATGAGACAATGCTATTCTTATGGAAGAAAGTGATCCACATCATTCAGTGAGGAAGATATAGACTTATGAAGGGAATACTTAGTAATGAGACAATGCTATTCTATGGAAGAAAGTGATCCACATCATTCAGTGAGGAAGATATAGACTTATGAAGGGAATACTTAGTAATGAGACAATGCTATTCTTATGGAAGAAAGTGATCCACATCATTCAGTGAGGAAGATATAGACTTATGAAGGGAATACTTAGTAATGAGACAATGCTATTCTTATGGAAGAAAGTGATCCCATCATTCAGTGAGGAAGATATAGACTTATGAAGGGAATACTTAGTAATGAGACAATGCTATTCTTATGGAAGAAAGTGATCCACATCATTCAGTGAGGAAGATATAGACTTATGAAGGGAATACTTAGTAATGAGACAATGCTATTCTTATGGAAGAAAGTGATCCACATCATTCAGTGAGGAAGATATAGACTTATGAAGGGAATACTTAGTAATGAGACAATGCTATTCTTATGGAGAAAGTGATCCACATCATTCAGTGAGGAAGATATAGACTTATGAAGGGAATACTTAGTAATGAGACAATGCTATTCTTATGGAGAAAGTGATCCCATCATTCAGTAGAAGAGATTGAGGATCATATAGAAGCTTATGGAGAAAGTGACTAAGAGATTACTTATAGGATACTAAATGAGACAATGCTATTCTTATGGGAGAAAGTGATCCACATCATTCAGTGAGGATGATATAGACTTATGAAGGGAATACTTAGTAATGAGACAATGCTATTCTTATGGGAGAAAGTGATCCACACCATTCAAGGTTATTCAAGGATGTGGATCAATGTTAACCTTATGGGAGAAAGTGAGCTAGAACTCTTATTTTAACCACTACTACAGTATATTATGTTTTAAAAAAATACCTATGAATCAGTTAAAAGAAACCAATTATATACAATTTAATTTTAATCTGGGTGACACAAAATTCATGTCAAACTAATTGAGGTATATTTGAATGATATGCGTGGCAGGGTATGGGTTGGAAGTCAGTGATCAGATACTTTAGAAATACATTGCGGGTTGAAACAAGTTGATGCAATTTCCCCATTACGCATTAATCTAGCCGTAGGGTATGCTATTATGGTAATGTAAGAGAGTAAGGAAGAATCTACACTAAACGGTACAATGCAAATATTAGGATAAGCAGATGAGTTAGATTTGTTGGGCAAAAGTAAAGAATCTGTTGCAAGAAATACAGAAATTTTACCATAGGCTAGTAAGGAAATAGGTTTATAAGTGAATGTTGTAAGGACTAAGTGTATGAGTAAACAGAGAACACAGATTTAGGTTGATAATTTAGATATTACTGAGAGCAACATATTATTTACAGGCTTAATGAGTTTAATTAATATTTAGGAACAATTTTAACTAGAAAAACCGTTAACAGAGTTGAAATTAGGAAAATAATAGTCGGGCAGTCCACGCTATTACTAGGTCAGTAAGTTGTTGATATCTTGCCTGCTTTAACTAATGTAAAACTCAGTATATACAAAACAATAATTTTACCGGTTGTTGTCTATTTGTGTGAAACGTGGTCTCTTAACTTACATGACAAAAATAAATTTAGGGTGTTTGAAAACAAGTTGCTTAGGAAGATATTTGGTCCATATAGGGATGAGGCTACTGGGGAGTGGAGGAGATTACATAATTATGAGTTATATTCCCTGTACTCATCACAAGACATTATTAGGATAGTCAAGTCTCGTAGATTTAGATGGGCAGGACATGTAGTGCGAATGGGAGAATCTAAAATCTTTTTCGAGGTTATGCCTGTTAAACCCAATGGGAAGGTAAGACCTAGACGCAAGTGAGAGGATAACATTATAATGGACCTGAATGAGATATGGTGTAATGAGTTGGACTGGATAGAACAAGCTCAAGATAGCGATAGATTGTCATGAGGTGTATTGGATATAACTATCTTAAGATAGGGATAGGGTTTAATGCGGTGGGTTGAATATAGCTAGCTCAATATAGGGATAGGGTGTAATGAGGTGGACTGGATAAAACATGCTCAAAATAGGGATAGGGTGCAATGAGGTGGACTGGATAGGACTAGCTCAAGATAGAGATAGGGGGCGTACTTTTGTAAGTACGGCAAGAAAATTTGAGTGCCTAATGCCATAGAATTATAGTAAGTAAGTAAGTAAGTAAGTAAAAAGATGTATATATGATAGGAAGTTGTATTGACTACAGTAGATAACTATAAAGTAATTAAGGTTATGAATTTTATAATTAATATTTTAATAATGGGGGAGTTGGGGTTAAATTTTATAAAACTATTAAAAACACTTCTAGTTATAATATAAAATTGCATTATTTACAATAATGCATAAGAGCTCAAAACACTGGCGCTGAATGACATTTGCACGGAGTGACACTAGCGTATAAAAAGTCCCCACCCAGCAAACTTGAGTGTGATGCAAGATTGGGTTGTGACACATGCCTAAAAGGACCTATTTTTTCTATTCTTATATATTCATATACATTTTTATTTATTAGACTCTTAGTAGATAGAATATTGTTTCCAGGGAGCACCGCGTGGAGGTAGCCTCTTTTCTTTCCCTTTATAATTTTTCTCTTTTAGTAAGCTTGTCAAATATTATTATTTGTTTCGTTTACCCCTTTAATTTTCATTCGGTATTTTGTTCTGTGTCTTTTTATGGCTAGGCATAGAGTGGTTGTTTTTCTTTAATTTCTGACTGCAGGCCATCACTTTAAGGAAATTTTTAAGATTTACATTTTTTTCAAGTTTTTTCAAGACTTCACTAAAGGCGTTATCAGAGTTTATTGCTGAGCGTTTTATTTTCTTATCCTCGAGGTTATGAGATTTTCTGCTGTAAGTGTCTTCGTGGAACTCGGCATCTTCTTGGTTGGTGTTAACCAATGAGTAGACATTAGGGCGTGCCCTTGAAATCAAACTGTTTAACTTTCGGTTCCAGCCATCAGAAACGTTTTTTGTTTGGTGCCGTCCGCCGGAACAGTTCCATATATCTCTTGGAATATTGTCGTTTTCGAGCCATTGATCGACAAAGTAATTGTCAAAATCCCAGGGTTTTTAATTTTCTGGCGATTCTTCTTGTATGCATAACCAAGCATCGTCAATGTTATTTAGTGGTACGTGTGGCAGTGCACCACACATTCGAATGTGAACCCAAACTTATTTTTTTGCGTTATACTCAGTCACTTGACCAAGTTCTTGAACTTTCCTCCACGGACACAGGTTGAAGTGGTAGTTGTAACCGTAAATCTTTGCTGATGGGAACTAATATTTTACTGACAGAATAATGACTGTCTCAAAATCAGTAACAACATAATTTGGATTCCAGCCAGGCAAGCAGTTTTTCACAGCTATAAATAAACTGTCGTAGGTTTCACGCATCTTGTTAGGCAGAAGAGTGTAGATGACAGGGATGGCATTAGTTTCTTCCAAAGAACTTCCTTGATCAGCGTGGATAGTGAATATCTGGCCAAATTAATTACTGGAAATGTAATTGTTCCATGAGTAAAAAAAAGATGATGTTGGCAAATAGCTTTTCTTTGTGTGTTGGAAAACGTTAATATCCTATCCCAAGGCCCGTGATTGTCATCCTGAAAAAGCAAATTTCACCGGTTTTTCATATTTAACTGTTGTTGAGGTAAGTTGACATCTCCTGCATGAGTCGGATCTGTTATTGGACCCAATTTATTCCTCCAAATGCGATGCAATGATTGTTTGGCACTTGTCTACGCTGGTATCCCCGTCACAAAGTCGTAACCACGATTAAATATCTGACCAAATTCTTCTGCGTGGATTTTTTATATTGAGTCATCTGATCTGCTTCCTTCGATCGTTTTCTAACATAGGCTATTTACATTCTAACTTATTTTGCTTCTACGTCTGAAACATAATTATGACATTGCACTCTTTAAACTGCATTGTTTTTAGTTGAAATACGCCCTTTACTCATTTTCTTAATAATATCTAGATAGCGCCAGTAAGTTACATTCTCCTTGTTTGTATAGTCCATTATATATTGATATCCGTTACTTCACCTTAATTTTAAACTTCTTTGAGTGAATTTTAAGGTCAATTTATTTTCTGTATTTAAAGAACTTGTTATAATACTCAACATTTTGTTCTCTACAAATTTTTTCCAACCAATTTGTCTTCACTCATTCGCTATACACATACCAGCCCCTTAATGACGACGTACATGATATTATCCATATGGGACCAAAGCTTGAAGCTATTTGGTCACTCCAGGGTTAGCCAAATAAAAAAAGTGACGACATAATATGTAGACAATTATATGCGTAGTAATTTTTATTTTGTAAAATGGACGGTTTTGAAAAAAGTTAAAATCTGTATTTTGGCCACCATTTTCCAAGATGGTGGCTTGATCACAATTTATTATGGGGAGGGGGAGAATTCATAGAATTTCAATCGAAAGAACATAAATAATATATACACAAGTCCCCTTACTTGTATGACTTTTTTTTCTGAAATATATAAACTGACTGGTCTTTACTAAGAGTATAGAAGAGTTATCGAGAGAGACGCACGCGACAGAAGGATTGTATCCGAAAATCTTACGGAGAACTAGATTCTTTAACTCTAAGATTGAAGAAACTAGAGGATTCTTTCATCACCAAAGATAGATTACTAAACATGTAGATTATATTATTGTTTAGAATATGAAGGGCGCGTCACGACAACAACAAGGTCGGGTTGTCAACTTCAAGGTTTCAGAGAGGATTATTTTGCTTCACATTAGAAAACCTATAGGGACTTGCTCGAAATATCTGCAAGCGGGCCTATGTATATAAATAATACTAATGGTGATCATTGTTTTGACGCACAAGTTGTTCCAAAACGAAAAATCGTTCAGGTAAACTCAGATTCGAAAGAATAATCTAAAGACTACTTTGACTCAAAGAGGGAAAGAGGTTTGGTGTGCATCTACTTAGAATAGAAACCTACAAGTAAAGATTTCAGACATTTCATACCGACACTCACGAATAAGCCTGAATATTATTTCATGAAGGCAAAATCAGTCTAACACATTGATTTGAACATGTAATACATCATCAGTATATTAACAGGCTGCCCAAGAGGGGTACAGGGGGGCAAATTCCCATGAGCCCGGAGACCAGGGTGGTCCGAATTGACTTCTAGACTCTTTATTTTCATTTTGTAAGGAAATATAAACGTTTAAGCAAATCGGATGAAAAGTATAATATAATTCTAAATTTAGATTAAGTACACCAATTACCACTATTGAAACTTGAGTGGATGGGCCATAAACAAGATTAAATGTTACGCCATTAAGGCAATTGAAATGTTGGTGACCTAACGGAAGAAGTTAATTATCTTAAAGTGATACGCAAGACACACATTTATAAATCTACTCTGCAGTTTCTTAAACTGCTCAACAAAATAACAGAACTCAAAATTGCAAATTTATTTTCGAATGTATTCGTTGCTTTGCGCACATTCAGCAAAGTCCCAGTTTCTGTTGTTCAAGCAGAAATATTTTTTAGTGTGCTAAGTAGAATAAAGAACTGTTTGAGATCAAATATGGGGCAACAAAGATTAACTAATCTGGGAACACTATCCATTGAATCAATACTTGCACGGAGATTGAATTTTGACTCCATCGTTCAAATGTTCGCTACTGTAAAAGCTCAAAAGGGATATTTTAAGAAACTTAGTTTTATTATGACTGTGGTCTTTGAGGTTATATTTTTTTTTAGGATTGTGAGAGGTATGAAAAATTTCGCATTAGAGTAATAAAAAGGAGGCCCAGTGAAATTATTTGCCCCTGGGCCCTCAGTGGCTCTTGAAGGCACAGCAGATTGAACATTAGATCTACCAGATCAACACCGTTCTAATTACAGAAAGGCAAAATGTTATCTTTCATGCTTAAGAAGCTTTCAACGATCCTTCCTACACTGCATGTCCAGATGAGTTTCATGTACGACAAAATGTATATATAATGCGGAGTATATACATATTTATACACTCGTACTCAGCATCATGTAGACACAGGTTACAGAGGATATAATCAAAAAAAGTAATATCATTAAACTAAAGTAAAAAAGTTACAAGAAGTGAGACATGAGTCTGATATCGCCACGAGAGAAACCTTCGAACTAAACACAGAATTGCTAAACAAGATGCTTATGATGACCATGGTGGTCGAACCAGATGAAGAGAAGGTTGAGAAGGAGAAGGTTTCACACGAGAGAGTGCGTAACAAACATGTATTGCTTTCTTACCTTTATACGTATCAAGCCCATTCTGATATAACTTATAGTGTTCATTGCGACTGTAAAACGTTCAAGCTGGGAGACATACATTAAATGTTTTATGAGAGTAACAAAACTGTAATTCTCAATAATATCATGGTTCCTTGCACACGAAGCCTTTTAGAATTACTCTTCAGAAAAATGTCAATGGGTTAAAGCAAATACGATCTGTACGTGTACAAGTCTATGCTCGAAAAAACCAATACGCATCGATTCAAGAACGAACCTTACGTTCGTTTAAATTCAAGCATTGGATTTAAATATTTCTAATCCTCGAGAAGGACGAGCTCGAGTGAAATGGATTAAACGAGAGGGAGAGACTAATAGTGATTGATTATACCTATTTGAATTATCCAAATGAAATGTTCGATCGATTACGACTCTTGCACACTTTTACTGGAGCAGGTCATTCAGCGCATGTTAGCGAAATATTATCAATCATAGAATTATGCTAGGCTAGAATCATCGTATGAAAGTGTTTATTCTGTTTTGATTAAGTCCATAACAATCTCTGTCAATGAGAAGACAGCAAGGGAACTACATCATCCAGCAAGACTTCGTTTTACTATAAGACATGTTAGCTCACGAGGATTGAACGAGTCACTGCAGGAAGATGTGGTTGAGATGATACCTTACTCTCTATCGAACAAGCAATATAAGTATCTTCTCACCGTCAGTGAGGCATATTACAAACGGGCTTGGGCCATACCCGTCAAGGCTAAGACGGGGAATGTTATTGTCACTATGGTGCACGTCCTTTGCAAGGTGACCACAAACGCTTTACCCCCTTACGTCAACTACATACGGATAAAGGCACAGAGAATTACAATGTCAATTTAAAAGCTCGAATGTCTAGAAAGAATATCAATCATTGTTCGATATTACAGCAACATCAAGACCATTATCGGGGAACGATTCATTCGAACGCTAAAGTACATGATGCGGACAAAAATCATGTCTAAAAGATCATATCTATGGCTATAGGCGAACGGTAAACTCCACAGTCAAGATAAAACCGAGAGACGTTAAGGACACGTACCATCTACTAACGTCCTAAGATGTCAGATTTTACACCCAACAAGTTTAAAATCTTTGATATAGTTCTTATCAGTAACGATGTTTCCGCAAAGGGATGAATGAAAACTAGTCAATCAAACTGTTTAAGATACTTAAAATTGTCGAGACAAATCCCAGAACCTTTCTACTCGAAGATATGAGAGTTAAACACATCACGAAAGAATTCAACGCCAAGAAGCTATGAAAGTCATCACATTCGGACGTTTAGCTTGTTGCGAAGATAGTTAGACGTTCTGGGAATAGAGTGTACGTCAAATGGTTAGGATTCGACTTGTCACACAATTAATTGATCGATGTGGACGACATCATCTGAGGAGGGAAAACAACTTGTCAGCCTAGTTCCCTTTCTCTGTGTTCCACTTCGCAGAGCGTATAAGGACATGTGCAAACGGGAGTCTCATCGCATTCAAAATGCTTAGACAGTAAGGTATTTATGACCTGATCATAGATGTGTATGAGAATTATAACGTCTTCGTTTTAGGGGGAAGAGACTAAAAATAAGTGAATAAGACGCCTTCAATAAACTTACATTGTCAAACTAGAGCTTGTATGGAGAGTGCTTCTGCCAGGGAGAAATTTTGGTTGAGTGTACAGACAAAATTTCAATGCCTCGCAGAGAGGACTGACTTATCTTGGAGGTAGCAACTATGACTTTATCAAACGGTAGGACCAGTGTGTTTTTGTGCATCATTTATGATCATTTTAATAAACATATTTTATATTTATTGTGTGTTTTTTATTCTTTTATCTCAAAGTGAACATTATATATCAAAACAAACCTTTTATTAATTGTATACATTAGTCTATTTTTATGATGAACAATTTATATGAAAACAGATTATAGATTTTGAATGCAGGGGATGAAACCTATCTATATTGCAATCTTAAAAATAAACAGTTAATGAGAGTCAATTAATTATGTTACCTTATTCCTTATCATCAAACTTTATTTAATGAAAACAAACTATACATTTTGAGTACAGGTGTACCCAAAAGGAATAAAAACCTAATAGGTAACAATAGTTTATACAGACAAATACATTCATACAGAGAGTTTATTCAATATAAAAGGCACAATGAACAGCTCCTCAGAGCAGGGATGTTTATCATCCGAATCCCAAAAATATACTAGTCTTAGTGTAGGGCCGTGGCATATCAATTCTATGACAATAGCAATGTCTAACATAAATTTCGTTAGGCAAAACAACTAACCAAACTAACTAGATTAACCATGGCACAATGCCATAATTAAAATTATTGATTAAAATGAATTTCCCGCATCCTTCTCCAGGATTGGTTCATTACATTACCGGCCACGGATCATACAGGGCTGCTCTCTTTGAAATACAACTAACGGAAACAGAACTATGTGATTGCGGAAGGGAGAGGACGCTGGAGCACGTGGTATTAGAGTGCATATTTTCGGCTGCGTTGCAAGCGGGTAATATTTACAACATATTACACGACGTGGATCGGTGAAGTCTCCAAGACGTAATTGCGGATGACATTTCGAAAAGGTAGAGGAACAGATATGTATCAGACATGCAAAATAGTAGATGGAACATAAGGGAAAATGAGGCAAATTACAGACAAATGGACAGGACTTATGACGATAGTGACACTACTGAAAGTAGGGACTCGACATCGAACGTAGAGGACATGTTCCAAACTGGTATAGAGACAATTAGACTTACAAGGCTAAGATGTTACTGGCTGGCAGGGTAGAGTGGAATGGGGAAATTCCTGGTTTTCCGGAGCACAGCTGAGGGAGGGCGTCTTCTGGATTCCATTAGCGTGAACAGGTGAATATGCGGGGAGTCTATTATTGGAGTGATGTCGTCTGAGACGGAAGAACTAACCCCTCACTCGCATAATCCGGTTTGTTGCTGGACTGGAGCTGTCGGGCATCTAGTCCATCAACCGGCCGTTCAGGTGGCTGCTTTCAGTTCAGAATATGCGACCGGGAATAAAATCAGAATATCCTGCAGCCGCCTAGACAAAAATAACATGTAAATCAGGTTAAGTTAGATTTTAATCTTTCTTTTCTTTTATTTTCTCTATATTTAGGTTAAGTTACTTTTAGTTCCATACAAGTGGTGATTTAGGCTGGAAGTAAGTGGAGCTAAATCTCTGATAGGGCGCATCCCCAGGTGGTGGATAGGGGGATGCTCGCCCCCGTTGAAGCTTTCGCTAAATCTGGGGACCATTAGATCCAGAGGTTGGTGGGACAGCCAGTGGTGGAGAGTACTGGGGTGGGTCAACTAGTAGGACAAAAACTATATAATGGGATTATAAGCAGAGTTAGATTAGGGGCAAATTATATAATTTAATTATTTAAAAAAACTGGATTGTATAATAGATGACGTAGACAAAAATATGTAAGTAGATTTAGGTCACGAACTACCCTCTAGATGTCGGGATGGATGAACACGATTTTTTTTAAATGGCACAACGCCCCCTTAAACAATTAATAAAGAAGTGCAAACAAAGCAAAAGTGTCCTCGCCGTGTCACCAATCGTTGCCTTAGGCGCAAACAAAAACTAAATTGTTATTATTGACACTGGCATAATGCCCCCTTAAACAAATAAGCAATAAATGTGAGCAATAAAAAGGTGGCCTCACCGTCTCAACTTTCGTTTCATGAAGCCCAAGCAAAAAGTAGAAACGACTGACAATATGACAACTACCCCTAAAACAAATTAGCAATAAATGCAATCTATTCGAAGGAAACCTGGCCGTTTTAAATATCGTTGCGAGAAGCGCAAAAAAAACCACACTAAAATGATATTAATGACATTGGCACAATGCCCCCTTAAACAACTAAGCCTTAAGCGCAAACAATTCAAAGAAGACCTCACTGTCTTACATATAATTTTGTAAAGCGTAAAACAATATTATTTACCAGAAGAATAGCCTCCATAGCTGTCTAGAACCAAGTGTGCACTAAGACCATCCCATATATAGTGTCAGGCAATGTTTTCCTGACATAAAGTATGCCCGTAAAAGGTAATAAATCCTCTAACACGGTGAAAAGGACCAATGGAAAGAAGGCAAAACAGATGTGCGAGAATGAGGGGGGGAAAATACCAGTGATTTCGAACTGAAATCTCGTAGATCCAGTGCTTTGCCTGTTTGGTTTAGTCTATGTATAACCACAGCCGCGTTGGGTTGCTCATGCCGTACGTTCAACTAACCACGCCAAGTGACTGGCTTGGAGAGATTGTCTGTGGCCCGTGATCTATGCCCATAACACACACAGTCCGTAAAATGGCAAGTAGACCTATAGCGTTTAGTCCATAACCGCTACACAAGAGAGTGAATATATTTGTATTGCTTATGATAACATTTATGAGAGAATTTTTTTTATTCTATCCAAGTCCTGGTCTATCTACAATTGAATATATTTTCTACCATGTCCTTTGATCTTAGGGTATGGTCTAGGACTGACGACCTTTGAGTACAATGCACTTGGGTGAGATCGTCTCACCTCAAGTGGGCTGTGGCCCAGCTGGGGTTGTGGTCCAAACCACAGACGACGCTCCACATTTGGGCGTCAACTTGAGACTCTCTTCGTGGTCCACGTCATCGTAGTCCCACACACATGAGCCATGGAGCGGGAAGCCCCAGGGATAAAGACCCATCTGGGACTTTGAAGAGGGAGAGGCCTCTAATGGGTGAGTAAGAAATCCCGGAGTGTTTGACTTTTAGCCCCACTTTTCTAACTCCTCCCATACTATGTCCGTCGGGGCAGGATACGCCGTAAGATAAAGGGGTATATATCTCGCCCTCCCTCTTTCTCTACTTCTTCCACACTGAAGACGTTGGGGTTACGGTGGGAATCTCCGTAGGTTAAAGGAATATATATACCTCCCTCTCTGTTTTTATTTCTATCTCTCTTTCTCTCTATAGTACCTGTCAGAGCAGCCTCTCATTGGCTGTAGCATAAAGTCCTCTAGGTTAAAAACTAGATATGAAGAAGAGGTTATAAACTATTTCGGCCAATGGAGAGAACCCCCAAGATCATTTGTTAAGCTACTTTATTGTGTGGGTCATGGGATAAATCTGAGCCGTATTACCTTGATTTTTCTAAGTATTTAAAAGTAAGTAAGCTGATATCTTAACCGGATATCCGAATAAAACCTCACCAGTTGTTTTACAAAATTTACTTTGCATTGTAAATAGCTACATATCCGAAATATATTATTTAAATATTTATAAAATATACTCATATATATATATATATACACATACACACACTTCCGTTTGAAATAGTTTATGCTTACGAACAATTATAGGCGGATTTTTTAAATTTCATATCATTTTGAATGTATTTATAACTATGTCAATATTAAAAATCAGTAGGCTGAAATTTCTATTGTAGAATTTTCAAAAAGAATGCAGAAAAACAGAACCTAAACAAATGGCTGTCTCATAATTCCGTCCCAAAATAAAATATTTACACTAACTGCATGATTGTCCCGCTTTAAAAAGTGTGCTAGGTGAATTGCATCCATGTTTAGAAAAGGTTATATTTAAGCTATAATTCAATAATATAAATGCTTACCTAGTCTTAAATCCCTTATTTTATGTAGGAATGAGGATAAATCAAATTAAACAAAGATACGTGATTTTTAGAAGTTAAATTTATAAAAATGAGCACACCATGTAATTTTCATGGTAAAAAATATTGAAGGAAATTTTATGTTTTTATAGCTTTGCATTTTACATTGATTGTCTACTTTTTGTTCACTGTTAAATATTAATAACACAAAATTTTGATAGATGTAAATTGAGATAATTCACTAAATACATACTTCAAACTTTGCTTCCCCATGAAGACTTCTTTGTGTATCGATTCACGCCATATTTAGCCTTTATTGTGCATTTTCTCATCGGAATCGCTCTGTAAGTTTTTCAATACTTCTATCAACTGAAAAAAGGTTCGAGGGTGCTGCGTATAGGTTTCCATTTAATTGGAAATGAAAAGATTCGCAGCAATTTGTAGTGCGTGGTGCAGTGAGAGATTAATCTGCCCAGAAGCGGGGTGGAAATTTTGAATTTTCTGTTGCGTACGTTTCTAAAATGTAGTCAGTAACGCTTCTTACTCTGTCATCGTAGGGAGCGCTATTAAGTCATCAGTAAAGCAGTTTACCACGTCAGCAGGATTCAGGAACAGTCCATAGAAGTATTTTAAAAATTGTTCAGTTTTAGGACTTGTAGCCCCGTATTCTTGAGTAAGGTTTAGTTTTTGGATTTTCTCCACCGACCTTAGTTTAAATTAAACCTACAACCTTTAATTACTTTTGGAGGTAATACTCTTCCCACCGTCTCTTTAAAATCAATAAGTACATTAGATAAATCCAACTCGAAACTAAGTTCAACAAATTTTAGAATTAAGTGTTGAAGATCTGCAGTGTACGTTTTTATGATTTTGTTTGAAAGCAAAGAGAAGACCAAAGCACTGTATACATCACCTTTACTTCCTAAAATGGTGAATAACTGCAAACACAGCTTTGAAGACACATAAAACGTTCCGTCTATGTAAATGATGTTAAGCTGTTCCAAAAAAGTAGTTTGTTAGCGTAGAAAAAAGCAAAAAAAAAATTTTCGCTATCGTTCACCAATAAAAAATGTTCTTTCTTACTCGTCGTGGGAGGTAGGATAGAGTCCCGGCAACGTGAGTCACGGTGGGAGGTACAGGATGATGGTGGAAGGAGTGGAGTTCAGACAAAATTGCTCTCTACAAAACACGACAATTTGTTAGCTCTTTCAAACGGCATACCCGGTTTGGGAAGCCACTTTCCGACTGTCCTCTGACAGAGGAACTACCGTGCTAAATACCCTCCACTGCTGCCTGGCCTTGTCCAATGGGAGAAAAGGGAGCTTCCCATTGGCGTGGGAAAACGTGAGAGATAGTGGCCACCAAGCGAGTCAATAGAAAACGGAGTTCTCGAAATCGGAAACACAATGGCATGCTCTGATGCTCCCTGAAGGGGATCACGAGAGCAAGTTCCAACACGTACCGACCAATTGGTTACACCATGTGGTTCGTAAATAAACGACTGGTTGTCGCGTTTCGCAAAGTTCTGGAACAGAGATAACATATTATTAGTAATAGTGGGGGGAAAAGTATTTGGGAAACCGATTAAGGGTTTTTAGAGTTACGTGCGGAGATACTACTCAATGGCGGGCTGGGTGAGAGCCTCCGAAGCCACCGTTGACACATCTCGCTTCTCCAAGCAGGGCATTGGGACGTCGATGGCACCACCAGGGTTGATGACGTAGTTCCCAAGCCCCTGGATAAGAGGATTGGTGGCGCCGGGAAGTCTGTCGTAGAAGGACTGCGCCAGTCTCTGGAAGTGGTCCTTGATGGTAGGCATATCCAGGTCGCTATGCAGAGTCTCATTCCGGACATACCAAGGTGCACCCACAATGATCTTCAGACTCACGCTATGGAACGCCTGCATCTTCCTCATGTATATGACAGCCAGGTGGCCCCAAGCGGAACACGCATAGTCGATAATCGGTCTGAGCAACTGCTTGTACAGCGTCAGAACGTTCCTTATAGACAGGGCGCTACACCTGTTAAGCAGAAGGCCTAGGATTTCCAGCCTTTGCCTCACCTTGTTGAGTCTCTCGTTACAGTGTCGTCTCCATGTCAGTTTGGTGTACAGCGTAAGTCCCAGGTACTTAACACTGTCCACCCATCTGATCTTTTCTCCGATCAGTCGAAGTGGGGCTGCCTGTAGAACTTTCTTTTCCGTGTGAAAAGCACTGCTGTGCTCTTCTCCAGGTTAATACTTGTCCTCCAGGTGGTCAGCCACCACTTAAAATGCGCCAGGTGCGTCTGGAATTGACTCTCCACCAGCTGCCCTCGCCACGACTCCGCTACTAGAGCCGTGTCATTCACATACAGTGCCAAATTGGTATTTGGGTATTTTGGAATGTCGTTCACTGGGCACACGATAGAACCATGCAGCACTCCAGCCCGGATGCTTCTGACTTGAGAGATGGTGTTCCCAAAGGTAGTGGAGAAGGTGTGGTGGGATAGATAAGATTGAACAACCTTAACTAGGTAGAAGGGCAGGTTCAGGGAGAGGAGTTTGAAAAGGAGACCTTCGGGCCAAACATGGTCGAAGGCCTTTGCCACGTCGATAAAGACAGCACCAGTCAGCCTGTTGATGTTAAATTTTCTCGTGACCTGCTCCACGAGCCGGACGAGTTGTTGAGACGTAGCGTTTCCCACCCAAAATCCGAACCGCTCGTCCACCAAGATGCCCGCCTCGAGAACATGTCAGGTTAAGCTCGTCAGTACTAGTTTCTCGAACAACTTGCCTAGACAGTCGAGCAAGCTGGTGGGTCGGTAGGACGAAGCTATGGCTAGGTCCTTACCTGGTTTGTGAAAGCAGAGACCTGATGACCTGAGCAACGTGCGTAACGTGCACCAGGTCTTACGGGTCGTCAGTCGGTATAAATTGAGCCTCTAAGTGCTCAGCGAGAGCATTGGCCTTCTCCTGGTCAGAGTTGGCCACCCCATTACGAACCCCAATAGGCGGCCTTAATGCGGAGACCCACATCAAGTTCCTCGTCATGCGCCACAGGGACTTGTCTTGCACGCACAGGCTCTCAATCTTGTCCTCTCAGACACTGTTCCGTTATTCTTGGACCATCTCCCGTATCGCAAGGCCTTTGCGGCTCCAGTTTTCCTTGTCTACCGGGTCCCTTGAGATTTTCCAAGCCTTCCTCAGCCGATTTTTCTCCCGGACGTGCCTGAGTATAGAATTGGGCAAAGAAGCCTGTGGTGCTCTCTTAGGACGGTGCCTTGGCGTCGAAGCTTCACGTGGCCCCTTGATGGTGGAAGTTATGAACTCCACACCGCGAACGATTTCTGCTACTGTTCGAAAGGTAGGGGTGGGTCCCAACCACTCTCTCTTTCAACACATTCGTAAACCTGTCCCAGTCAGTGCGCTTTAGATAGGGTTTTTCGGAGGGGTCTATAAAGGACACCACGTGTCCCAGGTTCACAAAAACTGGGGTTTAATCAAAGTCTAGCTCAACTAGAGACTTCAGCACTAACCGCCTTCAGATCCCTCTGGAGATAACAAAGTCTAGGACGTCCGGAAAACCAATGGGATTGAGAGGGAAGTGAGTAGTGGTGGGGAGGGCCGGAAGCCAACAGGCCGTGTAGATCTATGAGGTCGCGGAGCAATCCACCACGAGCGCACATAATCCTAGAGTCCCATGAAGGGTGGTTAGCGTTGAAGTCACCATTGATTAAAACAGGCGTGGTACTTCGAAGCAACACCTCCATATCAGCCCTTATAGCCTGGTCAAACCGGCGGTAGGGAGGGGAGTAGATGGAAATGAAACGCACTGGGCCGGTTGAGGTCACCAGTTGGATAGCCGATGATTCCATGTGTTGGAGGGGAGGAAGTGAGTTTACGCGATTGTCAAGGCCCCTCCGGACTAGGACCGCCGTTCCGCCCCTTCCCACATCCCCCGCTCGGTCACTCCTATGGCAGATGGACTCTGCTAACAAGAATCTCATTGCGGAGCACAAGTAGGTTTCTCCCAACAGTATTACATCAACTCGATGCTTTGCCAGGAAACTTTCAAGCTCAGCCTTCTTCCCCGTGACTCCGTTGGTGTTACAAAGTGCGACTGTGAGCTCCTTCAGCACTTGTAGTCTCCTTTTCGGGTGTACTGCCAAGAAAGACCAGGTAGAGGATTATATGCTCCATGACCAGGTGGCCACGGTTACTCCTCGGAGACTCCTGGACCTTCCTCAAGAGAATCGATGAAAAGTCCCATGGGTCCAGTCCCGGAATACTCTTGAGTAGCTAAATTCACTATTGAAAAGTTCTCGTTATGGGGCTCGCTGTTTGCCTTAAATTTGTATTCTAAAGACTCCGCTATAACTTCGGCTTTGTCCGCGGATGTGTAGGTCATCCCCTGCCATCCGTGAATGGCTGGAGTTCTAGTTCTCTGGGTGCACCCTTTTAGTTGTTTCATGATCTTCCAGACACTATCCTCACCGTTGACTGTTTCCAAGATGAACTTGTTCCAACTGATCCTTTTCAGCTGCTTCGCTCTGCGGTGAACTAGGGCCCTTAGTCGATTGTATTCTACCCGATGCCATGGAGAGCGAGAGGTTTGCCAATAATGTCTCACTTACCTTTTCTGTGCTATCAGTAAGTTGAGTTCTGGGTGTTCCTTCTTAAGGTTGATTATCGGGCTTCATAGGTGGTTAATGTCCGATGAGCCTCAAGGAGCGTTGACGTCAGGAGGAAGAGCGAGTAGTCCACCTATTCAGTCGATTCTACCTTCCACTCTTGCGGTATAGCCCTTTCCAGGGTGGCCTGGTCTTTGGGCAGTGTTTGAAATATTTATTCAAAGGTAGGAGTTCCGAGGTTAGTGTTTATTAAGAACCGGCAGAAAACCGGGATGTGGTTGGAGTCCAATTCATTTAAAGTATGTAATTCTTCAGGTTGTTGGTTCAAGTCTGTATGTATGTCATCGAGCACTTCCGGAAGATTTCTGTAGTTGGAGGGGTAGAACGTGGACTCCTCCGGTGCCAAAACTTCGCAGTTATTCAGGGCCGCATGTTCTGTCAGTGTACGGCCAGCTTGGTTAGATATGTGGCTGTTACAATGAGTGTGTCTGCAATTTAGCTCTCATGCGGCAAATACATTATTCCTTACCATCAGCGTGTTTAGGTCTTGGGCTGTGAACGGGACCGAAGGGCTCCGATACACATCACTAAACATTATCTCCCTCCGTGGTATGGGAACTATTATTGAGCTTGTTTCTATGTTCCCCGTACCCGGTATGACTGTGTGGTAGTGACTGAGGTTTCTCCTATCTAGTACAGTCGTTCCCCCACCCCTTCCGGTAGGTCTGTCAGTCCTGTAGGTGGCGTACCCTTAAAACCTCTAACGTTTAGTTGGGGATAAACGCGTCTTGTAAATGAGAGCCATGTATACACCGTACGTCTGTAATAGCTGTTCCAGTTCGTGGGCCTGCTTTAGGATGTCATTGGCATTCCAGAACAACGCCTCAGCTAGTATAAAAGCGATCGGAGACAAGCCTCTGGACTCAATCGGAGCAACGGGAAGGAACCCAACAACATGGAAGAAAATAAATGGGCATTTCCGCGGGAGTGCAGAGGTACAGACAATGACTCGCCATAGGAAAGAGCCACCATCCAACAAAGCCCTCCGAAAGGTCTACAAAGAAGCAGGCTTACCTCCTCCAGTCCTAGAAGAAGACCTATCTGCCTGGCTGGAGGAGGACCCTGACAACGCCAACTGGTCGTTGGAAGACGTAGACAGCGTGGCGGACTTCAGTTATCACCCAGGAGTCATCTGGGTGACGTGTTTGATTAATTGCCATTACAGAAGAATTCAGTGGTGGCTTCTTATAAAATTAGGGCCCTTGTGGCTTTGCCAGGTGCGTTTTTTTAGCCTATCCATGTATATTTTGAGATGTGCAAGGAGGGTAGAGAGATTAATGTCTTTGAATATTTGAAAGAAGTCCCTTAGGTTGGAAGCCTCATTTGTATTGGAATAGGTCTTGTTAGGTTTTTGGGGAAGTTTGACGACGGCCGCTGCGTATGTCAACCGCTTGACCACGGGAGCGTACGTTATCGTTGGTATGGTGTTTCTCCTAAGTCACTGAGTGTCTCTATTGGGTGGAGCCATTTGCTCCGTTAGCTTATGTACACCTTGGATAGATTTGTCCAATTGTTTGTGTAAATCTTTCGATTTCTCTGACTAGCATGGGTCATTTCCTGTAGTTCGCCGCATTCTCTCCCTTGCAGCTTACGCAGCGTGGTGGCATGGTGCTGTCTTTCTTTGTGCATGCTGTAGTCAAATGTTCCCCGAGAAACTTGATACACCGAGAGTTTTGAGAACAATAGTTTTTGGAGTGGCCAAAGCGTTGGCATCGGTGGCACTGAAGTACGGTGCTCGTCGATTTTCGGTATTCTTCCACCTTCAGAATGGTGTGATTTATGGCCCCGACTTCATAAATATTTGCAATGGGCTGAATTTTTTCAGCGTGCAGACTAAGATTTGGAGTGGCCTAGGTGTCACTGTTTATAGGGTAGATTTAGTAAACAGTTGTCTCACGTTTTTGGGCGTGAAACCCATTTCGGTGAGCTCCAAACTTATGGCATGGTAGAGTGAAGGCCCTTGATCACTACTTTAAATGGTTTATCTTTCTGCAGCATGCATGTTTAATGTTCGAGGGAAGTTTCCTTTAGAAGGTTTAAAAGTGTGGAATAGTATCTTAGGGAGCTAGTAATTTTTTTGATCCCCTGTGCAATGCAGTAGAGTTTGTAGTCATCTTTAAGATTCTGCTTTAGAAGTTTGATTATATTGTTATATTCCGCTGCGTTCGGAATCACTATCGGTGGTGTTTTTACCTTAATGGTTGAAGTTTCTTTACACTGGGTGTCGTCTGCCGACTCCATAGCGGCACCCTCTTGGTCATTGACGACCTATCCACTATCCAGTGCGGTGAATTGATTAGTTAGCTAAATTGACTTTGGGAGTGGAGCATCAACTCCCGGTTTGGCCCTGTGTTTTCGTTTTAAAGTTGAGGCAGGTCCAACGCTTAAAACATATTGTGCTGGTTACCTTTTCTAATACGTGATTGTCCAGGTTGTTGTAACTCCGTGATACCTTTTTCTGTGAAAGGCGTGTCCATGTTCCCATCCTGGGACTCCTCGAACATGGGGTCCTCTTCTTCTTCCACCACGGTGACATCAACTTCGAATCCGGTAGACATCTTAAACTTTTAAGGGTTTGACTGTTACACTTTCACACATTTTGGGTTCGGCCGGTAGGCCGACCGTTCACTGGCCGTTCTCAATGACACTAATAATCGTTTGTTGAAACGGCACTAGTAATACAGAATAATTGGTCTTCGGCGTTAAAAGGCTTCGGAAGAACTGTAATCGTTGGTTGAAAAAACACCACGCACACACAACCTCTTGGGTCTACGTTTGTAGAGCAACTTCACTCAAGTCAAGTGAAGTGTCTATGGAGTGGACCAGACAGTATAGGGGGTGATTGGCGCGGCCTGTGCAAGTGCGGTGGAAAGTTACAAGGACCCACTGAACAGTGAGGCACAACAACTTAAAACACATTCTCATAGTTAAATTCGACCAAATAGCCCAGTTTCACCCACAGTACTAAAAACATTGACGTCAAATTATAGTGTTTTTTTATAGCTTTGTGTTTTTTTTTAAATTATTGGTATAAGAATACTTTCATCACCACGTATTTCTATCTGTTCAGTTTCTACGCAGGTGTACTAATTAATTCAAGGCGTTAGGGATGGAGAAGATTGAATCTATAGAAAGTGTACCCAAATTTACGTGGAATACGAGTGGAAAACAATTATGGGAAAACCACACTTATTTCACCCAAGCTGGATTTGAATCCTGACATACCTTTCACCAGTAGTTTAGTCTATTGAAAGAGTGTTGCCTTAGACCATACGGTCACCAAAGCAAGTTTGAATTAATCGATATAGCATGAATTAATTCCATTATATAATACTAGCTTTTGCCTTCAGCTCCGCTCGCTTTAATGTTAAGTTTTTAAAACAATAAAAAGTTTCTAATCCCAGCGTTTTTAATTTCCCACACAGAAAATAAATTACGCAAAGTACTAAGTAGAGATTTTAATGATGAAAACATGGGAATCGATAAAAGATGTATCTTCAGAAACAAAAGATTCAATGTAGTGTAATTATTTCTGTATTAAGATTAGACACACAAAATATTGGTATTAATTGAAGGAAATAAATTAACAAAATTTAAGCCGTGGCCTCTTTGTAAACGACGTTAGGGGTTTTAGCATCAGGAGTGAGCATTTACAGGTTATTGATAGAACTATTACGGGTTGTCCGACACATTAGCTAAGTCTATAGCGTGTCTGTCTACTGAGACAAGGGTCTCAGGTTTGATTTCTCGTATGATTGAAAAATGTATCATTAGTGAAATGTGGGTTTCCAACTACATGGCGATGAATTAACGGCTGGGGACTGGATGTTGTGCCTGTTCTAACTTTAAGTTAGCCGTGTAGTGATATAATCAGTTGGTTCAAAAAGTTTACGTCAGAGGTTTGTCCTCACACTGTGTTGAAAGCTATTTAATACTCTAACATATATAGTAAGTTGTTCTGTGTTCAATAGAGGATTGATTTGATGCAAAGTTTATAATATAAATGACTTTTCATTTGTCGTCTCTCCCAAATAGTATCAAAATATATAAATCCATACAAGTTGTTGGATAGAAGAAGACCCAAGTCCTTCACGCTCTTTTCCGAGATAGACCTTACAATTTGGGCTAGTTCACTCTAATTTGCATTAAAATATCTTCATTGAAATCCATATTATGTACCAATTGCTCTTTTCTGATTATATATTCAATATCTTCCGACATGCTTTTCATGTGGGTGAACCCAAGTGCGAGAGGGTCTGTCACGTGAAAAATATTATTAATATGAGGGAGAGTAAATATTTGAGTAAGCAAGAAGAGCGACATGAAGTGGCTTTACGTAAAATACTTCTCCAGTGTGAGTCATCCTCCATTAGTCCTAGCGCTTTTCAAACAAATTGGTAGGATACTTCAGTTACGTCGCTCTCTGTACGTAAGTTTTAGAATGAAGTTGAACCATTGATGACATGGGGCCGCATTCTCAAATAATAACACAGTGTGTTATTCTGGTTTACGGTACATTCCTAGCTGAAGGAATCATCCTTCATAACGCCAGGTGGTTCTTCAACAGAAACACTTTGCTTTCCACTCTGGAATATTTTAATTTTACAAGTATTATATGAACCAACCTCATTGTAATCAAGCGGATTCACAAAGCGATCTTCATAGCACAATTCGAAGAAGGATGTTAATAGTGTGTCGTGAATTTTAGTAACTTATCAATATTTGTAATATAGTATATACATTTTCCATTTTCGAAATGTCCAGCTAAATGCATAACTCCCTGAATAATCCCACCCATAATTATTCCCCTTCAGTGGTCAAGTTAATACTAAACGTCTCTTGATTACTGCTCTTATTGATTTACTGGCATACCTACTTAATAGATTTGATGAAACTGCACAACTCCACATTAATTTGCAAATCGAACACTCTCAACAGGACTGGGTTTTGTGGGGCCATCGAACCAACTCCAACGCTTGAGAACGGATCGCGGCTGAGCGTCCTCCAGCGTTGAGATGTCATCTACAATATTTGGGATACCCGTCATGCCCATCAACGTAGTTCTTTAAAAGCGGTATGAATGATTTTAACTGCGTGCACGGGGAATATCGTTTCAAAATTCCATCTGGACCATGTACCATATGTTCAATTAAACTTGCATGCAACTGTGGGTCGATGTTTAAATCTGAAATCTCTGAAATTATCACCGAAATTATATAGTTGGGTCTGATTTTTTCCTGAAGTCATAACAGTAGCTGCACATGAATCAGTTCTCGTTTTTGTCACTCCAAAGTTGACAAAAAAACACTTTTATTGCCTTTAATTGCACTGCTCAGCTCCTTGAAGACATATATAATGTTTAATTAGCTTATAAGATTTCTAGAGTAATTCAACATAGTATAAAAAATATTGCACTCAACTCTATTAAGTATTTCTGTAGTTATAAGCGAACATATTAAGTACAGAAATTATCCTAGGATCTGTGTATTCAAAACAGCCAACTAAACTAAAATATGGGCTATATTTGGATTTACTATTGAAATGTAGGTATTCTGTAACTACTCTTTGGAATTTACGGTCAAGTTAAACATAAAAATGATTAATTCTATATTCAATAGGAGAATTCATCATTGATCACGCATTTTAAGACAAAATATTTGAAAAAATCGAGTTTATATTATTTAATTTCTTCGATCAATAGCCTAAAGCCTTCCTGATAAAAATCTATATAATTAAAAAAAACTCCATCGCAATCAGTTAAGAGGTTCCAGAAATCTTTGGCAACATACATACAGACCGAAACATAGTTTTATAAGTAGAAGAGATTATTTTAAGGAGACCTGGACATGGAAATGTAAATCAAGACTTTTGCCTTAACATGTTCAAATCTGTATTCAAATGCTTTTGTTTGTAATATAGTCTAATTAATGCTTGGGCACAGTCAAAATGTGATCCAAACTGTATTTTCACAATGTATAATTGGTTTTATTTTTTTGTAATTTTTTTAAATTTTCTCTTTCATTATACTAATTTGAATGCTTTAAAGCAGATATCAAATTCGCGACCCGATCCGTGATTCTGTGCGGCCCGTGGACATATAAGTGGTCCACATTTAATGCCACTCGATTATTCTTATTTTAAACGTTTTAGAAATACACAATTTGGAAGTTGCTTATTGGCTATTTGTGTAAATCTTCCAAGCAGATGGATTGAACAGCTACAGCTATGTTGATGTAACTAATTTTTACTCTTTACTTTCCAATGATCGATTTCCAAAAATGGTAAAATACGCAAATGTGCAATATTTGGCAGCATAAGTGTGTGAACAGTAGTTTTCTCCCGTGGTGTTAAGAGAATTCACACCAGGGTTTTCACTTATGATAAGAACAAACACCCCGAGACGAGACATCACGGCTCACAGATATGCATATTTCATTAATTATCAAAGTGTCTTCAACATTAGATTTAAAGTCTAGCTCATACTTCTGCCGCAAAAAGTTTAAAATTTTTGGGGGGTAGAGAATAAGTGCTAACATTTTATATAATCTTAAATTTTTACTTAGAGGTGGCGACAATAGCGATTTTTCTGAAATGCAGTCCCCTAAGTATTTTCAATTTTCAATGCGGCCCTTTTGAATAAACGAGTTTGATACGCCTGATTTAAAGAGTCAATAATTTTAACAATAGTGATTTGTGAAAGATAAATTAGTACTGATCAGTTTTTTAGTATATTAGAATACAACAATTATACTATATATATATATATATATATATATATATATATATATATATATAAATTTAATCATTAGAATCACCATTGTCAACAGCTGTTTCCCACCTGTGGCCGGGTCAATTTAGTAAAAGGCCTTCAGCTTCCTCCATCCTTCCACCATTTTTCCTCCTTTAATTTATTCTATTCTTCTCCTCTCACCTGCACACTTTCTGTTATCTGCTCCTCTCATCTCTTTCTTTGCTTCCTTGTGATATTTTTCCCTACGTACTTCATTTTCAACATTTTCCTTGGCATCCTCTCCTTTTCCATCCTCATTACATGACCATACCATCTCAGTCCTACTTCCTCTACTACCTCATGTACTCCAACATCCTCATTACATGTCCGTACCATCTCAGTCCTACTTCCTCTACTACCTCATGTACTCCAACATCCTCATTACATGTCCGTACCATCTCAGTCCTACTTCCTCTACTATCTCATGTACTCCAACATCCTCATTACATGCCCATACCATCTCAGTCCTACTTCCTCTACTACCTCATGTACTCCCTATACTCCTACTCTTTTCCGGATAACTACATTCCTATAATTATGTTCCGTGACAGCTAACATGTAGATCAAGAGAACATCAAAGTTTTTTAAATACTCCGTCAAAATTTATAATATTGAACCCGATTTGGAATAATGTTTTACCCTTACACTAACCAGCTGAAGCCTTAATAATTAATTATTCCATTAATAAAACATACGTCTATCTTAAATAAGTTGAGAGCTACATTACAATGCTACTTTTGGCTTAAATTATCTTTAGGTTAATCTATGTTCATGCATTTTACTATAAACACTGTCCAACGGCCATTAAAATTATTTAATTGAAGATAACTCAAGGAAAAGACTAAAAGTTGATTAACTACATCCACATTCACCTGAAGAAAACAAAACCACATTGTAGACGGTTTTAGGTTTTAGGTTTGTCTTTTCGAAAAGTTAACAGTATCAGCTCCTGACGCAAAGGCACTAACCATAAATGTAATTTTCGGGAGGATTTTTACCGATGTTAGCTTAGGGTGAAGTTCCCGATAGGAGAAGGCAAGATTTTTTAAAAATATTAAATCCTATTGAAACAATGTGTAGTGATTTTAAAAATAATTATAATTGTATTACTCCAGTACAGTCCTGCTCTAATGCCACCTTCACCTTCGGTTTGAATTAGTTTAGTTTATTATATTTACTATTATCTCTAGTATTGATATTTAGTGGCGCGTTTACACATTTAGATAACTAGCGCAAATACATCCATAGGTGTCTATTTATATAAATGGAAGGAAACACTATTACTAAATATTTGGAGCTTTGTAGGATCTACTCTTGAAAACAATCGCCTGAAGTTGTTGTGAATCCACCATGACATCACGTTCACCTTGGCCTTTCTAACCTTGGAGTGCTGCTTACGGCTGCTGCAACAAACAGCCAAAAAGAACAAAAAAAAAAAGGGGGACGGGGGGATTTCCCATGACTCTCAAGGTTCTGTGATTGATGAAGAAGATGTAATCCTTTTAATTTTATACAAGTCAACAAGATAATAGTCACGATCACATTGTTTTCATATGTTTTATTTTCTAAAACAACTTCAAGCGTAGCAATTACATAAACCTTACATATTACCGGTAAATTCGCCACTACAGTGAGTTTAGCATCCGTCATTTTACCCGGATTCAAACCAGACAGAATGAACTGGAGATTATTTTGCCTTCAATTTTGTGGTATCCTATCCAATCATCAAGATAATGTTGATACATCCCTTTAAATTTATACACAAAATATTGTTTATTTTAATAGATGGTGACCTGGTGGTCTAGGGGTAAGGTGTCAGACTTCTGTGCTGGCTGCCGGGGTTCAATCCTCGGTTCCGGCACAGATTTATCTGATTTACAAACCCTTCCTTCACCTCTGACAAGACATCTTGTGAATGTGAGGAATGCCAGGCCGCCACCGTGGTTCGGATTCCACGTTAAACTGTAGGTCCTTCATTTCATCTCACAATCACCCTACCATTTCACATTAGCGTAAGTGCGTATAACCCGAACGGGTAGTAAAACGCGGTGCTAATAATAATAATAATATTATTATTATTATTAGCACTGCGTCTTACTACCCGTTCGGGTTATACGCACTTACGCTAATGTGTAATGGTAGGGTAATTGTGAGATGAAATGAAGGACCTACAGTTTAACGTGGAATCCGAACCACGGTGGTGACCTGGCATTCCCCACATTCACAAGATTTCTTGTCAGAGGTGAAGGAAGGGTTTGGCAATCAGATAAATCTTTGCCGGGACCGAGGATTGAACCCCGGCCGCCAGCACAGAAGTTTGACACCTTACCCCTAGACCACCAGGTCACCAATAATAATAATAATAATAATAAAAATAATAATAGATAGGCAGAGTTTACTATATCGATTCTTGCATTAGAATTCAATAAACATTATCATTAAGATTTAAGAAATATCATATTTGGAAAATTAAAACAATGATTAAATTATACCCAGAGTAAAATTAAGTTGTTATTATGTTCAATAACCTTTTCATTTAACTTGAAATTTAAAATATTATATTAATGAATGTATTGGCGTCACATTATACGTGAACAGAGGCGTCAGTCTCGTCCTTTTCTGTTGGCCATCGAAGGTATTGAATTCAAGTCGGCTGTACTGAGGTTTATTTTTCAAAATAGTTCCACACACCTCTCCGCGCAAATACGGATGCACTCACTCTATATTCTAACCTACTCCCGCCTACCCTATTAGTGTACTAGGAAGATGGACCGGTCGGTAGTATGAAGCGGAGCTTAAAAACAGATATATTTTTAAGTCCCAACAATATTTTTCTCAAACAAGACACTTAATAATTTTATTTAATTAAAAACAAAATCAATGATTTAACGGTAGACCTGTAATACATTACTACGTTCAACATAATAGTTATAAACGAATTGATTTAAGGGTTATGATGAGCAAGGCTGTTTGAAAGGAAATGTAACTGTATTAGCGTGAGGTGGAGAAAACCACCGATTAATCATTTGAGTAGGACTATCCTCAGTGTATCCACCCAAGATTCAAAACTTGACCTATCCGTCACCATCCATCCAGTCTATTGAAAGACCATTTGGACACTAGTATGGGTTGAACCTGATCTTAATTAATTTTATAGCTAATAAAAAATATTTGATATCTGTTTTTAAAAATAGCTCTATGCGAACATATCATTGTTGTCCTTGCATAAACGTGTTATTACATATTTTTGAGCACATAATGGTAGGTTGTGTTCTTTTACGGCAAAGAATTTCTTGAGTACGTGACCGGGGAATTACAAAGTTCCTTTGAAAAACAACATAACTCAATTTTATATAAGCTTAGAGATATCCTTTATAACTTACTTTTTGTTGAGATGATTATCATCAAAATACATTTGTCTATAAACTCAATTAATATTATAATATTTAATTTGAAAATATTCTCTTAAACCTTAACACACTGATTGTTTGTGGACAAAAATAGAGCAAATTGATTTACTTTTCAGGAGTGGTGGATACATGGTTTTAAACACTAAATAAATGCTGTTTCTGAAAGTACCGTATATGTGGTTTCCTATTAGGGTAGAGGGGAATATCCTAACATTTTCTACATGTGATAATTAAAGATGTGTATACTTTTGGTTGAAAATTATATACGCACAAGGCCGCACTTATATAAGCATCAAAAGAGCGGATCAATCCTCATTACTCTGGCCTGCTCTCTTTAGTTAGTAAGTTACCTTCACAAAATCTATTGTAGGGTCAGACCAGAGTTAGGAGTTAGAACATCACCATCATGGAATGTGCTGGCTCCAGTATGACAACACTAATGTTCATATTCACGACAGTTGCAACCACGCTGGCCACTGCAAGAGGAGAAGAAAACTATATTAGTGAGTGATTGTATTGTTCTTTTTATTGTAATTAATAATATGGACAGTTTATGTACGGGAATACACTTAAATAGAGCTCAGATTGGCCCTTATTGTTTATCCTGTAATGTAAGGCGTCAGGCTCACACACAGATGAATTGTGAGCGATGGGAAGGACTAGGTTCAAAACTTGGTCGGGAGCACGTGGGATAGTTTTCCACACATTATTTATTATTGCTCTTTCTATCCTTTCCAAACTAATGTAAGTGCACTTTTTTTTATAAATACCTTCCATACCTCCTATCCTTTGTATTAATTTATGAGGGCCAACAAAAAGCAGGACAAATATACATCACAAAGGAGACTCATTTATACTTTATCATATCAAGAGAAAGTATTGTAATCGTGAAAAAACCAATCTCGAACCCGTAAAAAAAAAAATGTAGACTTTACATTTCTGTCTGTGCACGCATGTCTGTCTGTGTCTGTCCGCACGTATGTATGTCTGTGTCTGTCCACACGTATGTCTCTTTTTGTCTGTCCACACGCATGTCTGTTTGTCTCTGGCCACGGATCTAAAACGTTATATGGATTTTGTTAGAACTTTATGTTTTGATTCTGTCATGATCTATCTCACCTTCCTCTTCAAACCAGACAAGACTGGGTTGACTCCTTAGCCTGCGTTCCCATCGATGCGATTAATAGTTGATATTGGTTTGGACGCAGACAAAAATTAAGTTTGTGAGATGGAGGTTTGTGATTACATTATTAAGTATTACATATTCATTACTTAAATATTAAATAATTAATTTTAGTAGAGGGTCCGTAACATTCCCTGTTTCATGAAAAATACTCTTTAGATTACGTAGTTTGGGAACCTCTTTACTAGAGTGATATTTATATACACTGGTCTTGTTAAATTGCCTGTAAATTTATATGGTGAAGTAAGGACGTGTTGCTACGATATTTAAACGCATAAATTAACACAATATCCTGCAACCCACACCAGTTGGTGAGAAATCTGAAATGAAAGTCATTGGTCTCATCCAGTCTAGTGTGCTGATGACAAGGAACTAGAGGTTCTAAGCCAAGCAAGGTGTACTGAAATAATTTTCCCTAAATAGTTTTCCCCTCCATCTCAAACCAATTATAGTACATTTCCTACACATTACACCTACCCAACCCCCTACCCATAAGTGTAACTATCCCAGATGGATAGTGGCAGGTAACGCACAGGTATAAATGTAAAACATTAAAACTAAATTGTATTTTATACTCAGACCTACACATTTACATTTAAGTACGGTGCATATTATTAACAAAACACATTTCCACACAGCCCTAGGCCAACGTGTATATATTGCATCACTTTAACTATCTCTTGTATTTTAATATTAATTTCTAGCAGTTGTTTACTATAGGAAATGATCATTGGCACAAAAACAATATGTGTATTGTATTTTCGTAAATAATTTACTAAAATAAAGTATTAAAACATGACATAAAAGCTGCAAAGTTGACAAGGACCACAATCTCAGTCTAATTTGCTATGTTTTAATATTCTGCTGAGAGCTATGTTTCCTATTTATGTAGACTCACGAACAAAATTAAGCGAAACCATATTTTAAATTTCTATTTCATTACTAAACAAATAAAATATCAGATTTTATGTTAAATTAATCAGACATTATTAAACAAAGTATAAATCAAAGAAATAATATGTAGGCCCCTATATGCAGTGTTAAATAAAATTTGGAAAAATATGGAGCTTACGTTAAACGTTCCCACGTATTTAAATAAATATTAAATCATTAGTGACATATACATAAATTGTGTAAAACTAATCCAGATAGTTCTTCGTTTTGGTAAACACTAGCATAACATATTCTATCAGTTAAAATAATTAGATCTATATGTAATTTCTAATTTTTAATATACACTAAGGACCAAAGTAACGTAAAATAAGCTTTTTTTATCATTGTAAAAAATTTATATTATTAATAGATTTTAAAAAATTGAGCTTGTTAAAGCTTTGGCTTACCAAAATCGAGTAGGATTCTTGTGCCAGGTGGAATTTTTAAACATAATATATTTTCAAAATGGATACAAATTTACCCACCTATTATCTGCACCAAATACTAAAATAATAGGCTGTGAACTTTGAATAATATGTTGTCTTGATTTGTTAATATTTGAACAGTTGAAGGACCTATAGAAGCAGTGGAAAGTCTGAGAGATAACCAGGCTTTCGACTTGGTCGAACTTGTTGATAAACCTCTGGATACGGACACACTATTGAGCACCACTTTGTTCAAACGAATTAAAAAAAACGTAGGAAATGAAGTCAATTTTTTATTTAAAAATGCTGGGAACAATCAAAAATATCCAACTCAAGGTAATTAGAATAGTCACACTTAACTGTTAACAAATATTTTTCATGAATATATTATATTTCAAATATATTGTCAGTTAAGGTTGGATGAAATATTTGCTACAACGACCTGTAAAATAGATAATGTAAATATTAATATATTTTAAAATAGTGATATAAACTTATTTATTTTAAAAATTATGGAAATGAATGATTATTGAGAAAATGTAATTTTTATATGAAAAAAATGTTATTTAATGGATAGGTTTAAATAATAGTTTAAATTATGAGAAAAAAATAGTAAAACAAGTATTTAAATCATTTCGATTACCATTAAAATAAATAATTTTGTTACCACTTAAAAATATATTAAAATTTTGTATTTGATTGGTTGCAATACCACATAGTAATCATATCATTCTTTAATATTGTAAAGCCCAGTTTTAAAATAATTTTATAACGTTTGCTAAAATTATAAATACCTAATTTAATAAACGTTGAGTAAGCAACAAATGAAAATTATTTTATTAGTACTTCAGCAAATAAGAGGTGGAATCAAAAATACTTATTTAATTCTAAGGTATAGGTTTTAAGAATTATTTTTGCTATTCATTCTGAATTTATTTACTAAAACAGAAAATAGTTTCTTAATAAAATTCAAGTTATTTAGGAAGAGTTCAGATCCACTCACTTTTTGATGAATTTTCAATACTTGTTTTACAAAGTTTACAACAATCTGTGCTGAAGTTTGTGATTGCAAACCAACGACTTCAATAAAAAAATATATATTCTTAATACATTAGGATAAAACGACAAATTAAAATAGATCAATTTTATGTAATTAAAACTATATTTTTACTAATAATTTATAAACATTACACAAAACAAAAAGTGTACACCTTTTTATTTGCATTTTAGCATTAGACTGTGATTTACACAGAACTATTTGCTTCACCATAGCTTAATTTATATTAAGCTGTGATTTATACGGAACTATTTGCTTTATCATAGCTTAATTTATATTAAACTGTGATTCATACGGAACTATTTGCTTTATCATAGCTTAATTTATATTAAACTGTGATTTATACAGAACTATTTGCTTTATCATAGCTTAATTTATATTAAACTGTGATGTATACAGAACTATTTACTTTATCATATCTTAATTTATATTAAACTCTATTTTATTACCTAGTTATTTTTATTTATAGCTTATAGCTTAACTATAAATAGGAATTTATTAGAGATCCTCTCTATAAATTAAACGAAATTTTAAAAAAAACATAGGAAAGAGAATTTTTACCCTAAAAGCATAGCTCCAAATTTTATAACACTAGTTTATTATAACTTAATGAGAAACTACATTTCTTTGTAAACCATTCAACAGTAAAATAAAAAAAATAGATTTTATTTATTTGACGTAAAACTACTCAGAGATTTTGAAAAAAAAAGTAAATGTTGTTTGTGCTAAATAGTTATTTATAATAATTAAACATAGATTATTTAAGTAATTATTTGCAACTAAATTATACTCAAATAAGACATGAAACTAATACAAAATGCCTGGGGTAAATTCATTGTTATATGCGACCTCTTTAAGTGTTTATGAATTTATTATTATTATTATTATTATTATTTAGCACCGCGTCTTACTACCAGTTCGGGTTATACGCTTTAAGTACTAATTACGCTAATGGGTTGGGAATTGGGAAGGTTGAATTAGAGGAAGTGAATCTGCATTTGCGTGGAGGGAGTGTGGAAAACCATTTAGGAACCCCCCTCCCCCAGTTCACCCAGTCGAGATTCGAACCTCGATCTCCCCGCCCTCGGTGGTCGAGCTCAACACGACTAGCGCGTTAGCTAACTACGCCACCGAGATGGGTTAAGTGTTTATGAACACATGTGCAACTGCGCAGGGCAAATTTATTTTCGGTTTTTGGACATCGAGATGAAGTTAAATACAATCAAAATTGTATGAATAAGTAGATCTTAATATTTCATTGAAGAAAATATAAACCACCTCAGTAAACTAGTTGGATAACGCGCTAATTTTGTGTAGAGTCAGATTACTGAGGACAGGGAGATCGAGGTTCAAATCTCGGTCGGATAATGCGTGGATAATGATTTTGGAAAAACCACTGCATAGCCCGAAAAGGCAGTAAGACGTGGTCCCAAATAAATTATATTTATATATATTTGTTATGTAGTTCGAAATAAAATATAGCGTTTGAACTAGTTTTATTGATGCCCAACAGCAAGAAGTCACTTAATGATAATAGAATACATCCAGCTACACTGAAACGCTGTTAGAGGTGTGCAGTGGACTAGGAATGAAAATCAGCCACAGTGATAATCATAATATCATTTAAATAACTTTACGCCCATACTAAATTTCTCCATAATAATTTGTATCTATACTTTTTAAATTTATATTTATTTGTAAAAATTTATTAAATTCCTTTGACTCACCGTATCGATTCATTTGGTTTGTGTCTCAAATGACAGGGAAGTACCAAATGACAACTGGACGGTGTCAAGAGCTCGAGATGATCAAATGAATGTATTCAGGAATACGGAGCCTGGTTTTATCATGGAGTGAATTATTTTATAGTTTTCCTACATCTTGTGTATTATTATTATTATTATTATTATTATTATTATTATTATTATTAATAATAATATTATTAGCACCACGTCTTACTACCCGTTCGGGTTATACGCACTTACGCTGTATAATGGTAGGGTGATTGTTAGATGAAATGGATGACCTACAGTTTAACGTGGAATCCAAACCACAATGAAGGCCTGGCATTCCCCACATTCACAAGTTTTTATTAATACAAGTCTTGTCAGAGGTGAAGGAAGGGTTTGGCAATCAGATAAATTTGTCTCTAGACCAAGTATTGAACCCCGGACCCCCAACTTAGAGGTCTGACACCTTACCTCTAGACCACCAGGTCACATACATCTTATGAAACTATTTATATACATTTGTTTTTGTAGATTCTGAGAAAATAGAGGAAGATACCAATAATTTTGATCGCAACAAGAGATCACCAAAGAAGAAAGGTGGAGGAGGTGGTGGCTACGGAGGGGGTGGATATGGAGGAGGATATGGAGGTGGAGGTGGAGGAGGTTATCCAGTAGTAGGGGGTTGTGGTGGAGGAAATGGTTGTGGAGGAGGCTACATACCTCAACCACAGCCCCAACCTCCTTCCTATGGAGGTAGCTGTTCTGTTTGTGGTGGTGGAGGAGGATATCAACAAGGAGGAGGATATCCTCAAGGAGGAGGACATCAACAAGGAGGAGGGGGATCTTTCAGCCAGTCATCTAGCTCCAGTTCGAGCCAAAGTTCCGGAGGGAACTGGTAAGTTATATCTAGTTGTGTTGGACTTGTTACATTAATGTATCTATAATTATATTAGATAAGGAAAGATGTCAAATTAAAAGATATGAAAAAGATAGAAATTAAATTACTAAAACAAATTATACTGACAATACCAATTAAGTGTATTATTTATGAAGAGTCAATGGACTGAGTGGCAAAGTTGTTTACAACAGAAAATCAATTACAATCAACAGCTGTGAGTGAAAGCAAATTATGTCATGAGAAAAAGTTTTTAATTAGGTTAAGAGTAATAAATTAAACCGTTAAAAACACATTAAAAATGTGAGTCGAAAAAGTACATGTGTATAAAACAATAAAACATATTAAAATACATGTGTTATAGACAATTAGTTAAAATAAAACAGGGTGTATAATATTGATAGAATAAAATTATGGTTAGAAATAGAGTCAAGGCTTTACATAAAAGTATTTAGTTGGTTTTTTATAAAAAAATTAAAAAATTATTCTATTCAGGATTTTATGTGATTACATTTAAACTACCCATTAACATATTAAGACAAGTGTAGATGAAATATGGGGTAGTATAGATAAAACTTATAATATAGTGTAGTAAGAAAAAGTCAAATGACACAGTTTGGAGTTTTGTGAAAACAAAGAAAAATTTTATATATAATTTGAAATCCATTCCTATCTGGGAGAATTTTAATTCCCTTGTTCCTTGAGAATGGGGGTTGTTTAGTCACAATTCCGACATGTTTCGGCGCTCGATGGCACCATCCTCAGGTCATATAAGAATCCTGATATGAGTTCTTTGCACGAAGAATCGAGTAAAACTCGATGAGGATGGTGCCATCGAGCGCCGAAACATGTCGGAATTGTGACTAAACAACCCCCATTCTCAAGGAACAAGGGAATTAAAATTCTCCCAGATAGGAATAGATTTCAAATTATATATAAAATTTTTCTTTGTTTTCACAAAACTCCAAACTGTGTCATTTGACTTTTTCTTACTACACTATATTATAAGTTTTATCTATACTACCCCATATTTCATCTACACTTGTCTTAATATGTTAATGGGTAGTTTAAATGTAATCACATAAAATCCTGAATAGAATAATTTTTTAATTTTTTTTATAAAAAACCAACTAAATACTTTTATGTAAAGCCTTGACTCTATTTCTAACCATAATTTTATCTTGTTTATCAATATTATTCACCCTGTTTTATTTTAACTAATTGTCTATAACACATGTATTTTAATATGTTTTATTGTTTTATACACATGTACTCTTTCGACTCACATTTTTAATGTGTTTTTAACGGTTTAATTTATTACTCTTAACCTAATTAAAAACTTTTTCTCATGACATAATTTGCTTTCACTCACAGTTGTTGATTGTAATTGATTTTCTGTTGTAAACAACTTTGCCACTCAGTCCATTGACTCTTCATAAATAATACACTTAATTGGTATTGTCAGTATAATTTGTTTTAGTAATTTAATTTCTATCTTTTTCATATCTTTTAATTTGACATCTTTCCTTATCTAATATAATACATATTGTTCCTTACTACAAATAATTATGTATTTTATGAAAGTATCTATACATGTTCGCTGTGATAGAAACTATAATTGCGCTTTGATTTCATATGTTGTACTATAAATGTTGTCTATAAATGACTTAAATCAATATTGAATTACGAAGAAAACAAGTATGTGGTAAATGCTTAAAAAAAAAAACCTTTTCAAGCTTTTGCAAGTCAAAACTAAGGCAGTTAATTGGGGCTGATCCCCCGCATTACGAATCATAGTGAGAAATGTAGGCTGCTATGTTAGTATATATTATTAGTATATATTATTTGTTGCAGTTGAAAAAAAACCTATTTAAATTCTTTGAATATATTTGTACCAATAACGTTTTTATCCAACACGTTGTAAAGGAATAAACACAAATGCTACCCTCTATTTACCCTGAAAGGCAGCAAGCTTTCATTGCTTGGTTCGCCCTATGATAGACTGTTTCCAAACTTAGACAGTTGCAAAACCTTTTCAGTGTTATGGACTGAGCAAAGAGTCTCTTAAAACTCATAATAAAAAGGGAAACAAATATCTGCTAGCTTTTAAAATGTAAAATATGAAATTAAATATAAAATATAAAGGACTTAAAATACCTATAACAGTTTGGGAAACACTGCTCTATGGTATAGCTTAGAGGTTAGGGCCCTAGTGTGAACAGTAAGGTAATACTTATACTTTCAAGGATAAACGGAGTATGCAAATACTGTTTACAAGGGCATACAGTAAAGTTACTCCTCAATGATTGACTATTTGGCATCACTGGGCAGTACAAACACTTAATTCCAATAAACCTAGGGGGAAATCTGCCCGTGTCATGGGTATATTTATATTTTATAATATTGATAGCAAAGTCATCAAAGGAGATATATAATGGTTTTCATCATGCCAACGAGATTTAAATGGAAATTTCTTTAAGATATTAAGTACAACTAACCTGGCTACATGCAGTAGCTTCTAGTCGATTCCATACTCCTATTTCACGTAGGTTTGACGTTATAGGTATTCAAATATCTATCTGCACTCAATTAAAGTTATCTTAACTATGTTCAACTCAGTATCAGTATGTATACCAATCGGATCAAAATGTTGGTATGTATAGAAAGTGCCTAGAACTATATATCTCATTTTGAGAAAGGAGATTAAAAAATACAAATTAATTATTTTCAGTGACCCTTACGTAGTTAAAGCGAAAACAATTTTATAATTTGTAATAGTCTATTTATAAAATCTTCCTTAAAGTTAACCTTGCCAAACTTGTCTTTGACAAACTTAAGAAATGTAAACACTTAATAAAATAATCCTAAAAAGAATATATAATTTGTAATGTATTTGCACTGTTGGAAACAAATTTTTAATTAAATGTTTAATTTACGTAATATGTTTTTACATAGATTATCAATGGATTCAGCTAAGGTTATTTTTGGTGATAGAACTTATGCTCACTTGCATTGGTTACATCCACAATGTGCGCCAATTACTGCATTCCGCATTTATATTAAAAATAATAATTGAATAACTAAAGATTGTATCTGACATCTTACTTGAAATGTATTAGTTAAAATATTAATCAGTGATAGAACTTTAAATATGAAATTCTCAGAGATAGGCGTTTACCAATGTTACATTCTTAAATTAAAGTAGTCCAACATCTATATTTACAGTACGTGCATTAATTTCAGGTAAAATAGTGTAAAAATTACAATTGATATTGATTGAGTGTGCATAGAAGAATAAATTAAAATGGTTGTTTTGACAATCATTGCATCTCAATGTGCAGTAACATTTGCATGTCTGCTCACACAGTTTAAATAAAAAAATATTGAAATATAATGCCTGTTACTTTATTAGTGTTATTACTTCATCACTTTTACAGCACAGTTCAAGGTTTAGCTCAGTAGTCTATATATATATATATATTTTGTAAATAAAGTTTTGTTAATGGATAGCCCAATGTGGCTGGCTAGCTGATTATTGAATTGACTTTACGGATACTTACTTGTCATTGCAACCGCCTCATGATAATTCTTGAATATATAAGACCCCCAATATAAGACTAATTAAATTCTTAGATAATTGTCAAGGGTGTAAAAATGCATCATTTGTTTGTGTGATATGGAAGTTGTATGCATCCAAGTCTATCACCAGCTATACTTTTTTAAATTATAATAAAGGACATATACAGGATGGGCTGAACCATTTAGACGATAAGTAACTTGAAAATTAACACTTTAATTGAAAACTAAATATTCACTAGTTAAATAAAAGCAAATTACATTCTACACTTATTCACTTTTTGAAGATAATATCACTTGGGTGAGCTCCACCGGACGTCAGGTAAACCTAAACACGTGGTCCATCACTTTCTTCAGTATAGAATGGCTTATTGCTTCCGTCCCACTCTACTGTATATAATCAAATGGGTATTATTTTAAATATACCTACACTAATAATTAATTTGTCTGTCTATCAAGTTTAATTTTATATAAAAGTGGTCAATTAAAATATTGTGTTATAATGTTTCTAAAGCTACAGGTTTATTTGCACCGCATCTTACTACCCGTTTGGTTTATACGCCTAAAGCTACAGTTAAGTTACAGTTTTTATTATAATAATATTTAGCACCGCGTCTTACTACCCATTCGGGTTATACGCCTTAAGTACTAATTACTCTAATGGATTAGGAATTGGGAAGGTTGAATTAGAGGAAGTGAATCCGCATTTGCGTGGATGGAGAGTGGAAAACCATTTAGGAAAAATCACCCCCAGTTCACCCGACCGAGATTCGAGCCTCGATCTCCCCGTCCTCAGCAGTCGAGCTCAACAAAGTTACAGTTAATGATTGTAAACAATTGTGTATTAATTATAGGTTTTTAGATTTTTGTTAAGAAATTCAATCTCTATAGGCCCTATATTTAAATTCATCATGACTGATAGTTAAATTTAGCAGCTATATATATTGTTTCAGGCTGTGGTTTGATAATATTTGGTTTCAAATTAAACATAATGGAAAAGGATGGCCACATATATTTTAAATATATCCATGGATGTTGTAAGATATATCATAGTACCGGCAATTAACATTAGCTTCTATTCCTAACTCATTGACAATATTAGGTTTAGTTGGTTGAGGGAGACTAATATCATTACTACTGGTATCATCATCAAGATTTGAAAAAAATAATCGAAATGTTGATTCATTGTCAACCAAAACAACAACTTTGTGCTTTCTTTACACAAGAAACCTATATGTATATTCCATTTACTCTGAAAGGTAGGACTAATACCATTCAGAAAAAATGGTCTAATGACTGGCCTAGTAATAGGCCAAACGAAAGAATGAATCGACATACAATTCTTGCCATCAAAATCTAACCCTCTGGTAGTTTTGAAAAATTCTTCATGGCCACGATGCAACAAGATTGTTATCACACACGAGTATTGTTGGAAAACTCAGGTATTTTTTTTACACCATTAAGTATTTAAATGCATTAAGCGAATTAATTTATTCTTATATACTATTTCCACCATTATGCATATATATAAATAAAAACTTTTTTAAATATATTCAAAAACACAACCAAAATATAAACACACACATATATTTTTCGAAGAAAGCTTTGGCTCTTAACGAGTGAACTCTCTTCCTCACCATAAGATCACATTTACCTGCCGGCCTATATTATATTCTTATATATATAAGAAATATATGTGTGTGTTTATATTTTGGTTGTGTTTTTGAATATATTTAAAAAAAAGTTTTTATTAATTTAATTATCCAGTTTTAATAATGATTTATAACATTTCCAAACAAGACTTTTTAGATGGTGTTTTAACAAAAATATTAAAAATGAACCGCCTTGGTGGCGTAGTTAGCTAACGTTCTAGATTCGTGTTGAGCTAGACTGCCGAGGACGAGGAGATCGAGATTCGAATCTCGCTTGGGTGAACTGGGGTGGATTTTCCTAAATTTGTTCCACTCTCTCTCTCTCTGTGCAAATTTGGGTTCACTTCCTCCAAGGTCAGCCTTCCCAATTCTTAACCCATTAGTTTAAATAGTAGATAAGCGTATAACTCGAACGGGTAGTAAGACGTAGTGCTAAGTATTATCATTATTATTACTGTTATTATTATTAAAAATGAAATTACTTGTTGGCACTAAGAAATTGTTAATAGAAACAGGTTTTTTTTTATTTTGTTGATTTCAATTCACAACTTTAAATGGGAAAAGAGTATAAGGGTTTATATGTCCTACAAACAACTATGTTGGCGTTTTATCAAAAATAGTTTTGTTAGATAATTACTTGCTGGTTTCGGGTAAATGTACACAGAAATATTATTATCGGTTAAATTGTTTGATGTCACAACCTTTAATGGCGTGCTATAATAGTGTAAAAGTTGGCATTTCCTTTAACGATATATTGTGTTAAAAAAAAAACTACTTTGTGAAAATTTATCAGAGCTAACAAAGTGTTAGGCTACAAGCTAATATATCAAAATTGAGAGCTTACCTAATGATTTTCTGGAAATAATAATACATTCAAAATTGTATGTATGTAGTCTATTAAATATTTCAAGAAGATTTTTCGTACTTCCCGACGAGCTAGCTGTAATTTGGTGTGATTTAAAAAGAATATAAAAAGAAAATGTTTATTTATATATTCTGAATCACTATATACTGTTTAATATAGTAGTATTAACTTCCTTTCTTGCAATGAAAAGGCAAATTATAATTTGTATACGGGATGTCAGAAATTTATATCTCATTGCGGTGTTGATGAATCGAAGCCATATTTAACATGTGAAATGAAAATCCAATTAAAAAACAGAAATGCTCGATAATTATATCAAGGTATGTTGAATATAAAATGTCAAATGAGGATTAAAAAGAAGTGAGGGGAAAACAATACTGTTACCGTAAAGACATCTCCGGTATCTTGGCTGCACCTCCCTACCGCAATATTTTATCAGTAACATGAACGCAGCCTTAATATTATGGAATAGAAAATGTCAATTTTAAATTTTAAATAAATTAGAGTAAAATTTATATTCCTTCAAAAATATATAGCTAGCACTTTTTGTTGATTTGTTTATTCTAGTAGGTATTATTTCAATTAATGTTTTTTTATCTTCAATCGGTCTTTAAAATGAAAATTTAAAAGGAATAATACAGTTTTTTATTTTTAAGTATTACAAAGACATGGTTTATTTTGAAAGATGAATCCTGATAGGGGTGAATATAATTCTATGACACTTTGAGTGAAATTACAATTATTCAATTAAAATTTGTTTCTATAAATTATAGTATTGCTACATCTAGATAAGAAGTTATTCCGTCTAAAGCTGAGCCGCTTTGAGGATGACGCTTTCCCATATCGTGATACAAAATAAAATTACTAAAAACATGTCCTGTATTTTATGTTTACAGTAATTTTTTTTTTCACAGGGGTAAATGATGGAGGGAAAAAATCTACACAAACGTCCTAAATAACTGGAAATGAATATATTTATAATGAGTATGTTGTAAAGCTGATGTATACCACAATAAAATATCATTGTTTTTTGTGTGTATGTTTATATTTAGGTTGTGTTTTTGAATATATTTTTTACAAAAAAAAAATAATTATTATTAATTTAATTGTCTAGTTTTAATAATGACTTCTAATGCGCTCCTATTTCCCAAACATACTTATAAGGACTCAGGTTGTCGTTGAATATACTTATTTATTGATTTAAATAGAATAAATAGCTGCACAGGGTAATGAGTTGAAAATTATTAATTTAAAAAATTAAAAAAATTTAATTTTTATATACTCTTTGTTTTTGAAATTAAAATCTGAAGAGTTGGTCTTATAACATAAATAATATTGGAGTTTTAGCTATTATTTTACATGACCATAAGCTCAGTGGTGGCTCGTGGCTTTTTGAGTTGAGAGGGGCCAACGGTTCAACAGAAGAAATGTTTAAGCTTTTAAAGGTAATAAGTTTCATTATTTAACTTAGCCTAATATAATGGTGGCCATATGAGGGACTGCACTTGGTCTCTAGTAGTGGGAATTATTATTATTATTATTATTATTATTATTATTATTATTATTATTATTATTATTATTATTAGCACCGCGTCTTACTACCCGTTCGGGTTATACGCACTTATGCTAATGTGTAATGGTAGGGTGATTGTGAGATGAAATGGAGGACCTACAGTTTAACGTGGGATCCAAACCACGGTGAAAGCCTGGAATTTCATACCATCACAAATGTGATTAATACAAGCTACATTTATAAATCAAGAATTTAGTAATACTTTCATTAAAACTTTTAACCACGTCTTTGTTTTCGTCCAACCAATCGTTGCTGTGCAGCCTAGCCACATGGGCATGCAGCGGACAATTTAGGGACTATTGACCCCGTGCCTACCGTCAATTCCTGTCGACCCTAGAGAGCGAGGAAAACCCTCCACCCTGGCCAGCTTCCATCAGCAGGAAGAGTAGGCTCCTCCTGCCATGAGTGCTGGACGCTCACGTGGGGGCGTTAACCCTTGGAGGAGGGCAGGCGTCTAGACTTAGGAATCACCCTAAAAGGGCTTTAAGACTAAATTGTAACGGGGACATCTAGGAGGCAACTTGCGGAGATTACCAGATGAGGAATATCCACAGACAGGGGCAGGAAGCCTCTTATTCCATCCGAGTAGGAGCAGCTACCACAAGGAGGCACGCTGCGAGGATTACCAAATGAGGAATATCCCACTGATAGGGGCAGGGAGCCTCCTGTCCCGTTCAAGTAGGAACCTACAGCTGATAATCTCAACCTGGTATTCAATAAAACGCGCCAACTTGATGAGCAGAGCAAACGCCAAGCATAAGTTATCGATGGATGCAGCCAACCATTCTCTAGTGTTACTAATTTAAAGGCTATAAAATTGAATAATTCGCAACCGGAATATTGGCCGAATTGTAAACAAAACATTTCGAAGAAAGTTACGGGTAATAAGAGTTTTTTCTGTCATAAAGCTGGGCATTTTCATTCGGACTGTCTAAAATTGAAAGGCAAGAAACAGCAGACAAATTCAACATGTAAAGCAAACGTATCGGAAGCTAGTGACGATTAATTTAGTTTGACTATCAACGTCCGCAGCTTGTTGTGATGGATCTGTGTGGTTGCTTGACTCTGGCGCCACTGAACATATGATCAGTGTTACAAATATTAGTTTGGTCTCAAATAAGAGACGCCTATCAAAGTCTATCAATATGAAATTTTCCAAATCAGGATCAATGATGTAGGCTGAAGAAATCGGAGATATACACGCGCCTGTGATTCACAAAGTTAATCAAAACCTTATCAAACTTTCCAACGTACTTATTGTCCCTGGATTACTGGATTAACTTGCTCTCAGTAAAATGGACGCTAATGGGTTTAAAGTTGTGTTTGAAAAGAGGAACTGTACCATTCTGAAACACGATACTTTTGTGGATGTTGCCACTTGATCTGGTAAAGTGTATACAATGTGTCTTTCGCTTTGGGAAAAGCATGTGCTGGTGTTGCTAGTTCCATTATAGCATCATCAGATTTATGGCACAAGAGGCTTGGTCACATTGGCAAAGCCGGTTTAGTTCACTTAATTAAGATTGTAAATGGAATCAAGGTTGATCCAAGATCGGTCCTGATATGTGACACTTCCATACAGGCTAAACAAACATGCCTTCCTTACACAAAGCCACACATTAGAGCTAAGAACCCTTTGGAGATCGTACACAGTGATCTTGTAGGGCCATTAAGCCTTTATCATATGATCAAAAGAGGTATATGCTTACCCTGATAGATGATTATTCTCACTTGACAGTCATTTACACTCTAAAGGCAAAATGTGAAGTATTTTCATACTTTAAACAATTTGAAGCTATGGCAACAGCTCACTTTAACTAAAAGATAAGTCGCTTTAGGTCAGATAATGGTGGTGAATTTGTGTCGCGGGAAGTTCTCGATTATTTAAAAAAGAAGGGCATCCAATCAGAGTTTACGATCAGGCATACCAGTCAGCAGAACGGTGTCGCAAAAAGAATGGCACGTAGCATCATAGAGAAAACATATTCTGTACTACTTCATTCTTCTCTTGATTAGTCACGCTGGATGAAGGCCATTATGACTACAATCTACCTAATAAACAGATCACCTACCAAAGCTCTTGAAAACAAGATTCCAGCAGAACCTTGGTATAGTGTAAAGCCTGATATGTTCAATCTGAAGGTTTTTGGCTGTCTAGTACATCTTCGATTACCTAATCAAGTTTTTAAAAGTAAACTTTACAGCGGCTTGAAAAAGTGCTACTTTGTTGGTTAAAGCCCGAATGGGTACAGGCTGTGGTGTCCACAGGAAAGAAAAATCATACGTGTTAATGATATAATTTTTGATGAACATTCGTTCATAGCCAATGATGTGATTAGTTCAACACCTTCTTGAGCCCCTGAGTTCATTGGTTCGACTTCAAATAAAGTTTTTACTGAAAAATTGCATGAGGAGCCATCTTCAAGAAGAGAACCAGATACGATTTCTGACGAAGAAGAGAATCCTGGACCTGGTTAGGAACTTGAATTTCTGCATAGGGTCATAAGACCTCGCACTCCACCAGTGTACCTAAATGACTATGTCGCACTGGCTCTTGGTGCTGAGTCATTTATTAACAATTGCCAGAAACCTTAGAGGACATCCATATTAGAGATAATGCTCAACAATGGATGGCTACAGTTGAGGAAGAGATGTACTCATTGAAGAAAAATGAGACCTGGGCCTTTACTGAGCTGCCATCCGGTAAACGAGCTACAAGTGGGTCTTCAAGATGAAGCAGGATGAAAATGGACAGCTAGACAGTTACTTGGCAAGGTTGGTGGTCATGGGCCGTGCATAGAAGAAAGGGTTTGACTACAAAGAAACGTACTCATCCGTAGCCCATTTAACTATTGCTAGGGCCCTGTTTGCCATCATAAACAAAGACGATTTCATTGCCATCCAGTTGGACAAGAAAAATGCATTCTTACATGGAGACCTTTCTGAAGAGGTGTATATGAAGCAGCCACCTGGCTTCGTAATTGACAGCATCCTTGTTTGTAAGTTACACAATACCCTCTATGGATTGAAGCAGGCACCACGGGAGTGAAATGCTAAACTCGACAAATTCGTGAATTCTCTCGGATATGAGCAGTCTGAAAACAAAAAATGTATGTATTTCAACTTCAGCAACACCATCAAAACTTACCTTTAGGCTTGCGTAGATGACATAATTTGGACAGGAAACAATTTGCAGAAGTTGAATGATATAAAAAATATCTCTTGTATCAGAATTCGAGATGAAGGATCGTGGAGGTTTGCACAGATTTTTAAGTATAAATATTGATCAGAAAACTGATGGTATGTTCCTTAGCCAAACAGCCTACTTAAAGAAAGTTCTCAAGAAATATAGTATGGAACAGTGCAAACTTCTCAAGACACTAATGGAGACAAAACCACCTGAAATAACTACATCGTAGTGCATGATAAAAAACAAAAAACTTACCTTGAGCTTGTTGGTAGTCTGATGCATGTGATGCTCTACGCTTGCCCTAATCTAAGCTTCTAAGTTAATTTCTACAGCAGGTATCAGAGCAACGCAACAGAAGCTCACTGGATTGGACTCAAACGAATACTACAATACATTCAAGGAACACTTGAAGTTGATTTCTTCTTTCTGAAGAACTGTGATGACGCCTTACGGGCCTACGTTGATGCAGACTGGGCCAATGACAGCGATGGTCGTAAATCTACATCTGAGTACTTATTCCAAGTTTATAGTGCCACTGTTGGTTGGACTACACGTAAGCAGAATAAAGTCGCCCTGAGCTCAGCGGAGTCATAGTTTGTCTCCCTGTCAACCACCTCCTCCGACCTACTACGGTTGAGAAGACTGATCCAGAACCTTGGGTTCATTATAGGACCCAGCGATGTGTACGAGGACAATCATTCCTGCATAAGACGTTTGGATAAATGGGAACATCGAAGACTAAAGCATATTGATGTAAAATACAACTTTGTTCGTGATTTGAATTTAAGGGGTGTTATTGATGTGATTTATTTGGAGACAAATGAACAATGTGCTGACATTCTGACAAAGAGTTTGGTTGGAAAAAAAGTTGAGTTATTTTGTAATTATATTGGTTTAATCAAATGCTGATTCACTAGAGTCTATTTGAATGCATTTGAGTGTACATATAGGACATTTTCCCTACTCTTGTGGCTGTAGTAGAATTGGGGAAGGGTGTTAAAATAGCCAATTCTATGCGGGGTTATTCTAGTTTAGGTTGTTACCACTGTTAAATGTGTCGTTCAACTAAGTAAGTATTGTAAACCTTTTTTGCAAATATCTCCACCTGTAACAAAGACCTACTGTATTCCAAAATTTTAAAAAATCTCGGATTTGAACTTACTTTTTGAATATTAAATGATTTTGAAGCTAAAAAACAGCTTTAAAATACCTGATTTATTTGAAAAAAAACACAGTATATCCATCTATTTTTCTATAAAAAAGCACTATATATATATATATATATATATATATATATATATATATATATATATATATATATATATATATTATATATATATATATATATATATATTTGTATAGTCATCATATTCTTAAAATTGAAACATGACACCTGGACTTAGGAATCAAACCCGGGACCTTTGGCTTAATACGCCAATGCTCTACCACTGAGCTATCCAGGAGTCGTTCCGTGTATATGGTCAGTCTTCACTCATATTTTAAGGCAGAGTCTATGATGGATATGTGGAAATCGTCGGCTACAAATGTGTGATTTTATTAAGATCATAAGCTATCAGAAAACGCAGCCACCTTCGTCTTGGTAGTTGGCTTATTGCTGCCATTTGTAGCTGACGATTTCCGCACGTCCATCGTAGACTCTGCCTTAAAATATGAGTGAAGAATGACCCTGGGCATGGGACGATTCCTGGATATCTCAGTGGTTAGAGCATTGGCGTACCAAGCTAAAGGACCCGAGAGTGATTCTCGTGTCTATGTTTCATTTTTCAATTTTCAGATAAATAATAGCTTTGGCTATTTGATTCTTTATATATATTGCTTTTTTCTAGAAAAAATATAAGCTGTCTTATCAGACAAAAAAAAATTCACAATTTATTAAGTAGGACTATAATATTGAAAAAGTAATTTATCTAAACAATGTTATTATATTCAAAAATATTTGTCATAACATTGTCAGGAGGAGAGCGAGTGAGTGTATCTTTCGTTTTGCTATCATTAATATGAAATGTGTAACGTCCCTATTATTTGGGTGCCCGGTAGCCAACCCTAACTACTATACTACCGGAACACCCTAGGGGGGGTTACATGGGCAGGATGGACCCCGAGCGGTAGGGGTTGGTATTGATGGTGTGTGGGGAATGAGGCTAGCAAGTTTATCCCAATGATCTGTTTATTACTCTAGATAGATACTAAGCTACTACATAGAAAAGAGGTAATCCCCCATGACGAAGGAGCACGCGCGATGACGGGACTCACGAAAACTCCCCAGAGACCCGCGATCGACCCTCCGGCCGGGGTGAACCCTCGACTACATGTTCGCTCGTCTACGCAACCTCCCACACATGCGTCCAGCATGGCTTCCAACATTCAACCACGTGTGCTCTTCTCACACACAAACATCTGATCTCAATTCCCACGAGTAAGAAGGTCCATCGGTTGCACCGTGCTCGCTCGTCAACAGGATGAAGCTATATGAGCTATATTCTACTCTCAGCAGGAAGGCAACCCAATACTCTTGACTTCCAAGCTAATGTATAAGTGTGGTATAACCTTCTGCCAGAATAAACCTTAAAATAATTATGCTCTTACAAATGGTTGTTTTAATATATTCGTACCATTTAATTAATTTTGCATTTTAGCAAACATAGAGAGTCTACTGTTAAAATTGTATTCTGACAACTTTGAAAATACTCTTTCATCTGCTATCCTTTTTTGTCCTAATTCCAAGATTAACCCCACTATCCCTTGAATGTTACAAAACATGTTATTGAGAAAAAAAAAACATTTTGACTATCTGGGAGTAATTTTTGAAGACAAATCTTTGAAGAAATAACCATTATACTTGACTATTTCAACAATCCCAATAAAAATCCACTTTCTATTGTGCATAGCGACATTAAAATAATTTTGGGAAAAAATCATACATTTAGAGGGACATAAATATTATCAATTTGAATATATATTAATATCTCAATACATATTTTATACCTCATTGGCAATAAATAGATGGTAAGAAGAGACTTTGGCGCTATTTTTGCATCCATATTAATAATTATTCTGATGGATTGTATGTTTTGCTAAATTGATAGCTACAGTCCGAACGGGTACTAGACCACTTTTACTTTCATTTTAGCTGTAGAAAAGCTGGTGATCTAGCATTGCAGTTACAGTAAATGATGGAACGGCTAGTGTAGATAGGGAAAAGATATGGCATGGAGATCAACATTGAGAAGTCAAAAGTGATGGGGATTTCGAAAAAATGAAGAGCTGCTAAAAATCAAAATTGAAAACCAAGAGTTGTAAAACATATAGCAGTTCACGCACCCGGTAAAACTGTTGAAAAAGGATGCCTACTGGCTACTGCACTAAAGAAATTAGGTCGAGGATCGCCACGGCCAAAGATTCTTTCAACCAGAAGAGGTTACTATTATTAGCACCGCGTCTTACTACCCGTTCGGGTTATACACACTTACGCTAATGTATAATGTAGGGTGATTGTGAGATGAAATGAAGGACCTACAGTTTAACGTGGAATCCAAACCACGGTGGAGGCCTGGCATTCCCCACATTCACAAGTTGTGATTATTACACGTATTGTCATAGGTGAAGAAGAGGTTACTGTTGACCAGAAAGTTAAACTTGGAACTGAGGAAGAAAGTGATGAAATGCTACACCTGGAACATGGCACTGTATGGAGCAGAAACTCTGACTCTTAGGAAGATGGAAAATAAATACTTGGAGAGCTCTAAAATGTGGTGGTAGATAATACTTGAGAATATCAGGTGAAAGGGGACAGGGTGACAAATGAACAAGTCCTAAGAAGGGGGGAGGGGGGGGGGTGAGAAGAGAACCATTTTGGATGTGATACTTTGGCGCAGGGCAAACTGGATCGGGAACGTCCTTAGGAATAAACTGTCTTCTGTATGACGTCGTAGTAGGAAAGGTTGAGGAAAGAGAAGCTTAATAAGGAGGAGGGTTCAAATATGAGAAAACTTGAAGGAAAGAAAAACATACTGGGAGCTGAAGGAACCAGAGGACAGGGCGCATTGGCGGTCTAAGTTCACGAACAAAATGAACGGACATGCCTTAAGATAGAACAACTAATAATAATAGTAGGAAAGACTTCTCAGGTGGTCGAATGGTCTAAGGTGGCACTCTAACAATAGACTGGGTTGACGATGAGGGGAATATCAGGCCTCAAACCCGATCGGGAGTACTGAAGGGGATTTTTACTCAATTATTTTCCACTAGCCATCCACGCAAAAGAGGATACACTTCATCTGAATTAAACTGTTTTCATCCCTAGTATATTAGCGTAATTAGTAGGCATATATATGCCTATAGCCCAAACGAGTAATGAGACACAGTGAATAATAAATGAGAAATAAATGGTTAGGTGCATCACACAGGCTTTCTACAGCTTTTATCTTAATATAGACATTTACTAAGAACTAGTGATATTTGTGAAATTAAATAATAGAGCTATACATTGTTGTAGAACACACAAAAGATCATAAATGAAATGATATACACTGTTACTTACTCTATGGCATTGAGAACTAGGAACAATGTTACAGAAAAATTGAGAAACGACAATTAATTATCTTTATCCACCAGAGATCTTAAGAATCAAATTCATTTCAAAGACCTGAAAAAAAATATATATATATATTATGCTTAGGGTCTATAGCTAATAAACATCATTTCAGTTCTCTCTTCCAAATTGTTAACCATTTTCCAGGATTAGCCTTTACGTCAACACTAGAAAACAAACTAGCCAACTAATGGATTTGTAAATGGCATTGATAGTAAAAACAATGTTTTGTTTACGATCTCACTCAAACACTTATACCTTCCCGAGTTATGTTTGAATAGGCCAAACTTTAATGCCGCACCCAGTGCCGGCATATCAGAAACTTGTGAGGCTCATTTATCGCGTTAGCTTTTACTTTACAATGATTGAAATCACCATTTTGAAAATGGCACACCATAATCTACAAGAAGAGGTAGTACAAAAAGTGATATTAACGTCACCATAGCAACGCTACCCAAAGTCATACCAGCCTTACCACTTTACTTCCCCCTCAAAATCAAACAAATTTTATTTAAAACTGGTGACCTGGCGGTTTAGGGGTAAGGTGTTGGACATCTTTGTTGGGGGTCCTGGGTTCAACCCTTGGTCCAAGTACAGATTGATCTGATTTCCAAACCCTTCCTTCACCTCTGACAATATGTGTATTAATCACATCTTGTGAATATGGGGAATGCCAGGCCTCCACCGTGGTTCGGATTCCACGCTGAACTGTAGGTCCTTCATTTCATCTCACAATCACCCTACCATTACACATTAACGTAAGTTCGTGCTAATAATAATAATAATAATAATAATAATAATAATAATAATAATAATAATAATAATAATAATAATAATAATAATAAATTGCAAGTGAGACAGAAAATTAGGGAAAAAGAAAGATATTGCTACAGGGTAGATTACAACTCTTTGTCACAAAGAGTTGTAATCTACCCTGTAGCAATATCTTTCTTTTTCCCTAATTTTCTGTCTCACTTACAATTTATTATTATTATTATTATTATTATTATTATTATTATTATTATTATTATTATTATTATTATTATTATTATTATATTTAAAACTTTTTTCTGCAATGCGTTGCTTTTGTTATGTTTTGATGGAAAGTTTTCAAATTAACACACGGCCTATGCAACGAAATTTTATTTTGAAATAGTTATAGAAATTTTGTTTTAATTATTATGAATTCTAAAATTGTTATATGAAAACAGTTTATAATATCTTTGCCCTTATAAATAGTTAATCAAACTTCTACTTTTTTGTTGTAAAAATCATGTAAACTAGAGATGATATGGTTGGGTATTTTATTCATAAATTAGGTAAAACAATAAATTAATTGTAGACGATTATTCAAAAAAAATAGAACCATACGTTATTGCATTGAAAACTTTATAAAATCAACGTCAAATTATCTTGGTTTATTACAGTGCACAGAATAGTTTTAAAAATCAAACCCCTAAGTATTTCGTAACTATGTAAACAAACCATTTGGAAAACACCTGAGTGGATTTTTTTAAATGGCATGTTTAATAACGTACTACACATTTGCTTTGGTACTGCCATTTGTTTAGATTGAAAATGATTAAAGCCTTATTAAACTACCTCATAAAATTATCATAACTCGTTGAGTTGCATTGTACATTTATTCTAAGCCACTATAACAAGATAGCAGGCGATAGAATGACTAATCTAATTTCATTCTTCACATTTGCTATGGGTTTTTTTTATTCTTTCTTTTTCCAGGTATTGCACTTGTTATAAAACTTTATCTTTTTAACACATCTCAAGTTAGAAAGAGACAATAAATTACACATGTAAAAAGAGTCGATTACGTTTGAGGTATTAGTACTCGTATATAAAGGCAGATGTGAGTGCCATAGGTCAGTTTATGCGGACGTAGATTCAAGACAAGCTATTTCCACTTAAAGTGATGAAGAATTATTTTATTTGCCTGTTGGCTCTTGGACTTGTTTGCGTTTTAACATCAGGGGAGGAAAACGCACCTACCCAAGGTAATAATATATTCACATATATTTATCATACATCATTGAGTAGGGATTAGGAAGGTATAGTTCAGATGAAATGTATCCACGCTTGCGTGGAAGGAGAATGGGGAATTAATTTAGAAAAACCATCTTCCACCCTGTTTTTTTTACCCCAACCTCTCCGTTACCGTCAAACATGAGACTAACATTTAATCCTCTTGCCTACCGGTGCATGATTTATTTAGAACCATGTTTTACCATCCGTTTGGGTGCTAATGATTCAGAGTTTATTAGAAGTGCTGTTCCAGGCAAGATAATTCTTTCTTGTTTTTTGAATATTTTAAACAAAACACACACACACATATAAATAGTATTCATAAATATTTATATATATATACACAGTACCTATATAATATATACACATTACATATATAATAAATAATATATAAAGCACATTATATATATATATATATATATAGCTTTAAAATTCAGAGTTTCAAGATTGGTGGGTAGGCCCGCGGATTAGATGTTAGGCTTATCTCTTCTGGTTTGCCGTTGAGGAAGAGATTCAAGACGGGTTATACTGAAATACTTGTTTTTTTTTTTTTACTAAATACTTTACCAAACTCCTCCCACGCGAAAACCGGTGCAATTATTCTAAATTCTAAATTACTCATCCCTACTCAATTAGCGTAATTGAATGCGTATATTACGGACGGGTAGTAAAACACTCAGAGAAAAAACTACAGCTAAAACGTAGAAAGTTTGATTCCTTGGAGAATCCGACCAAAGTTCCTATGAGATGTTTCGTAATTGTTTGAGGTACAACGTATTAACACTCTTGATTCTAGCAGAGTACCAAGTAGTTTTATTTAATATATGCTAAATAACCTTATCAAAATGCTAAAAACTTTACTGAACATCGGGTCTATCTGCAAATTAAAATAACTATTTTAAGGTAACATGATTAGAAGGGTGAAGGTTGAGGAACGTCATAAGCATTTAAATTAAGAAAACATGGGAAACCTTTGTGCCAGCAATCAACTCAAGGAAACATGGGAAATCGTTTACGGGAAGAGCCACCCTCAGTAAGCTAGGTTGGGATTGAACTGTGGAATAATATCAGCAACGAACATCAGCCTTTTTTTTTTCAAATAAAGATTCACATATAGGCCTGAAATTATGTGGACATGGAAAATTAAATTTATAAATCCCATAACTACTCATAGCTTCACCCCTCATATTTTTTTATCTTGCCATTATTCAATATTTAGCTTGCATCGTCTTAAGTTTAGAACATAACTTTAATTTATGAATTTCATGATTATACAAAATCAACAAAAAGTATGTTGATCGATTTACTTTAAAAAAAAAACTCACCCCACCTTTATTTATAAGCATCTTTAAAAACTAATTTACATAACCTCACATACATATTTTTCACTTTGTTGGACAAAGATACACTTTTAAACTTGATGATGTAAATGATGTAAAATCTTAGTACGTGTATAAGTTTTCCAGACACTAGTGTTGTTTTATTATTTTACAGGATACAAAAACTCTTACTTTTATTTAAAATGCTGAGTATAGTGTGGTCATTTAAAACTATGTTTGTTCAGTATATTTCCTTCCGCTGTATCACATATTATAACTAAGCTCACACAATAACACTGAAAATATTGTAATTGATTCACCAAAACATTTAAAATAAATAATATTTTCACAATATTGAAGCCCATCAAAATAGATAATTTGAATAAAACTTCATGAAAATGAGAAAATTCGGTTAAAAGTATCCTTATTGGTTCTTTATCTTAAAACCTACATTTCAGAAGGTAAATTTAGGTGGAATACTATTTTCTTTTGTAAATTTTGAGGCTATCTTAATTCTATCGTGTATGTTGGTAAAGTTGAGATGTAAATGATTATATTGTACTTAACCAGTAATTGAAAAAATAGCTAGAGAGCTTATTGATTTTAACAAATAAATATAAATATTTTTATACCAATGAAACATACAGATTTTAAAAAATATTAAAAACTAAGACGTTTATCAAACAAAATTACAATCATTCATCTATTGAATTCTTAATATTGATAATTACAGCGTCTTGACATGCGAGGTACGTCTTAAGCCCATTTCTAACCTACTTTCTATAATATAAAAATACTGTTGCCCCTACTTATTAATGAGCAGGTTATAATGCAGGTATTCGAGCCCTGTTCGTCGGTACATGCCTTAAACTATTTGAGCATTGAAGTGGGCTCTCCAAATCTTCCGTTCATAGTTTTAAACGTGTCATGTTGTCGGACTTCCTGGTGTTCACATTGTGTCACACACATTGTCACACATATTGTCTGACACATTATCACAATCTTATGATACTCAAATATCATTTCAAGACAAAATTTTACCCGATTTTTCTAGCTTCCTGCAAAATGTAGTTTTTTATAAAACCACGCCTTAACTAAACAAACATGGACACTTTTAAAATTGTACACAACAATATTAATAACTCATCAAACTAGAATTGAGAGCAAGAGAGAAGGAATACGCCCCATCCTTAACCCCTCCTTCAAATACATGAACTATTTATTAACGTTTAAAAACTTGTATTATATTAATTTAGATTCAATAGCAAATACCTTTTTTGAGGATTGCAATGTTATCTCAACTTAATTAAATTTAATAATTTTGCAAAAAATAGTTTGTAACGCAAGCGTAAAATAACATATTTTATGTTATTTATTTGCTCTTGTTTAACTTGATTGAATCCTTCCTATGTTTTACAGATACAGATTCTGCAAGAAATGTCGAAAGTCCATTGCTCAGCATTTTCAAAAGAGCAGCTACCGACATAAAGGAAAAATATCAAATTACTGGTAAGTTCAACGTGTCAATAGTTCTTCATGATTTTGGAACTAAAAAAGATCTTGATAAATATATTATAATGAAGAAAATAATAAAATGAGTAAACTTACTTTAAAATTTAAACGCTAAATATGCTTATTAATAATTACCAATTTTAGATATAATAAATTCACTTTATAATAAAATATACGTACATTATATATTGATTGGATTTCCGTATGATCCAATATTTATCTCATGGACTAAGACAATAGATTGTTTTCAACGATTCACTGTGGTCCATCTTTAGAATCAAAAATTAATAACGAAATCACAAATTATGAATTTCTTAATATTGCCTATAATTTCCTTAATTAGAACAAAACGTAAATCAAACAAGTATCTAGAAATATTGTATTATCTTAACTGTACAATATTATTTTTAATTGGAATTTTTTAAGCCATTTAGCACCTTATTTGAGTTATTAGAGCTTTGAAACACACTTATTAAAAACTCTCGTCTAATAGCTCGTAGCTTACCACTTAAAATACAAATATACGTTGACTCAAAGTAAAATTCTCGATAAGATTGTTGGGCATGGTTTAGAGGCTTGAGTCCTTAATTATATCCTCAGCTAAGACTGAAAGATTATTTGTAAGATAATACTATTTTTCACAAGGCAAGAAACATATTAAAAACAAAATTATCGGGTCACTCCACATATTTAACGTGAATACAGTACTACATTTGCCTATATATTTAATTTATATTTGCGAACATTATTCTTTTGTTTTCGAGAGTACGTTTATACTTTTGAATTAGCAATGAATGACTCCCTCCAAACCCACTCTGGTGGCCACATGATCTAAAGCGTTACTCTCGCGATAAACAAGTCTAACAAAGACGGGGAGATCCCGGTTTGGGTGTACTGAGAGTGTTTTTTTCCTAAATGGTTTTCCTCTTCCCACAAATGTGAGTACACTTCCTCTAAATTCAACCTTCTCTATCCCTAACATCAGTGTAATTAGTAGGGCCTACAAACTGAACAGGTAGTAAGACGTGGTGCAAATAAATAAAGAAAGAAAAAAGTTCCCTCCAAATGGACAGAGACGACGTTTCCACCCTACGAGGAGCCATCTAACCTCGTGCAAAAAGTCAAACACTTCTGGCTTCAACAAGACCCAGAACTGAATGACGGAACTCGTGGTGACCACGGTAGCAACAAACAACTCCTTATAGGGTTCCCATGCCTTCTGAGCACAAGCACACGTAGCGAGAATTTGGGGTCCACCAAACCCTACTTGCCGGCGAACCCGTCATTACGGGATAGTTCGGGTAAACCACTCCGCCGTTGATTGGCACATGGGCCCCTCTATGCGTGACCACCATCGTCACTGGAGGAGGTTAGAAACTCAGCCTTAGATATGACCACGGTTTCCTGAGACATTGACCCTAATCCCAAGCTCTAGATATTAGAGGGATTCAATACAAAAAAAAATTTAATTTTATTAAATAATTTAGAAAAAATAGGAGTGCGAAGTGTAAACAATATTATGTTTTCTTTTTGGTGTGAAATATATTAGGGTACACAACCCATCTCCTAGAAGGAGGGTAATCTCACTGTTCTCCTTCAGTGACCAATTTAGTTTTAATACGACGAGGACGAAGGCTAAGTTAAAAAGGACAACAAAATTATATGTATCTAAACCTAAGGATAAATGGCATAATTATAATAGTAAAAAAATTCATGTCTTAATGAAACTTTGCTTTTATTTCAATTAGCCTCATATTCAAGAACATATCACTTCTTCAAAGAATCTAAGCATATTCTTTTTTTTTTTATACAATATCTGTAAAAGCTGAATAATAACAATCTATTATTATTGTTTTTTACAAGACTTTCTATTATAGTACGTGTATTAAATTTTAATGTCTAGCATTATAAACATGGCGTATAACAATATAAAAAACTTAAATGAGAATTTTAGCAATGACTTATTTAAGTGCAAGTCAAAATTGTAACTAACAGTATTATAGTTCCGTGATTGCCCCATTAAAGATCAGCCTACGCATGACGTCTCCACAAATTCCGGAATCCTCCAAAATTAGAAGTAATACAGAATAAACTTAGAAATTCTCACATTAAACGTTAAGGATAATTCCTAACTTTATCATAAGAAAAAATTATTATTACCATTCTGCCATGTTCAAGAACTATGCAAAATAATTCCTAAGTTAGATACATAACGTTAACTATACAAGAATAATTATTAACGTCCCGCATTCCAACAACTAAATCATTAAGGCCTAATATTATAAAACTTCTTAATATGGATATTAAGACAACACGCTTTGAAAACATAATTTTAAAGTTAAATAACTGAATCCAAGTTGATAAACAAGATTTGGCTAACATTAGAAAAAATTCAAAACTCGCCTTAAAAACTTCCCCACATTACTTTGTATTATAAGTAAAGTCCTATTTATCATGCGTAACATAAGTGAAGTTATTTTAATATTTAGTAAAATAAATGAATATTCATCTATGACGGTAAATAACAATAAATATACGTAAAGCCAAAAGGAATTTTAGAAAATTACATAATATTTATTTTTAAGCCGAAAAAGAATTTCTCCTTACATTATATGAGTCTGCCTTTGAAGCCTAAGCTTCGTCAATGTCCGAGCCTAATCCAAGAGTGGCTGCTATCTTGGTGAACAGTCTCTTATATGGCGCAACTATCGAACACTCGAGACGGAATTACACCAAGGAGGGGATCACAGATTATAAACACATGGAAAGGGGGAGATGCGTGGTACTAGGTGCGTTGAGAACATTCTATCAAGGCCTAGGCTCTTCCACGCTGTTCTCGGCGTCCATGTTCTTGAGACAAGTGGTGGTGCGTAGCGGCAAAATGCAGCACTAGGATCATCGCTCTTAGATGTTGCACTGTTGTTATCGTGTGTGGACGTCCTTTTCCGCTCGCTCGTCCGGTCGGTGAAATTGGGTAAGCGCTGTTCTTGTTGACTCTCCCTTTTTTAGACGCCTTGCAGCAATAATTGCTACAGTGTCCCACCGGGGACCACGTGGATATGTCCTGACCAGCCGAGACCAATAAATAAATAATTTTGTTACCACTTAAAAATATATTAAAATTTTGTATTTGATTGGTTGCAATACCACATATTAATCATATCATTCTTTAATATTGTAAAGCCCCGTTTTAAAATAATTTTATAACGTTTGCTAAAATTATAAATACCTAATTTAATAAACGTTGAGTAAGCAACAAATGAAAATTATTTTATTAGTACTTCAGCAAATAAGAGGTGGAATCAAAAATACTTATTTAATTCTAAGGTATAGGTTTAAAGAATTATTTTTGCTATTCATTCTGAATTTATTTACTAAAACAGAAAATAGTTTCTTAATACAATTCAAGTTATTTAGGAAGAGTTCAGATCCACTCACTTTTTGATGAATTTTCAATACTTGTTTTACAAAGTTTACAACAATCTGTGCTGAAGTTTGTGATTGCAAACCAACGACTTCAATAAAAAAATATATATTCTTAATACATTAGGATAAAACGACAAATTAAAATAGATCAATTTTATGTAATTAAAACTATATTTTTACTAATAATTTATAAAAATTACACAAAACAAAAAGTGTACACCTTTTTATTTGCATTTTAGCATTAGACTGTGATTTACACAGAACTATTTGCTTCATCATAGCTTAATTTATATTAAGCTGTGATTTATACGGAACTATTTGCTTTATCATAGCTTAGTTTATATTAAACTGTGATTTATACAGAACTATTTGCTTTATCATAGCTTAATTTATATTAAACTGTGATTTATACAGAACTATTTACTTTATCATATCTTAATTTATATTAAACTCTATTTTATTACCTAGTTATTTTTATTTATAGCTTATAGCTTAACTATAAATAGGAATTTATTAGAGATCCTCTCTATAAATTAAACGAAATTTAAAAAAAAAACATAGGAAAGAGAATTTTTACCCTAAAAGCATAGCTCCAAATTTTATTACACTAGTTTATTATAACTTAATGAGAAACTACATTTCTTTGTAAACCATTCAACAGTAAAATAAAAAAAATAGATTTTATTTATTTGACGTAAAACTACTCAGAGATTTTGAAAAAAAAAGTAAATGTTGTTTGTGCTAAATAGTTATTTATAATAATTAAACATAGATTATTTAAGTAATTATTTGCAACTAAATTATACTCAAAGAAGACATGAAACTGATACAAAATGCCTGGGGTCAATTCATTGTGATATGCAACCTCTTTAAGTGTTTATGAATTTATTATTATTATTATTATTATTATTATTATTATTATTATTATTATTTAGCACCGCGTCTTACTACCAGTTCGGGTTATACGCTTTAAGTACTAATTACGCTAATGGGTTGGGAATTGGGAAGGTTGAATTAGAGGAAGTGAATCTGCATTTTCGTGGAGGGAGTGTGGAAAACCATTTAGGAACCCCCTCCCCCAGTTCACCCAGTCGAGATTCGAACCTCGATCTCCCCGCCCTCGGTGGTCGAGCTCAACACGACTAGCGCGTTAGCTAACTACGCCACCGAGATGGGTTAAGTGTTTATGAACACATGTGCAACTGCGCAGGGCAAATTTATTTTCGGTTTTTGGACATCGAGATGAAGTTAAATACAATCAAAATTGTATGAATAAGTAGATCTTAATATTTCATTGAAGAAAATATAAACCACCTCAGTAAACTAGTTGGATAACGCGCTAATTTTGTGTAGAGTCAGATTACTGAGGACAGGGAGATCGAGGTTCGAATCTCGGTCGGATAATGCGTGGATAATGATTTTGGAAAAACCACTGCATAGCCCGAAAAGGCAGTAAGACGTGGTCCCAAATAAATTATATTTATATATATTTGTTATGTAGTTCGAAATAAAATATAGCGTTTGAACTCGTTTTATTGATGCCCAACAGCAAGAAGTCACTTAATGATAATAGAATACATCCAGCTACACTGAAACGCTGTTAGAGGTGTGCAGTGGACTAGGAATGAAAATCAGCCACAGTGATAATCATAATATCATTTAAATAACTTTACGCCCATACTAAATTTCTCCATAATAATTTGTATCTATACTTTTTAAATTTATATTTATTTGTAAAAATTTATTAAATTCCTTTGACTCACCGTATCAATTCATTTGGTTTGTGTCTCAAATGACAGGGAAGTACCAAATGACAACTGGACGGTGTCAAGAGCTCGAGATGATCAAATGAATGTATTCAGGAATACGGAGCCTGGTTTTATCATGGAGTGAATTATTTTATAGTTTTCCTACATCTTGTGTATTATTATTATTATTATTATTATTATTATTATTATTATTATTATTAATAATAATAATATTATTATTATTATTAATAATAATAATATTATTAGCACCACGTCTTACTACCCATTCGGGTTATACGCACTTACGCTGTATAATGGTAGGGTGATTGTTAGATGAAATGGATGACCTACAGTTTAACGTGGAATCCAAACCACAATGAAGGCCTGGCATTCCCCATATTCACAAGTTTTTATTAATACAAGTCTTGTCAGAGGTGAAGGAAGGGTTTGGCAATCAGATAAATTTGTCTCTAGACCGAGGATTGAACCCCGGACCCCCAACTTAGAGGTCTGACACCTTACCTCTAGACCACCAGGTCACATACATCTTGTGAAACTATTTATATACATTTGTTTTTGTAGATTCTGAGAAAATAGAGGAAGATACCAATAATTTTGATCGCAACAAGAGATCACTAAAGAAGAAAGGTGGAGGAGGTGGTGGCTACGGAGGGGGTGGATATGGAGGTGGAGGTGGAGGAGGTTATCCAGTAGTAGGGGGTTGTGGTGGAGGAAATGGTTGTGGAGGAGGCTACATACCTCAACCACAGCCCCAACATCCTTCCTATGGAGGTAGCTGTTCTGTTTGTGGTGGTGGAGGAGGATATCAACAAGGAGGAGGACATCAACAAGGAGGAGGGGGATCTTTAAGCCAGTCATCTAGCTCCAGTTCGAGCCAAAGTTCCGGAGGGAACTGGTAAGTTATATCTAGTTGTGTTGGACTTGTTACATTAATGTATCTATAATTGTTCGCTGTGATAGAAACTATAATTGCGCTTTGATTTCATATGTTGTACTATAAATGTTGTCTATAAATGACTTAAATCAACATTGAATTACGAAGAAAACAAGTATGTGGTAAATGCTTTAAAAAAACACATTTTCAAGCTTTTGCAAGTCAAAACTAAGGCAGTTAATTGGGGCTGATCCCCCGCATTACGAATCATAGTGAGAAATGTAGGCTGCTATGTTAGTATATATTATTAGTATATATTATTTGTTGCAGTTGAAAAAAAACCTATTTAAATTCTTTGAATATATTTGTACCAATAACGTTTTTATCCTACACGTTGTAAAGGAATAAACACAAATGCTACCCTCTATTTACCCTGAAAGGCAGCAAGCTTTCATTGCTTGGTTCGCCCTATGATAGACTGTTTCCCAACTTAGACAGTTGCAAAACCTTTTCAGTGTTATGGACTGACCAAAGAGTCCCTTAAAACTCATAATAAAAAGGGAAACAAATATCTGCTAGCTTTTAAAATGTAAAATATGAAGTTAAATATAAAATATAAAGGACTTAAAATACCTATAACAGTTTGGGAAACACTGCTCTATGGTATAGCTTAGAGGTTAGGGCCCTAGTGTGAACAGTAAGGTAATACTTATACTTTCAAGGATAAACGGAGTATGCAAATACTGTTTACAAGGGCATACAGTAAAGTTACTCCTCAATGATTGACTATTTGGCATCACTGGGCAGTACAAACACTTAATTCCAATAAACCTAGGGGGAAATGCCCGTGTCATGGGTATATTTATATTTTATAATATTGATAGCAAAGTCATCAAAGGAGATATATAATGGTTTTCATCATGCCAATGAGATTTAAATGGAAATTTCTTTAAGATATTAAGTACAACTAACCTGGCTACATGCAGTAGCTTCTAGTCGATTCCATACTCCTATTTCACGTAGGTTTGACGTTATAGGTATTCAAATATCTATCTGCACTCAATTAAAGTTATCTTAACTATGTTCAACTCAGTATCAGTATGTATACCAATCGGATCAAAATGTTGGTATGTATAGAAAGTGCCTAGAACTATATATCTCATTTTAAGAAAGGAGATTAAAAAATACAAATTAATTATTTTCAGTGACCCTTACGTAGTTAAAGCGAAAACAATTTTATAATTTGTAATAGTCTATTTATAAAATCTTCCTTAAAGTTAACCTTGCCAAACTTGTCTTTGACAAACTTAAGAAATGTAAACACTTAATAAAATAATCCTAAAAATAATATATAATTTGAAATGTATTTGCACTGTTGGAAACAAATTTTTAATTAAATGTTTAATTTACGTAATATGTTTTTACATAGATTATCAATGGATTCAGCTAAGGTTATTTTTGGTGATAGAACTTATGCTCACTTGCATTGGTTACATCCACAATGTGCGTCAATTACTGCATTCCGCATTTATATTAAAAATAATAATTGAATAACTAAAGATTGTATCTGACATCTTACTTGAAATGTATTAGTTAAAATATTAATCAGTGATAGAACTTTAAATATGAAATTCTCAGAGATAGGCGTTTACCAATGTTACATTCTTAAATTAAAGTAGTCCAACATCTATATTTACAGTACGTGCATTAATATCAGGTAAAATAGTGTAAAAATTACAATTGATATTGATTGAGTGTGCATAGAAGAATAAATTAAAATGGTTGTTTTGACAATCATTGCATCTCAATGTGCAGTAACATTTGCATGTCTGCTCACACAGTTTAAATAAAAAAATATTGAAATATAATGCCTGTTACTTTATTAGTGTTATTACTTCATCACTTTTACAGCACAGTTCAAGGTTTAGCTCAGTAGTCTATATATATATATATATTTTGTAAATAAAGTTTTGTTAATGGATAGCCCAATGTGGCTGGCTAGCTGATTATTGAATTGACTTTACGGATACTTACTTGTCATTGCAACCGCCTCATGATAATTCTTGAATATATAAGACCCCCAATATAAGACTAATTAAATTCTTAGATAATTGTCAAGGGTGTAAAAATGCATCATTTGTTTGTGTGATATGGAAGTTGTATGCATCCAAGTCTATCACCAGCTATACTTTTTTAAATTATAATAAAGGACATATACAGGATGGCTGAACCATTTAGACGATAAGTAACTTGAAAATTAACACTTTAATTGAAAACTAAATATTCACTAGTTAAATAAAAGCAAATTACATTCTACACTTATTCACTTTTTGAAGATAATATCACTTGGGTGAGCTCCACCGGACGTCAGGTAAACCTAAACACGTGGTCCATCACTTTCTTCAGTATAGAATGGCTTATTGCTTCCGTCCCACTCTACTGTATATAATCAAATGGGTATTATTTTAAATATACCTACACTAATAATTAATTTGTCTGTCTATCAAGTTTAATTTTATATAAAAGTGGTCAATTAAAATATTGTGTTATAATGTTTCTAAAGCTACAGGTTTATTTGCACCGCATCTTACTACCCGTTTGGTTTATACGCCTAAAGCTACAGTTAAGTTACAGTTTTTATTATAATAATATTTAGCACCGCGTCTTACTACCCATTCGGGTTATACGCCTTAAGTACTAATTACTCTAATGGATTAGGAATTGGGAAGGTTGAATTAGAGGAAGTGAATCCGCATTTGCGTGGATGGAGAGTGGAAAACCATTT
>JBCFYV010009882.1:15582258-15616079 GCA_039000515.1 Timema cristinae | reverse complement strand
GAATTTTGTGTGTGTGTGTTTTTTTTTTGAGTGAGTGAGTGTATGTGTGGTGTTGTGTGTGTATGTGTAAAAAAAGAGTAATCTATGATCTTTCAGATTATGCATGAGCTTTATTCTTTGTTTTACAGAAGATAGATTTTTTAAGAGAACTTTATGAGGTAGTTTTTGCATATAAAACTTAATTTTTTTCAAATTTATAGAGGAAAAAAAAACACAATTTGTTACAAAAGATATAAAAATTTATCATGAATTATTTATAAATTAGATAATGAACAAAAATTACATTTAGACCTAACAATAATTTGCTTTGGTATGGTAGAAAGCAAAACAATTCTTCAAAACAATGCTACATTGAAGTTTTCACAAAACCATCTAGTTTCTTTTCTTGCTCTTTTATTGCATTTGTTCTTTGATTCGTCAGAATAAACGTTACAAATTCTAGTAGGATTAGATTCTTTGTTGTTTGTTGTTAGAATCTTTTTCAGGAAGTGACGTGCAGAAAGCCTACCAACTAAAGATGATAGAGATTAAATGTTTTGAAACTCATCACCCTTCTCAGAAAATTTCGAGCAAACTTTTTTTACAAAATCAACAAGATGGAAATTATTGTAAGAGCTGACTATTTTACACAGTATGAATACAATAATGACCACTCCTAAGGTGAGGAGATGAAAAAATACATTTTTCTACCACTTTGTTTTTCTGTGGTTGGTTACCATGATCAACACCAGTTGTGTTTAAACTTGTTATTTAAAACATATTTGGTTTCATTCTTTTTCTACACCTTTTTTTCATTTGGATAGAACTGTGGAGGCTCTAGTTTATGTTCCGTTGACAACATGTACACATCACGATTATCCCACCACTTCAAACAAAACAAACTTTCACTTCCATGAAATTTAAATTCAAGTTTTTGTAGCTTCATATCTATGAGATCCTTGGGTAAACCTTTTTTATTTTTCATTACAGTACCGACAGCAAATGTATTTTCTTTCCATTTGCAATAAAACAATTCTGGATTTGTGTAAAAAGATCTGTATAAATATTGTGGGTTTTTCCAACTAAGCTACCACAAAGTTGTGTAACTAAATTGGGAATCATATTGTCCTTGTTTGCTGATAGTCCTGAGTGCATCTCAATGTACACTACATTGCCTGACATAATGACAGCAACTATGCAAGACTTTATACCATAGTTGCGTGGGTTTTTTCCCATGTAAACTTGAGAGCTAACTAGTGTCAAAAAGCACCCATACCTCGTCTATTGTTAAATTTTTTCGGGTTGAAACATTTAACGGCATTGTTTTACTAAAGTCATAAAATGGAATTATTTTATGCAAAGGTTCATGGCCAGGATAGTTTTGTGATATGGACAGGTAGAATTAGGATTGAGCTGCAGGTCTGAAATAGCAGAGGCAGCATATCGACTAGTTTCAGATTTATTTTCTTTATTATAACTAAATCAAAAAAATAAACTAAAGCAGTAAAGAATTGAACTTTTACTATCAATATTGCCTTGATTCCAATGTTTTCTTGAAAAAACTGGAAGACTTGAGCCATTCATTAACCTCCTCCTTCCAGTTACATAACACTATAGGTTGTTTCATTTAGTGGCCCTTTCGTGAACCTAAAGTTGGCCAAGGTTCAACATTATTTTCTACAGGATTTTGAATATTTTCTTGCAAGCCATCCACATTTGATGATTCATAAAAGTCTTCATCTGTTAAAATAATGAATAAATGTTTAAATGTTTTTAAAAGAAAACTTCTCACAAACAAATGTTTTGTTAAATCAAATAGCCAAAGCTATTAATTCTGCTTTTTAGTAAGGATAACTCCAACTAGATATACATTTTCAGAAATGTTTTGTTGCAAATAAACAAGTCAATATGTGGCCTAAGTATGTCTTACCAGTTTTATACATATACATATATATAAAAAATAAATATTACCTGACAAGTCTAGATTATAATTATCCATTTAATCATCTTCAAGCTCTGAACCGGAATTATCTAATAGTGTTGATTCAATGTTGGAAATGCCAAGAAAGTTTGAGTAAGCCATTTTGCTACATTAATTAATTAATGTTTATATAGATGAAATTGTTTAGTTATAATATGAAAACTGTAGGCCTCAAAGTTCACAATTAAAACCCAACAAAACACATAGTTATGTAATTTTCAGGGTACATCAGTCTACTTCTTAAGTTAATATTACATAATTATTTGTTTTGTTTTGTTTTAATTGTGAACGTTGTGGCCTACAATTTTCTGGTTAAGTATGTAGGCCTTGCCTTTCTATCTTCCTTTCAATGTTAAATTTAAAATATCTGGCGCCATTTTTCCTTTGTTAAGTTATAATATGGTAATTGCTGCCATCTAGTATTGTTTATGAACTAAGACGGTCATAAGAAACATTCATAGTTAACTATACCGAGTGGATCTCAGGCCCTTGGGTATGTTGTTATTATTATTATTATTATTATTATTATTATTATTATTATTATTATTATTATTATTAGCACCGCGTCTTACTACCCGTTCGGGTTATACGCACTTACGCTAATGTGAAATGGTAGGGTGATTGTGAGATGAAATGAAGGACCTACAGTTTAACGTGGAATCCGAACCACGGTGGAGGCCTGGCATTCCACACATTCACAAGATGTCTTGTCAGAGGTGAAGGAAGGGTTTGGAAATCAGATAAATTTGTGCGGGGACCAAGGATTGAACCCCGGCCGCCAGCACAGAAGTCTGACACCTTACCCCTAGACCACTTGGGTATGTTAACATTTAAAAGTGACCCCAAGTGTAGCTCGGACATCGTGACAATACATACGTACGCAAGCCAGAGCAATTCTCGGGTGTTGTGTTCAATGATTTAACACAGCCAAAAAACTTGTTTTTTAAAAAAAAAAAAATATTAAACAAGACTTGGTAGCAGTGCTCCAAAGTCAAAAATAAAACATACACACTGCTAATCTTGGTGGTAGGTTATAGTTTTGTGAGTTTTTGTAGTATGTTGGTTTGTGTATGTCAAATTACATAAAACTAGATATAGTTACCGAAGAGAATATTTCTTTTATATTCTTTCTGCTATGACACACTATATATATATATATATATATATATTTCTTAAGTTTACTTCACACTTAGGTAGCTTTGCACCATATATTCCTAAACCAAATCTGTTAGCAGTATTTTTTAAATGTTCACAAGTTAAAACTATTTACCATAAAACTATAACTGCTTTAAGTAGAATCATACACTGGTCTTAATACAACATAGCCACAGAGGACCAAACACCCCTCACACTACCACAGAATATTTAGCACCGCGTTTTACTACCCGTTTGGATTATATGCTTTAAGTACTAATTATGCTAATGGATTAGGAATTGGGAAGGTTGAAATAGAGAAAGTGAACCCGAATTTGCGTGGAGGGAGAGGGGAAACCCATTTAGGAAAAACCACCCCCAGTTCACCCGACCGAGATTCGAACCTCGATCTCCTCGTCCTCAACAGTCGAGCTCAACACGACAAGCGTGTTAGCCAACTATGCCACCGAGGCGGGTCACTACTAGAGAAGTTTGTAGTCTAAGGTGTTAATGAACCACACCCACGAGGGCCACAAAGACTAATCAAGAAGATAAGGAATGCTATTTAAGCTGAAGGAACATTTAGAGTTCACTTGACAACAGGGAAAGGAGTGGTGGTAACATTTTATTTAAACATAATAATTATAGAAACAAATTTTACATATTAGTAAATCTTTTGTATTTACCGAGGGATTGAATTTATGACCACAGTTTGCAATATATAATATTCAAGAAAGTTATAGATTTAAATTGTAATAAATAAAATAAGGCAATAATGTACATACAAGATATGAGATCAAAACAACGTCTATCTTCTGGAACAAGCTTGATTTGGCAGGTGAGTAAGTTTACTTTGGAAGGTGGTTTGGTCTCATCAGCATGGCAAATGTCAAGAAAGCCTTCTGCCTGGACTTGGCAACGTCGTTTCTGCCATACTCTTCTAACCTTGCCCTCAGACTTTTTTAGCAAATGACCAGTACGAGTCACCCCATGTTGTTTGTCCCCTTGCAATTGATGAAGGGAATACCCTGTGCCCCTATCAGAGGACCCACTAGTATTCATAGCCTGGAATAGAATAAACAACTATGTTTCAACAACTAAGTACAATTGCAACAAAACTAAAACCTTCTACAATATTATTAATATTTAAATATTAATTGGGTGGACATTATGAATTGTATGTAAAAATTAAGTAAATTTATTAATAAAATATTTGTTGGTAGTTTGTACATAAGAGTATTGTGGGAGTATGGGAGTACGGGAGTACGGAAAGGGGTGAAACAGAACCCCCCCCCCCCCCCCAACTGAGTGTTATTTTGCTATATTTTGAATATATTTTTACATTTTTAGTAAAGCAAAAGTATTTTTTAAGCACCAGATCTTGCTACCCATTCAGGCTACATGCTTATTTACCAATTAAACTAATGGGCTGGGATTGAGGAGGGTTGAATTTAGAGGAAGTGTACCCACATTTGCAAGTAGAGGGAAACTATTTAGGAAAAACCACCCTCATTACACATTACACCTACGAAGGATCAAACAATCTCCCTGTCGTCAGCAGTCTAGTCTCTTGTGATAGTTGCACCTTAGATCGTGCCGGTGCAAAAATATTTAGATACTCAATTAACTTACTTATAAAGTGTGTTTCTTCCTATACTTCTTTCCAGCTATGTAATAATATATCTTACATTCTAGAATTGCTTCATAGTGTAGTACTTTACAAAGCAAGGTACAGCCCATAGAGGCACATCACAATGTTAAAAGCAGTAAATTGTCTACTTTCTAACATGGTGTGAGACACACACTATACATTTTTTCTTGCGTGAGCCTAAAACTAGTTCCTTTATTTGTCGATGGAAAGTGTTTTGCAGTAATCCGAAGAGGCATATCAATGGAAGGCCTACCTACTTTTTTTTGTCGCACTGTCATTTGAGAGCGTTTCTCTGTTAAGGATGTAATTAATTTTAGACATAACTGTAATTTTGAACCTATATCGCCCTTTTTTTATAAATGTAATATTATAAATGTTAAAAACTGCAATGTCAAAATGGCACAACATTTTTATGTAATATTTTTTCAGTCTTTTCCTGGCAATTTAATAGGTGATGATGATACATTGATGAGCAAAATCTACTACATCCATTCCTTTCCTGTTCTCCACACATGATAATGGTTTAAATTTCTCCTCCCCCACTTTTATTTATTGACAATCACTACGTCTTTGTCATGTATTGTGGAAAGTATGCATACATCTATCTTATCTTTCCACTTGAGAGCCACGAGTTTGTTCCTAAACCAAGTAGAAAATTCACCCTTCATTAGCTTGTTTTTTTTTGTGTCCTTAAGATGTTATTTTCTATTTACTCTTACTGTACCAACGGAATGCAGTTTTTTCACAGAAATGATCAACTAGAATTATTTGTCAACGTATAACATAAAGCCTATTTAGGAAATTCTTCATGTTGTACACATATACAGAAGACCATTCACAAAACTGAAAAGATTCCATACCAAAACGAGGTTTTTTTTAATGAAAACTCTACACCCAGTCAACATTTCCATAAGAGTAGGCTTTCATCTATAGCAATGTCAATATCAAAAATATGTGCAGACAAATTTTGACAATCAGCAATCTAGGATAGGCCTAATTTTAGATAGTTTAGGGTTTGGGACTTCCAAATTTATTATTATAATCATTATCACTATTACTATTATCATCATCATTATCATTATTAGTCACTTATTAGATAATCGTCATCACTTTAACTTTCCTCATAGTCTATTAGAATTATTTTGATAGGCCTCTATCTTTTTTTAAACTCTTATATTGTTATTATTCTGAGCACCAGTGGTAGAGGCCATGATGAGAAACACATTTATATATAATATATATTTATTAACCATGGCCACTATATAATATTTAAGGGTAAAGAAATAGTTTAAAATCCTCCTAACAGATGGGGGTAAATGTAAAGAAAATTTGATGCCTATAAGGGGTTAACACTACAATCAAATGACGTTTGAAATAGCTTGATGCCTAGTAGTTGATTCATCTGGGAAAAGTTGTCTTAGTGCTTTAAACATAGTTCACACAGTTATGAGGTTACAAATTTAAGAGGAAAAGAGAGTAAATAGTGTGCAATAGGGAAAGTGGCTAAGAGAGGGGGAACAAAAGAGAAATGTTCGGTAAAGAAGACTTATCAAGCCTTAAGTCTAAAATATTTAAATATTTTAGTTTTAAAGTAGTCTTCAAGAGAACAAGATGCTGTAGGTTTGTTGTACTATTTTTTATAAATAGAAAAAACCCACACACACACACACACACACACACAGTGGCATGCACACATACAAAATCAGTTTGATAAAATGTGTTCAAGTGATCCTACATTTGGAATAAAAACCAGTGCTACCCAGATTTGAGACCTATACATTACCAATGCAGCCAACCCTGTTGATATTCAACTGTTTTTAAAACTTCATGTGACTTGAGAAGACACACTAGACTTTAATTTTTTGTTTACTTTTCTCTGGGACGGTATTAGTGTGATGGAAAAATAGCTCAACAGAGTATCAACAGAATATTTTTAAATATTAATTTTACAATTTATAGATTAAAAAGTAATTCTTATTTCAAAGTGGAGTTGTATCAGTTTTTTAAATAGAGTATTGATTGTGGAACATTTCATAACACTGAGTAGGCAGTTTGTCAAGACCATTTCATGTTTAGCCTAGTGCTCATAAACTTTATTCTTTTGGAACTAAATAGAATTGTGAATAATAATGTAATGTCACACATGAATAAAAGAACTTGAAAAAACGTTCAACTATATTAATATATCTGGATCTTTTTTATTTAGTCGTAAGATCATTTACAAATAGTATGTCATTGTATGCATAATTGTGTTTGGTATTAAAAATACAAGTTAAAGTTTGATTATAAAAGTACATTTTACACTTATGGCTAAAGTATGATTAAAGCATAGTAAAATCTTTATAAAATAGTTGATTGAAAATAGTTTATTTAAAATGAAAATGTTTACAAGTGCCAAGCACTTTATCTTGCATATAAACTATTTTAGGCAATTTCAAAATATTATATTTATAGAATGGTGTTTCTTGTACATGAATAATAACTTTGATAACTATAGTAGTAGTATTCTTTTGGTACTTTCATAGTGCCAAAATTTATAAAAACTATTTGTTTTTGAAAGTAGGACATTCTTGGCCCCAAAATGGTGGAATGAAATAAACTCAGTTAGAAAGTCTGATGGTGTTTCAATTTTAAGTCTAGATTCAACAATTAATTTAATAGTATAAGGAAGAATCACCGGCACACAAAAACCCCTCACCCGGCTTAATGACACTACTTAACTCTCAAGGAAGACAAGGAAATGTTATTAAAGTTCAGAAAAATGTGAATGCAACCAAACATGTATAGAACTACATGCAAGCCTATAAACCCGAACAGGTAGTAAGATGCAGTGCTAAAAAAAATGTAATTTAATAAATATATCCAGAAGTGAACACGAAGTGTATTTTAACACTCATTAATACAAGGTGAATGTGTGGAGTTCAAAGTATTGTATCTATTACCTGCTATTAAATACTTTTTTTTTTGTATCATCTAGTAGTTCCATTTTTTTTTAATTGATATATGACCCTTGAACACTGAAATCGAACCCAGGACCTTTGGCTCAGTACGCAAATGTTCTAACCACTGAGCTATCCAGAAGTTGCCCAGTGTCTTTACTCATATTTTAAAGCAAAGTCTGTGATGGACATGCGGAAATTGTCAGCTACATATGAGTGATCAGATAATGCAGCCATCTTTGACTCGGTAGGGCTTTATGCTGCCAGTAGTATAATTACAACTGCACGAATGTGCACATTTTGATGGATCAATTTAAAAGAATATGATATTTAGACACGGCTATAACCGTACTTTACAAATATAATGGCTTAGCTATTTAATCCAACATGATGTGTGCATTCGTACAAATGTAATTGTATCATTGGCAGCTTAAGGCTCTTCAGAGTTGAAGGTGGCTGCATCATCTGATAGCCAGTGATCTTAATTGTTTGCTCATATGTAGCTGAAATTTTCCACACATTCATAATAAACAGTGCATTTAAATACGAGAGAAGAATGACCCTGAAAACAAGACGACTCCTGGATAAATCAGGGGTTAGAGTATTGGCATACTATGCCAAAGGTCAGAGTTTAATTCCTGTATCCAGGTGTCATTTTCCAATTTAAAAGAATATGATATTTAGATGAGGCTATAACTGTAATCAACAAGTGTAGTGTAGCTATTTAATCAATTTTGAATATGTAATCAAATTTAATTTGTATCTTACTGTCCACAGCTGGTATAGTTTTATCTTATTAAAAAATCCCTATGCTCATGCTATTAACTATATTATAAACATTATTTTATTAAGATCAAAATTATTGTAATACAATTTTTGGCCAAATGGACATTCTGAAATTGAGTCACTTTATGAAGGGGTTGGAGGATTTCAGCCTGAAGCACTTGGCTATTGGGTAGTGCAATTTAAATTTTATTTCAGTGAGATTATATTGAGCCATTAAAAGATTGCCTTGCACCAGTACAGTTTAAAATTGTCGTGAGAAATATTATTTTTTAGTTTATTGTTCTTATAGTGTAGTGAAATTTTCACACATGCACATAACTATGACTCAACTAAGTTTAAAGACCCGCGGTAGAGGGGTGAAAGGACACAAAAGAGTCACTTTGTGACTTTGAGAACTGAGATTAGTTTATGCAATAGAGACAATGGTGTTAAAAGAGATTCATTGTAGGTACTAACTGGAAGAAAAATGTTATTTTTACTATTGTAAATAAATGTTGTGTAATTTTTTAATGAATACAATAAATTTCCATAAATTTGATTAAATTATCCAAATTTTCCCTGAACCAGCAAATTCCCTGAAATTTCCCTGTTTTCCAGTTCGCTGAAAACCCTATTAAAATAACCCCACATGTAAGAATGAGCTTTCAAACCCTCACCAACATATTTTATGGTTGTAAACTTTCTCACCTATTAAACATTTTATTAATTACTTAATAATTATACATGTTAACGTTTTCTTTCTGACTCTTTCAATCTTCAGATACTTTTTTAGACTTCTGTACTTAGGAAGTGCAAATGATGTTAATTGTCAACAATACCAACTTTTTCAATTTCATTTATTTTTAATTGCATAGTTGTTTAAAGGACTATTACAATTATTAAGTTCACACTCTATACTGTACTTAGAGTATAATTAAAGAGTAACAAAATTTCACTGCCCCCAAATTTTTTATAATGCCTTACTACTTGTCCGGGTTATGTACATATTTACACTTTCGGTGTAGGTATAAGGAAGGTATAATTTAAAAGAAATGAACCCACATCTGTGTTTAGAGAGCTGGAAATAACTTAGGAAAACACAAGCAGCCCAAATATGGACCTCGACCCCCCGTCACCAGTAGACAAGACAAAGTTTGCCTTAGCTTAAATACCCACTGACACAGGTACCCCATCATTAATCCCATCTGTTTTCAATGTAGTGCCCATCAATATTTATTTGCAACATACCTCTTTGTCTAAGCCAGGTGCATTTCTCAAAAGTGTTCTTAATTCTGTAAGCCTACGCTTTTCTTCATCCTGTTTCTGGCGAATTTTTTGAAGCTTGATGGACAAATCGGCAACATAGCTTCCAAAATGTTGGATTGTTTTCAAGCCATCTTGAAAATAGCTGGTGAGAGAAAGGCATGAATAATTAACAATTAATTTATTAATCGAAAACTAAAATAAATTATAAATTAATAGAAGGAAAAATATTGTATGTGCAAGGAAGTTAAATATAAATAATGTTAACCCATTCTAATTTAAATTTTGGATTAGGCCAGGGAAATGTGACTTTATACAAACTGAACCAATGTTTCAATAAGGTGGCTTATTTTAAATATTTTTTTTTGGCCTAATATCCTAGTTTGTGTCAAACCTTGTCAAAGGTGATTTGGTGAGTAGTTTTAGCTCCAAACATGAATGAAACTTTTTAAGAATCAAATAGCCAAAGCTATTATTTATGCTTTTTAGTGAGGAATTCTCCATATAGATATCATATTCTGAAAATTGAAAAATGGGGTTTGATTTCCGTGTCCAGGTGTCATTTTTCAATTTTCAGAATATGAATGGAGCTGTTTTAGAGTACAATGCAAACCCTAATAGGAGTAGGTAATTTAGTAATTAAATATATAGAAATTGGCCTTGGCCACAGACAAGGATATACCAGATCCTCAGTCTTATGGACGTTTCACTGCGTTCCTTGAGCCAGGTTGAGTCCATCAAAACTGGTGTTCAATGACTCTTTTTAACATCTTCATCATATAAGGATGATTGTAATCATAATGGGCAGTTTGCATAAGCTGTTTGTGAGGTAGAATAATGTGGGTCAATACCTGAATCTAGCTTAGCTTTGTGGAAGCCAGCCGGGTGAATTCAAATCAATATTTGTCCCCTCCCTCTAGTGATACCATATATAAAATGAGTTTTTTTTTTTTTTTTTTTTTTTTTTTTTTTTTTTTTTCAAAAATGGCCCATGATAGCCCACGATGTGTTGAAGGATTAATGCTCTTTCACGGAGTGCAGACATTTTCACCTGGAGAATGGGGGTCTGGTGGATGTTTGTCCGTGGCTATGGCTAATATTAAGAGTAATGATATATTGATCTTTGGCTCAAGGAGCTCTGACAAAATGTTTCAAATCTAGGTGGCTCATAACCATGAAGAGTGGTGTTGACGATGAATTACTGATATCTTTTTTTCTTTAAAGTTAAATAATGGGTAAAAAGATATTACAGTGTATATGTCTGAATTAATGTATCATTTTGTTAGTATTGTTTTAAGTATGAAGATATTAAACACTGTCAGAATGTGTATGAAATTAATTAGAAAAGAATGTTTAAAAAATGCACACTTAATCTAAACACTCATAGTCTTTCCAGGATATATTGTTTTAAAAAAAAATCCCAGGTTTTCCTAGTCTAGAAACTAGGGCTCTGCAAGTACTCATATTCCGAGCTCGTCGCTTAAGCTCGAGATCAAGTTCAAAAGTTTTGTGGGCTCGTCATTTTCGAGCTTCCACTTGATGTACTAAATAATCAAATTTTAAAACGCAATTGTAAGAATAGTCTATTTCATTGAGATAATATCGGCATTCCCACTTATAAATCATTAGGTTGGTTAAATTGTTAAAAATTAATTTCAATTTTCACATTAATAATGTAATAAAGCTTTAAAACCACTGTCGACCGGTAAATTTATTCAATATTGTCGTTCATTTTGAAATATACTTGATTGAAGTTGTTTACTTGTGTTGCCGTGACAAAGCAATGAAAATAAAAATAGCTAAAAAGATTACTAAATAATTTAATGATTCTTTTTACTATTTTTACCTGGTCCCCTTCAAAAAAAATAATGTATGTTAAATTAAATATCAAGAATATATTATCATACTAAATGTTTTCAAACTTAATTAATACGTTTAGTTACAAAACTAGCTCTAGTTTAGTAATTATTTAGTTATAGAATTATGTTGGTTAACCTGTTTAAAATCAATCTTGATCTTATTTTTTGCATACATATTTTACCAAACTTATTTATATTAAAAAAGCATTTACTATTTCATATTGTTTGCTAGAAATATTATTTAAGTCATATTGTTTTTAATTTTAAAGTTTTATATGGATTAAAAGTTAAACTGAAGTAAATTACTCAATAAAATAATGTCTAACGAGAGCCTGTACAACGTGCCTGTACAACTGTGCATAAAGGAATGGAAATGGAGCAGAATACGTGATAATGCACAATTACACTAAAGAATAATAAACAAAATATGAAACTCTCCAATTTTCTTTGTTTATGATTCTTACATTTTCTTATACGGTCAATTATTACTGAAGCATATTTTGGGGAAATATTAGCTTATTAAAACATAAATTTTATTAACTTTTTATCAGGACAGTTTAGAAACACTTTACAATAATATAAAGTGATAGTGAAGAAAGCCAACCTGAAAGGATAGTTAAGTTAGGCCTAGATATAAAAAACACACTTCTCTATTTATGCTTACACTTTTACACTTCCCACTTCTTTAAATTTCCACAGTTGCACATTATTTTGAATTTTCAGAAATATTTATTTTCATATGAAGAGACATTAATGAAAAAGTAATGTTCCCGAAAATTCAAACCAATGTGCAACTGTGGAAGTTTAAAGAAGTGGGAAGTGTTAAAGTTTAAGAAGACATGAAGAGAGAAGTTTGTTCTTATCTAGGCCTAACCTAACTATCCTTTCAGGTTGGCTTCCTCACTACCACTTAATTTATAAGACTGTACAGTGTTTCTACACTGTTTTGTTATACATTTCCAAGCCATCATGCAATTATCAAACTTGTTAACTTTTTTATAATCATTGTTGGTGTAATTTTAATGTCCTTAAAGACATGAGTGTGAAACAATTTTAATTATTTTTTATTTGATTTGTATTTGAGTGTTATTTATATTATTAATCTGTGTTTTATAAGTGTTATTGCCAATTTAAAAACCGATAATTCAATGGTTTAACTTTTTTTTTTTTCAAAAGTATTTACTCTTTATAAAAATGAATGTCATTCATAATTTAAGAACATGTGTTTTAATATACTTTAACATTTTAAAATTATTAATATACTCAAACTCGACTCAAATTCGGGAGATTTCAGAAATACTCGACTAGAGTTCAACTTGAATGAAAAAACTCAAACTCGCAGACCCCTACTGGAAACCTTCTGTTCTAAAATTTTGTATGACCATATGACCTTACTTCTCATATAGTAGGTTTTAGCCCCTCATATTGTATGCTCAAACGTCACATACAACCATTTTTATGATTTTACATAACCAAACAAACCAGCTTAGCCTAAACTTATAGGTAGGATTAAAAGTAAATACATTTTCAATATGAAACTACTAATAAATAAGCGAATATTTTTTGGAAGTAATTTCTCTCTTGAGTTTGATTAAATAAATTGCAACTGCTTTCCGAAACACACCTGATAATTGCTTAAGGCTTTATACTAAATTATTATACATATTGATGACGTATTAAATGATGATTGTATTTTTAAATTAATTTAAAACAATTAATAGTTTCTATAAAACACTTACTTAGTTTGTGCGTGGTAATATTCCACAAGATGTTGAAGGAGTTCAATTCCCTTCTTTGTTTTAATATCATTTACTTTGATCAGGTACTGAAACATATATTTTTAAATCCAGCACAAAATTTGAGTAGAATTATGTATCAAGCATAAACTCAGAATAAAATAATAACGTAGTACTTTTAATTATAAATCACTTTGGTTGACATTTCACACTGCTGCAATTTAAAGTAGTAAATATGCTTAGTCATTCAGTTACTTAATTAATCAATATAAACTCTATTTCCATAAAAATTAAACACATACAAAAAATATTTTCACATTGATTGGTAAAAAATTATGTTTACCAAAAATGAGAACACTTTGTAAACAGAACAAGTACATTATATCATATTTCCTTATTCATAAATCATAACATAAAGTAGAATAACAGTTGTGATCAACAGCTCGCAACAAATGGGTTTAATACCCGTTTGAAAAGAAAAGTAACTAATTAAGTTTGGCCATATCTTTTCAGCGCTATTTATGCTCAACATTGTATTTTAATTAATACAATAAGAATTGGTGTCAAAGTATATTTCTTTTTAAATAGCCTTGTCAACATTAAGTGGTACATATACCCATATTGTAGAGAATGAGCCTTTTAAGAAATACAAACTTGTTACCATATTATTAGTGTTATTTTATAGGTATTGATAATATTTATAAGTACTGATAGTTACATATAGCAAAGTGATGTACAAATATGTGAAATTAGATCTATTTAACTTTTTTTAGCTGTCAAGATGTCCTGTGAAAATTGGACTCTACATCTGCTTCTGTAAAAGGGGACAGTTATAGGCTAAATTATTGATTTATAAAAGGAATTCTTGCGGGGAAAAAATTGTAGTATTTATTTGTTTCAATAAATTACATACTATCTAAAGCTTACATTTAAATGCACATAATTCACAAATGTATAGGTATTTAATAGTTTTTGAAAAAGTCCCATTTCATTTAAATACAAAATATGTTGTGTCTTTTAGAGTCTTCTTGACTTTCCAGGAGTAGGTATGGAAAGTTTAAAATAAATCAATGAGATTAAGGTTCAAATTTAATAGATATGAAACAACATTTTAGAGAGAACACATAATTACATTTAAATAATGTTGGGAAGATGTTCTTCAAGTTGGCAAGTTTAAAAAAATTAAGGTTAAATTATGCCCTTTTTTTTAACTGTGTCTTAATACAAATTTGGGATATATGCTTATGAACTAATTAAACTAATGGGTTATGGTTGAGGAAAGTCAAATTTAGAGGAAGTGTATCTGCATTTACATGGAGAATGGGAAAACCTCTCTCAGTACACCCAACCAAGATCAAACGATGATCTACCTGTAATCGAGAGTAGTTAATTGTGTAAATGCCAAGCGGCCACCAAAGCTGGTAGTTATTATATTTTGCACCACATCTTACTACACATTTGGGCTATACAATGATGGTTTTAGGGATTATAAAGGATATATTTAGAGGTAGTGTACCCGCATTAGCATAGAGTGGACCATTTTGGAAAAAACCACCCTTAATACACCAGACAGAGATTTGAACCTTATCTCCCCATAATCGGAAGTTTAATGCTAAGAGAGTAGCATGTTAGACTATGCGACCACTGACACATTCGGTAATTAGTGGACACAAATATTTACATTGTACAGTGAATCTCAAACCTGGATCTCATTTTCAACCCTTCACACCTCCATATAAAAAACAAAACAAGATTGGGTCAGCATTGAGAAGTTTGTAACGATTCTACACTAGTGTCTTATCAATAGGGATACAGACTTTTCACAAACAATTTTCTCACGAAATTTTTGAAAAATTCATTTCAAAAGTGCCAAATTTTGTTTCAAGTTAAAAAAAAAGGTATTACATATTTTTTTTAAGTTCACAAAATAAAGCATTAAAGGTATATACATAAAATCAAAGTTTACTTATGTATGAATTTTAGTAATACTCTTATTTTAAAATGAAATTAATGTTTTATAGGCTAAATTCTGTTTGTAGCGTGACCTTTAATAGAACCCTTAGATAATATATAGCAAATGTTATGTATAGAAATAGTTTAATCTACACAACAAGCAATGCTTCAAAACATTTTAGTAACTATGGACCCTTACTTTAATAATCAGTTTTTTAACTCAAGCAAAAATGGCTGACAAACTGAACTAATCAAACCTTACATAGTTACCACTTCACCTTTTCACACATTGTTCTAGAGACTTTTTGTTGCAGTTTATTGGTTACCAGTATTTGAATAGCGACTTGTATTATTTACCTTGATTTTTTGATATAAGAATATAACTTAAATTTCAACTTTATTTCATATATTAAATGAAAACACGATAGACGAAATTGTATCTTGGACTGAAAAAAGGGTAGGCATTTTATAGCCTATGTAGTGACAAGCACTGACTGCAAGCAAGCAGGAAGGGGGGTACGTTATAACGGGGCAATTCTCCCTCCTCTAGTGTTCGTTAAGGGAGAAGGATAGGCGACAGATCCCGGCAGCCGAGTAGTGTGAGCTCTGGCCTTGGAGCGGCGACTAGGCTGGTACTGTATGTGAACACGGAATAAAGAAACATTACACTGGTGGCATGCGGTGTGTGTAATAGTTTCGTATAAAAGTGATACGCTTAGAACGATAGTTTATTATTAACTTGTAATCTAGTACTGTTATTAATTTGAGTATTTAGTAGTGGATGTGCTTCCAAAACCATTACATATATTTACTATTGTTATGTTCTCTGTATTTTGTGCGTGTGTGCTACCTGATAGCTAGTGCGACTGAACGGTACTCTTCACTATTATAGATAATTGTGACGGTATTTATTATTGAGCGTTATGGCTGGTTCAGCTTTGTATCCGTCCAAATTTAGTGGGGATACGGATGAGTCGTTTGAAGAATGGCTGTTTACTTTCGAGCTCTTGGCCGCAGCTAATGGGTGGAAGGAGGAATCACGTCCTTTGTTTTTGGGACTATCCCTTACTGGGTCAGCGCAAAGCGTCTACCGTTCTCTCACAGATAAAGACAGAAAAGATTTTGATAAAGTGTGTTCCGAGTTTAAGAGTGTTTTCAAAAAACCATTATTACCAGATTTAAAGAAAGCGGCGTTTGTTTCACGTTACCGCAAGACAAACGAGTGTTTTACAACACTCGCAATTGACCTGCAGTGCTTAGCAATGGAAGCATACCCGCAGTTTAATCAAGAATCTCGGGATGAACTGGTCCGTGACTGGCTTATTCAGTGTATAAAAGACAGTGACATTCGCGTAGCATTGCGCCGGGATCCCGCCAAAACTATTATAGATCTTGTAAGTCGCGGGGAACTGGTGGAGGCAGTGTCAGAAATTGAGTGTGCGGTGCCGGTTTAACGCGTAGTTGCCGACACTACTCTTGTAGCAGAGACAAATATAGCACCTGTTTTATTGCAGCAGTCTAATCAAGAGGCAGTGGTTGGGAGCACTTCGGTTGGTTTTAGAAGAGAAGAGACCTCATGCTACGTCCCGGGTGAGTCACCAAGAACAGATTGATCCTGAGTGTCAAGTATTCAAGTGCAGTTACTGTAAATACCGTGGCCATCGAGAGGACGAGTGCCGAGTAAAGAAACGTGACTCTCGGGATGGAGTTACACAGCATCAGTCGGGACCACGTTGCTTCCGATGTGGAGAAAGAGGACACGTATGGCGGGAATGTGTGGCAACATTTTCGGGAAACTCGCGATTGCCGATGTAGATTGTTTTCGCCTACCTACACCGGCCTCCCATCAGGCGCTCGAAATCTCTGCAATAAATAATCCAGTTGCGATCTACACATCTGGAGCTATTCGCTCCATTAAACTGGAGTTCCTAATTGATTCTGCAGCTACAGAGTGCATAATACGAGAAGACTTGTGAGAACTCGTCAAGAGGCCAGAGGATCAACTTGTCTCATCAACGATCTCAATACATGATGTAAGTGGGCATCAGTTATCAGTTTTAGGCCGGGTAGCCCTACCCATCACACTTGGTAATACTATGTACACACAAACATTTTTTATAATTAAAGATATTTCCCAGTCTGCTCTGTTAGGTTTGTTATTCATATTGGCCCATAAGTATGATATAATTACTTCTCAGGACGTCCTCAATATTGGTGAAGTTAAAGTTCCATGTCATTATGTTAAGTATCCAAACTCCAAGAAATCCCTATTTCAAACACACAACTCATATGTCAATCTTGCGGAAACTGTCACCGTGCATGCTAGAAGTGAACTGTTTTTACCACATGGTGGAATAGTGGCCTCAGAATTTTAAGAGTTGGAAGGTTGCTTGGAGCCCAACCTGCAAGTAGCAGCAAAATACAGCATTCTCTCTACTTGTATTTTGGTCACAGCTCACAAGAATAGGGTACCTTTCCGACTTCTAAATACATCACCAGACCCTATTGTGTTGTATAAGGAGACATCAATGAGCCACTTCCGCCCCTACCTGAAGAAGAAAAATCTTCTCCTGTGTGCTTCTCTCTAACCTCACAAACCAAATATCGTCAAGGAGCTGTATTGTTCGACCTTACCCAACCAAGCTAAGTGTTCTGAGGTTACGTGCGTGGAAACAATAGCGCTATTAAATGAGTTTGAGGATATTGTGGCACAAGATGATTCTGAGTGTGGTCGTACAAACCTAACATATCATAGAATTGAAACGGGTGAGGCTAGACCAGTAAAGCAACACCCGAGACACGTTGCATATAAATACCGGGAATACATTCGTAAGGACATCAGTGACATGGAGAAACAAGGGAAGGTGAGTCCATCTACCTCACCATGGGCATCACCTATAGTACTTACAACAGAAACGAATGCCACCATCTTTCTTTGCTGTGACTATCGAAAACTTAACGAACTGACTGTCAAAGATGCCTATCCATTGCAACGTATGAACAACATACTTGAGGGTTTGTCAGGAGCAACATTGTTCTCGTCTCTCGACATGGCAGCCGCCTATCATCAAGTCGAGATAGCACCAGAAGATTGTCCCAAAACCGCATTTGTTATAGCAGATGGCCTCTACGAATTTAACGTAATGATCTATGGCCTCTGTAATAAACCGGCTACCTTCCAACGCCTCATGGATTTGGTTTTTACAGGTATAAAGTGGAAAACCTGCATGGCGTACCTAGATGATGTGGTAATATGGAGTCGGGATGAAAAACAACACGTGGAACGTTTGCGTCAAGTTTTTACACGAATATGCGATGCTGGCCTCAAAATCAAGCCTCGGAAATGTCAAATTATGCGGGACCAGATTACTTTCCTCGGTCACAGAATATCAGCGCAAGGGAATTATACATCAGAAGATAAAGTAAATAAGGTTCAATCTTGGCCCATCCCCATAACTGCGGAAGAAGTGAACTCTTTTCTGCAAACAGCCGGGTACTATTGTCGCTACATCCGCAACTTTGCTATGATTGCTGCACCTCTACAGCGACTCACCCATAAAGGAGTACCATTTCTGTTCGATACAACTTGCGAAGAGCCTTCGAAGAGCTAAAAAGAAAAATAGTGACCGCCCCCATTTTAGGGTTTCCCGTCTGGACTGTGAATGGCTGGTGGATTGTGATGCAAGCGCAGTTGGAATCAGGGCAGTACTTAGCCAGACTCAAGATGGTGAAGAAAAAGTAATTTCTTATTGGAGCCACCCTCTCACTAAGACAGAGAGGCAGTATTGTGCGACACGTAGAGAACTATTAGCCCTGGTTGACTGTCTCCACTTCTTTCGTTGCTATCTTGAAGGAAGTGAGGGAGTGCGTGTGCGCACAGACCATAGAGCACTAGTCTGGCACCACAATTTTAAAGAGCCTGAAGGGCAAATAGCTCGGTGGCTGGAACATCTATCGCGATTCAACTATACGGTAGAACATCACCCAGGTGTGAAACAGGGTAACGCTGACGGACTTTCAAGAATGCCTTGTCCCCAGTGCCAACGTGTGATGAAAATTCCGATGTGATGCCAAGTCCAAGCTCCTTCAAACCAGAAGCACAGTCGTGGAAATCCTGCAGTCAACTACAGAATGGGGGCTCTAAAAAAATCACAACCCCAATTTCTTTCCAAGACGCAATAGTCACACCCATAGTTTTAGCCGCACCTGTGTGGAAGCCTGCTGTGTCACCTGATGAGTTACGTCAGTTACAGTTAGATGATATAACGATCTGTTCTGTTATAAAGTGGAAAGAGGCCAATAATCGACCACCCCATGAGGATGCCATGGCACTTGGAAGAACCACCACGAGTTTATGGGCCCAGTGGGACCAACTTAAACAAGGTGTTCTTTATCAACGTTTTGAAGAAATTTGAAATAACCATAGACTTAAGCTGGTTGTCCCACGAGTGCTTAGAACAGAAATCCTACGAAGTCTTCACGACACACCCACTGGAGGTCACTTAGGTATTCACAAGATAATTGAAAAGGTCCGCTCACGGTTCTATTGGCCGGATCTCCGTCGAGACACCACAGCGTGAGTCCAGCAATGTCCTGATTGAGAGGCTAGGGAAACTCAAATAATAGCTAAGGCAGCACTACAGAAGTTAAGGGTCGGTGAACCACTGCAACGGGTTGCCGTTGATATATTAGGCCCCTTTCCAAGAACTAAGCGGGGAAAGGAAATAATTATGGTTGTATTAGATTACTTTACTCGTTGGGTGGAAGCGTATGCTCTGCCAAACCAGAGGGCAGTCACAGTTGCACGAGTTCTGGTGGACGAATTCATCAGCCGGTTTGGCGTCCCTATTGAACTTCACACCGACCAAGGCAGAAATTTCGATGGGACACTAATCAGACACTTGTGTGATTTATTACAGATTGCGAAGACGCGATCAACAGCTTACCATCCTATGTCAGATGGTTTAGTGGAACGATTTAATCGTACTTTACTGGACATGATGTCTAAATGGGTAAATGAAAACCAAAATGACTGGGACGTAAAGTTGCCTCAGCTAATGATGGCATACCGTACGAGTGTACACGAAACAACCAAACACATCTCTTTTGAGGTTATGTTTGGAAGACAAGCTCGTTTACTAATTGATATATTGTATGGGAGACCAACATAGCAAGGGGAAGAAGAAGCTTCACCCACGTCGTATACAATGGATCTTCGTAATCGCTTAGAATCTGCATATGAACAAGTCCGAAAAAATCTTAAAGTGGGACAGGAAAGACAAAAAGACGTATATGACCGCCACTGCTCTGGGAAAGCATATGCAGTAGGTGACAAAGTGTGGTTATACACACCAGCAATAAGGGAAGGCTTGACTCCTAAGTTGTACAAACCATGGCAGGGTCCCTTTGTCATCAGGAAAAGATTATCGTATTATCGGATTAAATACACACTAAACCCAAGAAAACGCCCTGTGGTTCACTTCAATAGTCTAAAACCGTACTCAGTCCGAGATCCACCACGAGAAGAGGGTGGTCCATCACCGGTTGGTCAGAATAAAGGTGAAGGTACAAGGCTGGTGACGACAGATGACACTTCTTCAGAATCTCAAGCAACTGGCAACAATCCCACGAGTGAACGCTGGCAGGTGGTGGAAATTCCACCGGCTCTTCACAATAATGCAGTGGACGTCAACACAGATGAAGAGGTACGTCGATACCCAGCCCGGAACAGAGCACATACAATTCCATTTCTAGCCGACTTTGGCTGAATGAAGAAAAGTTTAAATAAACATTTCTAATTTATACAGTAGTTTTGTTTTGTAAATAGGTATATATGTTGTTGTCTATAAGCTATTGTGTTTTAATACTAAACTGTGAGTTTTGAATAAGGTAGGGAATAGTGTAGTGACAAGCACCGACTGCAAACAAGCAGGTAGGGGGGAACGTTATAACGGGGCAATTCTCCCTCCCCTAGTGTTAGTCAAGAGAGAAGAGTTGGCGACAGATCCCGGCAGCCGGGTAGTGTGAGCTCTGGCTTTGGAGCGGCGACTAGGCTGGTACTGTATGTGAACACGGAATAAAGAAATATTACAGCTACTTAACTCACTTTTGAAGTAAGAATATAAGTGCTATTTTTAATAAATACTAAATAACACAGTGAAGATCATGATTTAAAAAGTATCTCTCACCAATGATTAAGGGCCAGTTCACTGGTCGATGGAAAGAAAAGTCGCATCAGCGCCAGCCCTTAATTTACGGTATCAGAAGAAACCAATATAGTTATACTTTGTCTTCGGCAGCTCAGTCAACCCACAGTGTTGCCAGAACTATCAGCACTTACAGCTCACCCCCCTTCCCTTCACCCATCCAAAGAGTGAGACTGAGTTAGCAAGCAAACAAAACAAAGCTATAATCCTATGAAACCTTTATCCCAGGTAGCAATCAATTCTGTATTGATGGTGGGGGGAGGCGGGGTTGGGGGTTAGAGTCTAAAATTATACATGACCTTGACGAGAGCTATTAGGGGAGAGTACCTAAGATTGTCACAAATAGAAGGCAATGCATCTGTCAACTTGTTTAGTCTTTCATTGAAATTCATCCTGGCCAAAGCATACACGAATTAGAAGTTTTCTAGCTCTCAGATAATCTGTTAATTCATAATCAAATTGGGGTATGGTCTGGTTTGCCAGTAATGGGGAAGTCCGGCATCAAATCCTGCCCAGGTGTGTGTCTACAAAGAGTTTTTTTTTGTTTCCCACTCTACCTCCAAGCAAATGTGGTTAAAATGTCTTTAAATTTTACCTTACTATTTCCTTTACCCTTATAGTACATTTAAAAGGTTATAGATCAGACAAGTACACAATAGAAAAAATTATAATATTAAGAATAAATATATAATGACGTGATAGCCTAAATTCTCCTTGGATCTATATCATGCCAGAATTGTTAGTGTGCAATCAATTATAAAATTAATAATTAAATCAATAATAAATATTAAATGATAAAATTTTATTTACTATTTAATAGTAAATACAATTTTATTAGTATGCACACATTTTTACATTAAAACATGATATAATAGGCTAAAATTGATTTATTCTAAAACAACATTTTATTGGATCAATAATTATATAAATATTTTAATTTTTTCATTACCAAAATAGTTCTTATGACACATAGTGAAAAATAACTATACATTGTTAATATTAGTTTAATGCAAATACAATTAAAATCGCATATTTCACTAATGAAATACCTATATTATTATTATTATTATTATTATTATTACTGCGTCTTCCTACCCGTTCAGGCTATATGCAGTTACGCTAATGTCTAATGGTAGGGTGACTGTGAGATGAAATGGAGGACCTACAGTTTAATGTTGGATCCGAACCACAAGGGAGGCCTGACATTCCACACATTCACAAGTTGTGATTAATACACGTCTTGTCAGAGGTGAAGGAAGGGTTTGGCAATTAGATAAATCTGTATCAGGACCGAGGATTGAACCCCGGACCCCAGCTCAGAAGCCAGACACCTTAACCCTAGACTGCCAGGTCACCAGAGAGCTATAATATTATTATTTACCTAATAATTAAGGTCTACTTGTAGCAAGTGTTGGTATTTAATGTATTTATCTACACCAGTACGTTTAGAGGTTTATTTGGGTTAAGGAACTGACAAGGATATCCCGGATAGTTTAATAGGTACAGAAGTTAGCGAGTAGAGCTGAATGGCCAGAGTTCAAATCCCTGTTCTTTCATAATTTTTCTATCCATACACAATTGCTCCATAAGAATGTCATCTGAAAATACATATTGGTTTAATTTAAAATAGCTAAAGAAATACTATAGTGGGAGTGTCGTAGAATTTATTTACTCCGCTATCTCGTGTATTTATTTTAATTCCATTGTTATGTTTATTTTATTTTAATTGCTTACCTGTAGCTAAAAAGATAATGGAAGTTACTATTAGTGAAATTTTTGAGTGACACATTTAATTTCATGTCACTCACTTCGGTGGCCACATGGTCTAATACGCTACTCTCACAGTAGACTAGACTGACGAGGGGGAGATCAAGGTTAGTATCTCGGTCGAGTGTACTGAAGGGTTTTTCCAAAATAGTTTCACACTCACCCTCCTTGTAAATGCGGGTACACTTCCTATAAACATAACCTTCCTAAACCCTAAATCCATTAGTGTAATTAGTACACAAGCGTATAACCCGAATGGATATTAAGACACAGTGCTAGAAGAAATAATTTTATATTGAATTATTTATGTTGGACATTCAAGTTTATTTTTACACAATGTAAATTGTTTGTTGTATGTGTGTATGTAGTATACTATTTCACAACAAAAAAAAATTCTTTAAAAATATATTTCTGTCCATGCAATGTGTATTCCAAATAGCTTTTCCCATTATTAAGTTAAGTATATTTTCTTAGGGCTGATTGTATAATGTATACATTTTTTTAATTTCTGAGTGCTGCTTATAACATTATATAATGTAAAATATTTTTATTTAAAGTATATATTCTATGTATACTTTATGATCATCTCTAAAACAGTCTTCACAACTCAAGTTTGTATTTGTTTAAACTAATGTAAAATTTGCATATATAAATTGAATAAGCTTCATTAGTTTAATTTGTAAAAGTGTTTGTATATTTTCCTATTATTGTGCCTCAAATATTTTTCAAGTCAAATGGAAAAATATATATATGTAAGATCCACCTTTTTTTTAAAAGTTTGGGACCACATAGAACGTTAGCGCCATCATAATCTTGAGGTCGTAAAGGTCCACGATTACCATAATTTCTTTAGCCTATGAGAAAGTAAAATGGCTAATAGTTTTAATCAATGTTATTCTAAATAATGTAAAATACAGTAAAATTAAATAGTTTAAAAACAAAAATAGATCTGTATTAAATCAAATAGATTTACTAATACTAACTAATGTTCATCCCTACTTTCGGGTTTGGATTGTAGGCTAATTTGTTTTGGAATACAATAATATGAGCTATTTATACAATGTAGACAATTAGTAAGATGGATGCTTATTATTTAAAATGTTTTTATGTTAACAAGTATTTCCTTGCTCTTACTGTCTGTCAACTTAAGGCCTCAACCTAAACTACAATACCTACTACCTTTCAAAAGGGGTGGGGGTTGAACCAAGCAAAAGAGAGAGAAAAGGAACAATAAGTGAACTGGTCTCACAACCCAGCTCTCATGTGTGCGCGTGTATACACACACAGACGCACATCTCAGGCCATGAACGTTTAAAAATTACAAGATGTTTGTGGATTTGTTTGAATATTCTAGCGGATGGTTATCGAATTATACGCCTACCACTCTCAGGCAAATACAATGATTCCTATTTATGATTTAAAATAATGGGAACATAATTATAAAGCTTCACAAATGGAATGGTTTGTCTCATCACTCCTAAAATGATCATGGCAACACTGTAAATGGAAGACCCTTGTAAATTGCTGTACGGTACAAGTAGTTCCCGGTATTCCTACGTAGTGTTAAACTATGGTTACCAAACTATTTAATTTTCTAAATGAGCTTTCAAAGCTTAATATGAAACTAATAAATTATAAATAACTAGCTAAAACAAGGAGAAAATATTATCTAGCCTTGTGATTTCTTCTTTTTCCAACATTAATACTTACATCCATAATTATTCCTTTAAAATATATATAAAAAATAATAGAAAACTAAATAAAAATTTCTATCCAAGGAAACTGAAGATTATGAATATTTTACTTAGAGGCTGAAAATGTGATAGTTTTCATTGTATAGTTTAATTAGTATGATTAGTAAAAGTTATACAGAGTCTTTGTTCTAGATAATATAAGGCCCTTTTGTTTGGTGAAAACCGATTTCAAATCCATAGAATGGTTATGTCACAATCTTATTTCGTATTACCATGTTTTTATGGGTGAATGCGTGTTGACCGGCCCCTTAAGACTTTATAACAAAAAATGTAAAATCTTAGTAATATGAAAATTTGGAAAATTAAAGGATTCATTTTCAGAACTATCTTTTTTCCCCCTTTCCAAGTAATCGTAATTTAAGGGTGCGGCCTATATTTGAGGGTGGCTTATTTTTGGGTTGATACAGTATATAAGTTCTACTATGATAGTATCTATTTAATATTTGAATTATAAGCAACATAAATATTTGATGTAGGTCATGTCTCATTTTGTAGGCCTGCAAAAGTAATTTTTAAGGGTTTGCCAGTCTAAAAAGAGTTTTTTCACAGAATTTTTTTTTTTAAATATAAGTCTCATATACTGTGCACAATGTAGTTATTGGGTTATTTTTGGAATTATTGCAGGTGTTTTAAAACCATAATTTGGGTGAAACTTTTATTTAAGAATTGTTAAACTGAAATTCAAGTTTTTCATGACAAAAAATCAAATATTCATTTACCATAATATAGGGTCTCTGGTAATCAACAATAGAATACAAATTGCTTATCCATAATTGTATGAGCATAGTTTGATGTTAATTCTTCAAGAAAGGTGATACCATCCAACCCTCAAGATGTAGGTGGCCATTTTGAGCAACTACTATAGCCATGGACAGCACCATTAGAAAGAAATTTAATAAACATTTTCAATTAAAATGTTTTGTCTTTTACTACCTTGTCTGGAAGCAATGGTGGTTATACCGATCCAAGTTTACTATGACATTTATTTTAAAAAACTAAGCATCCAATGATGTTAGGCTTATAATTTTGGATTGTTTTGTTATAAGGGAATGTTCTCTTAAGAAGAAAACCATTAATTTGCATACAACCTGTTTATATATAATTTAATTATTAGCACACCTATTTTTATGTTACAGCCGGAAGAATATCATCTCTAAATTATTTCAACGTAATTATTTCTGTATGAACTCTAAAAATAATTCTAGTGAATAAAAACACTCCCACTTTTCTTTTAACAAATAATAATTCTTAAAACTTTAAATTTTTATTCTCACTCTTGCTTATTCCATCTTATCATTGATTTTGTATTGAGTCTGACAGTGGTATATAATGAACTTTGAGCAAAGTTGCATGTGTATCATAGCCAAAGGGTCAATCCTATACATCAGGGTCGGCAAATGGTCAATCTTGTGTAAATCTTTAGTCAATCGATGATAAAATTGCATTGATTTTAAAAATCAATATTTGAGTCTTCTAAATCCCAAATTTTATCAAATATTTTCAAATAATATTTGAATGTGACTAAAATTACCTCTATGTACATTTTATTTACTCTATATTTTTTTCTAGAAAGGTGGGGTCATAGGTATTTTGGGAAGGTTGATTTTAAGGAATGTAAGGTTGGGAAGGTTGATTTTAAGGAATGTAAGGTATATTAAAAAAAATTAAGAGTGGAGAAACGATGAATGATCACATGACTTTTGATAAGTTTACAAGTTGATTGGGGCACACAAAGGATGCTGACCTTTGATTTACATCAAAGGGAAAAAATTCAAGGGCATGACAAGAACCTTTAATTTTACATCCATTAATGTACCCATCCTATGGCCTGGGTCCTGTTTCTATTCAAGTCATATATTTACCAATACCAGCTTGTTAGGCCTGTTGTAGCTGCATATGCCTTATAATCTAACTTGGGTGAAGACTAGGGCAGGCACCACATCCGGTCCCTGATCGTTAATTCATCATTGTGAAAGGGTTATCCCACATTTCACCAGTGATAAATTTTCTGGCCATGCCGGTCAGTAGGCATTACCGACTAAACTAAGGTATGACAAGAACCTAACCATTTAATTCAATTGTGTTTAAATATATTTTATTTAAAGTAAAAACTATCTATTTTAATCTATAAAGCAAACATTTGATGAATTTAGTAAAATTATTAAGTCCTTCTAAATATAAAGTAAATTATGAGATGAAACTGTTTTACATAAGCCAAATCACATTTTTATTGTATTATTTAAGATGTAATGTTGAACATTGTATTGCAAAAGTGTAATGTCTTATAATTGGATATGCATGATGTTGCACAGTTGTTTATGACAAACAAGAGAGTGCATTTTTATTTTAAGCTCAAATTTTATAAAATCAACTATAATATTGAATATTATTTAAAATTACTCTCAACTTGAGATAGGTTGAATCCCATTTTACTCAAATATGAATCTCACATCCAAATCTCAAATTTTCTTATTGATTTCAAATACAATTTAGAGTCCTTTAAGAATTAAAAATGTACTATTCCAGAAAACATATATTAAATTTGAAAAAAGTAAACAAATTGACCAAAAGGAAATAAATAAAAAAATGCAATTTTTCATTTAATTATCTGAATTAGTGTTGAGTGTAAAGAAATCTTCTTGTTTGATGTTTTAAGTTCATTCATTTAGTAGATATATTGAGAAATAATTGAAAGATCATGTTCATAATTAATTCACATGAAATTAATAAGCCTCTTCTACACTAATGACCTATTTGTGTCGACGCACCTTTAAACACTAATAAGCCTACATTAAAATTAAATTGTATAAGATATAATTGTCCTGCGAAGCCATTTTCTGAGATTACTATATACTTCATACATAATGGGAAATTAACTAGCCTTTTAATTATCAACAAAGTGAACAATCTATAGTCATATATCATTCATATCATTCATTTGTAAGGTTTTATTAAAAAAACAAGCTTATTTAGAAAAAATGATAGTTCTACACAAATAATAATACTTTAGTGGAATAAAAATAGCACCCTGCTCAAACCACTTTATACTCAAGATTCTATATCAAGGTGCATCTAAATTTAAACAAAGGTTAAGAGATTTGCTCACTATGATTGTGTGCTCAGTCATGGGCTGTCTAAATTTAAATTAAGAGATCTTGTTTGATGACAATTTTGCATTTTGCAACCTAATGGCAAGTGCATTTACATGGTTTAAGGAGACAATTATAACAAAGAGCATACTTTTTGATTATTTAGATAGAATGTTGTCTCCAATTTGTGATTTAGTCACTAGTTTGAAAAATTAAGACACTCATTGTTCACTGCAACTCCACAGCTTTCAGCACTTAAGTTGTCTGAATACATGAGAAACCCTAGAATTAAAATTAAAATCTAGAATATCCTACATGTGCAAGTCATCTTTTAAATGGATGATCCAGATTTTTTCCCCTAAACAGTTTCATATAGACCAAATAGGGCCTTTGAATGTGGAGGTCAAACAATGTCTAAAGGGTGGAGCTCTCAAAAACTTAAACTGTAATGTATGTAGACAATACAGAATTGTTTCTAATTTTCTATATTTAACTTTTAAAAACCTATAGATATTTACAAGAGTGATTTATTTTTAGACTTTTAATTATGATAATCAACACCATGGTCATTAACGGTTTAATCTTAGGGGGTAGATACAATAAAGTGCAACCATATCAGTGTGAGGAGGAGATGGGAAAAACACAGTGATAACCACTTGTACAAAATGAACACCAGTACACTCAGCTGAAATTCAGGTTATTGCGTGAATGATGTCTTGGACCATGTGGCCACCAATGATGATATTTTAATTTATCAATCATATGGCTAATTTTTATTTAGTGAAAGCACTTTCATAATTTTAGTTTGAAAAAATTTTACCTAGGCCTAATTTGTGAACTAAAGTTCAATTAGGAACAGAGTGCTAGTGTAATTGTAAACTGAAACCCCTAAAATTCTATGACCGACTCTACACTAGAAAATGTATAATAGGTTAATTGTATCTAGTGCAGCCACTGCTGTAACATCACTGTGAAATAGATAAAACACTTCCTTATGCAAGTTACATTTCTAACTTATCCATCTCACGAATTCAAATTTTGGATGGCCCCTCACCTCACACATTTGAAGCTGAAACACCCTCCTTTCTTTCTCCATCTCATCAGCAATCTCAGCAGAGGTCACTTCTGTGCGGATGAGACCTGCTTCTTTAGCTTGTTGCTTCTTTTCTTTCTCAATCTTGGCATATTTGACCTCATATTCTTTCCACGCCTTGTCAAATGGCCTTTTCAAATCCCCTTTAGTACGTAAATCACCTTTCAAAAGGTTTTCTAAAGGGAACATCACAATGTTGTTGATATTTTGCATCTAAAACAATAATAAATATATTCATTTTTTTGGGGATTATTGACAAACTAATATAAAAAATTAGCCAGAAATTAAAAAACCACTAAACTTTCCTAGGAGATATAAAAAAAGCACATTAAGTTGTCAACAATGTAGACATAAAATTATAATATAAGGAATGCACTTAGATGTTACATTTACTTAGATTGATATGCTTATATGATATCAATTTAAGTAAATAAAACATTTGAGTGTAATCCTTTTATTATAATTTTATATTTCTCCTTATCACAACTATAATAAATATTACTAAAATAGTAGACATAAGTAAAAGATAAGGATATAAATTGTAATAAATATTCTGAACTAACTTACTCAAATACTTGTATTTATATTAAAAAAAATTGAAATTATCTCTTTCTCAATTATTATATGTAGTTGTAATTATCTCTTTCTCAATTATTATATGTAGTGATCTAATATTCTCACAAGCCCGTTCCTTGCATAATATTCTTACTCAAATACGTTTGTGTTTCTTGCTTTAGGTAAAGTACCCTAACTAATTAGGATTATGAGTTAAAAAAATACTAACACAACTAACGCAATAATAAAGATTATTTATCAATTAATCTGTTTATATATAATGGGATGTATTTAAAATGACTCATAATTAAAAGAAAACGTTTAAAACAAATTAGTTCATTCATACAAGTATCAAGAATTAAGTGAAAACTGAATGAAATATAAAGAACCCCCGTGCACTTGCTGTGCCCAATCAAGGATTAAAAGGTATATATGATAAATGTTTGACATAGTAAAATAGAAATATATACTTTATTTTCAGGGAACAATTGGCTTAGGGTAGTCTACTGATGATTTTTTTTTTTCAAATTTAAAAAATATAATTAAAAATAGATTTAAAAATTTGGTTCAAATGGGTATTTGGTAGTGTTTTTAGAATAAAAATACTTTTATATATTTGTTTTTGTTTAAAAAAATCGTTTAATACTGGTAGTAGTTTACAAATGAGTGATTTTTGAAAATATATCTATTTTGTTCAAAATGTGTGTCTGAAGCCAATTTTACAGGATGAATGTTCTAGTATGTTCATTTTTCTAAAATAAACTTGGAAGTATGAGAAAGCTTGTACTACTCGACACATTTAACAATGCATGTGGAAAGAATGTCAACTAAGGTAATTAAGGAATGAAGGGGGAGACCAATGAATGATACACGTCATCAGTCATTATCTTGACGTTTTGGCGTGTACACTCCTGTCAGCATACAAGTGCGAAAGTTCGAGAGTTTAGGACTTTCAGTAGTTTTGTGTAGAATGTGTTTACTTTATTTTTACCTCTTTTGACAGACATTATGAATACCTAATCAACTTTAATTACAAGGTACGTAATGTGTTTTTAAAATGGCCACCAATAAGCGTGCTAAACCAACTATTCACAGTGGAGGACACAAAATTATTGCAAATGTAATTGATTTTTTTGAGAGTGAAAAACTATCGAGACATTATAAACATCCTGTTGTAAGAGAGATAAAACGTGCAGCAGAAGCTACAGGAAAATCAGAGCGTACTATTTGTAAAATTCGAAAGGAAAGAAGTATGGCAAGTTGGAAACAAACAAAACATTCAACTCCAAGAGAAAAGCTCAAACCCAGCTGTGTAAAAATAGTTCTTGATGATTTTGACTTGTGTGTAATTTAATGACCTATACAGAGGTTCAACAATGTTAAAAAGAAAGTACCAACTTTAACTAAATGATTAGAAGTAGTAAAAGAAGAAAATTTCACTGGGAGCAAAGAAACATTGAGAAGAGCATTGAATAAATTGGGGTTTAAGTTTAAAAAGTGTAAAAATAAAAGAATAAGTTTAATGTAGAAAAATGAAATAGCCACATGGAAGGCTAGATATTTAAGAAGAATTAGATAAATTATAAATTAAGGGACCAAAACGGTCTTGTAGTATATCTTTATGAAACCTGGATTTATCCCTTGTACACTGTAAGTAAATGTTGGCAAGACCCAGAAACAACAATAGTATTGAAAAATGATGATGCAGGACACCATTCCAGTTCAGACCTTTCTCAAAATAGCCTGATTGTAGTGGACAATGAACCACTGTTCAAATAAATAAGCCACCAACAATGGGATCACAAAAGGCTGAAATGCAGCTGTGGTTGGACACAGACAGTATTACATAGGAGGAAGAGATGACAAAAAGTGGAGCTAGTTCGTTTATGACATAAGTCTCCCAAATTTTACATAGATAATTTATTTGAACAAGGAACATGGGCACAGTGTTATTAGGTTACCTCCATACCATTGTAACATGGTGAATTCACGAGTTGCAGCCAAAAATGTTGTTCAAAGCACTTTAGAAATAAAATATTTAACAGAAGAAGCAATAATATCACTGAGAAAGATTGGCAACAGACTATTATCACATGTTAAGAAAGAAGAAGCCGATTACTGGAAAAATGATGGTCTGATAGAAGAAGAAATAGAACAAATTTTGAATTATTTTGGAGGTGTGTGTGTGTGTGTGACAACAGAAGTGTGGTAACAACAGTGGCGTATACATATCTGGTGTCAACGAGTTAATTTAATATTTAAGGCAAGTTAGGACTACTTATATATTCAGTATCAGTAGTCTCATATTATCCAAGTACCACCACTTATGTCCCATTTGCCATTTAGTACTGAGAATTATGGGTATCTCCTCTCACCCCTTTGCCTTTCATACTCTAGAGCAACTGACCATGAGAAGCAATATTTTCTGTGCCGAGTTGTATAATTTAATGTAGGCCTATATGACCAGCAAAGCTCACACGTTGGAAAACATCATTAGTTGCATACAGATACAAGCCGTATCAAGAATCCTATTTGCAAATTTTGAAAAATGACACATGGACACGGGAATCAAACCAGATATCCTTATTTTAATAATATTCATTATAATATTAATAAGGAGATTTAATATTATAGTAATCAAGGAAGAAACAGCTATTATAATAAGAAGTGACTTGATATTTAAGGAAATAAGCTTACGTCAAAAAAAGTTGTGTATTAAATTGTTATGAAATCAACTAAACAATATAAATATATCAGACCTTAACAGTTATAAAATGAATTTTAATTTAAGACAAAATATAAGTTATAATAGAGAACAATGAAAGTTGAAAAGTCTAATTTTCTAAAAGTTAATATAATTGGGAATAAAATAAAATTTTAACAAAACAGTTATGCTTAATTGGTATTAGATATGATTTAATGGTGATAATATAAGAAAATGTTATAACTTAATTGAGAACATGTTGATTAAAGTTTGCCATATGGCATGTTTAGCTAATAAATCAATGATAGGAAGGTAGGCTTATTAAACAATTCAATCTAATCAATGTTATTTTGACAAATATGTAAGAGTTGAATAGAAAGTGGTTAAACTAAAATTATTAAGATTTGATTGGAATTAATACATAAAACACTTTAAAATATATGGTAACAAGAAAATGAACAATTTCAAATCTAAATATGATTAAAACAATTGCATAAGTAAATCTGAAATTTATGAGAGAAATGAGCGAATTGAACAAAAGTTTAAAATTGTATAATTAATTGAATAGGTTGATTTGATAATGTTGAATTATAAGATATAATAAGGTAAATAGCCAAGGCTAAGGAACAATTTAGCTTCTAAGAGTTAATTTAATTATAATTGTAAGTGAGAGACTATAAGGTTATCAAGAAATTAATAAAACAAAATGTAGTTATGATTGTGAGATTTAAGCTTATAAAAATAAAGTTCTAATATAAAATCATTATAAAGTGATAATAAAAGTTTACCGCCGCTTACAACCGCTTGAGGTTTTAGAGGAGACAAGATACCTGTTAGCGTGGAGTACACACAACAGTAATATATACCTTGTAAACAGGCTATCATTCGAGACCGAGCCAGATTGTGGCATTTTTCAGGAAGAGGTTGAAAAAATTTTGTTAGGAATACCAGGAGTCATCAATTTTTTGGATAATTTAGTGGTTACAGGTAAGAATAACTAAGAGCATTTATCAAACCTACAGACAGTCCTTAATAGGTTAAAGAGAGCGAGATTTAAATTGAATTTAGATAAATGCAAGTTTTTTCAAAGTGAAATCAAGTACCTGGGCCACATCATTGATAGTTCGGGATTAAGGAAGGACCCCAAAAAAGTAGCAGTGATTGAAGAAGCCAAGACAGCAACAGATATTACTGAAGTCAAGGCTTTCACAGGTATGGTGAATTATTATGGTGGATTTGTACCTAAATTATCCAGTTTGTTAAAGCCTTCACGATGTGCAGAATACCAATCAGTTTGAAAGGAATGAACAGCTGAAAAGGCTTTTGTAAATAATAAACAATAAATGGCTTCAGACAGAAATCTGGCACATTTTGATCCTAAGAGGGTCATTAA
>JBCFYV010009882.1:15406004-15569646 GCA_039000515.1 Timema cristinae | reverse complement strand
AAGAGTTGCACACTTATCGTTATTGCTTTGCTATAAATTCCTCATTTATAAATTTTGACCAATAAAATAGATAGATATTGACTATTGAATCTAAAATGATGGCTATAGATCATTGTTATACAAAAATTTCCCCTAAGAGTTGAAATAAAGAGAACATACGTGTTTTGAGAGACTTACTAATTTTTTACTGTCTCTTCACAACTAAAGCTCACAAAATGTTATTAATATATTTGCCAATATCTCTGAAACTGTTGATTTTTAAAAATATATCTCATATAAATTTTTTTGATTTAAATAGTACTACAATTTAGCAATGATAAATTATTTAGTATCTCAAATAGTTTGCGGAGATACGGAATATTCTGCTTCTGTAAAGTACCCTAAAAGTTTATTTTTATGGCAAAATGAAAATAGCCAGTTTATTTATAATCTTAATCAACGCCTATATACGAATTTTAATCAACATAGTTTTTTTCTTTTCGCTTTTTACTAAACTACTTTTAATTTTGAGGTTAAGAAGACACACAGACAGACGGCATTGCAAACACCACTTTTTAGTGTTCGGGGGGGGGGGGGGGGGGGGGGGCTGGGGTCATGAGATGTCAACATCCATCAACCTTTCAGGTTAATTTTTTACGGTCGCAATACAATACCTTTAGTGTTCAAAATTTAAAAAAATTATTTTCGTATAGCATGAAAGTTATTGCTTTTATAAAAATATGTTTTGGTTAGAATATTTGTATTATAAATAGATCTACAAAATATTAGCGATGAAGTAATTTCCTATCTCAAATAGTTTTCGGAGATATAAAAAAAAAAAGAAGATAATTTACGCGTCAAACCGGAGCCCTTAAAGTCATTTTGCCTGAATATTGAGAGTAGTATTTTGGTTTGGAATATGTATAACTGTCTTGCAATTAAATTTAATCAAAATCTCCAAGGCCGAGGGGGATATAAAAGCTCAGATGTAGGTAAACTGAAATAAATAATAATTCAATTATTTCCTTATGCACTGAAAAAAGCCTGTAGCATGAAAAATCCAGTATCACAAATACATTAAAAAATACATTTACCTGAAAGCTCGGTTCAAGGCTTTAATTATTGCCTCAAATTATAAAACTTTCCCGGGAGCCTTCTGCCCCCCCCCCCCCTCTCCAACCCCTCCGTTCACCGTTCACAACATTGCCCATTGCCCTTTTACTCTCCTTTACCACTTGGAATATTTCCAATTTTCCAATTTCGAAATGCTCAGAGTCTGGAAAAACATTGTTCATCCCCCCAAAATATATTTGGTAAAACGCCCTGATTACACATCTTAAGTTTAAAAATGTTAGAGCATGTCATTCTCGTACTTCCTGCCATTCATTCACTTTCACGATGTAATAGTACCAGTAAATTATTCACAAAACATGCAGCACTAAAAGATGGCAAAACTACAACTATGTTTCTTCAAGATTTGGTGTTATCTCTCTTAGTAAACCAATGGAGGCAAATGCATGAGGCGTTTTTAATGAAAACTCTATGAACACATTTCTTTACAACTGATGAGCACCGCATCACCAATATCCCCTAAAAAAGATTATCGACTTTGAAGCCTAGTACTGACTACCAATTTCATTAGACTAGACGTTAAAAGAGCCTACTACCAGTGTCGCCGATTTGTAAGCTGAAGACGGTCTTGATCCTCTAGACTACGGCTACATAGAACGTTATGGTGAATTGATTCATCAGATATCACCCTTGTCAATCTGACCTCAAGATTTTCCCACTCCATGCTCTTGCAAGAAGTGTTTTCGAGAGAATACCTGTTGTGGTCGTGCGGATGAACGTTCATGCTGTGTATTCTGTATTTGCAAGTCAGGGGAGATATGTAATAATCCTTATAAGAATGACGATTGAGGTCTGTATTGTCATCTTAAGTGACTTAAAATTAAATAGTCCTAAATGTTACATATTATTTCTTTTAGAAACACCATTTTCTTTGTAAGGTACAAGTCAAATTGAGCTCATCCATTTATAGTTAAATAAAATATAGTTTTTAAAATACAAAACAAGTGTTTTATATCAAAATTTAGGACCGTAATAAATAAGTAATTTAAGAAAAAAGCATGAGGATTGTTTTAGTTTTTTGACTTTTCCGGAAAAACCGTAGTATTATCCAACAAAATTATATATACAAAATATGAGGACCTGTATAAGACAATTCAAATAAAAAAAGATTTAAGAAATCGGTTGATAAATGAGCGAGGAAAAACCGAGAAAAAATAATACTATTTTAAGTGTTTATAATTTTACAGGAAAACCGTTGCGTTTTAGAACAAAATATCAGAACATAAATTAAAGAACAATTTTAAATCTTTCAAACAAAAATTAAATAAAAATAAAATCCTTTTATAAATGGCCGAGAAACAAGCAATCACAAAAAACGTGTTCCACCATTTTGATTCCAATATGGCGGCTAAGCGATCAAAATGCGAGTCATGTGACCAATGGTTTTTACACACATTGACATCCTAAATGAAGTATGTAAAGTCATACTGCGGGTACATAGAAAGTGCACACGAAACTCGAGCTAGCTCCTAGACTAATATAACTATTTCAAAAATCATTTCAATGCTTTTCTGCTGTGCACAGCAACTGAATGCCATCACACCAGCAAATCCGGCCATGGAAACTTGTAAAAAATTCCCTAACTGGCGAGATGGCTAAGAGGTTTGGAATAATCGAACTATGCTTGTTCATAGCATTGGCAACGTTATTGGATCCACGGTTCAATAACTTGAACTTCCATAATGCGGCAGCGTGTGGTGAGACTATTGCAAAGCTAAAAAAAAAAAAAGCTTAATGAAACAGATACTTTGACGAGTGGGAGTGAGGTGTCAGATCAAGAAGTGGCTGAGAAACCTGATTACTCCTCTCAATTTTGGAGCCACCACACCAACATTGCACATGGTAGGAATAAATTAAAAACTGATCATGGCTTTTCAATAAAAATTGACAATGAGTTTTCCCTGTATTTAAAAAATTCAGTCTCATCATTGAAATCAAATCCACTCGAAGTTTGGGATGACATGAAAGCAGTTTTACCCAGCTTGTTCAAACTTGCCCGGATGCACTTGTCTATTGTTGCAACGTCTGTACCTTCAGAACGCCTCTTTTATCAAGCAGGAGCCAATGTATTTAGGGACAGAAATAGGCTTTCGGATACAAGAGTGAGCAAATTTCTATCTCTCAGCGCTTGCAGTGAACAAGACTGGAGCATATAATTAAAATCATTGTTTATAAAATATATTCATTTTTCTGTTTGCTTGTAAAATATATTCATTTTTATGGGTGTAAATAAAACATGCTCATTTATCTGAGTCGTAAAAAGAATATATTAGTTTTTTCTTATTTTATATATTCATTTTTCTTATTTTATATATTCATTTTTCTGATTGTGTATAAAATATATTCATTATTTATAATTGTTTATAGAATATATTAATTTTTATGATTGTTTATAAAATATTTTAATCATTTTTCTGATCGTTTATAAAATTCATTTTTACCATTCTAGTGTCTTTAATATTTTTTATCGATAAATGAAAGTATTGAATATCGACACTGGAAGATATAAATAATTTTCTTCCAATACGATACTGGTATCAATACTTCTTGTTAATTTTTTATCGATATTTTTCCAGTATCGCATATCTCTAGTGATTTTTCCCTAAACCCCTGGCGGTATATATTCTGTACATTTTCTCAGAGAGTGGGTGGTAGGGGACAGAAAAAAATAGGAGAGAAAGAGTATCACGCGGGAGGGGAATATATGACGAGAGTGGCCTGGAAAGCCCTATAATAACCATCTCAACTTTTCTGGATGGTGGTCGTAGTTTATAGTACCGGATGTGCCACTAGGTGTTCGTAGCAGGAACCATCTCGTCTTGGTGTAGAGCTGCTCAGTCTAATCGTGCGTTATGTTGAGGTCACACTTATACTTCGTGGGTTGCGGGGTGTGGCAGACAGTTGGTTTGAGGAACATAGTGAAATTGGGGCACATGGTAGGTCCGAGATATCACATTATTTGGTCAACTATTATTTGATGCTTTTCTATTATTAAAATGCTTGTAGCTGAGGATGATGCTACATTCTGTACGAAGACTTATTTGTTTTTAAAATCAAGGTGTACATATCATACAAGGAGGATATGCTCTGTGATGAAGGTTGTAACTCTTAGGTATCAAGAAGCCAGCTACTCAAGTTGAGAGTCCGTTTTGACACTAACATGAAAAAGGGAGGCCAAATATCTCTTCTAAATTATAGATAAGTTCTTACCATAAATTCCATGTGCTCTCGTACAGATAAGGAATCGACCACTAGATCTTGTTGAGGCACAAACCCAGACATGTTCGCCATGAAAGCTGGGTCAAATGGACCGTCCGTTTATCAACACCTCTCCTGTCGTATTCCCTGTTAAGAAGAAAAATTACATGTTTACTAAACAAACTCAACAAAAACATCTATTAAAATTATCACAGCCTACCTTGCGTGTGATCATTTGGAGCCCTTAGCCACCTCCGAAGGAGTATAAGGCCCCAAACTTATTCCTAGTTAGCAAGAGATCTTCGATTTGTTTCTATTGAGATGCGGGTATCTAGCGATGTAAGACTGATCTTATATTTTAGAATGCGAAAGAAGAGGATGGTGGAAAGGAACTTCAAAGTTATATATGTAGTGAATTTTAGATCATGTTTTATTAAAAACTGTTCAAATGCGAAATATAAGTGAAAATAATGATAATTTAGAAAATAGATAAATTTAAAAAATCAGTGTGCTGCTGGCTGCTTGAAACAATCAAAATTGTTGTGAATATTAATATATACGTTTTCTTGTGTTAACGTAGTGTTAGGCATAACCACTCTTTGTACTGATGAGTAACACAGTGCCCGGAGTGGTCAGTCAAAGCCTTCTAGTTCACCGGGCTGATGGCCCGATTCAATCATGTTCTAATCATTCAGCACAAACAAGCATAGGTACAGTACCTAATTAGTGGTTGAAATGACAGTTCTGGCTCACTTTCTCCCATAAGGTTAACATTGGTACACCTCCTTGAATGTGGTGGATAACTTTCTCCCATAAAGTTAACATTGGTCCACCTCCTTGAATGTGGTGGATAACTTTCTCCCATAAGGTTAACATTGGTACACCTCCTTGAATGTGGTGGATAACTTTCTCCCATAAGGTTAACATTGATCCACCTCCTTGAATGAGGTGGATAACTTTCTCCCATAAGGTTAACATTGATCCACCTCCTTGAATGAGGTGAATAACTTTCTCCCATAAGGTTAACATTGGTACACCTCCTTGAATGTGGTGGATAACTTCTCTCCCATAAGGGTTTAAAAATGATCCACCTCCTTGAATGAGGTGGATAACTTTCTCCCATAAGGTTAATATTGATCCACCTCCTTGAATGTGGTGGATAACTTTCTCATATAAGGTTAACATTGATCCACCTCTTTGAATGAGGTGGATCACATTCTCCCATAAGAATATCATTGATCCTCCACATTGTGAAGTTGGGTCAATTCTCCCAAATTGTTTCTCTTAACTGGGAAGGTGTGTTACATTTTCCCATAAGAATAGCATTGATCAGTGGCGGATTAGGAAATATTATTTTGGGTGTTGACATTAATTTTATCAAGTTTTATCTTGAGCTCTCCTTACTATTGAGGTGGGTCACTTTCTCCCATACGGATAATAATAAGACTTCTCAAAGTGATTGAGTGCTGATCGGGAAATATTATTTTGGGGTTTAGCCATTTTTTCGAGTTTTACGAATAAATTATTATAAGCCTAACATATATTAATTTCTTAATAACTTTATTCCATGCCATCTAGCGAAGAGAATTGGTACTTATAATTTCTCAATGTGTTAGCCCGTACATATAAGTATTAAAAATTGCAGCTATCACTACTCATACAATAATTTAGTTACACTAATGGGGTAGGATAAGGAAAGTATATATATGAGAGGTAAATGCACCCGAATTTGTGTGGAGGATATTTTGAAATAATGTAGGAAAAATATCCTCAGTTTAATAGGGCAGTGTTCGAACTCCAACCTCCTCAACGAACCATACTAGACAAGCTCCACCACGCTTATGCCTGCATGTTTACCAATGCATGTATAAGGTTTTACTTAGAAAAAACACATATTGGCTATATATATAATAATAATAAATCATGATTTACTCATTACATAATATCAATAGAAATTATATTCACCTGAAATTATGATCTTCTTGTTTAAAGCCTTAATTAAAAGAGAAAATATAGCAACCGTTTATTATTCAAATATTTCACTACTACTCGAACGTCACTCGACGAAGATAAATTCAATAATGAAAAGCTGTTTCTGTTTCACGTTCAAGATATTGTTTCATTCAAGTATGGACTTTTAGGAGGTACACAATAAGTTACACAAGTTGGACGTAACAGTTGAGACTGGTTTAATTTCTTCCACAAGTAGGGCGATCTAAAATAGTATGTTGGAAAATGTAATTTTGACTTTGGGAACCAAGAAGAAGAAATAAAAAAGTAATTCTAATTCAAAATTATCTCAAGTTTGATATCAATATAATATTAAAACGTTTACGACAGATGGCTAAAGATAAGTGTGCTCAAGCCATTAGATGTTGGTCGTTTACAATTATAACTAAAACACGGTGTTGAATGTAGGTCATATCTTACATTACAACTGTTCGAAGACGAGTTATAGCTTGAATTCCTAGTTGGTTCTTGTTTTCAAAGATAGAAGTCTCGAATTATATTTGACACGATTTAAATACTGGAAGTTTTCGAAGTTAATATTGCAATATTATGACCAGACCATTTTTTGAGCAACTCAAATCCACGAGATTTGGCTCTTATCACGGTGATAACCAGGACAGATCAGTAACTAATATTCCAACAGGTTTTTCAAGCAGAATTTTGACTGTACACATTTCATTCATTCAAAACTTGTTAATACAATATGGCGGATCTTGATTAAGACACAAATATGATTAATTAGTGTCCCTAGTATTTTCACAATCTTAAAATAATGAATTTATTTTATTAATTGAAGTACGCCTAACACACCATTATTAAAATAATTAAATTCTGTACTGGTGGTCACACCGTATGAATGGTCTACCACTTAGAATAAATCTTGTTTACACTGGGGTTTGATAGTTAGAAAAGCTACCAGACCTATTTTGACGTATTAATACGGTCAATTTGGTCAACAGCTATCAGTATCCCGATTGACCTGTCAGCCCAGTTTGACCTACTTTCCTCTGATTGGTCAGATTTGGTCACGTGACCCTCCTCCTGCTCTCTGATTGGCTGCTATAAATAGACGCGTCCTCACTCTCTGATTGGCTGCCATAAATAGCCCCTCCCCCTCCTACCCCCACCCCTGACCTCTTTTCCCAGTACGAAATGTCCTCCCCTACAACCCATCCCCTACAACACCCTCCCCTTCAACCCTACTCTCCTACAACCCCTCCCCTACAACTCCTCCCCTACAACCCCTCCCCTACCACCAATGATTGTTAATTGATTATTGCTAATTAATTATTGGCTAGTATTGAGATGTTGGAGCTTTTATTCATTGATTTGGGGTGTTGTAGTTTATTCGGGTAGTCCCCATCACAAGACTCTACTGGGCTGCGCTAAAAAGAGCAGCACGAACCTCTCCTGACGACCATTTGGGTAGAGGGGTTAAAAAAATGGTTACACTGCATTGAGACCTCTTTCACTAACCCCCCTTGGGGGTATGTGTCGCAACCCCTTATGTGGCAATGGGTTTTTTCCTGTGTCGCAACCCTGGCGCCAGTCTGGCGGGTCGAAAAGACAAGTCATGACAAATAATAGATCGTGAGGGCAATTTACCTTGGCAACCGGGGTTTTCCCTGGCACCAGATTTGGGGGCCCCCGCAAGGCGAGTTGAGACAAGAATAAATTTATTGAGGTCATTGCCCCGGGCAACTGAGGTTTTCCCTATGACGGGATCGCAACCCTGGCGCCAGTTTGGTGACCCCAAAAAAGGCGAGTTGAGACAAGAATAGATGTTGAGGTCATTGGCCTGGGGAACGGGGTTTTCCTATGATGGCATCGCAACCCTGGCGCCAGGTTGGTGGGCAGACAAGACAATTTGGGACTCGTAAGGGACAAACAGTAAATAAACACAGATATTACAAATATACATGTATTTATTAAACATTTAGAATTATACATTTTTACAGGAATGACGCATATATTCGTTTATACGTTTTTCTACAGTGTATCTTAGATGTGTTAGTAAAATTGTTTTTAGTTCACAATCCAGCATGTAATAGTCCAAACCGATGACTTGACGTGTATAGTAGGTAACACTGATAAGAACCAGGCTTTTGATGTGTGTTTCCACCGTAGGCTGTTCTAGGTCAACGACATCCACCAATTCTGTTATCGTGTCGCATACATCCACGACGAGTGTATCGATCAAATTTTTGCAATAGCGTGTGACCGGTGTCGACCACAAGTCCCGTCGTTGACGGCGACATCGATGAGGTCCCACACATCACAAAGACGCACCCAGCTAGGTGCCAGATAAGCGACCAGTTTGAGTCCGGCGTCTTGTTTCTCGCTAATGACAACCATACGGCTACCGCACATGCGTCTCAGAGAGATTTCATGATTAGTCAGACTAATCTTCTGAGGAGGTTGCGTGTTGCTGAAAAACTTTGATATGACAGACTTGTAGCTGCCCAGTTTTTGCCAATCTGTACGGTTAAACACAGCACAGTTCCCTCCGCATTTTTCTAGCTGGACATAGGGCGTAAAGTTGCTCTTAACGTTCATGCCGACGATTACTTGCTTGGCGTCGACTCCGTCCAGCGGTAACAACGTGTTGAAAATATAGTGATAGCGGTGGCTACACCGACTTTAATTTGCGGGCGCAAACGTCTTAACTTTCCATTATGTTAGCGGTTATGGGCGGCACGCCTCCGAGGTGCCCCCCTTTTATAGGCGCACGCTGCTTGGACGCAACCTCTTGAAGGGCGGCATTCCCCCACAGTGTGTAATATCTCACCACCTTACGTCGTTGGCTGTATGATTGGTGGGCGAGAATAGGGTTTGGAAATTTTCATCGGAATATTCTGGTGCGATAGAGACGGTACATGAGACAGTAATGGCCGCAAACATCTGAGGCGATGCTTTGAAGTTGTAGCGTGTAAAGGGACGTGCGGGAAGTGTTTTTGCGTATAAACGCCAGAATGTGACTTTATACAGGTGGAAAACTATAACTGTCTAAGTATTCTCCAACGCCGTTCTTGTCGATAAAGATGGTGAACCAATGCGTCCCAGGATTGGTGTGTGGATCAGTGTTGATGACTAGAGCTGCAGGTCGAGTTAATTTGCGGATATTGATCAGCAGGGAAAACACCTGACCGTACAGAACGGAACCACGGGTTTTGTTTTCAGCGCACGTCTTATGGTGTGGTGTCCATCTTCAATCATCCAATCTCGACGTCCCGAGACGATAGAGGCCGAACAGAAATTCCATACAGTACTATGTGCCATGCACATGGTGCGACCCAATTTAAGTGTTTTCAGTGACATACAACCTCTGTCGTACAGATCTACGATTGGTGTAGCCGTGTATTTGACTAGAATTTTTTATTTTCCAACCCCTTGATGTAGACGGTTTCTGCACGCGTTGTGGCACGGGAGATGAGAGATTTCGATTAGGCTGTAATCCATATCACCACTATCCCAGATGATACCGTGCAGATTGTTGACTATATAGTCGCTTTCTTTCTGGCATCGGTGGAAAGTTCCTTGATAGCGTATGGGGGTTTTAACATCTAATGTTTAAGTAATGTACCGTATACATATAAAACACTCAGTTCCTTGACGATAAACTCTTTGTTGTCGTCGATGAAGCTCTGGAAATCCACAATGACGTCCATGGCTTAAATGATGGTGGTAAGGTGTGGGAAGCCGTTTATATTAACTTCCATTACCGGTCATGACGTTTCTGTCCTTGTCAATGGTGATGATGTTGGCAAACTCCCCGTACACGATACAGTTGACGGTTTCGGTGAGAGCTCTGGTGAAACTCACTTCGATGCTCAGAGAGCCGTGCCTCGTCAAATTCCAATGCGATGTCATGTGGGTGGAGAGAATAGGTGTGAGATCGAAAGACATGAGATGATATACCTTGGGGAAAGCTTCTCGTGTGATGTCGCTACCTTCGTTCATGAAAGAATACCCGTTCCAGAAAACAGTGTGTGGTAGGACATGACATAGTGCCGTTTGAAAAATCGGGTTGTAGCGGTTTCGACGGCACTTGTTCCCTGTCCACGTACAGCGAGAAATGGTTCATGCCGTAGGTTTGAAAGTTGAATGGGTTCTTGGTGGCGTCTCCATTGAACGCCGCGTTTGACACAAATCCCACGATGCATCTTTGGGTAACTGTCCGGTGAATACGTTGTCCAATGATTTCTCTTGCACGCCCGTAGGAATAGTGAGTGTTTTTTACTTCCACACGGGTGATTGGATACTTTGCGGGACTGACGTTTAATGGCTTTGGCATGTGCCAACAGTATAAGTGGTGCTACTTTGACACGTCGCACTAGAAGGCCGCTTCAGCGATATGAATCTTAAAGTGAAAGAGTTCAGGGACTGCCATAAGACTAAACCCGTCTCGGAACGGACCAACTTGAATCTGAGTTTGGTGACGTTCAAAAGTTATTTTCTCTTGATTAAACACGTCACCGAAAAGATCCACCGTCTTAACTTTTTGTGGTGAGACTGCGACGGGCCTCAAATCCCTTGTGGGCTGCGTTCGCCTCCTTAAGTTTCCGGTGGTGTATGTGAACCACAAACTGCAATTCATATGTGTTTTTTTGGGTTCACTGTTGTAATTGAGCAACGTGTTAATGTACGCTCTATAGGCTTACGTGTTGCTGGGCAGTGAGACTAGTTTTTGGTTTAAAAACACATCCACCTATGTGAATAGCGAATACAACCAGTTATTGACGGGAGCGATCTGATCCCCCTCGGGGAAAGCGCCAACGTCGGGTTTCATGATTGCCGCCCTAATATAGAGCATAGTCTGGAAAGATCGATATAAACTCGCCTTGTCCGGTAACGGTAAATTCGATGGGTGAATCACTGGTGAGGAAAGAGACAGGTTTGTACTGGAGCCATTGCCCACTTTCAAGACGGTTTGAGTGGGTGGCACTGAAAAGAGATCGAGTCACTGCTGGCACACTCACAGGACTGGGGTGTAGAAATAACATTTTAACTGAAAATATCTAGAGATTCTTTCTTGACCTTTTTACGTTGGGCACGCCAGAAGACTGACATCGTTGCTTCTTATGACGCCCTTTATAGCCTGCGCATTCATCAAAGTGTTGATCTTCTGCTCCGCCTTGCATTTCAGTTTTGTTCCAGCCTCGCCAACACGTTGCCATAGGGACTCTTTGAAAGGATGCCGTTGATTGGCGACGTCGGAGAGCACGTCGATATCCATGTGAAGTTTCTGTTTTCCAATGGCTTTAGCACCGCTTCTCAGCAACTGTACGACGCTTTTGAAAAGGCCACTGAAAAAACTCCTATAACATGCCCTCGTTGATAGGGAACACCATGGTAGAACGAAGATATTCCTGTTCCAGCCTGGTTGACGTAGCATCTTTGGTAGGGACAGTTCAGTGTGTAGTTTCCAGGAGGGATATGCCCTTTGAATATTTGTTCCATGCCGTTAGCGTTAAACCCCATTTTTGTCCCAACACTATTTGACCCTCGGGTACGGTGGTGAAAAAAACACGGATATTGAAATTCAGACAGAGCGATTTCCCCACCTGCCCTCGAGTGTAAGACGGTAAGGAAGTTGTGTGGTTAAATTTATTATGGTTTTTTAGAAAAATTTTTCCCATAAGCTGCCCAACTCGGCAAAGGGATGAAAAATGTTCCTTCATGGTAGGGCCCTGACGTAACGGGCAGGAACCCAAAGAATTAAACTTGGGGGAAACCCTTTTCCCCAATGCACGTACACTTTTTTTCAAAGGCCTTTCCCCTTTGGGGGACACGTAGTTTTTTATCAACTTTAAAAGTTTCAGGGAAAAGTACGCGTTGTAATTCGGGTTCGTAAAACGCCCCCTCCACCTCTTCGCCGTAAGATCGGTGAGTCTGTAGACAACAGGTTGTTGAAACACGACACTGCTAACTTTAAAAAACTCTTCGCTCCAATTGCATTCGAACCCCTTTTTCAAACAGCATTTTGGTTTTTGTAATAGGGCACCCTGTATCCGACTTTTATTTTCGGCTTACTTTTCGAGTTTGGACGCCTTTTTCCATACAGATTATCTCTGACTTGTATCACAGTATTTTCTGAAACGTTAATAGGGCCACCTTGATACTAGAATGTTTTGCGCCGTTGTAAGCGTCGCTAGATCTCAAAAAGACGTCCCACATAGATACATTTTTATTTTTGGTAAATTTTGCCCCAACATGCGTCCTTTCAGGTTCTATTGAATTATTCCACGATGCTTGCCTCACGTCCGGTTATGAGTGGGTAGTAATGAAAGCCTTCATGCTTAAAAATTTTCCGGCTAGACGCTCCGTGAACTCTGCCCCCCTTTTTCCGGGTCTGTAAACTTAGAGGTTTACGGTCGCTTTGTTTGAAAATGTCCTGAAATGGGTCTCTCACGACGGTCCCGTCTTGGGGGGAAAGCATCCTCGCCCATGAAATCTTGCATACACGTCAGTGACGGTGAGCAAGCACATTGCACCGTCGTTATATTTTTGAGACTTCTCATTCCCTTTGAATCGGCTTGCCAGAGATCGTCAATGTTTGACACCCCATAAATTGTTGGTGGAAACTTTTTTTTTCAACCCGGGTTTGGGGTAGGTATTTAAAACGTCCTGCGCATGAAGCCATTCTCGTACTTGTCCGGATCTTTCTTGGACGCATTTATGAGTCACGCCCCCCCTGCAAACCCTGCAGAAAAAGAAGGGGTTTTAGTAGATATCGGGTAAACGGGCCATTAAACTCGAAACGGTAGCCAACTGTTTTCGTCCCCCCTCTTCAGTTTTTTTCTTAGGGGCGTTTTCGACGGTGTAAGTTGTTGTGTTATGAGGTCGGTTTTTTTAAAGGGCGCCCAAAAGTTTTGGGTTTACAATAAATTTTTTTTCGGAACGTTTATTTTTTGCAACCCGCCTCGGGGGCGTAGTTGGCTTTTAAGCCTAGTCGTGTTGAGCCCCACTGCTGAGGGGCGGGGGGATCGAGGTTTTGAATCTCGGTCGGGTGGAAAATGGGGGGGGTTTTTCCTAAATGGTTTTCCACCCCTCCCCCACGCAAATGCGGGTTAAATTCCTTTAATTAAACCTTTTCCCAAATTTCCCAATCCATTAGAGTAAAATTTGTTTCTTAAGCGTATAACCCGGGAAAGGGTTGTAAAACGGGTGCTAAATAATAAATAAATTTTTTTCCCGTGACGTGAGAAACTCTCACCCCCCCGCGATTCGCTGGGGTTCTTGCTCTGACCCAATCGGGTTTACTAAATCCCCAATTTTTGGATTTCCCCGGAGAGGCGGGATCTTGAATACTCACTTCTTTTCCCTTTTAGTTTCCCAAAAGCTATGTTCTAGTAAAAATTTTAGCTATTTTTTCGGCCTGTGCTGGTACAGTATTAAGTACAACAGTGATGTGAAGTACAGACACTTTAGGGTGGTGGTGGTGGTTTTTTTTCAGACGGAGGAGGGGGTTAAATAAAGTGCAGATAGCGCTGTAGAAATTGTTGGTATAATGTACATTTGACTTGTCGTCAAGTTTTAAAAGGGGGGGTTTTTTTTCCATTTCCTTGCCCAACTGGAGCCACTAGATTTTTTCCCGATGCCACTTGTTGGGGGTGTTGCTCGAAACGGTGTAATGTTTCCGAGGACCCCAATATCACCCTTTTTGTGTGTTTTTTTTATTTACTTGTTGAAAAAGGGAAATTTTGAGGCCCCCGCTGAAAAAGGGGTAAAAGTAAGGGCAAGAACGTTCTCCATTCTGAACGAGTAGTCGTCCTTTTTTTTCCAAAGCACTTCCTCGTTTGACCAGCTTGCGCAACATTGCTTGTGAATACGTAACTTTGTCTTTTGCGCATTTTTAAAACGGCTTCACCCCTTTTAAAGTGTTGTGGGCATACTCAAAACAGGGTAAACCCAATTTTCTTAAGGGCCCGTTTTCAGAAAGGCGACAGGTTGCTGTGGATTATGAAATAAACCCCACGTAGCGAGGGTCATGCTTCACCCACTTTGGGATTCATGGTTATGAAATGATCTGTAATCGGGAATTATCGGTGTTTTTATATTTTTTGGTGGTAAGTGAAAGGGTACAGACGCAAAATTTTTTTGATGGTGGCATCCTTTGGGGGGAAAAGATCGACGACCACTTCGTTGACTTCGCGCTAGATCGTACAGGATAATAAAACTGTGGAGGGGGTCTTACAGATGTCATCCATTTCCGGGAAAAACCCTTACAGAATATGACGCGGGGACTTCCCCGAACTTGTTCGAACCCCGATTGCTATAAAACAAAATTTCCATGTTTTTTTCAAATTTAAAGTCCCCACTTTTGTGCCCAAAGTGACGGTTTAAATTTTTCTACAAAATGTGACAGCCGGAAGGGCCGTTATGATGGCCGAAAAATGGATGTTTAACTTGTCCTTTAAAGTTTGAGGGGCTGAGCTTATAAGTAGATGGCTTGTATTAATAGGATGGGAGGGAGGTGCGGGTGTAGACGTTAAAACCCCCAAAAAATAAAAAGTTTTTAAATTTTTTATTTAAAACGTGAAAATTTGGTTTCACAAAGTAAAAAGGTTTTACTGTGAATATCTAAGATATATATTTATTAGCACAAACATAAAAGCATTTACAAATATTTATTTACACACGGTGAAAAGTATACTGAGAATATTTACTATATATATATATATATATATTTATACTTGGGGGAATAGGGCATTGGGTTTAAGTTGGTTTTTAAAATAATATATACATAGATCGGGTTTCAATAAAATAAAATAAACATATATACAAACAAATTTTTTTATATTTTTACTAGAAATTTAAAATAAAAATATTACAAAAGTTTATTTTTATTTTTTTTAGTTTTTATATATTTTGGTTTATTTTAATTGACTAGAAAATTAAAAAAATATACAAACAACTAGTTGAGTAAAAAAAAAATAGGTGGGTAAATGGGGAAATAAAAAAAAATTAAAAAAATTAAACCGGGTGCCCTAAAATAAAAAAAAAATATGCTTGTTTTCATGCAGAAAAAAATCTGAAATCTTTTTTAAAATTTTGGGAAGTCAGTGGGAAATGTCTTGAGCGTGGTTCCCAACCCTTTTTTGGCCCACCTCCCCTTTCTGGAGGTTACTAAACCCATCGCCCCCCTTTTTATTTTTATTGTATGTTTTAAATTTTTAAATTTATGTAAGGTGTAAATAATAAAGCAGTTTTATTATTATAAACAGTTTTTACCGTATATTAAAAACACCAAAGCAGTTTTATCCGGTCCTCTTGAATAAAAAAGAAAAAAAAAGTACATTTTTTTTTTCAGATTTTTTTTTAAAAAACAAAGAAGTGAATTTAAATTTAAATAAGATCATTTCGTTCATTTAAAAAACAGGAGGGACATTTTTTTTCAATTTTTTAAAATTTGGGAAACTGAAAAAATTAAGAAAGTTGACAGTTAAAATTTGAAAAAATTAAAAAGAAAAATTTTTTAAAAAAAGTTATTGTTTTATTTTACCTTTTCCAAAGGTGCCTTGTGATTGGTGGTTTTTTGTTAAAAATTTAATATCCGGGTTTATGTTCGTCAAGTTCAGGTGCAAGTCTCCTTTGAGGCAAATGTCCAATTATTTCTTTGTTTTTTGAGGGGTGGACAACAGAACTAAATCCCTTTTTTAAAATAAATATGTTGACGGGAACAAGATGGGAAGTGGTTCAGTTTTTTTTCCCCACAGTTGTGGTAAGTGTCCTAATCTTCAACCCGGGCCCAACTCGTAAAACCCCTCTGCTTGAAAAATTTTTTTCGCCCCACAGTCCCTTCTTTAGATCTTGGGAAAAATCTGTCTTCAAAGAGTTTTTTTAAAACTTTTCCAAGCTTCAAACGAGAATGGATCTTGAAACCAATCAGGGAAATTTTTTAACTTGGTCAAATCTTCAAATCTTGATTCCATGTCAGTTTTTAAGGTCCCAAAGGTTTATCAGTTTAAAAATTTGGATTTTGTCTTCTAGGAGTTCAGGGGGTCCCATTAAACTTTCATTGAACACTTTTTTAAAGGGTTTGGGAAAATGAATCAGCTCCTTACGGCCAATATTTACCCTTTTGAATATCATACTTGGCGACGAAAGATGAAATTTTTCCCTTTTGGGCCCTTTATAAGGTTATCTTGTTTCCTTGAAGCCTTATATTGGCTTCGTTTTATTTTTTTAAAAATAAACTGTAAGGTAAAAGAAAATTCCAACTTCTTTCTAGTAAATTTTTTTATCGCACAAAAAAACAATGTGGAAATGCTCATTTTGGGTGAAGTGATAAAACCTAATTTTAAATACTCAGCTGGTTTGACGACATTTCTTCTTTTTTGAACCCCATTGTGCAGAACTTCAAACCCTTAAAAAACAAACGCACAAAAACAGAAAAGCACGCAAAAAAAATGATGGTGAGGCACACAAAGGTAGTGAATACTGAAGCCCGAATGTAGGTCAATGGCAAGTGTGTTGTGTTGGAGGGGGGGGAAGGGGTTGAGTAAACCCAGTCGGCCGCGCTGAAAACAAAAAGGGGGGGGGACTGTAAAAGAGGGGTGAGTGCAGCCCGAACTCGCCGGCTGAAAATAGCCATTTGACTCTGCTCCCCGGCAATTTACTGTACAGTATTTTTTAAATTTTTTTCCCCCTTTGAATACTCTCCCCCCCAAAATCGCCCCCAACTTATTTATTCCCCCCTGATAACCCAAACCCCCCCAAACTTGGGGGCGATCGCCCCCGGGTTTGGGGGAACCACTGGTCTAGAGTGAAAAAAAAAAAAAGGTGATTATTCAGCCCATCAAAATGATCACCTTTTAGTCGTGACGGGTGCGTTTACAAGGACTTGATACCCAAACGGCAACGTGTTATAATCGGCGGTTACCCGACATTTGGTTTTACACGGGCCGGTAGACTTTAGTCTGGAAACGGTACAACAGTCGAAAGACCTTTTTTTACAATTTTGTGGGGTTATCTGTATGTATCTTTTGGGAAACCCTGTTAAGTGCCCAATCGCTTTAAAAATTTATAAAAATTTTAACTTCTTTCCCGGGTTTTCCCATAGTTTATGGTGATCCCGCAAATTTTTGGGAAGACCGTTTTTGTTTTGGCAGGATCGCCACTAACATGATTTCGGTACGCGTAATTTTGGGGAGCCCAGATAAAAAGGGCGTTTAATGTAGTTTCCCCGGACCGTAACCCTGAAGTTCTCAGTGGGGGTCACCTAAAACGTACCCGGGTTTGTTGGACTCCAATTGCCGGAGCGTTCAGTAAATAGAACGTTATCTGTATCTTGATACAAAACTCGGCCCCCCAAATTGTTCAAGTATGCTGTAAAAGTGCAACCTAGCCATAGCAGTCGTGTAGCATGCCACCGCCACGTTCGGTTAGGGTTAGAGGCAAGTGTCACGCGATCCTTGTATTTGAGGAACAAAACCCTTATCTTTAAACCCTTTCAATGACGCTGTCCACGGGGATGTACGGATCCGTCAGGTTCTTGTGGATGCTCAGATGTGTTAACAATGGCTATGTGTGGTAAAAACGGGTCTTTGCCCAAACTTTCCCCCTAGTGAAATTTTAAAAAAAGTTTAGGGCAGAGTGCGGAGTCCAAAATTTTACACAAAATTTGCCGGGAAAACGAGTTTTACCCTTTCCCCTTTTCCCCATAATTTTGAATTTAAGTAAAATTTTCCCCTTGGGAGGGGACCCTCAATTTGGGATCCGTGGCTTCTTGTTTAATTTTCAAAAAAGTATCAATGTACCCGTGAAACAATCCGCCAGAACGTGGCTGCGGTAGTAAACAGTACATTGTAATCCCAACTTCGTGTACTGCTTCAAAAGGTGTTGTCTTTCTCCCGGATTTCCCGGGTCTCGTCAATCACCCAGACGCCTGTCAACCAGGGATCTTTTGTGTCGTTGTGCTGACACGCGCCTTTGTTTTTTCCTTCCCCCATTTCCTGCACAAGATGAACATTAGGCCCCCTTTTCGTGCAACCCTGTAGGCAATAGGGCATGAATAAATCCCGTGGGGGGCGTCCCCTGTAACTTTGGCTATGCCTTCTACTTGAAACTATAGATGGACCCAAATTTGGGTTTCCCAAATGAATTTTGGGGTGGCCAAAGAGGTATTTTTTGAAAATTTCAAAACCCTAAGGATATAATGAAAACAATCCAATTTCTTTATTTTTCTCTCCACAAGAAAGGTCTGCTTCGTGGAAGAGCTTGATTTCAATTTGTACGCCCCCCCAAAGAATGCATACCTAGGGGTGAGGGGGTCCTTGGTATAACCTCGTGCTGGAGTACAAATTTCTTTAAGTCCTTGTCTGTGCGTTTCACACATTAAAAGTACACTCCCACATCTCTACGACCATGTAGCCCGAAATTTTAAACTTTTTTATCACAAGCCTTTGGGCGCTTTTATAGCGCGTCTCCATGGTATCGTGGTGACTATTTTTGATAGGGGGGGTCCCGTCTGGATAAAATAGAGGGCACCCCTGCCAATAACAACCCCAGAACTGAAAGACGGGAGTGGTATCTTTAGCTTTTAAAAACGCCGTCTTTCACGTCGGGCCCCAACAATATTCCTACGGCCGTTATTCGCATGGGAAGGGAAAAGAGGGCACCGCGTTGATGTGCCTCCCAGCAGAGCCTTGTAAGCGGGCGTGCGATGTTGATATGCACACCAATAGCCACCGTTAAAGGGGTAATACCCATAGGATTCTCCCTTTAAAATGTCTTCAAACGGGGAAAACCCAAAATGGCCACTCCAGCTATCGTACACGCCTCTCTGAAAGGATCCACCCCTTTTCTTTCTACATGAGCATGTCTCTAAACTTTTTGACAGGCCTTCTGTAGGATCTCTACAAACTTTCAACAATACCCCCGTTCCCAAATCGCGTTTAAAATAAAGCATAATTTCCCTTTTACCAACGCGTCATACCCGTTCTCAAAGTCCCCCTTTCCCTCAACTGACATCCCCCCGATGCCGCAGTCCTCCTTTGGCGGCAAGGGACCCCTATACCCCTCGTTTTATTTTTATTGGGAAAAAATTTGGGGGGAAAAGTCCCCCTTTGGGCCCAAAAACTCTTCCAAGCCGAATGTTTTTGATATCTTGGACATCCCAAATATAATCTACATCATATATTTTAAAAAAAAAATAACCATAATAGCCTTTCGCATTATGGGGCCCAGGGGTGATATTCTTAAATTTTTATGCTTTAATTTGCTTATAAATCTGAAAAATTTGGGGTTTTTGTGGTATCACCCGAGTCCTATCGCCCCCCCATTATTGCAAAGATTTTTCATTTGCATATAAATTTTATTAATGCAGGCCTTGCAACCCCGTCTGTAAAACACAGAGGTTAGGTTCGTGCAAGTAGTGTTGACGGCCCCTTTAAAAAAGCGTTTTTGTACCCTTTCAAAATATAAAATTAAAAACTGAAATTGTCTTTTCCACTGATGGCTTTGATGGGGCCTGCTCATATAACAAAATGACCAAAAGGACGATAAGCCTTGCATCTCTACAAAAAGTTCATAACACCTTTGTGAAATTCTGCTCTTTCCAAACTGAAAAATTTCCCCACGACATGGGAAACCTTTTTGACATCACAGACCGCCCTGTGACCTCTGCAAACCCGGGAGTTTAGGGTTTATCAAAACATGCCTGGTTTGTAAACCCAACGCCCACAGTCTTTACAGCACAGATGGTTCCCACTACAAAAGCTTTGCGTAGTACTTTTTACACGCAGCTCGCCCTTGTGCGCATTATTATTACTGAAGGACACGGCACTCGCGGCAAAAATCGACATTAAATGCGGCTGTCAAGCATGTTTGCATCAAAATGGTTTTTTCTCGTCGTAAAAATAAAAATAAAAGTTACCCTTTTAAAAAGGAATGTTCGGGCGAGCAGGCCCCTCATATAGGCCCTGTCTCCCGACGTTCCTGAAACCGTGATTTTGTTTTCGGAGAGGATGTTTGAAATTGTTTCATTCGGTTATTCCACCCCCTTTAAAAAGATTCCCACGGGTATCAGGGCATGTTCCTATGCTTCGAAATTTTTAAATGGCGACCCTTTTTATTTGTTAAAGGTATTCACGTCCAGATCCTGGTTCTTTTTTATTATACATATGCTTTGGGCGACAGCCAATGACGGGAAGGCAAAGTGTTTCCCCATTTTGAATCGTAATGATCCCTTTGTTAATACGGCTATATGGGGTGGCGGGGCGAGTTTTCACATTTATGACTACCCTCCCACGAGGCTCTTTAAAAAGGTTGGTTTATTGTACAGTGGTACTGTACTCAAAAACAAACTTTACTCTCAAAATTCGACTTACGTTATCAAGCATGGTTGCTCGCCTAAATGAGTTTTACAGGGGTTAAAAGTAGAGCCCCTGCTATTCAAAAGTAACCGAACGGTCATCGGCGCTAACGCCATGGTCCTGCAGCTGTTAAGCAAATTGTAATTTGTTCTTCAACCGCTTAATGCTCACGATCGCTTGTGGAGCACCTAGATGTACGGTAATTTATTACCAGTATAGAAGAAACGCCTCAATTCTTTAAATTTTTCTCTTCGATGATCCCAAGGGGACGCCATTCGACAAGGGCCCCGCCTCTGGATTTACTGGGCCCCTATATCCCGAGGGGGGTCGAAGGGGCGGGCCCGCTTTCACCCCCGCCACGGGGTTTTAGAAGAACCCTGGCCCCCCTCTCCCCCACCACAGCTTGGGCTCCTGTGGTATGCTGAGGGGGACTAGTTGTCGTGTTGGTGGTGGGAGGACCGTGCCCCCGTTTTCTCCTCCATTTGAATATAAACAATATAGTGTCAAAATAAGACTTTAAATAAAATTGTTTCCAAACATGCGCGTATTTTTTCCCCTTTAAAATGTATAATACTTTTTAAATTTTAAACTATTTCGGTATTTTATAATTGTTACATTTTTTCCCAAACATAATTGATTTAGCTGTAACCCAAAATTCACAAGGTGTATTAAAAAAACACTCGAACCCTAGGACAGCTACCCGGTCCCTTAATTTATCCTATGAAGGGTGGGAAACTGCATTTTCACCCCTGTGTGATATATTTTTTCGAAAAATAAATTTCTTTTTTTGCTGTTTAAATGGGTAATTTGTTTAGTGTAAAAGTTATATATTATATTATATATATATAATGTCAGCGTATATAGTTTCATATTTAAAAATGTAACACAATTAATTTAAATAATTTCAAGATTTTATAATTGTATTTCTTAAGTTTTTTTTAAAAATTTAAATATATTAATTTAAATATATCTTAGTTACGAAAAAACCATTTTTTAAGGGGGACTGTTTGATTTTGGCAATTTTTTATTATTTGTTCCTGGGGAAATAAACTCGTATAGTAGTTAACTGGTGACTAAAATTTTTTAAATTCAATATTTTACTAAATGGTCCTAACTATTTGATCCCCAAATGACTTATTTGTATCACCCGGGAAATCTTTTACATTATCCGTTTCATATTTAAAATGTAACATTACGAAATATTTTTTGCGAACTTAAAATTTTTTTGTTGCTTTTTAAGTGGCTAAATTTTTTAGTGTAAATGCTATTTATTTTTGTCGCGTATTAAAAGTTTTATTTAAAATGTTTAAAAGCTATTAATTTAAAAAAAATTTCAAGATCTTCATAATTTTATTACTTAAGTTTTTTTTGTAAAAGTTAAATTATGATTATATAAAATATGTTTTGCGAACATTTAAATTTTTTTGTTCTGTTTAACCATTCAGGGCAGTTATTTTATCGCTATTAAAGCCTAAACAGATATAATTTATCACGGATAGGGGAAATGAACCCAGGACCCTTTAAATTTGTTACTGGAACATGTACAAAATACCGGTCAGCGCAGTTTTTTTTATCGCTATTAAAGACTAAACCAGCATTTTCGCTTATGCCATGGAATCGAACCCTGGAGTAGGGTTTTATCCGTATAAATTGAACGGATAGTAAGACGCGGTGGTCAATTAGGTAGGATTTTTTTTAACAATCGGTTAAATAAACAATATAGAGGGGCGCCGTCGAGAGGATGCCTGGGAGCGGCGGGAGGTTAGCTGGGGCTAGCCTGAGGACGCCGGCGACGCTGTGCTGAGCACCGACCACAGGGTTCACCACCGGCACGCACGTCGCTACATTGTCCAGCAGGTCCTCTACCACCCCATATGAATCTCAGTAGTCTGAAATTAAATAAATAATATTAATTAGCATTTACGGGAAATAAAAAACCTGGGAAATCCATCGTAGACCGCTTATTACCCATGGACCAGTCCCCATCCACCCGGCTAATCCCGTCTTCTGTAAAATGTATCAACTGGTCCAGGCTATTAGGACCCACAGGTTGCACCGCCTCACCAAATGTCAGGGGTTCGTTATCTATCAAAGAAGAAGAGAATACTGTTGTACACCTGGATGTGATAAGCAAAATAGTAAACATTAAAATATACAAAACTATTTTTAAAAATATACCTTAATTTATACAATTTTCAAACGCATCGAAACTCATCTTGATGTTTGTAGGTCTCAATCACAAATTGAAATGATCGACTGTAATGATTTGAGTTCTATTTATACCTGTCTCAAAGGGCTTGCCGCCTGTAATGGCCTAGTGTGTGCAATGCACATCTACGCTTGCGCAATCCGCATAAGATGCTTGCAAGTACCGTTATTCGTCATAAATCTTCTAGCAGCCAACGAGTATGGATGTGCCTGGACGACGCTCTGTTCATGCAATTGCAGGTACACTTTGTTGCAGAGTGAATAGCAAGTGCGGGTACCACATGGCCTTTTTTTTCTCACTCTCGCAAATGTTGGGTGCATTGAGGCGGTCGTTGCTCGCCCCGAAAGGGCCCCTGTATACGCCCTGTTATTCGCCATAAATCTTCTAGCAGCCGCCAAATTTGAATAGTTTGATATAGTACAAAGAATGGATCAGTCTGCTATTAAATTATACATGTGAAATGATTTCACCCTAAACAATTATTTTTAAATTAATCTCTTCTCTAGCCCCCACCCTACAGTAAACACAATACAATAGTTAGTCACAAGATAATGTCTAGCTATCTGGAGAGTTATTATTATGTTATGGTTAGATAAATAAATTAAATCGAGTGATGAACAATAACGGTCATGTAGTGTCTAAAAGAAATACTTTGCTTATATAATATTGGTTTAAATTAATTAATAAAAATGGACAGCATTTGTCAAAACATATTTTTAGTTGTCAACACCAAATTGGTATTTCAAATGCACACAAGTTTGCAAAACAATAAATTAAAAAAAGGGGGAAATAATCATAAATGTTAACAATAAGTCAATATACTATTTAAAAGAAATCCCATAGCTTATGGAAACAGCCATTATTTAAAAAAAATTCTAGACAATTAGAAACTATCTGTTAAATACTCTAGCGCAAATCGGCGATTATTTCACTCTTGCATAGTACGCGTGCCAACTCCCATGTTAAATTTTTTTCTGCTAACAAATAGCGCTGCGATCTCTAATTTGCCTTTCTGGCTATGGAATATCCAGCTCGCACACCCCATCGATTCAGTTCTATTGAATAATTGTTCGATAAATATTTATTAGTATTGTGATTTATGAAAACATTTTTTTTACGAACTTAATAGTTCTATTTCCTACGTTGCACGAAATAAACTATAATTATTTCTAATGAAAAGTTATAAATGAGAAAATATGTGTTTATTATTAGGAGTGAAGATGTATATATATTGTTAGCTAATCTAAATACCTGTTTCATATTCGATATAGATACAATAGCTATTTCATTAATTTGTTTGGATTTTTGTACTTTAGATGGTGATGGGATTTTGTTCCCCTGGTTACCGTTTTAATTATTATTATTAGTACCCCGTATTACTAACCGTTCGGGTTATACACACTTACGCTAATGTGCAATGGTAGGGTGATTGGGGGACCTACAGTTTAAACGTGGGATCCGAACCACTGTGGAGGCCTGGCATTCCACACATTCACAAGTCTTGTCAGATGTGAAGGAAGGGTTTGTCAATAAGATAAATCTGTGCCAGTACCGAGGATTGAACCCCCAGACCTCCTAGCACATAAGTAATTTGAAAACCATTTTGGGATGGCGGTCACAAAAAAATCTTTATATTTGAATCCCGCGTCAATACCTGAGTAATCATAAATAAAAAACTTTTGGTACTAATAATTATATTGCTTTTTTAGCAGGGGAGAGAGAAAAGTTTATTTTTGTTTCAAACGTCCCAGGTTTGAATCCTGTGTCAAGCAGTTAGCTTTGCATCCGGTATATTTCTTCGTTCTGCTGGATTCGATGAACTCAAGAGGTTGTACAACGGGAGTCAGTGCTATTAAAAACATGGCCTGCGGTTAAACCCCGATGTTTAAATTTTACATTCGATGAGCTCGAGAGGTCGAGTACCATGAGGAGGTTAATGAGTCTGTAATGGGCTCGCTACCATTAACAACATGTCCTGTGGTTAAAACCAATGTTTAAATGTAACTTGAAGTTAATGACTTCTACAGTGGGGTGGGTCATTAACACTATGGAGGGGGAGGAATTCCTTCCCAGCTATTTCCGTGTCCAGGAAGTAAAAGGAGCTGTAGCAGTGCAGGGTAGATACATTCATTATAGCTCACACGATCTACTGGAGAAATTTGTTCCGGGGAAGTGTCCCATTGCCTACCGCCTCACTCGATAATCTTTTGCGGAGAAAAAAAAAGGTTCCACCCTAGCCCAGCGCGGGCCTATGCGGGAGCATTTCCCCTAAAAAATAAACTACAACCCCCCCTCCCATTCCTACCACTAAAAAATTTGGCAATAATCGATTAAAAATAATTAAAAATTAACCCCAAAAACCCAAATGTCCGTGGGCGGGGTGTTGTAGGGGAGGGGTTGTAGGGGGGGACTTTTCAGAATTGGGGAAAAGGGGTGGGGGGGCGTGGGGGAAAGGGGCTTTTTATAGCAGCCAATCAGAGAGCAGGAGGAGGGTCACTGACCAAATAGCCAATCAGGGGAAAAGTAGGTCAAACGGGAATTGAAGGGAAATCGAGCTACTGCTATCATTCTTATATATATTATAAATATGGATAAAAAATTTTAATAAATAAAAAAATTCTATCAAGTCAAAAAAAAAATTTTATCTTAAAAATAAATTGGAAAATCGGAAAAAAATTGTGTTAATATTCAAAAAGTACTTTTATTTTTTTAAAGAGGTTTTAAAAAAACTTTTTTTTTGGTGGGTGTTTTTATTTAAAATAGACATTCTGGAGCAAACAACACTGATATGAGGGATTTTAACCCGGGAAAGGAGGTGAAGTCATCACATACGGGATTGTAAAAATTTTATATGAGACTGTTATGTCTGATTCCCTTTTCCCAGGTTGTTTTAGTTGGTTTAACAGATGAAATTGCAGAACTCAATATAATTTCAGTTGCTGTGATACCCCTGTGGGCTATATATTAAAGTAGATCTAGAATATTCGGAAGAAATTCATGACGAGCATAGTGACTGTTCACTTGCTCCTGAAAAAGTCATAGTTACTCCTGAATGTTAGCCCCATTCTCAAAGTATATACAGTACAAGCTGAACTTTCAAACCGGTGGGAAAACAGAAAAGTTAGTGCCTAACCTAAACAGCAAACAAAATTATGTGGTACACTACCGTAATTTAAAACTGTAATATTTCCTTGGGTACGAAGCTTCAAAAGATACACCGAGACCTAACATTCAATCAGAGTGCTTGGTTTAAGCCATATATTGATTTTAATACATCCCGACGAAAAATTCAGTAAAATTTATATGAAAAGGACTTTTTCAAACTCATGAACAATGAAGTAATTGGGAAGTCGATGGAGAATTAAAGACATCGTGTAAATTTTCAATTACTAAATAATTTAATAAGGCTGAAGAAGCGTATTTTTCAGAAGCATTTATGGCTTATACGATCTTCACGGACGAGTTAGTTGGGTTCAAGTGCAAAAAATAAGCCTACTTTTGATTAAGCCTATCTATGCGGCTTTGAATCTTAGATATAAGCAAGGTTATCTGTTTAACTTTCAGTATAATTATGTTAAGAGGAAATATGGACAAAATGCAAAGCTCTTATTCACAGACACAGACTCCCCTCTGTACGAACTGAAACAGAAAACATGTATATGGATATGTTGGATAATATAGACCGCTTCGACACTTCAGACTATACAGAAACACATTTTTCACACAGCGTGTGCAATAAAAAAGCTCTGGGTAAAAAGAAAGATGAGATGAACGGAGAGTGTATTCGAGAGTTTGTGGGACTTCAACCGAAGCTTTACTCCATTCAAAAGGAGAGTCATGAGGAGAAAAATGTAGGTAAGGTGTGTCAATAACAGCTCTCAAAAAGAAAAATTAAACATGCCTATTATAAAATTGTTTAAAGCAGGTGATCTTACACTACGCCAATATGTCTATAATAAGAAGTGAGACACATCAATTGTACAGTATCTCTATGAATACACTTGAACTGTCTCCCGGAGATGACAAACGCTATATTTTATATAATGGATGTGACACTCTTTCCCACGGTCACTACAAAATAAGACAAATATGTTCATCAATCGAGACATAAAAAAATCACCATTTAGGTTTTGTATGTAAGTATATTGAAAAGGAAGTTTATTGTATTAACCTTTTAGTAAAGATTTTATCACGTTAAAATCTCGAGTGCTTGTGAATATCATAGCCTGATTTCATCAGGTGAAACAGCACGGCTTTATCAAATTAAAAAGTTTAGTCAAAATTAGTTATAGGTTAGTTATAGGTGGGAGGTGACGGTACTCGCTTCCTCTCAGTACCTCTTGGGAAACGTTTTGTAAACGGCTAAACGAGTAACACACAAAACGTAGTGATATTATGATAAAATGTTAGTGATTTATAAATTTTTATCAAATTGATGGTGTAAAAATATTTTTATAAGCTCCTGGTTTGCCTCCTCGTTCCACTTCCTCCCCACCCCAAAAAACATTTCCCTGATCCACCCCTGATAAATGCTATTATTATGAGAAAAAAAAACTCACCTGCTCTAAAGGAAGGATCAATGCGTGAGAAAGTGACCCCACTCCGCAGTGAGGAGATCAATGCTAAACTCGAAATAATGGTTAACCCCCAAAATAATATTTCCCGATCAGCCACTCAATCACTTTGAGAAGTCTTATTATTATCCGTATGGGAGAAAGTGACCCACCTTCCCTTTAAAGACAAACACTGTGATAGAAAATGACCAAACTTTGAAGTGGGAGATAAATGATAAAACTGAGGAATTGTCTCCCAAAATAATTTTCCCCCGCCCCCCCATCGACTCACTTTAAAAATTCTTAGTACTATTCGTACGGGAAAAAAAACCCAATTTTTAGTAAAAAGGGTGCAATACCCCTAGCCCCCAAAAAACCCGGGGCCTAATTTTTCCCCCCCCATTCCCCTTCCTTACCCCCCCCACGGGACCCGCGAGATCGACTCCTAGAGACAAATGCCCACCTGGAACTGAATTCGACTAGACAAAACCAGTTACCCGAAGCCCATTGAAGGGAAAAACATGTTAATTAAGGTGTAGATTTAAAGAATTGTATGGTGAGAACTTGGGAGCACCGTTTGTCTCTGACCATCCATTTGGTGGTGGTTGGCTGGCGCAATTTGTGCGTAACCGAAATGAACCTTGAGGCCTGTACAGTTTTGTACATTGACCACTAGGGAAATTTAGCAAAATAGTACTAAAAATTATTTATACGGCTACTGGACCCCACAAAATAAAGTTTTTAAGGGCAAAGAACTATTAAAAAAAGTTAAAAGTTATTTATCCATTCTTTACGTATGTGGGGCTATGGCATATTTAAATTTAAAATGTCCTGAAGAATGTTGGAAAATTGTCATCCCCTTGGGTGTTAATAGGTATTTAATTATTGAAGTTATATTCTTTGGCGCGTTATGAAAAAATGATGGGGATTGAATTTTTAAGATGCGCGGCACCCATGTAACACAAAAGTAACAGGTTGAAGGCTAAACCGTAAATTAAGTCTCGAAAAAAAAAAGTACCAACAAAATAGAAATAAAAACCTCTGTTGGTCGCGCATGTTGGTACGTTGTCGCCTCTGTTTCCTTTTTTTATTTATTTAATATTTTTCCCACAAGTTTTGTTTCTACATTCAAAAAACAGTGTTTTAGTTTCATACAAGTGCGAATTATATATGTGAAAATAAATTATTTCGGTAGTGATTTAAATTGAATATTTTGATTAATATTATTTACTATTCGTAAATATTAGGGAAAAAATTGTGTTATAGACTTTTTTCAAGTGACAATATAATTGAGGTTAACTATCCGTATGTTTATTTATTGATATTTTAAAAATTTAAAAAATTTTTTTTTTGTATTTTTTTTATTATTAGTTTAAAGTTTAAGTTCCATTAATAAAACATTAATTTTTTATAGAAACTTTAAAACTTATTTTAAAGTTATACTAATGCCTATTTTTGACGGAGGGCTTTGGATTTTGGGGGATACAAAACCTCTTTGGATCTAGACGAAGATTACACATTGTAGTTTTGTTTTGTAAATGCTGCAAAGAAATGCCATTGCGTTGTTTGAAGGGAAAAATCCAACAATAAAAAGGTACGTAATTTTTTGTTTCCCTGTCTAAATTGAAAAATTTGTGCTTGACATACGTTTTGTTATTTTAATTAAATTCATTATTATTGGAGTCAGTTATGTAACTAATTTTATTTAAGCCAATACAATAATATCCGCCATTTAAATTTATTGAAGTGACAATCATGATTTTTAATAGTTGCGCCTACTCTTAGTGGGGGCAAATACTTAAAAGGCGCAACTTTGCTCTCAAATTGCGCCTGCTCCTTTTAGTGAAATAGGGATTTGGAACATATTTCAAAACTTGGCTGGCGCAACTATTTTTCTCCCTTTGGGAATCCAGGCCCAGTAGTTTTGATTGAATATTTTGATTAATTTTTACTATTCGTAAATATTAGTGAAAAAAAATTGTGTTATAGACTTTTTCAAGGCCCCCAATAAATGAGGTTAACTACCGTAGTATTATTTAATTTATTAAATTAAATATTATTAATTTAACATAATTAATCCCAAAATATTTTAAATTATTATTGTTAAATATTTATTATTGGTTAATTAATATTTACAAAATTTAAAAAAAAAAATTAATAAAACATTTAATAAAAAATTTGTGATAAAAATTTAAACGAACACAAATTAAAAATTAATTTTTAATTTTATTATTAAATTAATAAATAATAAATATTTATAAAAATAAATGAACAAAATTTTAAAGAAAAACTTTTGAAAAAAAATGAAAAGTGAATATTAAATTTAAGAAAATAATAAATATTTAAAAAATGAATAAATTAATTCAATTTTTGAATTTATTATTAAATTTATTCATTTACTTTTAAAATATTAAATAATCAAAATAAATATTTAAAATTAAGAATTTTATAATATTTAGTACAAATTATGTAAATTTTAATAAAATTTTTTATTTTCTAAATTTTATTTTTAATAATTATTTATTATTTATATTATTAATTTCAATTTTAAATATTTTTATTTTTTTTTAATATCTAATTCTCTAAAATAAATCCTATTCATCAATCTAAGATTCTTTTGTTTGATTTGTTGATAAAAATTTGGTATATTAATTTCTATTCCAAGTTTTCAAGGGGGTAAAAAAAATGCGGAAATGTTTTAAAAACAAAATTACAATCGAAAAAAGCTGCAAAAATTCGGCAAGGTTTGTCAGAAAAAAAACCAAAAAAAAAAAGGAGCGAACGTTTTCGTGCTTGTAGGCTGCAAAAAAAAAAATGCTTTCACATTTAAACGAATAAATCCGTGACTGAAAATTTTATCCATCCCGTCAACTTAAAAATTTCACGAATAAGGATTTTTAAAACCATCATTTCAGTTAGTACCACCAGTGTTTAGTACAAATCGACCAGTTGTCTCAATGGTGTCCGTACTGGTTTTGCTGATCATGATGGTGATAATTTACACGACTCATTTTTATCTACTTAAAACACACGACTTTGCAACTCTTTTAATTGTACAAGCTGAGGGCATTGGTAATTTCCTGTGCTGTAATGATCCCTACATCAAAAAAAACTTTATTGGGCGGGACTGGAGCAAACCAACTGTTCAAGCGCAAAAAACTATTCAGCATTTACGATGCCCCGAATGTAAATATTTTATCCATCAAAAACATTGTACAGGGATCAGGAGGGTTTATTAAACCAAGACGGGATTATGGATAAGGAATTATCTCCACCAGACGGAAAGCCATTCATTCCAATTCCCGGAACAGTTTATTAATTACTACATTGATGAAAAAATTGAAATGACGTAGTTACTTCTTTGCCGTATAGAAATTTTTTCGACGATTAAAAAGAGCTCTTCAGGAATTTAAAAAAATTTTTCTAGACAACCCTTTTTGGGGTTCCATGTTCGTATGTGAAAGGTTGTGGTTCAAGAGATTTGAAAAGGCCGGTCTCCTGAAACATAAGGAAATTCTAACAAAAATTTTACCTAATTACCAGGGGAAAATACGAAGCTTGAAACCCAATGGTGCAAGAAATTAAACAAGAAAATATTCCTTTAATGTCCACTTTCAATGGTTTTAAATTTCCAGTGTACTCAAATTCCCCCACCTTTAGATTTGTTTCTGAAAGCTAATTTAACCTCCTATTCCTTTCAGGGCAAATCGAAAAATTAAGGCATGTTAATGGTAGTACGGTATTTTCGGTAAATAATTAATGTTCCTGTTTCAGTTAATAATAGGGTTAAATCTTTTCAAAGGAATATTGATAAAGGACTATTGTATAAATGTAATATCAAACGTAAGAAAATTTAACGATCTAGTACTTACAAAGTATTGTTCAAAAAGCGTATATTAAAAGTTGGCTAAGATTTTTAATTCCTCACCCTTGTATACTATGTACGATATTAAAGTTGATGAGTCATTTTTTTAATGATAATAATTCACGTTGAAATTCAGCAAGAAGATTTCAGGAAAAAATATTCCTATGAAAAAGTTTTACGGGGGTCAACAGAGAATTATTGTGAATGAAGAAAATACTTACGTATTGCACTTGGTGAAGACAATGTACCTGGGGAAAATTTATTATTGATGAACATGCGAGGAACTTTCCTTTCCCGCAATTTCTTGGTCAGTTCCTTAATTTTTGGGATGGTTTTAAAGGTAACCCTTTCTGATGGCTTTTAGTGAGCTAAGCATTGATCGTCGTGCGTTAACCGTATAAATTTTTTATATTTTGGGGGTGAAGATTATGAGGATGCGAGTTTCGTGATTCTCTCTCAGTTGGTTCAAACACGTTGGTAAAGTTACTAAAATTACTCGGAAACAAATAGAAGATGTAAGTACGTTCATAATGCATTGAAACCAAAACTTGCGTTTCTAAGATCAATTCCAAATTCAATTGGTATTGGTTGGATCGCAAAAGATATTTTTGTATGTCAGACGTTTGGAAAAACGGGCTTTATTTCTTTTTGTCGGCCAAGAAATTGGATGGAACGATAAACTTCAAAAGCTCTACAATTCAAACACAACGGTGAAATTTTTTCGAAGAAATGGCCGAGCTTCTTCATTATCTTGAAAAAAATGGGGGGTGTGTACTTATGTACGCGCGTGAGAAGTTATACTTCTTTGCCACATTAAATAATTTTATTTCTTTATTTTGAAATATTAAATAAACCAAAAAAAAAAATATTTTTAAAAATAATTATTTAATAATATTTAGTATTAATTTTTGTTAAATAAAAATATTTTAATTTAATCAATAAATAATACATAGGGATGTTAACCATAATTATATTGGAGACTTGAAAAAGTTTATAAGCACAATTTTTTTCACAATATTTACGAATAGTAAATAATATTAATCAAAATATTCAAATTTAAATCATACTGAAATAATTTTTGCACAAATAAAAATTCGCACTTGTATGAAATTAAAACAGTGTTTGTGAATGTAGAAACTAGAAAAAATGTGGATAAAATATTATATTTATGAAAACAGGTTTATCAGAGGCGACGAGCGTACCATAGAGAAAGGAATAAACATAGTATACATTTCTCTATGAGCGTACCAACATGCGCGACTAACAGAGGTTATAATTTCTATTTTGTTGGTTAGCTTTTTTTTTTTTTCGAGACTTAATGAGCGGTTTAGCTTCAACCTGTTTACTTTTGTGTTACAATGATGCGCGCGCATCTTAAAATTTCACTCTCATCATTTTTTCATAACGCGCCTAAAGAAGTATAACTTCAAAAACAACTCTTGTAAATAAGGATGCAGTTACTTGTGCTATATATTTTAACAAATTGGTCAATGTATTAATGAATCTTTTACAATCACCAAAATTCAGTCCATTTGGGAAATATTATGTCGTTCATTATTTTAAACGTATTGAGTTCCAGCATCGTGGTAGTCCACATGCACTATACTTATTGTGGCTAGCTAATGCTCCAATGGATGCACTTGATAAAAATAGATTGGATTCTATCGCATTAATTGATTATTTGATATCTGTTTCTCTCTAGAAGCATCAGGTAACATTAAATTACAAAGACATAAACATACATTCACATGCTATAAGAAAATAGTGGCGAATCAACCTCAGCATTGCAGATTTGAAGCACCTTTTATGCCTTGTCGATCTACTACTTTTTATTACCAATGCAGAAAGAGGAGCTGGTTTCAAGAATTATGCTAAACGTTACAAAGATATCAGAATTAATTTGGAAAATAATGAATATCATAATATTGATTCTTTTTATAAGAGTAACATATTAATTCAGATGATGATTATCACCAATATACTTCGAGCTGGAATTAAGAGGCCACGAGTTTTTGTCAAGCGTCAACCATGTGAAAAATGGCATAATCCGTTTAACCCCTTTATATTTAACATTGTTAAATCCAATATGGATATCCAATTCATTACCGAAAGAATATTCATGTGCTAGTTATGTCGCAGAGTATGTCAATTAAAACTAACAGAGGCATTAGTCTCTTCAGCGATTGATTATTGAAAACTATGAATGAACATCCAGAGTTTGATGTCGTTGAAAATTACAAGGAAAATAGGTTGTAAATATGCTCATAGTGTGAGATAACAAGTCAAGAGGTGGCTTGGTATCTCTTGCGAGAACGATGTCAAGTGTTCTACTGTTGTCACCACTATTCCTACTATGTGGCCATGTGATCTTCAACGTATAAGAAAAACACAAAAAATAATTAGACGCGATAGGCGTAGGAGAAGATTCAACTAATATTTGGAAAGAAATTGGTTTGACAAATATGAACGCCGACAAGAAGATTTGGAAATTTTACTCTTGCCCAGTTTGTTGCTAGCTTCACCATTAAAGCAGATGGTTACTTTACACAAAAAGAAAAGAGCCACGTGGTTATCCGATACCGAAATTTTGATATGGGACAAGATCTTAATGAATATAAACGTGAAATGGTTACGTTACATATTCCTTTCCGAATGAAGATGCGGAAATTCTCGCTGAAATGAAAAATTTATCGATATATATAATTAGGAATTGAAAATGAAATTTTAAATAATCGAAAAGAATCTTGAATCTAATTTGGATATCCAGAAAGTAATTGAAATTTCTCGAAATTTATGCCAAGAAGATGGTTTCAATGATGAAACTGAAGTACAAGATGTTGCTAACATCGCATCTGAACCAAATCCATTTCAAAATTTATATAACTGTCAATTTACAACGAACAGCACTTTTATATAGTTTATTATTAACGAACAGGCATCTATACAGTTTGAACATAACGAACAAGCAATCTAATCTTTATACACCTAACAACTTAAGTGTACGTGTGCGTGTCAGGCAACATTATTTGACAACTAACTCTTTACAAATCCACACACACACACACACACCCAGTATTACTTTTACTGCGCACATACACCTGCGCATAACATGTCATTATACATTTGCTATAAAGATAAATTTACACTATATTCTAACACGCCTCCTAAAATTTATATTCACGTCTAACCTTAATTTAAACCAATTTATATTACATTCATTTCATGTCTGAATTTTTCGAACTTACTTCGACCTAATGGCTTGGTAAAACATATTCAGCCACATTTTCACTAGAATCTATTTTGACAATGTCCAATTACTCCTTTGTCATAGTTATCGTTTACAAAATGATAATGTGTCTCTATATACTTCGAGTTTTTTTTGTAAAATTACCATACTAGCTATATTTATTGCACCAGAATTATCTTCATACTTTTTATCGGTCACAATTTCAATATAAAAATCTAGCAAAATATCTTTCACAACTTTTAATTCACTAACACACTCAGACAATGCAACATACTCAGCTGATGTGGATGATTTTGTTACACTACTTTCTTTCTTAGATTTCCAAAAAATCACTTTTTCATACATTTTAATAACGTATCCTGTCGTCGATTTTCTGTCAATAATTCAACCTGCCCAATCAGCATCTATGTATACAGTTTAAGATCTCTGCCTTAACATTTCTATTATAGGTTAACTTTAAATCTTGGTCAAAACTAAATACTTTAATACCCTCATAGCATATTTATAATGAGTATTATCATAACAATTTTGAAATCTACTTAAATAATTTACGCTGAACTTATATTCAGTTCTTGTTCCGGAATAATATACAAAAGAGCTCCAATTATATTTCTATACTTCATTTCATTACATGCTGATTGTGCGGTTTCTAATTTTAATTTTGTTCCATCGGGTAGCATACATTTAGAATTTTCAATTCCATAATTCCTTGCTAAAGATAAGATATAATCTCTTTGATCCAAAGTCATTGTTCCTTTATCACAATCATAATTTATATTAATGCCTAAATAAGTATTTATTTTACGCAATCTTTCATCTGAAATCCTTTAAAAAACAAATTTTTGACGATATTTAACTTAGTTTTATCCTTCAACATATGAGCAAATCATCTACAAGCAGAATTAAATTACATTATGATTGTTCTTGTCGTTTAACATTACAAACAAACAGTCATTCTCGCTTCTTACAAAAACCTAAAATTTTCAAAATAATTATCGAAACATTTCATACCGAGCTCTTGGGCTTTCTCTCAAATCCGTACAATGCTTTATCCAATTTTAGTATTTTATCCGTACCATCCTCATAACTCGTGGTTGTTTAACATAAACTTCTGATTTAACTTTTCCATTCAAAAAACGTTGTTTCTACATCTTTTTGCTCAATAATTAAATTGTTCGGGACAACAATATGATAATAAAATTTTTAACGTTTTCATTCTTGCTACTGGAGAATATTATCATCAATTAAATCATTCTGCTGGTATCCTCTAACTACTAATCTAGCTTTATAAACATTATTAGCCTTTTTTGTATAAGCCCATTTTAAATCTAGTATTTTTTTATTTTTGGTTTAATAACAGATATCCATGTATTATTTTTTAGCTAGGCAATTAATTTTCCTTTTCCATTGCATTTTTCCAATTTTAGAATCATTACTATTCAGAGCATCATTATATGAAACAGGATTTTCTGCATTTACATAGTTTAACATAAACAAATTATTTTACACAAAGTTATCATCATTAAGTCTAGCAGGTTTTCGTTTTTTCTGGTTGATCTTCTCAACCCTAAATTTATATTTTGATCATTTTATATTTCCATTCGTATTTCATCTCTTATTATTTTCATTTCTACCTTCATTTAAAACCTATATCATAAGCCTCTCTTGACTCTTCTCTAAGACCTATACATTTGTACCATCTTCAATTATTTTCTACATGTCTTGCTACGACTATCCTGTCATTTATTAATACTCTATACCCAAATTTTCATAACCTAATAAAATACCTAGCTCTGCTTTTCTGTCCCATTTTGAATTTTTTTTTTGTTCAGGCACTCTTACAAATACTTTACTTCCATACATTCTTAAATGCTCTATGTTAGGTTTTTCACCAAACATTATTTCATAGGTGTTTTATTTTTCTCTACAGTATTAGTTAATTTTTCCTATTCTTCAAATAAGCAGCTGTTTTGACTACTTCAGGCTAGAACCTATTATGTACTTTGGCCTCTGCTAATAAACATCTAGACATATTCATAATATCTATGTTAAACTTTTCTGCTGTCCCATTTAATTCATGAACTTATGGTGGACAAGGTTCAATAGATATTTTCCCTTTTTTTCTAGCAAAACTATATATTTCACTATTCATATATTCCTTGCCATTGTCAAATCTCAGTCTTTTACCTTTTTTCTGTCTTACTTTCAATTATATTTACATAGTCAATAAAACAATTGTATACTACACTTTTCGATTTGATTTCAATACATTTTAGCTACCTTACTGTAATCATCTATAAAGTTATAAAATATTCCTCACCGTTTAATAAACCCGTAGTACTGTGTGGCCCATTTAAATCAGTATGTACAATCTCTAATACTTCTTTTGCTCTAGTTCTCTCATTATTAAATGGTAAATTATGCATTTTATTTTGCAAACATATTCCACATTTCAAATAATCAGACTCTAGTTCCTTTGGCAACCTTCAAGCATTTGTTTATCAACATAGTTTTTAAATAATTAAAAATTTAATGTCCTAGGGTTCTATGATATCTTTCTTTTCTGTCATATTTAATTTGACTGTTATATTTGACTCAGTTTTAAAAAATTTCACTAGTCATATGATACAAATCTTTTTCTTACAAGCTAAAGCAATTAAATTTCCATTTGGATTATATATTTTTGAAATTATTTCCTACCAACCAATTTTATTTTTATTTGTAACTTTCCCATAGCTTATTAATTTTTTATCCATTTCTCTCACATAAAATAATTTAACATTTTATTTTCTCCATTTGACCATAAAATTTAATTTGTGTACAACATTACCTATTTTTTGTTGCCTTTAAAAAAACGACCATCTCCGACCTTAACATTCACTGGTACTTAGAGTTCATCAAATTCATAAAATATTCATCATTATTTATGATGTGATTAGAGCAACCACTATCAAGTATCCATTCTACTTTACCGAGCAACTGTTAGCTTCAACGCACAATTTTTCCAATCCGGGTCTTACCTCGATTTCCGTATTAAAATGCTTGTTTTTACCGTCTTCATTTTGCTGTCCTTGTTGATTTTGTCTTTGTTGCCAACCACTCGCTCGACGATGTTGACTTGAATCTCGACCGGCTCCACGATGTTGCCAATGTTTTTGTTTTTGTTGTTGGCGTCCGCCTCCTTGCTGTTGAATGCCGCCTTGGGCTTCCACAAATGTTCACTTGGTCTCATCTCCTTACACTGAGTTTTAAAATGTCATATTTGCCACACTTAAAACACGCTTTGTCTTTTTTTCTTTCGGCCTTAAATGCACTTGAACTGTTTTTGCTCCCTTCCTCTTTTTCTTTTAATTCAACCATTTTTATTTTACTTTTTACATACTCAACAGTTTGATCACTTTCTTTTTAGTAAATCAATTAAATCACCAACATAACTTAACGATTTTGGAAGAATTTTAATCATATAACTCAGTTTTTATTTTTCACTTACATTAGCGCCTGCACTTTTAAGTTAGTTCACTAGCTTTTCAAACTCAGTAAAAAAGGCACTCGAATATTCAAAGTCTTTTAACCTCAATTTATCTAATATATTTCGTATAAAAATTTGCAGTGCAGTAGATTCCTTTAAATAACTTTCGTCGAATTTTCTCATAATTTCATAGCAGTTTCTTTGTCTTTTATAAACTGTAACTGATCATTCGAAATACCACTGTAAAATCACATTGATTGCCTTCAAGTCTTTTTCACTTCGCTCGTCCTCTTTATCTGTCGTACCTTTCTCTCTCTTCACGGCCTCTACACATTTCTTTAACTTTAAAATCAACGTGATTCGCTTTTTTCCAACACTCGTAGTCCTTTCCATCAAAAACAGGAATTCTTGTTTCATCCGCCATCTTAGGATTTTATTTTGTTTATGAACCACGCCCGGCTACCATGTCAATTTACAACGAACCAGCACTTTTATATTAGTTTATTATTAACGAACAGGCAATCTATACAGTTTGAACATAACGAACAAGCAATCTAATCTTTATACACTAAACAACTTAAGTGTACGTGTGCGTGTCAGGCAACATTCATTTGACAACTAACTCTTTACAAATCCACACACACACCAGTATTACTTTTACTGCGCACATACACCTGCGCATCACATGTCATTATACATTTGCTATAAAGATAATTTACCTATATTCTAACAATAACAATCCTCTTTCCGATATGAATAGTGATCTTCGTCTAGCTGTACTTAATTAAACTTGGATCTATCGCTAAAAAACGAGAAAATGTAATGCCAAATATAGAGTTTTACGAATTGATGAGAATGGCAAATGATAAGCAAATAGAGCTCTTGTACATGTCATTTCAAATCTATTAACTCCAAACCGTAGTCCATTTCAAATATTTTTACGGGTCCAGCTGGATGTGGTAAGACTTTCGACATAAAACTTATCATGGAAATTTATAATCGATATAATGAGAATGATGGATGCTGTAACTCGTACATCGCCTGTGTTTCAACAGGCAAAGATGCTGTTGCCATTGAAGGAAATACCGTACATACTGCCCTAAAAATATCTTTGTCGAGATTACTTCCACTAAGCACTGAAATTAGCTCATCAATATAGAGCACTATTCAAATACGTCAAAGTGTTAATCATTGATGAAATAAGTATGATTGGTGCTGAATTACTTCTTCAGATTGACTCAAGATTGAAGCATTTACTGGAGATTTCAAAATTATTTTGGTGGTTTAGATGTTATTTTGATTGGAGATCTACGCCAGTTACCACCAGTACGATTACTCCAATTTACAAACAGCAGAAGCAGAAAATTGTTGGACCTATTTTATGGCGGGATTCAAATTTTATGAATTAGATCAAGTTATGCGGCAGGCAAACCAAGAGCTTTCTAAATATTGACAAAAATTGGGAATGGTCAACAACTCGACGATCGCGAATTAATTTTATTGGAATCGCGATTTGTAACAACTCAAGAGGCCGAAGTAGAATGTCCACATGGAATCAGATTATTCAATACAAACGAGGCTGTCACAAGATAAAATAACAGAATTTTAAGTGCTGCTCAAAATAAAACTACTTCAATTGCTAAAGACGTATTTGTTGGTTGTACTTCAGCAGAACAAACAGCTTTTTGTACGTCAAAAAATTATATAAATGTCGCTCATTGATACTGGAGGGTTGCCTTATGAAACCGTATTTGTGCCGAATGTTTTTATATGATTACAACAAACATCGATGTGTCAGATGGCTTAGCAAATGGAGCTGTTGGAAAATTAGTTCATCTTGAATTTAATGGATGAAGGAGATGTGAATGTTGTATGGCTTGATTTCCCAGACTCACAAAAAAATTGGTCAAAAAATAAAGAAAAAAGTCGCTGGACATGTAGCTTCTCATCAAATTAGTACAACTGCTGTACCGATAGGAAGAAGATCTGCAACTATTCACTTAATAACAAACAAACGATAAATATTAAACGATCGCATCTACCTTTAGTTTGCGCTTTCGCAACTACGCCTCATAAATCTCAGGGAAGTACATACCCTGAGATTGTTTTATGAATATGATAAAAAACATCAACTGTCAATTAGTGTATGTTGCATTGACGCGGGTGACTAGTCTTCAAGGTTTGTACATTACAACAAAAGACAATGATAAAACTTTATATCATGGCCGAAGAGCATCCACAGCTTAAATAGTCTTCAAGAAGAATTCCGTAGACTCTCTCTTAATCGCTTACAAACTATCACCAATGATCTGTTAGATTTTATTAATCAAAGGAGAGGGTTGACAATATATACTTTTAACTGTCAACGTCTCCATGCTCATTTCATTGATCTCATTGATCCAATTATGCAAAAATCGAATGTTTTACTTTTAAATTAAACCTGGTTAGCAAATGAAGAGTCGATCAGTATACCAAATTTCAATTGCATAATACAATATAAGCGATCAAACGTTCGAGCTGGAGGAGTTGCCATTTATCAGAATATGCACGACACTACCAATATCATTACTCCAAACATTGATATGACTGTAAGACAGGCGGAATCGGCAAGTTAACAGTGACATCAGTTGGTGAGTTTTGTGTAGCTGAATGCAAAATGGAAGATGGCCACAAAATTGTTTTTGATGGTAATTTACATTACTCCAAATCAAAAAATGGACGACATCATTCATTTCCTGAAAAGAATATTATGGCCATATACAACAGCTGGAGTAGAATATCTTGGTAAAGGAGAAGACAAGTTACCGGTAATTTTAAGTGGAGACTTCAACGTCAATTTTTCCCGTGAAGACGCTCGTCCACTTATTGATTTCCTCCAAAATGACTTGAATCTAGCCATGAATAATAATCCTTGATTTCGACAACACGACATGGCACTACCATAGATGCTGTATTTGTACGATATCTCAACGCTGTAACTACAAAACTTTTCGTATCATATTTTAGTTATCATAAGCCACTGATAACTGAAGTTCCAATTCAGTCATTACCGGAAGATGCTATGGCAGTGGACATAATTTAAAAATAACATTCGAATAATGAGAGAATTTATGTTACACTTAATGTAAGAAAATAAATATTTATTTATTTAATTTTTCAAATTTAAACTGAACTTTATTGACTGTGTTGACTATCCTTTTCCAGTCTTTTTATCATTTTATTGTAATTAATTATTTGCATGCAATTAAAAACTATTTTTTAATGATGCCGAAGAAGTATAACTTCTCACGCGCGTACATAAGTACACACACCAATTAATGATCTAACATTTTGGCACAAAGTATACAACAGTTTCAAAATAGTTATTATTTTGACAATATTTTGTTCTTTAAAAAGTAGCATAAATCATTTATATCCTTATCTTAAAGTTTTAATGCCTTTATTTGGCCGGTCACAATAAAAGAATTACTAAAATATTTAGACATACACACACACACACCACATATATATATATATATATATGTGTGTGTGGTGTGTGTGTGTGTGTGTGTGTGTGTGTGTGTGTGTGTGTGTGTGTGTGTGTGTGTGTGTGTACCTCGAAGGTATAGAACACTTTGTCCATTTTTTACCAATATAGCATTATTACACATTCTTATTTCACTTTTTTCGCTTTTTTCCCTTTACCCAGAGGTATGAAACACTATGTCCTAAGCCAATTGTAAGGGGAGTTACATGCTTTTAAAAGAGCATCAAGTCCACTTTTATTCAGAGGAATACAACAGCATGTGGACTTGAAGTTTTTATACCTCTACAAAACTTGAATGATGCAGTACACCATCTGGACATAGTGTTGTTTACACCTGGTGGATTTTTCTTGAACTAAACGAAGAAAGTTTCAGTTCAGTTATTTTGCTTGTAGTTTGAGGCTTTAACTTTTGTTTTTCAACAAATTACTGTTAGATTAAAGCAAGATGGATCCTTACTCTCGTGGATATAAAATTCTAGACTTAGTTCTGCACCCTAGGCCTAATGTTACTGCACCATAGTTAAGCTATTGTTTTGTAGATTCCTTAATATTATTAAGTTAAAAAAACATAACCCAAATAAAATAGGGCAGTGAATTATCATTGAAATCACCAAATTTATCGAATAATAAAGTTTACAATCATTATTACAAGGCTGGTGTTGTTTCAGAATCAAATTCTAATTACTGTAATTATCAAGAGGATGACAATGAAGAGACGTAGGTGATGTTCTGTTTTCTGGGGAAGAGGATGATTCTGATGCTGACAAAAAATATGAACCTCAAAATGGTGAAAGCTTTGATTTGTATGACAATTATGGGAAGCCTATATATAAGCAATCAACAAATAAGGTAAGAATAAAAACAATGGCAAGTGAAACAACCAATAGAAAACTTGGTGAAGATTTACACTTAAACAGTGATAATGAAAATACTGTAGAAAATCAACCAGTTTTAGAAGAGGGGGGAGGTGCCAAAAGGAAAGTAAAACATAAAACTATGTCTACACAGCAAGGTAAAAAACGTGTAGTGCATGCCAATGATTGGGCATGTAATGTCCGCAAAAGCAAATTAGCTGGTGGTAATGAATATTTAAGTAAAAAAGGTACAGTTGTTCTTGCCAAAGTAATGAAACCTCATTGTTCTTGTAGGATTGAATGCTCAGAAAAAATTACCAGAATATGAATGACAGAAGATTTTTGTTTCATACTGGGGGGAGGAAAAGACTACAGATATTAAAGGCAATTTATGCTTGCATGTGTTGAAAGGCATAGTACAGCTTGATCAAGAAAAAGAGAACAAAACTCTAATAAATCTAAAGATTACTCTCTATTTTACCATTTCACAGTAAATGACCTAGTTAGGGTGTGTAAGGTTATGTTTCTAAACACACTTTCTATCTCTAACATGGTAGTAGTAAATATTTTTTTAAATATTGAGCAAGGAGGTTTAGCAAAAACAGATCAAAGGGGTAGGCATACACCAAGCAACAAAACCCCTAAAGAAACTACAGAAAGTGTAAAAAAAAACATATTTCTTCTTTTCCACATTATGAGAGTCATTACTCTAGAGAAAAGAGTGACAATAAATATTTAGGAACAGAGCTAACAGTAGAAAAAGTGTATGAACTGTACATATATGACTGCAATCAAAAATATGTTGATCTAAAATTAAGAGCAAAAAAATGGCTGTACTCAGATATCTTCAATAAACAGTTCAAGTTGTCATTTAAACCACCTGAAATAGATTCCTGTGAAACATGTGATTTGTTTTATGCTAAACTGAAAAATAATCTGACTCAGAAGGAAAAAAAAATCTGTTAAGGCTGATCAGGCTGCACATCTCAATGAATCAAAAACCAGATACAACTTAAAAATTATTGACACTAAAATGGCTAAAGATTCATCAAAACACAAAGTATTAACTGGTGATCTGCAGAAATGTTTGCCATCGCCACTCATAACAAACTCCATTAGTTTCTATAAAAGGAAGATTTGGACCTTGAATTTTACCTTGTATGATGCATCAGATTCCTCGGCTCACTGTATTATGTGGGACGAATCAAAAAGAGCCAGTGGCGGAAATGAAATTGCATTATCGATTTTGAAATGGGCCCGAAATTGTCATCCCTTGTCAGTGAAATAGAGGAAATCACACTTTGGTCAGACAATTGTTATGGTCAAAATAAAAATGTGAGTATTGTAATGTGTTTTTTCTGGGTACTCCATAAGTATCCTCAAATTAAGATCATACCTCAGATGTTTTTAATGAAAGGTCTCACCCATATGGAAGCTGACAGTGTACATGCATTGATAGAGAGGAAAAAAAAGAAACCCAACTGGCAACAGCTGGTAAGACAAACTTCCAGTAAATACATTGTTCATAATAAGGAACTTCGAGCTTTCAAAAGCTTCAACACACTGTATAACAAAAAACAAGCACCTAATCCCCCTCTTGTAAGTATGAAGAAGGATGTCAACAACAGACAGTTTTGCTGTCAACTTGTGTACAGCTACAAGCCCGACAGGAAAAGATTGGGACGCTTTATTTGAAAACCCATTTCGATGGTGAGAACCAAGAGGTTGACTTCGTTAAGTCCCAAAGAAAAGGAGTTACGTTTCCAGCAGATTTGAATCTAGACTCAACAAACCCAATACCAATTTCCCAGAAAAAATAAAATGATTTAATGGCACTATTGCCTTATGTTCCCTCAGTTTGCCATGATTTTTATAAAAAATTTAAACAAACAAGTAATAAAGCCACATGTGACTATCCAGAAGGAGACATGGATGATGACTTAGACCCTATGTAACACTTTTATAACTATAACTTCTATCTGTAGCATATATTTTTGAAAATAAAATATATGGGCTTAGTAATGTGTTATTCATTGTTTATTTCTTTAATACCCCACAACACTATGTCATAATTATAATATAACAGCCTTATGCGAGGTATACATTACTATGTCCATAAAACCTGCTAAAAAAAAATTATTGTCGATAAATAACACTAAATTCAATCCAAAAGTAATGCACTGATAAAATTTTGTTACAAAAATTCAATAAACAGTTGAGGAAATAAAATGTTTTAAAAATAAAACCGGTCCAAACTACTCTCCTGTAAAGTTAGGGAACTGTGACATAGTGTTCTATACCTCCGAGGTACAGATATGTATATATATATATATATATATATATATATATATATATATATATATATATATATATATATATATATATGTCAGAATATTGTAATTCGCGCCTAAATACCCAGGCTGTACTTTGGTTCACTCTGGTGGTAATCCTGTTAACTAAAGCAACTCAAGAGAATCTTTGTTTTTGGGAATAGTTTCTGCGTTTTGTTTTGATGTAAGAATTTAAGAGTTATCACAATCTATATTTTTTCCCAAACTCTTTCAATAGGTTATGGGCCCAGGATTAGTTCCTAATGCGTTGTTGGTTCTCTAAAGATAAAACGAATCAGTTTCGTAGTTTTTGTTGCTTGAGTTAGCCATGCTGCCATGGCTATTAACGTCGCAAGAAAGTTGTTTTTCATGAGCACATTAAGTTTAGTGTCATAATATTTAAGTGAACATTCTCACGGAAAATGTATGTTTATCAGTTAAACTAAAAAGTGAAGTTTCAAGTAATTGTATGCTAATAAGTTTATTTACTTAATAGAATCTGTTTCTGTAAGAATAGACCTTGATCTTAACCTTGAACTTTAGTAAAAATGTCGGAAAAGATTGACATATCAAGTGTTGATAAGTTTAATGGTAGTAACTACCAGCAGTGGAAGTTCCAGTTGACATGCGCTCTACGCGCCAAAGGTATTTTCAAAATCGCAAAAGGTGAGGAACTATGCCTACTGTAAATGCAAATAAGGCAATCGATCTATGGCAACAAAGAGACGCTGTAGCTATGTTTACCCTTACCTCAGCTATGGAGCTCAGTCAGATTGCCTTGATTGAAAATTGTAAATCGTCCTATGAAATTCTAAGCTAACTAGATTCTATTTACGAGCACAGATCAGAAACAAATAAAATGATAGTACATGAGCGTTTCTATCATTATCAATGGAGCTCGGCCGATTCAGTGGCTCAACACATCATCAAAGTGGAAGCTCTTGCCCGACAAATAAAAGAAGTCGGAGATTCAGTCAGCGTTCTAGCTATCATGACCAAGATTTTGAGTAGTCTACCTCTGAAATATAAGAGTTTCAGACAGGTCTGGCTTTCCATGAGTGAGGACAAACAAACCATCGCCAATTTGACATCCCGTCTGATTGATGAAGAGGCGAGCCTGACTAAGGGGGAAGAACAAGAAACTGCTTTAGCTTCTATAGTTAACCGAGAAACTAAATCTCGTGGACATAAACCACGATTTTACGAAGCAGGAAAACAAAGTAACCAAACCATAAGAAAACTTACCTGTTATAACTGCCAACGTAAAGGCCACCTTGCCCGTGACTGCCGAAGTGAGAAGAAAAATCGACCAGTCTTTGATAAAGGCAGAGCTGACCAGTCAAATTTTTCTGCCTTTAATGTTGAGGAAGCAAATGCATGTATTTCTTTTTCTGATGAGAATACTTGGACCATGGACAGTGGGGCTTCCAGCTATATGACATGGCACAGAGACTACTTTGACAAGTTTGAAGAGATTAGTGATGGTTCTTCTGTGCGTCTTGGTGACAACCACAAGCTTTCTGTCAGAGGGAAAGGTGATGTGATGATTCGTAAGTTGCTGAATGGTCAGTGGTATGACTCGGTCATTAGAGATGTCCTATTTGTTCCGGAACTGAAAAAGAACCTCATGTCTGAAGGAAAAATCACCAAGCTAGGAATGAAAATAGTAAAATCAGACAATTTTGTTGAAGTTTTTGAAAAAGGAAAGTTGGTTTCTTGTGGTGAACGCCAGCCAAATAACCTGTATAAAATGCTTTTTCAGACTTTAACCTCTATTGAAGCCAATTCTGTTACTCAGACTAGTTAAAAGCTATGGCACGAACGCCTCGGACCCATCAATGTTAGAGATTTGAAGGAGTTAGTCTCAAAAGGCTTAGCCGAGGGTGTAGATCTGAATGATGTAGACAATTTCTTTTGCCCTGGATGTGCATATGGAAAGAACCACAAGCTCCCGTTCAACAACCCAACCCACCAGAAGATGAAGGTTGGTGAGTTAATATACAGTGATCTTGGTGTCATGCCAGTCGAGTCTGTAGGAGGAGCTAAGTACTTTGTTACTTTCAAAGATGACTACTCTGGCTATAGAGTAGTATCTTTCATTAAACATAAAAGTGATACACTACAATGTTTTAAAGATTTTTGTAAGATTGTAGAAACAAAATACAAGCGAAGTGTTTAAATACTCCATACAGACAATGGCACAGAATACATCAATGTAGAATTTCAGGATTTTCTTGCCTCAAAAGGGATCATTGCTGAGAGAACAGCGCCATACACACCCGAACAAAACTCGCGCTCAGAGAGAGATATGCGCACAATTGTTGAGAGTGCCCGGGCGATGGTTTGCAGCAGTAACCTCCCTCAAGAGCTTTGGGCGGAAGCTGTAAATTGTGCTGTTTACATATTAAATCGTACACCCACAAAGCAGGCACATAACTCCACACCCTCGAACTGTGGACCGGCAAAAAGCCTCAGCTGTCGCATGTAAGGACGTTTGGATGTGAAGCCTATATGCTGGTGCAAAATGGAAGAAAGAAGTTGGACAAGAAATCCAAGAAGATGATACTTGTTGGATATGATGGAAATTCTACCAACTACAGGCTGTACGATCCTGATACTAAGAAAATGAGAATATCGAGAAATGTTCTCTTCAATGAAGCACAACAAGGCTTTGAAAAACCTATCCACTACGTGCCCATGAAAATTTACTGTGATGAAGAAGCTGAAGTCGAGAGCCAAGAAGACTATGAGACTAAGAAGACATCCCCAGATCCAGAGCCGGGTGAGCCACCAGCAGAAGTTTTTCAAGAGGATGAACCATACATGATGTCTAGGCCTACTCATAACCTCAGACCTCGAAGTGTTTTAAAGCCACCAGCAAGATTCACTGAGAATCTTCTCTGCGTTGAGGAAGATACTCCTAGTACCTATTCTGAAGCTGTTACATGCCCGGACAAATTCAAGTGGGAAACTGCTATGAAAGAGGAAGTTGACGCCTTAGAGAAAAATGACACATGGACAATGGTATCATTACCTGAAGGGAAGAAACCCATCGGCTCAAGATGGGTCTTTAAAATTAAAAGAAACTCTTTGGGTGAGATCATGAGATATAAAGCACGTTTGTGTGCAAAAGGTTACACACCAAAGTTGGGAATAAACTACAATGAAACATTTTCCCCTACAACTCGCTATGATTCGATTAGAGTGCTTCTATCTATTGCAGTTAGATTTGACTATGAACTAACCCAATTTGATGTCAAAACAGCATTCCTTAATGGAGATCTTGAAGAGGAGATATACATGAGTCCTCCAGAAGGGATACAGGTGGAGTCAAATGTTGTTTGTAAACTCAATAAGTCTCTTTACGGTCTGAAGCAATCGTCACGATGTTGGAACCGAAAGTTCGACCAATTCATAAAGGATTTTGGCTTCAGGCAATTTAATGGAGACAAGTGTATCTACAAAGCCGATGTTAAAGGGAATCGTGTCTTTCTAATCCTTTTTGTCGATGATGGTCTTGTGGTGGGGCCGAATAAAACATCATGTAACGTTGTAATCAATGAGTTGCAGAAGGGTTTTGAGATCACAACATCATCAGTAGAATTCTTTGTGGGGATGCAGATACACTATAACAGAGAAGATGGTACACTCTTCATTGGACAATCAACCTACATACACCAGATTGCCAAAAGATTCAATCTTCAGGACGCTAATCCTTGTAGCGTGCCTGCAGATTCCAGTATTCGCCTACAAGCAGCAGCAGAAGACCAATTAATGAAGCATGTACCATACAGGGAAGCAGTTGGCGCATTAATATTTATTTGCACAGTCAGTCGACCTGATATAGCGTTTGCAGTGGGGCAGGTCAGCAAATATTGCAACAACTTTAACAAAAACCACTGGAACAGTGTCAAGAAAATTATTAAATATCTCAAAGCCACTGCCAACTATGGAGTCATGTATCGAAAGTCCGAAGACCCAATCACTATTGTGGGATATTCAGACTCTGATTATGCTGGAGACCTTAATACAAGACGATCGACAACGGGCTACATATTCAAGATCTAGGATGGTCCTATTAGTTGGAGGAGTACTAGACAGCAAACAGTAGCCCTCTCAATCACCGAAGCTGAATATATGGCAGTCTCAGCAGCATATAAAGAAGCTATGTGGCTTAGAACTATGTTCATGGACATCTTTGAAGAAGCCGCTACACCAACGGTGATCTTTGTTGACAATCAAAGTGCCATAAAACTTGTGAAAAATCCAGAATATCACAAGCGTACCAAGCACATAGATATTCGCTACCACTACATTCGGGAGCGATTTGAACATGGGGACATCGAGCTGCGATACACCGCATCGAAGGATCAGCTTGCCGACATCCTTACGAAGCCATTACACCGTGAGGTTTTTCAACGACTATGTGCTGATTTGGTAACTGAGTCTTCTTGAAGTGGTGAATTAATTTTGTTTGTTTGTTTGTTTGTTTGTTTGTATGCTCAGTGTATATATATATATATATATATATATATATATATATAATATATATATTGTGTTTAACAATGCCACAATGACATTAGAAACATTTTTTTTATTAGGTGCTCATTAAGGGAGTGTGTCAGAATATTGTAATTCACGCCTAAATACCCAGGCTGTACTTTGTTTCACTCTGGTGGTAATCCTGTTAACTAAAGCAACTCAAGAGAATCTTTGTTTTTGTGAATAGTTTCTGCGTTTTGTTCTGATGTAAGAATTGAAGAATTATCACAATCTATAATTTTTCCCAAACTCTTTCAATAATATATATATATTGGTTGAAGTATATTTAGCTCTATACCAAATTGAATTCAGAGTTTAAATATTGAGTGGGTGAAAATACAAATTCATTAATACAAGTTCCGTTGTTGAACTGATATGAGGAAAATAACTCCGAAGTTTTAACTTATAATGAATTTCTATGTTTATACTTTTCTGTTTTTAGCAAATATTTATTTGACACTAACCAAAAGTATTTATATTTTGCTAATATCATCAAGGCTTCAGGCTGCAATTTGTTTAGTTAATTTTCCAAATAATTGGGATTACTGTCGTTTTACCAAGGTGGAGTGCTAGTGAGCGCGAGTTTAGTGCATTAATTTAGCAGTTTTTATAGCACAAACATTTCTTGGCCAAAATAAATCAAATATTTCTTCTATAGAAACATAGAGTTTAGCTTTCTGCACATGCTAATCTCAACAGTTCTTGAACATCTGTCATGAGCATGACAGCATTTGGTGACAAACTTTTTAAATAAAGATAAAAGTTTGTCACCAAATGCTGCCATGCTAATGACAGATATTCAACAACTGTTGAGATTAGCATGTGCAGAAAGCTAAACTCTATAATTCTACAGAAGAAATATTTGATTTATTTTGGCCAAGAAATGTTTGTGCTATAAAAACTGCAAAATTAATGCACTAAACTCACGCTCACTAGCACCCTACCTTCAGTTCATATTAATTCTATCTTCAATGCGTTTACCTAGAAATATTTAAATAATTGCTTTAACTTATTTTAAATATAAATAATACAATCCACGTTTGTATTTGCCACTTAATAATTAAATTAATGATTAGCTTTTTCTGTCACCATAGAATTTTTAATGGTAGTGTGTAGTGCCATCTCCATTTTCTTGGGGTTTAGAACAAGTTATAAAAGGTTATTGATTCCAATGACAATGACTAAATCTAATTACTATTTATCTTCGTGGTCTTCCAATATGCTTTCTCTCTTCCAAATCTTTAATTTACCAGCTTATTTTCTCTCTTCCACTTATTATAATTCAATATCAACCTCTTTCGCAAAGTAGGCCTACTTTGTAAAATATATTTCTTATGAATGTGTTATTTATTTTTTAAGTGATGATTATAGATAAGAACAAGTAAATTACTTTATTTCCTGAAAGCTAATACACTTCTAATATGTAATTGGCAAGATATTTAAGTTAATGTTCTTAAAGAATAGGATGGTTCTCGTCTCCCTAAATCCTCAAATACGACGAGACTCGTGTAGGCCTAACCCACGCGATCATGATCGTTCTTAATCAAACCTACCAATATATGTTTTTAATCTGTATTAACTTGTTATTTTAAAAATTGGATTATGGTATATTTTAAACAGTTTTGTTTTCATGAGTAGCCAATAAATAATCTGACTTGTTTTATTTCTTGTATGTCAGGCTTACATCGAATGAATTGTAACGTATAACTATCGTTTCAGTTGTTTGGAACAAAGCAGAAACTGTTAGACTCGTTCAGATAATGCCATGTAAGTTGAACTAGTACGCCAATTTGTTTTATGAATAGCCACATATCGATAGTCAAAATTTGGGGGTCAAATCATCATAAATTAGGATTAATTATAAAATGCCATTACCTTTTATTCGTCTACTAATCGTTGCCAATAGAGTTGTCTTCCCAGCACCACTGAAACACGAAATAATGTATGGAAAATAAAACATGGCAACAATTATACATAACATCAATATACTATTGTTGAATTGTTTCGATGAAATAATCTTGTACATTATTTTTTAAGTATATTTCATAAGAGGCGAACAATACGAAAGGGAAGTAAGACATGGTGCCAAAAACAATAAAATAAAGTAAAAATCTTAACAGTACACCCCATTATTAGATAGTACAAGAGGAGGCTATTTCTAGTTTTAATGGCATAAATCAAACTGAACTTATGTAAATAAAACCAACAATTAAAATAACGAAGGCAACATATGTGTACTTAATTATACACCATACGAGTATTTTGATAGTTGTAAAATCGTATTCTTATGTTAATCACATCACATAAACATAGTAAAGTAATTATTTAATTTAAAATACTGTTTTATAACTTAGAAATGTGTAATATAATTAATAATCAATAAAAGTGTGAATATAACAAATTTTTAGTTCTCATCATTCAATGCAGTGCTGCTTTGGAATTTGTACTTATATTTTGATATAGCATATGCATTAATCAAATAATTTTACTGAATACATCTAAGGGAAAAAGTGACTTTCTATTAAATGACTTATAATGTACACTCCGATTGCCAAGAAATGGAGAAAAACTTACCTTTAAAGCTATCACTGCTACATCTTATAAGATAGAGCAAAACTGATATCGGTCATTTTAAAACTACTACCTTTTAGGGTAAGCGGAGTATTTGTAGTAGTGATATAATTTCATGAGGTGGACCGCAAGGCTTCAAAAGCATTTTTTGGAACTGTAAAAAAGGTTGGACATAGCTTTTTGATAGACAAGTAAGTTATCCTTAGGTATGAGTACTAACCACAAAGAATGGAATCCTTTCCTCAAATGGAGGTGAGGTAGCAGTCAGAAGGAGCCTAACCTTAAGTATTGGTGCTAATTCTACCCCAACAAATTATCCCGAATCTGGCCACCTCAGGACACATCTCTGAAGATCATTCCCCTCATCCATAATACGTTTTGGCTCCATCGGTAACACCGGGGCAGTGGGGCAGTGCCCCAGGACCCGCGAATAAAGAGGACCCTAGAGCACAGGGGGACCCCGAGCGAGTAAGATTGAAAAGACATTTTTTTTTAACGAAAGCAGACCAAAACTTTAATCAAACACATATCGTCTCAATATAATTAGCTCTCACGGTTTTTCCTAGACAAGTTGTTAAAACTTTCGCTACACGAGACTAAGAGTTACTGGTAACGATAAAGGATCGAAAGGATTGAATATGAGAGAGTTAACTTGCGGGTAAAGGTGTAGTGGATAGGGACGCGAGGCGCAACGGCGAGTGCGCATGACCATGGCCGCTCATGAGACAACATGGCGTTTGTGGATGTCACTTGACAGTCGCCGGACGACTCAACTTCACTTGGTTTTTCAGTTATGTGCTTGCTGCTCCAAAGCAACGTTTTACGTTATCTGTTTGGCTCATTGAAAGTTTGGAGGGTGTGAGATTTTGATTGTGCTATGTGTTATTATTTGAATAATCATGAAACGTACATACTTTAGTGTGGTGCCCACAAAAGGCAAGAAAACAAGAGAAAAATGTGGAGAGGCAGCTAAAATCTCAGCAAACTTAAGTTCTTGGCTTAGTTCTTGGTCGCAAACTCAGCCCACGAGGAATAATGACGAGACAAGACAGGTAAGAAGGAGGACTTTGAAGTGATAAGTTTATTATAATTATTTTTATCATAGGTAAGAACTCAGCAAGTGATCGTCCTCTTTCGAAGTACTGTACAAGTTGGTAATAACTAAACTTATAAAATGTTACCCTCTCCCACGGCGGCGAAATTTCAGTATGTGGAAAGGGGCAAATGGCAACTTTTATGTTTGTTTTTACATGGGCACAGAAGATCCAACAAGGTTAGAAAATCGCTTATTGCCCACCTAAATAGCGGGGGTCTGGTTTAATTTCAAGGAAAATAAACTGTTCTCTGTTCATAAATGTTTAAATATATGCGAGTGAAAGCCCCCACATGTTCTGCGTGTATTATTAATGCAATGTATGGAGGATACAAGTAGCTTTTCGAGTATGCATAAGAAACTGGTATGGGCAGGGATGCAGGGGAAAGACTCAAGGCTTGAATTAGAACACATCCATATTTTTTATAAACAAATTGCAGTTTTTATGACTTTACATAGTGTTTTGATATGCAATCATCAAAATAATATTATTAAAAAATTTTTGTTTTCCTTTTCCTCCTTTTTTTAATTCTCCCCTCAGGGTTGAAGAAAATCCCAGGCTAAGTTGAAGAGAGAGCAGATGTAAACAATTCAGAAAGACTTTTAGAAAAAAGAAAGATTCATACAAATGATGACTACCATGACATAGCAGATATTCAAAATGCAGTACGTTGTTACAAGATTACCTTGACAAAAATTCAACTCCAACTCAGCTCAACTCTTCAAATGAAGAAGGTGTATCATTCAGTGAAAACACACAAGATATATAGGACGCTATAGAAGAGTACGACATATTCCATAAAATTGTAGAAGACCAAGACCCAGAGATGAAACGTAGGCTTATAAAGGCTGGCTCAAACCAACCTGATGGCCATTTTTCAAGAGATAACAAACAACAAGGCCAATCTTTTTCAAACAGCTATTACAGTTTTACAACTAGTACTAGATTAAAACAAAATTTAAAATGGTTATGCTACTAAAAGAAGCTTTATTTTGTTTATTGTCTACCATGTTGGTTGTTCCCCAACAACAAGAAGGACTCAGACTCAAAGCCTTTCGACCACTGTAGTTAGGGACTGTAAGCATATTTTGGAACGTATAATAAGTCACGAAGGTTCCAGAATTCATGCTCGTGCTTGTGTTATTTATGAATAGTGGCGCAAGCGTGGGACTATAGATGAAACAATTGATAGAAAGTTGGAGGATGAAAAAAAAACTCTGGCACAATGTTGTTGAGGGAATCCTGAATGTGACCCTAGCTTTTGTAACATGCAATCTCGCTTTTCGTGGGACTAGTGAGAGTCTTAAACATAGCAATAAGGGGAATTTCCTTTCCATCATTGAGCTCCTGTCAAAGTATGGCCCAGTGTTGCACGAATTGCTTAAGCGTCCACATGGTGCGGTAAAATACCTAAGTTCAAAAATCCAAAATGAGCTTATCAACTTATTATCATTGCAAGTTAGAAATTAAATCACTCGTGAACTTCAAAATGCCCGGTTTTTTCACTTATTTTGGACACAACTCAAGATGTCTCTTTAGCAGATCAGTTGAATTAAGTTTATAGGTATGTGAAAATAGTGAATGACAAAACAGAAAAACATGCAAAATTGAAAATTTGTGAAGTTTTTATCTCCTTTAGGGAAATCAAAGATCAATCAGCACAAGGTCTTGAAGAAGAAATCATTAAATCGCTGCAAGAGAAAGGTTTGGAGACAACAAAATATCGTGGCCAAGGTTATGAAGGGGTGACAGTAATGAATGGAACACACGATGGTGTGCAACAACGTATAAAAGAAAAAACACCACACGTTTACTTTACACAATGTGTGGCACATAATCTAAATTCAGTGCTGAAAGATGCTGTTGAAGAAAATAGAGAAATTTGCCAGTTTTTTCAAACGTTTCAAAATGTAGGTTTCTTTTTTGGTTATAACATTTTTCGCTGGGAAGAGATGTAAATAATGTACCAAAGTGGGCCTTCCAAAACTAGAACGACATTAAAAACCCTAAACCCAACTTGCTGTTCAGACAGATATGATGCAGTGTACGCCCTTAAATATAGGTTCTGTGATGTGAGGAAACATCTCAACGGCATCATTCTGACTAACAAAAAAAAACAAAGAAAGGAATGATGCCATACAACTAAAAACAAAATGGAAACATTTGACTTTGTCCTACTCTTAATTTACAATGTGAAGTTTTAGAGTCTCTTAACATTGTATCAAAGTCTTTGCAATCTGAGACGGTAAATATATTATTTTCTCAAAAAATTAACTTTGATAAAGTAATCAATGACTTTGCTTCTATAAAAGTTAGGAAACACAGATTTATGTAATCCAGGCAATATGATTCAACTGAAACTGTGAATACTTACTGTGTACAATCAATGACAATCCGTAACTAGAATGTATATAGGGTTTGAACTTCCTAACACAATTTGCTAGTGTATTTACATTGTGCTGTTTTTTTAGCTTGTATTATTTTTTATTAATTTATCACTATTCACTTTGATCATAAGCCTTGAAACCTACCACTACATCATACGAGGCATAAGACATACGATATTAGTTCTGTTTTTAGTATTAAGATTTCTGTATTTTAGCTTAGTATTATAAAGTGTATTGTAGAAATATTGCATTTTGTATGTGATTGCATTGGTCCAGTGTAATTGTAAAGAATAATTTGCAATTTAACTTTATAAATACGTTACCTTAAAGATACCGCTTATCTTAGTTAAATTTCATGATTTTATATTAAATTCAGTATTATCTTCACTGGACCCAAACATCCAATAACTAACAAGACACATCAACAAGATTTATTAAAAGAAAGTGGGGATGTGGGATTTAGAGGTGGGAGGGAAAAAAATAAAAAGGTGGCCAAACATTATATGTTGCCCTGGGCTCCCCAAGCCTATAGTTACGACCCTGCTAACGGCATAGTGAAATATTGGTTTATAGCTATGTACATTAATTTAAAAACATTTAGAAATACCCTGAGAAATTTGCTAAATATTTAAAAGCATAGTTTGTTCGTGAACGAGAATAATACAATCGGGAAATGGATGTTATTACTCAATCACTAAGTTGTTAACATCTTTTATGTTGTCAAGAAATGTAAAACTCAGAATATAACAAACAAAAGGTTTACCACTTGTTTTTTATGTTTGTTAAACATACTATATTACCTTACATGAATAGAATAGATTCACTGTGTTCGTAAACAAATTAAATAGAAAAAATTTGGTCCAAAAAAATGATGGAGAGAAAAGAGAGCATAGGAGGTTGCTTAGTGATGAGTTACACACTCTGTACCCATCCCCAGGAATTTTAGGCCCCTTCCACACGAGAGGGGTTTACCCGCATTGGTATGAAATTTGTGCGGGCAATTCTGAAGTTCCTTTCACACGAGAGGGAAAATCCCAATTGTTTCCGATCCATCCATGTTCAGTTGTACTGTTGACGGGGAGAAGTATACATTGTAGCGGACTCCGCAGTCCTTGCCCGTACAAACTACGCCAGCTAGAGAAAATGATTTCCCATAGTAAAATATATATGGATATCTAAATATAAATATATATTAATGTTATAACAAAATTTGTTACATACCACGCTTCGGGAGCATTAAGTCTCCATGGGAAGAGTTGGACGGACACGCACTGACCTCCATTCAACTCTGTACTCGACTAGACCACCAACTGTACAGAGTGGATTTGATCATGGTTCACTAGGGTGTATACGCCATTTACCAGCGCCTACGAGTTCTACCAAGCTTCGAGAAGTTTCTCTAACCTTCCACAGATTGACTCTCCATCCCAGGGTTCATCAGTTCAACTTGTATAAAACGCCTGGGTCCGCTGGACACAAACACAGTCCCAATCTTGTATTTGACTAGTGACGTTTCTCGCCTCCGTTCAACAGTACAGCAACCTAGATGATATTTGGCTCAGGATGATGGTGCCGTCAGACTCACTGGCCAGATGGAAAAACTTGTCATGAATTATAAAGTTTTATTTACATTTGAAGGAGCTGGAAGCTCTTCGTTCAGAATCATATAATTTAACTAGGATTATTCTCTCAACTAAAGAGTGTTTGCCACTAAAAAAATCTGTCGACTGTATTATGTATAATTAGGTTGAGTTTTGATAGTCAAAGTCATCTTGACCACGTCATGAGGCATATTTCATTTTTCTTGTTTTTCTACTCGGCCCTTTAGAGTGGTAGTTTCAATGGAGTGTGTCTCACTCCCTGGCTTGTATGACCATGTTCCGGTCTGCAATACCACCTGATAGGAAAGGTGGAATCTAGATTGTTCAATCCCCGCTATTGGGACCTAGTTAGGTAATTGTTAGTTGTTCTTGTGAACCGATGTGCATTATTGTTCACCTGTTTTGGGGTGCGCAACTTATGGGTTTGTCACTGCCCTTCTGACGTGGCCCACGCCCAGTTAGGTGTTCATGTTTGACTCCCTTCTGGAGCCGCATGAGAGCTCACTGATTTTTAATAAACTTTATCTGAAGTTTAGTTTGTGCCTATGTTTGGGTGTGTTTAAAACTCATGATCCCTGGCAGTACTAATTAGTAACAAGCCACCCTTTACTCTATCTAGACTCCTAGAATTCTGAATGACCTCTTTCTATAAGATATAAGCCTGGTGTTTCTAAGACTGGAACAGATAGACAGTTCTCTCTAACTTATGTAACAAATATTAGGTGTTCAGCATTTCAATGCTGGCTTCACTGGCACATACCGTTCTCACTTCTTAAAATAGGTATATTTAGTCTTAAATGTTGTATGGGTTCTGGCTATTCCTTGCTGGTCAGTCGTTATGCTTTAGATGTTTGTTGCAACAAATCCACTATGGCAACTAAATTGTGGTTGTAGTCTTTGTCTCCTAATCGGGGAGTAACTTAAATTATCCTTTGTTTCGTCTTTTGCTCAATAAAGTGTAATTATACCTCTTTTAAGAGTGGGGAGATAATTAATAAAAACAGCTACGTTTTGTAGGCTGGATGAGGAATTAAACTCAGGGCGCTTCACGCCGAGTTCACTCTATGAGTGAGTGTTTCAGTTACTAAATTAATTGTTGTACTTGGTATTTTGGCCCATTTGGACGGTCAACATAGGAAATAATAGATTGTGCTTTGGTCACTACTTTGTAATTGTTTGTTTTGTTTGCTCTTATGTCAACATACATTTTAATCTTATGTTTTCAAGTACTAACCTATCATTTTTAAATTCCCTGTGAATTTAGTCGGCGTATTTAGTGATAACTAAAGCGCCACTGCAACATCATGGCTGACGACGTGGACTGTATTATGGTTACATACCTTTTGTTTTACAGAGTAAAAAGAGAAGTAAAAAATAGAAGGCAGTTCTGGGTGCACCATATAATAAATTGTGGTTACCTGAAAGTGGTTTTAGTTTAAAATTCTCTATACTACGCCAGTATGACAATAAGCTTTTCAAGTATTTTCTCATGTCTGTGACAACATTTGATAAATTGCTACAATGTTTGTCACCAAATTTACTGAAATCTTCTAATATATGAGAAATGCAATCTCGCCATCTGAAAAGTTGCAGTTACGCTAACTCAATTATGTCAACTCAATACATGTACTTATTGAAGAGTACATAAACAGCATTTTTGTATCTTAATCATGTACAGTACAAACCAACAAATTTAATTTCATATTTATATCTAAATGCAATGTAACTATAATTGTATTTGCATTATAATTATATATATCATAGAGTGTATATTAATAAAATATGAAAAGATAGATTTCTTTGCATTTGTTGAACTTATTATTTTAGGTGGAAAATTTTATCTAAACTAACAAATTATTGTTGGACAAAAACTCTTACAATATAATTTCTTACATTCGGGTTAGTTTCAGTAGTAGCTTGTACCATTACCATCAATTGATGTGCTTCCCAAGCTTTGTCCAGAATTGTATTCAGGAGACATTTGAGTGTGAGGTCCACCAATGTTGAGCAGAATACAATTATCGTTATGATTGCCAAATGACCATTAACTGATGTCCCTCCCGAAGACTGTCCGAAATTATAAGCAGAGCAATTATGAGACACTGGGAATAATATGCACCGCTGTTATACTGATTTTACAAAGGCCTTTTGTAATTTCTCTGGTAGCTCAAATTCTTTCTTCTTTTTATATATTGAGCTATGTTTATAACAGCAGCCCTGAACTCCAGTACCTTGTTTTCATTCTAACCTCTCACCATGGATAACATAGAGTTGAAGAACAATTGGTGCTCATACAAAAGTGGTTGTGTCTTTTGGTTGCTTTGTTTACACAAATATCGAATAAACCTCTACTCAACTGTAGGTTTTTTTTGTGGTGAAAATTTAATAGTTTACTTACCCCATGGTCAGTTTTGTAGACTTGACCATATAATATTCTCACAATCTAAAACGAATAGATTTTCTTCAAACTTACATTTCTTTTTTTTAGCAGTGGTGCCAGATTCTGCATGTAAAGTTTGTTTCTGTTTTTTGTGTGTCCTTATATTCTTCCAATTTTTTTTATTGTTTCCCGAAAAATTATATTATAAAACATAAATTAAAATAGGAAAATAGTATGGGTGTTTGTGTGTGTGTGTGTTGTAATGATAGTGTTTTGGAACCCTCTTATATATTTAAGAAGTCATGGATGAAGTGTATTTTTCTTTAAAGAACTGTATGTAAAATATCCTATTAATACTTCATCCATGGAGAATCACGCATTTTTATAAATAATTTCAATAAACTACGTTTTAATTATCATTTCTTTTAGTGAAGATCAACTCCGTTGAATTTAGAAATAGCATGTGACGTGCTGGCTCCCTTTATCCAATAGGAAGCCAGGTTTCACCACATCAGGTTGCCAGGAGATTTTCTATTAGCTAGTTTTGATACTGGTGACAAGGGGTCCAAGAGGCAAGGGGTAGTTCATATATAAGCAGCTTATGCGTATGAATCCATATAGTTATACAGAGAAAAAATAGTTCGATTCGTCACGTGGCTCGTTAAAACAGTGCCGGTAATATATCAGTATAGTAGTAACATAAATCTACACAGCACTCAGCATACAGAACAGTGTATTATCACAGAAAAACAGTCTGTAATTTAACAAAAACTGTATCACTTAATATTAATTATTCAGTAAAAAAGGTGTAATCATCTAAATAAATCGTGTACAACATTAAAAGTCTTGCTCATTCCATTATTATAATTATCATATATAATCAGATCACATCACCATTTGTTAAGTGCGCAATAGGGCATGCACGCGACGTCATCATCATAAATCCAGATATCAAGATAAAGAGAGCTCAACCATAGGGTAGTACCTCAATATAAAGCCGTATCACTTTAATTGGCGCCCAATCGCGATGCGAATCTTCGAATCCCCGAGATTAGAAAGGGACTCCACCGACTGAGAGACACACGGCACACTAAATTGCACACTGAGGAAGAACATCATACCGAAGTGGAATAATCAGCAGACGTTCCACACACGGCACAATAAACGGCACACCGAGGAAGAACATCATAGCGAGGTGGAATAACCAACAGACGTTTCACACATGGCGTACTGAGGAAGAACATCACATACAGGCGGAACAATGAACAGATGTTACACCCCATGGACACTGAGAAGACTTCATCACTCAAGTCAGATAAGACCTAGACACTTTTTTTATTAGTTAATTCACAGGATATAAAATTTTGATTTTGAATTAATACAGTAAAAAGATCATTAATATTTGTAATCATTTGTAATTTTGGAAGGGATGATGGCGGATTCGAACCCAAAGGGAGACAGTGACCCCAATAGCTGCTTTGGTGAGATAGATTATAAAGATAGACCAAATAATTAGTTAGGCCTATAAGACTCAGAATAAGAAATAGGAGAAAGGGAACAGGACAAGGTAGAGTCAGTTATAAAGGAAGTGGGACGACATAAGGCAGAAAGGGATATACAAGGAAATATAATTATCGTCGAAAATATTATAATAGATGAGGAAGGACGATAAATAACAAGGTAACAAACAATGGTAGAACCCACAAAGAGTTTAGATTTAGATCAGTATATGAGGTTGTTGTTCAGTAAATTTGACAAAATAGAAAAAACTAGTCAATAAACTAATTACAAAATAGATGTAACTGTAACATTAGCTTGTAATGCTAATATCACAATGTTACTACCCACCCCAAATAAGCCTATACACATAAACAGCCTGCAAACGAAATACTAGACAGACTAGCTAGTATAATGAAATACTACCACCCCAAATAAACTTCTACACATAGACATCCCACATTATTAAACGTCACAATTAATATCTAATATATGTGCTATACTCACACATTGTTTTCTCTCACCCAGCACAACCTGTTCGCACCAAATCCTAAAAAGAAGAGAAGTCCTAACAAACTTGAAAGTTGCAGCAACAACATGTCCCAATAGAGGAGTCCAGAAATTCTCTGATTGGCCCGTTGAGATACAGGAGGACTACTCATATTTTTGAACTTAAACTAACCACTTGTCTGGTGTACGTGACCGAATGTACGTAGCTAGAGTCTGCAGCCACTCACCATGTGTCTAGTGTACGTATCTTGGGAACAAGTCAAGTGGAACTACAAGAAACCAAGAGACTTGCGAACGTGACTTATGAGACGTAGCCTATCCACAAGCTGCTTGGCGTATGACGTTATACTATTACTAATAATAAAAATAATAAGGAACTCCTACCTCCTTACCCATAAACTAGACCTATATAACGAAGGAACTCAGAAAATATGGTTGACTATTACATCCGACACTTCCACGAGAAGTCCTGTTCAGGACTAGCCAGGATGGCTATAAATATATTTATTTTATTGATTATATAAACTTTACATTACAAATTTGGGTTTGATTATCTTGAACACTTAGGTTTATTATGTAGTTGATAGCAGTCAGTGTAAGCATATGTAATCTTTTGCGAAAGGTTTATTTTTAAAAGTAATTCTGTTATGAAGCACTTAATGTTTCCTATTGACGCTTGGGCGCTCGTATTTTTGTAATTTCTTGAAATATTCGGGTAGCCACTTTTTGTAATTCCTTTTCTGGCTAGAAAATTTTGTTTAGATATTAATTTTTATTGCTCGTGTGGTTATTAGTAATTGTTTAAATTCTTTAATTTGATAATGTTTCCTTTATAGGCTATTTTTGTAGACGTATCTTCTTCAAAATAAATATTAAAGTAGCTTATTGTTGTTGGTTAATAAAATTTTAACTTTAAAATCCGCCTATTCATTTAGTGAGAAATTACAAGTATCCTAACGTAACAATGCTTTGTTTTCTATTTTAATATTAAATATTAAAATGTAAGAATTTGGTCGAATTCTTTAAAAGTGACGAGAGTAATAGTTCCGCTAAAGTATTTCTAAAGGAAGGTAATGCATATTTGTTAAGACGCAAACGGTCTCCTACGTCCCCCACTACAAGTTTACAGGTAAACATCTATTGTCTGAAAAAAGAGAGTAGCTCAATGACATTTAAACAGAAGGGTGACAAAGAAATAAAATATAAGTTTGTTTATGAGTATGAGTCGAACCCGGTATAGCAGTTTCAAAATCTTTAAGTCTAAGAATATAGATTTTGTCAAATTATATTTATCTTATTTGGATTTAACATAGTTAACTAAGGGAAATTCTATAGATCAAAATAGGGGAAAATAGGAGAACAAATAGATGATAAGAGGAAAATATACTTATCGAAGGGGGCATGGAAGCATGCGTTAGAATGTTAGGTGGGGGTTTGGTTAAGTTTTGTCTGCTGCAGGGCGCATGATACCCTGAAAGCACGCAAGAAGATATTAAAGTGTGAGAAAATTCTAAATGTACGTTACATTTTTGTTAATTGTATATTATTATTTAGGTAAAAATTTATTAGTTCAAGTTAAGATAAAATTATGCCAACAGGTCAATTTTGGGCTAGAGAAGAAGTTATATAATTTCAGTTTGAGATAAATTTTTGAGGTTTGTCCAATTAGTTGGGTAATTAGGATCATACCTAATTAGTAGATGACTTGTAAATCAGAATAAATTTATAAGTTCACCAATGGTGAATTTTATGAGTGACAGTCACGATACGGATCTTAATATTTATGTGGGGGGTCATTTTAAATATAATTAATAAGATTTTAAACTCCATAAAGTAATGGTTAAGACATTAACGGGATCACAGAGTGAGCTGATGAACTGAAAAGTAAAATTTAAGATATCTCAATCCGTTAATTTAGATATGCACTTAAGTACATTATCACATCAAGTTGAGGTTAGTGGAAACATGAGATGCCAGTTGTGTTTTGTTTTTAAGCATTTTAATATGGGAGTTACAAGTTTTAAGATGGTTTTTGTACAAGCATCGTTATGAGTTTCAAGTTTAAAGATGGCCCGAGGGCATCTAGTAGTGATGAGGAGTTAAGATATATTCAGGCATGGACCTAGCTATGTGCAAGCCATGATTCATTTTATTAATGTTGAGCCTGGGAACCACCAAGGATCATATACAGTGAACTTGCCACTTCTATGGTTTTACATGACAGCTAGCAGAAGCTATCAATTGGTATAAGTAATGCCAACATAGTCTAAAAGTAACTTTTGTCACCATATTTGGAAATAATTATTATTTACTAATTACTACTATTATTATCACTAAAAATATTATCAATCACGTTTAACAATACTTACCCAAATATTACAGTATAATTTTATTTACCATAATAAAATTTAAGAAACAAAAGTCTAGTAATTTCATTTTAGTTTTTCTTTTAACTCTTGTGGCTATTACAGGTTAAATAGAGCGTGAAATTTTACATTTAATGGTATTATATTCAGTTATTAATATTTTTATAGCTATCCTCGCATATATTTAACATAAATAAATGGTCTGTTATAATAAAAAGGAAACAACATTCAAAATGTTTGTGAAATAATATAAAGTTTAAATTTGGTAAACAAGGGGATTAATACCTTTGCCACCTAACCAGCAACGGTCCTCTTTTTTCTACGTCATCAACTGGCAGCATCTATCCAGTGGCCATATTTGTTTTCAGCATATAAGGTCACTTTTAACGTTCTCTTACTTTTAATAATTAATTTGAATTGAACAGAAAAAGAAAACTTCAATACTAAGCAAACAACCAAATGGTTATTCTCATAACCAAAATCTAACCATTTTACAATACATTATAACAGTGAATTATCGTAAAAAATACAGTTAATAAAACCACGTGCGTGAGTCAACAAGTTATTGTATTTTTATTAGAGACTTTGTTACAACTGTTTAAGAGGAGTGAATATAAAATAAATTTTTGTTAATTCTATATTGTGTCCCGCACAGCGACATTGGTAAGTTTGTTTATAAATTGTCTTTTACAAAATCATGAATATAACAGTAATTTATCATAGATTTTCGTACATCTTAAGACTCAAGTTTTCTTCGTGGTTTATTAATTTCATTTTACGTTGTCCATGATTATGGTATTTTTATTCCGAAACATGTCGGAAGAATATAAATCAGCATCATTCTAATGGTTGATTATCATAAGGGGTAATGGGATTGAACCCAGATAAGGCTTAGATTTTATAAATAACCTTAAAATAAAAATTATTATATTTTTCATAAACGTTGTAACTAGAACATTTTCGTTACTTTATTAAATCTTATTGGGAGATGCTAACCCACTAATTCAATTTTATTACCTAATTTACAACACTGTTGATCATTAAACTTTGTTTTTGTACTTAATTTATTGTATCCAAGTTTTGTAAATAAATTTTAATATTTTATATGTGTATTTTAGCCTTGTCGTCAACCCATGTTTTAATTCAGTTGATGTTATATCACTTTATTGAAATTTTTTATATATGCCATTTTGTAGCTCATTAAAAGCAAAATAAAATCAATCTTTTGAATATTGAAAGCCACTTAATGCATATACCAATTTTAAAATTATCAAATTCATTCAATTGGAAAGCTATATATTTTGTTATAGCTATTCCTGAGTTTTCTATCTAAGTTCTAAGTTTATTAACACTCTACTTTAAACTACTTTAGCATGATTTCTAATACGTATTATTATTATTATTATTATTATTATTATTATTATTATTATTATTATTAATATTATTATCACCACTTCTTACTACTCGTTCGGGCTGTACGCACTTACGCTAATGTGTAATGGTAGGGTGATTGTGAGATGAATTGGAGGACCCACAGTTTAAGGCCCTGCCTACCCTCTCTGGCGGTGTGTTGAGCTTTCAGCTCTAAAATAGATGGCGTTGCTAACTTTATACAAACTGGTGGATTCCAGCCATCAGGTTGGCAGAATTACTGGTTTGTTTAAACAATCGGGAGACTGGCGACCACGACCGGTAATCAGTAAAAGCAGCAAGCAAACTTTTTTCCAAGAATTGAGAGAGATAAGAAGTGTAGTGCCGGACCGTAAAGTGTGTAGGCGACCAAGTTTGACTAAACGTGGGGAGACATAACGTCAAGATACAATCACACTCTCGAGCAGAAAAATTAGCTTATTCATTCCAGTCAGCTAGACGTCCATTAACCTGTAATACCACTTTTGAATTTAGAACCTTTTTGATGCCAAAGTTTAGTACTAGTTTTGTACCGTTTTGTACCCGTACCCGTTTTGAGTAATTAGCATATCATCGTGGTGACTCCAGGTTAATGCTGTTGTACCACTTTTGAATTTTTTTTATACCAAAGTTTTGTACTAGTTTTGTACCATTTTGTACCCGTACCCATTTTGAGTAATTAGCATATCAAAGTGGTGACTCTAGGTTAATGCAGTTGTACCACTTTTGAATTTTGAACTTTTTTTGATGCCAAAGTTTTGTATCCGTACCCATTTTGAGTAATTAGCATATCAAAGTGGTGACTCAAGGTTAATGCTGTTTTACTACTTTTTAATTTTGAACTTTTTTTGATGCCAAAGTTTTGTACTAGTTTTGTACCGTTTTTACCAGAAAGAAAAAGTATTGTACCCGTACCCGTTTTGAGTAATTAGCATATCAAAGTGAGTACTCCACGTACTCCAGGTAAATGCGGTTGTACCCCTTTTGATTTTGAACTTTTTTTGATGCCAAAGTTTTGTACTAGTTTTGTACCGTTTTGTACCAGAAAGAAAAAGTATTGTACCCGTACCCGTTTTGAGTAATTAGCATATCAAAGTGAGTACTCCACGTACTCCAGGTAAATGCGGTTGTACCCCTTTTGATTTTGAACTTTTTTTGATGCCAAAGTTTTATAATAGTTTTGTACCGTTTTGTACCACAAAGAGAAAGTTTTGTACCCGTACCCATTTTGAGTAATTAGCCTATCAAAGTGTCACGTGACTCCAGGTTAATGCTGTTGTACCACTATTGAAATTTTTTCAAATAAATATCTGGTGGGGGTAGTGATAAATAATAATGTACACTTATTTATCAGAGAAAAATTTATTTAAGGTAAAATTAGAGATAACTTATTTTTGAAGGTTTTGTCACTAACTATAATAAATAACCTACACGATTTTGTTGTACCATTTATTTGAGTTTATTAGTAAGCAGGTAAAATAAAAAATAACTAAAATTTAATGTGCTAAATTTGGCCACTGTGCTTTGGCTAATTTTTAAAATTTAAAGGCTAAGGAGGCAATAACATATTTTAAAAGCGGTTTCATTTCTAAGACTATAACAATTTTGACTATAAATATATCTGTTATTTTTATTACTGATATCACCACGTCATACTACCTGTTCATGTTGTACGCATATATGATAATATAATTGGGTGGTAATGAGGAAAGAAGCATTTGAGAGGTTATCTACCAGCATTTTTATTTTGGAAGATGGGAAAACAATTTAGGAAAAACTACCCTCAATAGACTCGACCAGGATTTGCACCCCAAGTGCTCCGCTATCAGCAGGCCAATTTAACACTAGTGACACCTTAGACCACTCAGCCACTGAAGTGGGTATCTGTTATTTAATACAGTGTTTACAGTTTTCAAACATCTATAGGATTTACACAATTTTCCAGAAATAAATGTTTTTGGGAATAATTTTTTATCCTATTGGTAGAGTTTAACTTGAGTAATATCTCCATGGTGTCAGCCTGCAAGCAGGCTATACCAATCGAGAGGCAGCCGTATGTTGGCAAAGATAGGGCCAACATTTTCAAGCTGAGGGTGCCATGTGGTTAGCACAACGAGCCCTCCAGACTTCTATCTCAGTTTTCTAGACTGAAGCGCTACTTATTCATTCAATTATCTCCTCATTTGTCCTCACGAGGTTGATTTTGGTTCCGTTTCAGACCCACTGCTTCACAGACACAATTAGGGGCACTGGGGATCGAACTTGGGACTTCAGTATCTGAAGACAGTAAATCTGACCACTATACAACAGAGGCGGTCGGGTATCAACTACTTACTTACTTACTTTATGGCATAGGGAACACAAAAGTTCATTAACTCTAATGGTTTTAAATATATTTTACTTATCATCGGCTTCATGTCGTGGTCAATATTGCTAAAGTGCTATGACTGAGCACTGAGTGCGTAAATTAATCAGCTCAATAACTTGACTAGTTCGATTCCCTGTTAGGTTGAAATTACTTAGTACTAGCGTGATACGAACTCGGCCAAGGCACAAGAGATTTTGAACATACAATAAGTGCGTTACAGAGTGTTAGTAACATTTACTTTCAGCTAAGAGCTTTTCTTTAAAAAAAAAAGTACTTGAAATATCAGAATAATCGCTGCATTGTTATATAGAAATATTTATTTGTATCTTAATTTTGATATTATTTCTACAGTAAATAAAATAGTATCGCTGCTCATCCATTGTACTTAAATTAGTAGATACAGATAGCCTAAGCGCCAGTAATATGCATACCATTAAAAAAAACTTACCCTTTACTACAAGAAGTTAAATAATCAATTATATCTTTGATTTTCTTTGTGCGCCCTTTCTTCATAAACTTGTTATTCACAAGGATATAAAATAATATTTTGTAAATACTTCTCAACCTCAAAATTTATACAATCCCTTGGATTTTGTTCGAAAGCAACAAAGGTCACATATTGTTAATTATATAAAAAGTAATCACCGTGGCTACTTATTGTTCGGGATTCGATACATTTATTCCGAAACGAGCGCACAGACTGCGAGAATGCAACAGGTTCAAATTAAAAGTAATCACATTTAACACGCTAATAAAATAAAATTAACATTTTCACATCTTGACTACCAAAAACTTTGTTCATTAACTTTTTGAAAAATAACTTATTCCAAAGTCCAATGAGAGTCAAATCCTAGACCGTAAAATAAAAACTAGTATATAAAATTATACTGAGAACGTCTCCAAATTACATTTAGACCAAATTTTATTTAAAATAACTATGTTTGATATGAGCAGGAATGTTTATTTTTATTTATTATAATAGTGGATTAAAAACTCAATGTACAGTAGTTTTCATATACTTTGAATATTAACTCTTATTATTACAACGTGTAGTGCTAAAGAATGAAAAAACCCAAGAAAGAATATAAGATAAGAGTGAAGAATTTTACATGTTTTACTGTCTCAGGTAAATAAGGGCCAATGTCATAAAACTTTGTGTATGGAGAAGCATGTGGCTTTTTCTTTGAAAATAATGTATCACTAGAGTAATACTCTCATTGAAGTAAGTAGGGACCAACTATATTTATTCACACAGCAGGAAGACTTTGTGAGTATTTTAGTTACTGAATATATTAAGATGTTTAGTTGTTTATATTTAATTACGCAAATTTTCATAATTTGACATTGGCCCTTCTTATCCTAACGTACATGGTATTAATGTTTCTTTGACTCAAGAAGGTCACAGAGATTAGTTTAACCCTCCATTGTCGCCTGCATTCCGATACAGCAGGTTAGCCAACGCTTGCAAAATGATACTAGCTTGTAAATGGGTAATGATCATACTAACGGCACCTATTATCAGCTATGACAACTAGTTGCAGAAGGAAAAGTTGTATTTAAAACAATGTATTTTGACTAGAGGGTCGACTTGGGAGTCGTTAGAGCTCAATATCGTCGTGATTATTGAAGCTAACCCAAATTAAAAAATATGTCTAAAAAGAAAAAGAAATTATTCATTAAATAGTATGTTATAAACAAACACTCTAGCTTAATTGTACAAAGAAAATAAATAAATCCATTAATAATTTTTGTTTTCCCATTTAAAATGCATTGAAATGGAAACATTTTAATGAAAATATTTCAATAACTATTTTTAGCATGGTTTGAAAATTCCATAAGAATTATGAAAGATGCCCAGATATGTTACTAAAATAAATAAAAAACAACAATGTTGAATTATTAAATATATTTTGTTTTAAATTCTTTTGTTTAGAACCGTGCATTTATGGGTAGGCAGGGCCTTAACATGGGATCCGAACCATGGTGGATGCCTGGCACTCCACAAATTCACAAGCTGTGATTGATACACGTCTTGTCAAAGGTGAAGGAAGGGTTTAGCAATCGATAAATCTGTGCCGGGATCGAGGAATGAACCCCGGACCCCCAGCATAGAAGTCTGACACTTTAACCCTAGACCTCCAGGTCACCAATATGTTGTAATACTGTTAGAAAGGTTTATGACTGTTTCCTTCTTCTATGTGTAGTAATAGACATTCAGATTTTTCACATTTATAATGTTGTTAATAATACTAATATTAACCAAAAAAAAATTGAATTCTTTTTTATTAAAAATTATTCATTACAATAAAAACTAATATTGGATTAAATACTAATTTTTATTTTAAATTTATATTCTTGAAAAAATTAATAATTAATACTAGGCCATCAATAAATAAAACAGTCATAAGGTTTGTTGTATAGACCTAAAATTTGACTGTCAGTAGTGACAGCTGCTAAACACATGTTTTTGCAGAGCATATGGTTTGGCGTAGGGATACATAATTTGGTATAGTAACTTTTCAAAGCTGTCAGCTGTGAACTGTCAGTCAGCACCAAAGAAGTCGTGTGAGAGGTATAGTAAGTATTATCAAGCATAGTTATAGCTGAGGGCAGCCAATGAGTAACGCCAGTATCAAATAAGGCCAGACCCATGATTCCCACTCTATATTAGATCAGTGTCAAATGGTAAATTTGAATTTAAATTGACAAATATTGAGGAGATTATGAAGAAGTTTAAAAGGGTATATATATATATATATATATTAGCCAATACTAGCAAAAATGTGTAAATGAGCCAATTAGAGTGTTAGACCCTATTAGGTTAATTGGTTTTAATTACAAATTTATTTTGTTTAAGTGCCTAAGTTGACTAGGCAACATTTAAGAGAATTTGGTTAGTGGATACTTTTTTTCACTAATGAGATTGTAATTAATGATTAAACAATTAGAAGAGGAAAGTGATTTTTAAATATTTCATTGAAATGTGATACATGATTTTAAGCTAATTTTAAGCGTACTTTATAATTCCAAGATTGTCTTCTATACATTTTAATTATTTTAAACTCCATATGGTTAGGGTAAAATAGTATATTTTCTATTGCTCACACAAACAAGTTGACATAAAGAAAAGTAGAAAGAAAGTAAAAACTATAGGGTGGGTTGAACCTGAAACCTAAGCAGCTGGGTTATTAGCGAAGGTAAACGTAAGTGAAAAGGATAGTTTGACCTTGGGTGATGAGCCAGGGTTCCTTAACAACAACAAAAACCACAACTGAACATCTCAAAACTAAATGTTAATATAAGGAACAATAAATGTGTATTGAATATGTAAATATGTAATCTACCTTGTTCAATGGCAAGTAATTAATAGTTGCTCTTTGACAATAAATAAATGATGTCACAGTAATAAATAAAAACTAATTAAATCAATGAAATTAAATGAAAAATTGTGAGAAAACGTGACCCCATTTTTTCAAATTAATTCAAGGTATTAATTAAAAATATGTAAGATCATTTTATGTTAAGAACAGTTTATTTGATTAAATTTATGTTGAACAAAATTTTACCGTAGAGAAGTCGATGAAAAGTGATTGAAGAATTAACACAACCCATATAAATATTTGACTTTTAATAGAAATAATTGGTTTATCGAGAATTAAATTAAACATTTAAAAAATAATAATATTAATCATTATATTTTATTTTAACATTTCAAAATTTAATTTGAATTTGAGGAACTTTGAGGTAATTCAGCTATTAGCTTATATAAATTTTCAAGATTTTTCAGGCTAAACAGTTAAATTATATTTGGATTTATTAAAAATTAAATTAACCTAATTTTACCTAAGCTCAAATACAAAGTTAATTATTCAACCAAGGCAATTTATAATTTTGTTAAAAATTCTATGTTATCACCATTCTAAGAACAGTGCTACGAACAGTGTGACAATTTTTTAGTGTCATAAAGAAGTGAACCCATTTTCAGTGTGAGTGTTTCATCTAAACAAAAGTACAATGATCATAAAATTTTAGTTCCATCAAATTTACCTTATAATGATGGACAGTTTATATTGACAGGTAGCTCGTAAAATAGTATAGCAGATAGAATACAAAATAATTGAGAGCCTTTTTCGTCATCAATAAAATTTGGCACACCAGTTTCTACAAGCTAAAACGACTTTCCCAGCAGGCCAGTGAGCAATTCAATATATGCTTACCCGCCTCGGTGGCGTAGTTAACTAAAGAGCTAGTCGTGTTGAGCTCGACTGCCAAGTATGGGGAGATCAAGGTTCAAATCTCGATCGGGGGAACTGGGGGCGGTTTTTTCTAAATGGTTTTCCACTCTCCCTCCATGCAAATTCGGGTTCACTTAATCTAAATTCAGCCTTCCCAATTCCGAATCCATTCGCGTAGTTAGTACTTAAGCGTATAACCCGAACTGGTAGTAAGATGCGGTACTAAATAAAAAAATATATATATATGCTTACGGCGTAAACTCCGTATTGAGGGGGTTTCTGATTTTCAATTAAACAATTCTTATGCAAGGATCAAGGGTTATGTCACGGAGGTATTGGTGCACACTGAGAGAAGTTTACAGTTATCAATACTCAGACCCCAATCCTTTAGCTGCATTGACATGTTGCCCCAAAACTGCATCTGAAAATAAACAGTTTGTATATTATTTTATTTTGGTGAAGATAATTTTGGTGGCAAAAATGGGTGTTAAACTGTTGTTATATTCGTTTCTTCCTTTGTAGAGAACTGTTTATAAAGCAATGCATCTCAGGAATTGGATATATCTCCCCTGCACACTGCATATGTATTCTTTTCCTCATTATAATACTGTGCAACCTTGTTAGCAGTTGATGTTGTCAGGTTGAGTAACTATACTGGTTGATGGAGGAATAATACCTCTGTAATTACAAAGAGCTGGGATGTTGTGTTGTATCACAGAATGGCATAAATGAAAAAGTGTGTTCACATGGTTCAAATCCAAATGTTTGTTTCTTAGCTTGAAAATTTTATGATACTTTTTGTTTTGCATCAATGTTTTGGTTTAGGTTGTAAGAATACCAGAAAGTACAATACATCAGAAAGCAGATAAGTGGCAATATGTAAATGGCATGTGCGACAGCAATGACTTACCTCCGTGAAGAAGCAGCCACTGCCGTTTCCACTATCAGTAGATTGATATAATGTTTTGTGCACTTTGTGTGACATGCTGTGTGATCCACGCAATCACTAGGCAAGTGTAAAAATTGATATTTGTAAAGTATACCAACCAGAAGTTGTTCATTTTTTAATTATAATTAATGTTTATTTATAAGTGACCCTCAGTGACCTTCAAGCTTTGCATTTTGTCATGAAGGCTGCATAATTTGTAGAGGGATCACATGAATATCCATCAAAAACCATTACTAGATGTTCATATTTTTGTAGCACCTAATTGGCATTATATGTTGCAGATATAGACAATAATAAGCAAAAGAGCACCTCCATCTAACACAAAGAGTGGATCTGTAGAAATAATATGTTTGAGATTGTATCCCTAACCCCATGGTATCAGCCAGAGTTGCCTTATTTGTCATTATAAAAATCAAAGTTGCGTCTAAGATTTAACCTGGTTATCTCTATAATTCGTAATTTACTATATATTTTGGCAGTATATACTGTTAAAGGTCAGCCGTTAAAACAAAAGTTTAGGGGGTTGGTGGGCCCATCCCCCAATTGACGGAGGTTAGACAAAAAATCTAAATAAAAAACAGTTCCAGAAGCTCTTTGAAGTGCTTTTTATAGTAGCACAGCCCCCCTAATTTGTACTTGTACATTAATTTTGATATTATTTGAAACATAAATAAAGCCACATATATTTTGTTTATAAAATTGGGGGGGGGGGGGGTGTTTGAACATCGAACCCCTCCCCCCCCGACAACGGCCTTGTGGTACCTCATTACACTTGTTTTAGATTCCAAAGTTGAGGTTATATCTTTAAAGAGTAGTCCCAGTAGTTCCCTGGCATTGACTTCATTTACTGAATGTGGAGCCGTTTCTCTACTTGTGATACCGAGAAAACGTAACTAAACTTAGAAAGGATTAATAAATTAGTGAATCTCTCTTTTTTATGTTTCTCGTGTTGGTCACTTGTAATACACTTAACACGCGTATATTCTTGCATAGCAATGCTCACGTCACAGATTTCTACCTTCGATTGAACCTAAATATTGAGCTGTGCTTTACACCTTCTTATACTGCTTGTTGAATTAATGATTCTCATTAGAGCCTGCTCGATGAGATAATCATTTGAAAGGTCAGCCGATAAAGAATGGTAATCATTTTAGAGTATTTTATGAATATTAGTTTGTGTTTCATTAAGAGTTTGCATATATTGTAGGTGATTTGACCTTCAAACTATAACTAGAAGCTGAAAACTAAGAGTGCAATAATTCTTTCAGTGAATGAAGATGTGCGATTTCATGTTCTTTAAGCTATAAGATACTTATTCAAAATGTTCATCTTTAAAATACATATTTAACACATAGGCAACTAGTTCTGTTTGAATCTTTTTTTTTTCTTTCCCTTCAGTACATATATCTCTTTCTCTTATTCTGATATATATTTCTATAAATATCTAACAGCATTCAATGTAATTTATAATAAACCTTAAAACCCGATATTATGGCATCATATAGTTGTTTAACTTCTATGGTGGACCTCCAGTACTCTTTTACGATAATATATTAATTGCGTGATGAATATTGTAGAGCTCATGAAATATGGTAGAATATGTGGCTATAGATGTTACAAAAGATATACAACCAGCCAAGTCTGTTATTTCTGCCTGATCACGCTAATAGTCCAATAGTTGTTGTTTCATGTACTTTTCTGAATATTATCGATAATCTGTATAAGTGATTCGTAAATACCTCTTCGAAATTTTATATTGTTTATTATTGTTATATGCTCATTGTTAAAATTCCAAGAACTTTGACAAATCTGTACTTCCTTTCTTCCTATTTTAGTATTCTTCTTTCGTTGTGATGCTCACTAGATAAAATGTAATCTATTATAAACCAATTCAGAGTATTTCTATTCTTAAATGAACACTGCACTGTAATTGGCGAACTGTATCTGCTGCATCCAGATGCTCAGAAAATGTAAGCCAAAATCCTTACGTCTTAACTCCAGAAATATTTTCGGATGTTGCGTGCATTTATAACACTTTAATGTAAATCGCAAGATCTGAATGGGTAAATGTTATTTATTCTCCTTTTATTTTGTACGAGTATGTATTTCCATCCCTCTCATTTTGTTCGTGATGTAGTAGTGACCTTTACAAACATGTCCTCTTTCTGTAAACAAAACTACTAGTTTCAGAGTTTGCCATATTCTTGAAATAGACACTAATATTAATTTTATAAACATGTATGCACTACTTGACCATCGTCGTTTCTGTGTGATATCAATCCCTCAATAAACAAACACAAATAGACGAGCAATAAAACAAATATAAGAAATCAATAATGAAAGACAATAATTTAGCAAACAATATTTTTGGCACCATGGCTTACATTTTCGGGTCATACGCAACTAAACTATAAATTATTAAAGCACATGATAAAACACATAGTACTGGTAACAGATACAGGTAAAAACTTGATATTCTTAATTCTTACAGTCATGTAACTGTGCGAATACAGCATGGCATCCAAATATGGTGCAATTACCTTTGATATTGTAACGAGATTAGTGTCCAACTGCTAGCAGTGCGGGGGTGCAACTCTTATCATTTACCTACATGCTCTCTCACTCTCTCTCTCTCTCTCTCTCTCTCTCTCTCTCTCTCTCTCTCTCTCTCTCTCTCTCTCTCTCTCTCCATCCTTGTTTAGCAAGTAGCTAGCCAAATTCACAGCTAGGAGAATTAAAGAGAGCGGCATAAAAAGGAAAGTGAATAATATGGAAGAGTATGGGCTAATTTCATTCGAATCCGGTATAGTAGTCTATAAATGGACGATTTCATACTACTATCTATTGGGCCCTATTATGTACAGGTTCGGCGGTCAAAGAACCAGCTCCAGTCTGAGCTGAGGCTAGTCGAGTGAGTGGACCAGCGTGTCCAGGCTAGCGTGCCCGGGAGTGGGAAGCGTGTTCAATGAGTAAATCAGTGAGTCCATCGTTCGTGTAACGTGGGTCAGTGCAGTGTGACATGAGTGACTTAGATTTCGTTTGTGAATTGTACAGTGACTAAACATTCTAAGATACTATAATGTTTAATTGTTTAAATAAACATTTTGTATTATTGTCAATTTGCTGTTTATTTTATTCTATTGTATGTGTTCCCATTAGCTTATTGATTTACAGACTCAATTCTGACTTTTGTTATTTAATTCAATACTTGTTTTGTTGTAAGTAGTTAATTTAATTATATCAGTGGATGTTGTTTGATTTTTAACAAACAAAACCTTGAATATCCCGTGTGCATTTTCAATCTTGTTTAGTCAACAGTGCACCCAAATATCCAGAAAATAACTCGTGGCTCACACTGTGACGTGTGAACATCTGGCGACTCTCAGGTCGCCCACCCCCGTTACAATATGTTGTTTGGAACATATTTCTAAAGGAAAATATTGGAAAACGTAATTATATTGAAATTAGTTCAAGGTTAGACATGTGTTTTAGTAATTTGATTGATCTATTAGTTAGCTCGACTAGTTTTTGTTAAGTGTGGTGATTCATACATGCTCTTAGGTTAAGTATTAAAATGTTTTCAACGAAATTAAACTCTTGCTTCCCTCTCCAGACACACTACCCATGCGGTCACTCTCAATAATCATATCGCATAGTAAACACATACTCTAGTTTATGTGTCATTTCTAATTTAATCACATTAAAGTAACGGTATAAGGGATGGAACTGCGATTGGGAAGATTTTTGTATCTAGCTGGGAGTAACATATTGTTGATTTAAGAACAAAAAATTGAAAACTTCTATTATACCATGTATCCAAACAAACTAACGTCTAATTATTTCCTGATATTTAAAACAAATAGAAAATTTAATTTTGTATACCATCTAATAATAATAATAACAATAATAATAATAATAATAATCTATCTAATATTTCCAGTGAAATAAAAATTATTTTATTTTTATGTTTTCATATAAAAAATTGTACTTACCTTCCACCCATAATTGCAAGTAGGGATCCAGATTTAGCCACGCCACTCACTGAAAATAATAAAACATAAGAAATCAGGTTAACCATCACAAATATTGTTTCGTGGAACATTGAATAATAGAGTTTTATAATAGAACTTACATTTATGCAATAAGTAGAGTAAAGCTCTCATATTTACTAAAAATATCTACTTTTTGATTGCCCCTCCTTGTTAGCCGCAGGGTCTAAGGCGTTACTCTTGCAATAGAGTGCTGATGACAAAAAGATGAGGGTTTGAATCCCGGTCCGGTGTACTGAGGGTATTTTTTTCCAAAAATGGTATTCCTATCTCCCTCCCCGCAAGTATGGGTACACTTCATTTAAATTCAACCTTTCTTCTCCATAATACATTAGCGTAATTATTATAAGCCAAATGGGTAGTAAGACGTGGTGCTAAAAGATTAATTGTTTTTTTAAACATCCACACAAAGGCTTAGAAAAACAAAAATAAATTAAGAAAGACTCAACAAATAAAAAATATCATTATATAATCAACCTTTTGAAACCTGAAATGCTTTTAGTTAGTAAATAAATTTAAGTAAAACTCGCTACTCTATTTAAATGAAATCAAAGACTGAAAGCAAAATCTATTTCTTTGAGCCGATTAGTAATTTTTAATTATGATATGCACACAACCTTATACAATTATGTTTATTCAAAAAGTAAGCACCTTAACTTTCCAATCTTGGCAATGTTAGGCCTACGATCTGGTTCCATCACTGACTTTATTGTATTCCGTATTCAATTGATTTCCAAATTAGTAATTCATTATCTTATGTCCCACCTCACTGGTCACATTGCTTAGGGCGTCATCTCACAGTATGATGTATTTACAAAGACGGAGAGATTGGAGTTCAAATTTCAGTTGGATGTTTGAGAATTTTTTTACTAAATGGTTTCCCTATTGCCTTGCATGCAAATACGGGTGTGTTTCCTCTGAATCTATACCCTTCTCGCCCTTATTCTATTTGAGTAATTGATACATGTGTATAGCCCGAACTAGTCTAAGACACGGTGAAAACTAAACAAAATTCCTTCATCATCCCTACAACATTAGCGTAATTAATATGAGAGCGTAAATGCACACATCAGGGGGAGAGGGAACGGACCAGAACACCCCCACACCTCTTAACAGATCAATATTTTAGACTTCTAAACTTGTACCAAATTTTCCGATGTACCCCACGGTTTCCAGAAATGATATTTTAATAATTATTTTCGGTTGTTCTATTAGATCATAGTACGCTTTGTCTCATTAGTGCTGTGCAGTTTATCATTCAAAGTTCATTTTGGCTTTTTTATAAAATACATATTTTTAAGGATTCAGAAGAGAAGAGTTTTGAAGTTTCAATCTCTCACCAGTCTCCTCGGAGGTTCCTTGTCACGCTGCACCAAGACACCCTTGCTTATATATATATATATATATGTGTGTGTGTGTTTATTTTAATGTGTACAACTCATATGACTCTAGTTATACTAAATTACAGCCCCATAAATTCATTACTTTGCCTTAACAATGCTATACAAAAAGCATAAAATAGCAAGTTAGACCTCTGATAACTCGTGAACTGTAATGATATAATTTTACAACTTTTAACTGCTTGTAAATTTAAAATTATCTATCTTCGACATATTATATATATATATATCTGATAACTCGTGAACTGTAATGATTTGAAATAAGTGAATTATTATTTATAGCTCATTACTATACACCTGATAAATAGTTCAATAAAATGTTGATGGTTGAATGACTTTAATGTCCAGTAGACCTGCCTTGTGGCTTCATTGTAGTGCTTGTTGACCAGCGTGTAATTGTGTCACATGTTTCCGTTGTATGACTGACTAGCCCCCTTCCCCGTAAGAAAATATTGTAAAGAATTCTGTAAAATAAAGCTTCAAATCATCCATCATGTCAATATAAAACCCAAACTTTTTTTTTACTTATTTTTTTTAATACAATCCTACCATCACTGTATAGCCCCCTCCCTCTTTTTATCCTCCCACCTATTTTCATCTCATTCCTCTTTCCTAACCCCTACCCCCCATCCCCCCACCTCCTTCACCAACCCCACTTTCCTTTCAACAACTTTTTTTTCCCAACAACTATTTAATATACTATCGACATTTTTATGAGGAATAAATTAAATTTTCAAAATAAAATATAGCCTATATTACTCGCTGATAATGTAGCTTTATATTGGTGAAAGAATGTTTAAAATCGGTCCAGTAGTTTTTGAGTTTATCCATTACAAACAAATATCTTTCCTCTTTATAATATTAGTATGGATGTAATGTTGCTGGCTATTGCAACATTACACGTAGCAACCGTATCGTGTAGTTCATAAGCCGCTCTACATGCTCCTCTTATTTGATCTTCTACGTTGCATTATATTTTCCAAAATTAGTAGACGTTGATTTGAAGAGGTAGCAGACATTCTAACGTAATTAAACAATTTATTAGGATCACACATAAGTTCTTCAAAGAGTAAACAAAAATGTCCCTTTTTAGGGGCCGGGTTAAAACTACTTAATCCACCACAATAAAGTTTAAACAACTCGACTAAAAGATATTATTCCCACGCCATCTTATACTGTCTTAAACTCACCATATTGTTTATGCTGACCATCTCGCTAACCGCGAACCTCCACACCATCATAGATTGAATGAGATGCCAAGTGATGTGCCGGAAGTCCTAGCGCGCGTGCACTAGATCATCGATGGTTCTATTCTGGTCTTGGACTATCTGGTCATTTCGCTGAGTGAGGAGTTACATTCCTCTGTTAACCCTAATCATTTCATCCGCATTAAATTGATTGTTCCAATAAATGAAAAACATTCTACGCCTTTTCCTCGCCTGTAGAAGAAACCATTGACTTGAACGACCAGTTGTTCTCCAAATCTATCAACCATGCGGGAAAGGATTGTCTCACCAACAAGACAGAGAAGTGACGCTACCAGGAACTTATGATTTCGTAGCTAGCGTATGAATCCCGTGCTCGGATTAATATTTTATATTACTTAAATGTATCCATGTTCAATTTACATTTAGGGCCTTGTTTCTATAACACCTGACCAATGTTTGGGTTAGAACATTTGATCAGTTTAATTTACTGGCATGACATGTAAGGTTAACTTTTAACCATTTAATAAAAGAAAACGTATTTATGTATTATCTTTTGATCAGATCCGTTTATTGTTGTAACGTGTAGGGTTATCTTGTAACTATTTAATAAATCCCGTGTTCAGGTAGTGCTTTTAATATACATTAGGCATAGAAACGTCTGATTAGCTAGGTAAATGCATTTACCTTAGGAGTGATCCTACTCGTTAGTACTATGTCTCTTTTCATGGTTTATAAGCTAGTAACTGAATAGTGACATTTACTTCATTGATCTTGGTCCAACTCTTGCAAGTACTTAGAGTAGCACGATGCTCTGTAGAGCTTTGTAATTGAATTATGTTACTATGAGCGAACATAAGCTTAGGGCAATACCTAGAAGTTACGAGAATAGTTTAAGGCCATTTGGTGATAACCCATATGGCTCTTCACTCGCATGTTCTTGTTAGTATACAAGCCACTTGCTTCTATTACGTTAGTCGCAGGACAACTGTTTCCCGGTGACCAAGCACAACTCAATGAGGACTTGAGATTGAGTGGCCGCCCTTAAGATGGTGTTTACTTGCATTCCCGCTGCTAAGGAATGGTTCCTATTGCATTTCCCCGGTTAGTGTCTCTAGGCATGTTACACATGTTACTATCGGGCTATCCTAACTAGGATCTGAACATCCATTTGATGTGTTGTTGATTTTGATTGTTGCTTTAATATTTTGATAATCGTACCGCCTTCTTGGTTTATGTATGACACAATGTGCTTAGGTCACTGTGATAGTACTTCTTTGTATAATTAGTATGTATACATTGTAAACAAACATTGGACCATGTTTCATACCTCACTGAGTTTCAGTGTTCCCTGATAATTACCAGATGAAATTAAACTTACTTATATTATTTTGTTATTAACTTTTTGTATTGTTTCTATTTATTGTTCATTAAAACTTATCTTCACTTAAACTAATTTATATAACTTGTAAACTTGCTCCTTTCTTCTTTCCCGTAACTATTTCAACTAGGATAGGGAATGGTTACGCGCCAAACTACGTGGTGCGTTAACATTAGAAACACGAAGTGGTGCATTAACATTAGAAACACGAAGTGGTGCGTTAACATTAGAAACACGAAGTGGTGCACTGCAAGAGTTAAAGGAAGGGATGCATTTACACGAAAAATAATAAAAAGAAGAATCTAATATATACTTCCTGATTTCTTTCTTGCCTTTTATTTATTAGCATTACAATATCGAAATTCCAGCTGCGTTGACACAGTCTATTTGAAAAGAGAAGAGAAAAGCTTCCAAAATAAGATCTTGTTAGCAAAGAGAGTGATCAATTAAAGAGAAAAGCAAACCCATTCTATTAAGCCTATCGCTCAAATCTGTATCGCCCATATGTTCGCGTATCTCGGTATCCTCATGTGAAACCCTCTTAGACCATTCGGCCATTGAAATGGGTCAACGCCAAATTACATTAATTATGGTTTCCGTGACATATTTAAATCGCATTGTAAATTGGACCTTACGAAAAATAATTTTAGTATCTTAGTGCATTTTTTTACTTGTTTTGCTAGAATAAACTCAATTTTTATAGTGTCAAGACTAACATGGCACGATTAAAACTCTTAAATAATTTCAGCAATTAAGTTAATAAGCTTATGTGAGAAGCACACACACCTATATATATATATTCCCTCCATACTGCACTTCTTAATACTCGTATGGGCTACCATATTTTTACACTATTGGGGTTGAGATTATAAAGATAACATCTAAATAAAATCAACACACGTCTGCAAAGTTGGAAACTATTTATGAAAATACACCTTACTACATACAGCCATAATGTTAAGCTTGTCACTAGAAAACCAGACAAGATCAGATATACTTGTTCATCCACATGTAGATAATATAAATAATGTTTAATTTGTTTTAATTCATTATATTTTTCATTGTGGTAGGCTACTTTCAATATGAATAGAAGAATTTTATGAAAATAATTAAATCTCAACGTTCTCAATATACGATACCATTATTAAGAATCTGAATCTGCTCAAATCGCTGTCTTGTCCAAAAGCTAGAATCATGTTTCCTCTTCACGCAAACGGAAAGGTCACACCATGTCAAAGTCAGTTCTGGACTCTTCTTTGACATTCTCTCCTCCGAGATCAGCTCCATGATAAGTTCGTTCTGAAACAAAGATTTAATCACAACCAGTCCAGGGCACAAAGTTACCTAAGTGACCACTTATAGCAACCGAAATTAAAATATGCTCTTATAAAATATAAATTTATCTATCAAATGGATAAATATTACATTTTAAAATATACAATATACCTATATGAAACATCACTAAGATCATTTGTTAAACTTCCAACGTTTTCCTATATTTTTAAAAACATGTAAATATATATGGTTACTTAGGATATCTGAGGGCACTTCACAATAAAATCGAATAAACTTTCGTTACCATTATCACCTATTGCGACTGATACAACGCAGCCCCTCTGAGCAAATAATTGTTCTAGCAGATAGCTCAACTAACGTCTCATTTTCATCCGTATGTACAATATGTGTCCAGGGGAACCTTGTAGTCTAAGGGTAAGGTGTAACTGATTACCAAACCCTTCCTTCATCTGTGGCAAAATGTGTGCTTTCACGCTTTTTGAATGTGTGGAATGACAGGCCTCCACCGTGGTTCGGATCCCACGTTAAACTGTAGGTCCCCTTTGCTTCTCCACTTCATTATCACGTATCATCCTACCATCTGAGGATAATGGAATTCACCTTAATGTTGTCCCCAGCTCAGAAATGAATTCCTCCAAACGCCAGGAGAGCAGAGGTAAAGTTAGGTCAAATGGCCAAGATCTAAAGCATAAGTGGCTCCCCTCCCCTACAATATGTAATTAATTGATAAACATAATTCACACATGAGTGAGAATGAGTTGATAATTTAAAAGAATACAGACATTTTGTTTAAAAACAGCAAATACATAGTTTCCAGTGTAAATATAGATCAAACCACTTACATGATTGTATGTTGATATCCTGTATTCCAAAGGAATGGATTCATATAGAACAGTGATATGCATTTTGAATAAGTTGAAAAATTCAAAAACTTGGGAACTGTGTTAATAGATAGGAATATCATTCAAGAATCGGTATCGAGAGAGTAAATTGAGAGTTTTGAGAATAAATTGCTGAAAAAGATATTTGGGGTCAGAAGGATGAACGAACAGGAGAATGAAAAAAATACATAATAAAGGACTTTAAGGGACTTTTAAAAATCCGCGTTTTTATGATTGCAATCAGAATTATAAAAAAGTGTCTCGAGCCCCATAAACAAATACCGGACCGCAGGCATTGTACTTGTTCACTACATGGGTTAATAATTTTGTTCCTTACAGCTAAGGGTTGGACCACGGTTAATAGACTAGACGGTAGGGGTCGTATGCACATTGGCAAGCTTCACCCCCTGACGTCATGTGGACACCAAGCTAACTTCAGCTGAGAGCTACGCGTCAGTAGCCGAGTGTGTTAACTTGAGTAATAACAGTGTAGGTTCATCAAATGTGAGTATGTAACAATAGTGTGTTGTGCGATTGCCGATTGCACTGTAACCCTCCCCCCCCCCTTTATTTATATCACAAATAAAAGTCAGGTTGGTCACAAGAGAGTTTATTTATTTCCAACAATAACAATACTCGATGAGAAAGAGTGGGACAAGCCCAGCGTTAGGCGCAGACATCAGCACAATAAGGCCATAATATAGTTATACACAAACAAGTGATTAGGGGCATGACCCCAAGTACAAAGATGGCCATCTAAAGGACCCACAGCATTAAGATACATTGAAATTGACCTTCGTACAAATCCGTAGCGTATAATGGTAATAATTGAAGATCCAAACAATAACCCCAGTACAAACGATAATCATAAGATATAAACTACTCGCCATCAGCGACTACAATAACAGACGTGTAAGGCAAGGTGCCCACAAAGAAGTTCCCCAACAAGCTATTCAAAGCTCCACAAAACAGGGCCAATATCCATTATACTTTGGGGGCTTTCAGAATTCAGTGACTTAGCCACAAACAAACTAACAAACTAATTGCGTGGGCTCACGACCCCAGATTTGACTAACTAAACTTAGACTAATAAGAGTTCTAACTCCCCAACAATGATTAGTAACATAATCAGCAAACATGATTATACCAAACAATTTAGCAAATACCCTGAATATCAAACATGGCGGCGATAATGGTTTCAAAACAATCCGTGAAGCGGATGAGATATGCTAGCCTGAATAGTAATTTCTTTGAGTCCAGGTTGCCCCACCATGATCTCTACAAAAAAAAGGCCTGCAGCCTCAATATAAAATAAACAAAGTTAAATCATAAATAAATGTTGCCCAAACAGTAATTTTGAACAAATCCAGACCAAACAGAATTTTGAAGTAAAATAACCTAAACCTAAACCTAAACCTAAACTAAGTTTCTCACCTAGAGAATGTGGAGAAATGCGTACCATGGCTATAGAGTCCTGCCATTATATACACATAGGTAGAGTTACGTGATCTCACAACCGCGGGAAGCAGGACAGGGAAAGGGGGGAAGGGAGTGCACTGTTCTGGAATAACCTCACGTATTCCGGACGTAATTTCAAATCGCGCGCCACCCGATGACCGTTGATATCACTGCACTGTTGCCGGTGCGCACGGCTCTGCGCACGTCGATCCTCTCTTGTTTTCTCTTGGGGTGGGGCAGGCCTGGAGGTGTAACTTCGGACATGGTTACTCGGCTCAGTTGAAAACGAACCGGGCCACGAAGTGTGTGTTGTGTGGAGCCTCGTGGAGTAGCCAAATGGAGACAGAATTGGTGAGTCAAACCACGCCTTTTCTTTTCATCTTGTGACTATGTCACAGCACTAATCACTATATACATCAAAAGGACATAGGCATTCATTTTCACCTGTTTCCTATAAACAATGAAACTAAATTAAAGTGGATGGATGGTCGCAAGCGGGCCGATTTATTTGCCGTTGATATCTCTCGTGTGTGCTCAATAAATGTTGATGAATTAAACTATAAATGGGATTTAAAGATTGAGTTATTGAATATTCCTATAAAACGTGTGTTAAAGCCTTATTCGCTTCCTCATTTAAATCTGCCTGTATGTGGCACTTTTGTAAATCCGACTAAGCCTACTTGTTATGTCTGTAAAATACAGGTAAAAAAACAACTGGCTCGCAAAGAAGGGCAGCAACTTCTACGATCATCAGCAAATAATGGTACAAACTGCGTACGAAATTAATCTGTAGACGAATAAATAGGCCATGAAGATACACAGAAATGTAGTTCTAGTGTTTTTGAACACTCTGCTGGATTATAGACCATGAAAAATGAAAACAACAAGTTAAAACAACAAATTAATGACCTGCAAGAACAACTAAATGCATCAAATTATGAGTCAATACAATTAAACATAATTTCTCATGTATTTTAGGGTGCGTTTTCTGCATGTCAGCAACAACCCTTCAAAAAAGGTAAATGTTCTAATTGGTCATCCGATAATGTTGCTAAGGCTGTCACGTTCCTGTACATATCGTAAACAGTTCTAGGTTTTGTTAGAGAGGTATTAAAATAGCTCCTTCCCAGCGAAGTTACCATCAAACGGCATCTTAGACAATTTTCCGTCCCTCCAGGATTTATTGTCCTAAGTACCGACATTTTTTAAACACAAGCCTGTTCACAAAATTTTAGAAGTATGTCGTCCTTAGCTTCGATTAGATGAAGGTTAACAGTGATATTTTCTTTGATCAAAGTGAAGAATTAACTAGAGGGCCTCATAACAATGTCCAAGTCATTGTAATAAGATGTTTAGTCGGTAAGTGGATATAACCTATATCCTATAACTTTGACACAGCAGTCACAAAGGAGCTTCTATTCGAAACATTCAAATAGTTGAAAACACTGGTTTTAAAGTGAGAGCATTTATCTACGACATGGTATCTTCAAGCAGAAAACTGATGACCGATTTGATTACCTCATTGGATAAACCGTCAATGAAAAATCCATCAATTGAAGATAACAAAATATATATGTGATGCCCACATGATCTGAAGCTATAACGGAATCACCTGATTGATAATGGATATAAAATTGAATGTGGAAAATTTGTCACAAAATAAGCATTCTTAAAATTAATTTAAATGCAAATGACGGAAAAGATTTACAAACAATAGGCAGAAAATAAGGAAATTGGTATAACTATTTTCCCTGATTGTTTGAAAAGCAATATTCTATAACTTCCCAGAGTTCAATCATGTAGGAGAAACCGTAAAGATAGTAAACAAAGGATTTAACGTACTAAACTCTCAAATTCTTGTGTGTGGAAAGTACATTTTGGAAAGTTCTTATGGCAACTGTATAAATGAGACGGATGATGAGATAAGCAAACTATACCAATTAATCCTCACAATGAGATTAATTAAAAAGGAACAAAAAGAAAAAACAAAGGGAAAAAAATCAGACGAGCTTCTTTCATTTCAAAGTGGGTATCTTATGTCAATAAATAGCCTTCGTCGTCTGTTTAAGGATTTGAAATCTGAAAGATGCACTTATATTATGGCATCTAGATGTAACTAGGACATACTTGAGGGATAATTTTCTCAAATTTGAGGGCTAGGGCGATTTTACGTTCATTCCCTGTCCACTAGAATTAAGTCTCTAATGTTTAGTCGCAATGCTGGTGAAGTGATTAACAGTGAAAACTGTCTATTTGAAAAAGGAGTTCAGACACCGAGTGCAGACATTCTGTCTGAGGCTACACAAAACGCGATTCCTCAGACCTTGTCACATAACAGTGATGAAGATGAAACCAAAGCATCCACCCAAATTGAACAGGCTGACAATGAATATGATGTTGAGTTCACATCCACCATCCTTAAATATTTTCAAGATGACTCAGCACATAAAAATATTGAAGAGAGGACTGAGCTACTGGAAATGATTGCAGGCTACATTGCATACAGAGTGGAGAAGAAGTATTTAGAAAAAGCTAGCTTGTACGGAATACTAACCAGAGACATTTCTCCTTCAGGAATAACTAGCTGTAAACAATATCGAGGGGATCGTTAATTAAACCCAAGGTAGAGTTTATAAACAGTGTTATAAAAATGTAAAAATAACTTAATCACTTTCATAAAGGCTTTGTTAACCAGTATTCCGGTGTTTTTACCAAAGTGAAGGATAAAATAAAAAGTAAATATCCTTAGATCAAAGAATTTGTAGTTCTGTGTTTCGTAAGAACCCGTGCATTTTTATAAATGAAAGTTATAAATAAAATTAGAGCCAAGAAAAATTACAAGTGCAGAAAACGTACCGCCAGTAAACAGAGTATAAAAAATAAAGAAGATTAAGAAAGTGGTGCAACAGATTTTAATGAAAGTGAATTATAAAATATTGTTCCTAAATAAAGGTAAGCATTACAAAAGTTAATAACTATTTAGACATTTTATAGATTTCAAAGTTGAATAATTACATTTTATGCCATAGTTAATATCAATAAACAAAACTAAAATAGCTCTTGTACAACAATATTGGCATTATTTGCCATGCCATTGCTTTATACTGGTTTATACAATCTAAATACAGTATAATTTTATAAAATATTCCTAAGTAACAATCATCAAACAAATATCATGAATGCTATGGATGTTATCATACTATACTGTTTTATAAATATAACACTGAAATAATGCTTTTAGAACGAAAATTGTTGTATTTTTCATGGCATTCTGTGTTCTGCTAATTAAGGCTCAAATACAACACAGTAGGCCCCTACTATAATTTCGTAATCAGGTGCAATTTACAATTGTATTCGATACAGTTGAAAGAAATAAATGACTGGTTTAACGGTATTGAGTGTATTCTTAGATAACCTGTAAAATACCAATGCTCGGCCCAACTTCTGCTAAAGTAGTGGGTTGGCTGGTGGTGTCCAGGCCACGTCATCACTGAAGTGGACCTGCGTGTGACATCTACCGTCTAGTATAGTAACCATGGTTTGGGCCACCGAGCCAACATGGCCCTTTAGAGAGGATGACCTCACCTCCTGAAATAACCGTTAGGCCTATTTGTCACCCTTGAAAGGCATGCAGTAGGCGGCCACCTGTAGAGTAATCTTCGAACGGGCCCATGTTGGAACCACCCACCCCTATACCAAACCACTCCCAACATCTCCCCATTCTTGGATGTAGAGGATCGGTCACTGTTACAGTATCTTCTCCCTCCCTAGCTCACATTTTAAAAGATATAATATTTTGTTCCAATTGGTCCTTGTTCACTGCGTAAAGTGTGTATTCTTTTAAGGTGCGGCAGAATAGAAGACCAAATTCCCTTTTGGGTCTTATCTTCCTTCTCGAACTGAGTACCTGCTTGAGGAGAGGTAATACCCCCACCACTGTATTACTTTCCCTACCCTGGCGTGTGTCACTCTTATGGTCGATTGGTTTTCTGTATTCTGAATGACAAAAAAGCAGAGACCGGCCGCCGCCTCTACCTGAAGCACTGGGTTTGCAAAGTGTTTGAATAAACAAGCTACATTGAATAAGCTTTGTTCCTATTTCTAATATACAGTACTTAGAAAACTGTTTTATTTTTCTAGTAAAAATGAAATAGTTTTAAATTTGCGTTTGATGAAAATATTATCATATGCATATTGACTATTACTAGGGGGTTTGAAAAAAAGTGACTAATTGTATTATATAGTGCTTTTCTAAATTTTTAAAATCAATTGGAAAGTTATTAGTGCACTTTCTGAACATCCTAAAAATTGGCTATATTAGCACATGACCTACAAACTTTTTTAAAAGTATAATTGAATATAAAACGTGCACTTTCTGAATACCTTCACTGAAATGTGGTTATATAGGCACACGATTTACAAACTAGCATAAACCTAAGACAGAACTCGAGACCGTAAATTCATCAAAATATGATCAATACGACGTCCCAGCGGGAATCTAACAATTAGCTTATTAAGAGGACGCGTTACGTATTTGGCCCAATTATCTAGAGCAGAGCGGTTCCCAACGTGGGGTGCGTGCCAGGACGTTTGGGGGTACGCGGAATCATTTTGATAATGGTGGAAAGAGCTACATTTGCTAGCAGTGTAAGACAAAATATCAGTCAAAAGTTATTAAATTAACTCAACGATTTGGCGAGGGGCGGTGCTTTATATATATATATATATGATCTTGAGAAAATGATTTTAATTTCAAACATAAAATAGTTTATATTTATTAATAAATAAATAAATTTATTAAATGTGTTTCTTTTGGTATGTTTTTGCTTTTTGAATGTAAAAATATATGAACTCTTTATTCACCTTATTATAACATTGTTTTTTAATCTCATTACTAGCCCATATTTTTCTGTTGCAACAAAAAAATTAAATAATTATTATAATTGCTAATGTAGTAATCAAACATTTCTAAAATTAAGGACACAATTCATGAAAATGCCAAGCGGTACGCGAGAGATACAAGGTTATGAACCGCTGATCTAGAGGGTATCTTTATTTTATTTATTTAGCACCGTATCTTACTACCCGTTTGGGTTATACACTTAAGTACTAATTACGCTAATGGGTTAAAAATTGGGCAGGTTGAATTTATAGTAAGGGAACTCAAATTTTCGTGGAGGGAGAGTAAAAAATACATTTAGGAAATCCCCAGTTCACCCAACCTAGATTCGAAACTCGATCTCCCCGTCCTTGGCAAATCTAGATTGTATATGAATGTCTAAAAAAAGTTGCTTACTCTATTATTATAGTCCCCATTTGATAACAATATATGGGATATTTAGGAGCTACTCTCAAAATGGTGAGAGCCAACCACATATGTAAGATTTAATATTTTACTGTAAGAGGGCACTTGTGAGGATGGAGAATTTTTTTGTGTGGGGGTAGCTGATTCCCATCCCCTCAACTGCCAATGGAAGGAGTTTTTTTTTTACACTAAACACTTCTTGTATTGATTAAGTTGCGACAGAAGGGAGCGCGAGTAATTTTACAGTTTTTTTTTAGAAATGAAATTTGTTGGCCAAAATTAATCAAATATATCTCCAGTAACAAAGTAGAGTTTAGTTTTCTGCACATGCTAATATCAACAGATCTTGAATAACTGTCAAGGGTGTCCCGGAATTTGTCAACACTTTTTAAATTGAGAGAGTTTTTTTATGGTATCTTTGGACTTGTATTTAAGTCTTTCTCCATTGTGTAAAAAAATACACATTTTACCATAAATTTATTGAAAGTGTTACTGTTGAACACATTTTGGAGGAACCCGCACCAAATGCCCAGTTGACTAACGCGTTTGTCTCTCATTGCACTCGATCATAGTAACATAGCACAATTATATAGAATATCTCGTAGCCATTACAATAAAATATAGTTTAATGGTTTTATTGTAGGAATAGAATAAAGCTAAGCTATATACAAAACTCTGGAAGTAATTTAATAGATGACATCTTCAATTACTTTTATTGCAGGAACATAGCACGATTATATAGGTATCTCTAGTGATAATTACAATAAAATACATTTATAATAGAATATTGTAGGAATAGATTAATGCTAAGCTATATACAAAACCCTTCTAAGTCATTACAATAGATGGAAGCTTCAATTACTTTCATTGTAGGAACAAAACACAATCGTATATAAATATTTAGTATTAATTACAATAAGATATATTTATAAATAGTTTTATTGTAAGAATAGAGTAAAGTAAAGCTATTTACAAAACCCTGGAAGTCATTACAATAGATGGAAGCTTCAGTTACTTTCATTGTAGGAACAAAACACAATTATATAAAAATATCCAGTATTAATTACAATAAAATACATTTATAATAGTTGTATTGTAGGAATAGAGTAAATCTAAGCTATATAAAAAAACTGGAAGTCATTACAATCGATGATATTTTCAGTTACTCTTATTGCAGGAACATAGCACAATTATATAGATATATCTAGCAGCAATTACAATAGAATACATTTATAATAGTTGTACTGTAGGAACAGAGAAAAGCTAGGCTATATATAAAACCCTGGAAGTCATCACAATCGATGATATCTTCAGTTACTTTTATTTCAGGAACACAGTACAATTATCTAGAAATATCAAGTAACCATTACAATAAAACACATTTTTACAATGTATTAAAATATAAACATTTTTAATCAATCATAGTATCTTAGTGACAGTTTTTAAAATAAAGAATAAAAATGTATACAATAATTGTATATAAACAAAAGTCTAAAACTAGGTAAACAACAATTTTGAAACAACATAGTTATTACTTTGTTTAAAAAAATTTTGTTACTTTGTTTTAGAATTTTGTGCATTCAAAATATATTCTGGATTTCTTATTTTCATTGATCTAGTGTGCCTAGGATCTATTAACTCTGGCAATATGCAATCTAAATAAAATCTTGTTAATTTTGATTCCATTTCAATTTTAAAAATCATCATCTTTTTCTACCCTTTTTACTACCATACCTTTTTTTGTCCATACTACAAGTAAACAGTATTTTCGTTGGGTTATGTGAAGCTGACCTTGAATTTGATAAAAATAGTTATGGCGTTTGTTAAGAACAAGCTCACCTTTATTTTTCTTAAAAACTTGTATTTTCCCTGCTAAAACAGTTTCTTCAGGAGTCATCTCAGCTGCAGAGAATGCTGGTGAAGCTCCTAAATAAGGTATATCTCTGTCTAAAAAAAGTTCACAGGGTACTACTTTAACGCTTTCTTTTTTTTTCAAGGTCATTAATTGCATCTCCTTCCTTTATCTGGCCATACATAATTGATTGGGATTGTAGTTCAGAGCTGTACAGCATTTGCTTAACCAATTTTTCACAACCAGTATCTGCTCTACGTTTGCATACTGTACCAAAGTTCGATGCCGTCAATAATTTTCTTCTTTGTTCAAGCCATTCGCCACTTTCTCTCTGTAAGATTGTAAGACGTTCTAAAGCTTCTCTTTCTTCTTTGGTTCTTCTTAGAGAAATTAAAAACTGGTCTTTCTCTCTTTGAAATTCCTCTACACTCATGTCTGGTCGCTGCACATTTTCACCATAGTCTTGGTCCTGGCTACCTTTTTCGCAAAAAAGGGATCTTGCTAGCTTTGGCTTCTTTCTACGACGTTCTTTCTCAGAGTCTACCTTCAACTTTCTCTTCATTTGAGATTCCTTACAAAATCTCCCGGGACTTCTACCGTAGATAGATTTGTGGAGTACGTAATGGGCCTTTCCCGTGTTGTGTTGGACCACTGCAGCCAAACATCTTACTTTATAACTGCCAGACAGGGAAAAATGTATTCTTTTCCCACCGATGAATTTTGCAACGGCACCATTATATTGTTCCGCAGCGTTGCTGTCTACATCTTGTATAAGGCTGCGACTGTTCTGGGCAAGATATTTAGATGGGGCTAAAACCTTTTCAAAGAGACCTACTTTAATTAAATCAGGAATTAGGTTAAATTCATTTGGCTTATTTTCTCCCTGGCAAAAATATCCACGCTCTTTGCATTTCGAATGGTCACCTAACACATGGCTAGGTCCATTTAAAATATCTTTTCTTAATTCATCCATTCTCTTTTCTAGGGGTGCATCTTGTTTTTTCCTATATTGTATAGCTTTACTGACAGCTGATCTTAACCTGAGTGTATTATTTCCTATTTTCTTACGTAACATAATTGGGAACCGTCCTCCATCACTTGTTGTAACTATGTCTCAAATTTTATTACAATAATTCCTGAGTAAATGGTTACGGCATTCCACTTTTTCTACTGTCATTGTTTTATATGGCCTGGCGTCAAGTATTTTCTTATACACGCTGCTATCACCGTCAGCAACTAACTTTGCATATCTCACTCCATAGATAGCCTCACTAACAAGAGATCCTTCTACAATAACTGCAGCTTCCATGCTGGTTGAACTAAGATCCCAGTTCTTACTGCACACGTGTTGATGTGGATCTACACCTTTATTTTTAGAACGTGTGCAAGTTGTGCAGAATTTGTTTTTTACGCCAATGTATAGAACTTTTCTTGTATAGAAACCAATGATCGCAGCCTGTAAAGCACACATGTATCACTTAACAATAGTATTTTACAATAATAAGGACGACACTTATGAATAGTGAACTTTAATAAACTAGAAATAGTTCTGAGAATGGGACGATTCCTGGATAGCAAAACATGCATAGTAGAATGTCCCGGATTAGATTTACGTGTTCAGTAATCTTTATTTTTTATTTTTCAAAGGTAAATGTAATTACAAACTTTGGCTAAAATCGAGTTAAATCGAGTGTTTATGTTATCTAAATACATGGATTTTTTACTATTGGTTTATGGGAAAACCTAATATATATTTGTAATGTTTAGTTAATTAAATTTTTTGTATACTTGATTTTTTACAAATTCATTGTGATTTTCTGACACTCAGTTGGATGAAATTTATTGAATGAATAAAATTATCATAATTAATTGAGCCCTTTGAGTTTTAATTTGTGTTAACCCAGTTAGATTAAAAAAAGTTTTTCTTTTTCTTTTGGGCAGTGCTCTATCTTGGTTAGTATGGCACAGAAATTAAATTCGTCATATAATAATTAATACAAATGCCCAAAAAGTGATTTATATTCATATTTAACAGTGTGGAAATTTGTGGGATATACTTCCATAAGGTTTAAAAATATGCGTTTGAATACGAAAAAAAGCTTTACTTATCACACCTGACAGCGAACTGTAGTTGTTTCTGTAAGATCTCTTTCCCCAGCTGCCGTCAGCTGCCACGGTTAATAGAGGAGTCCCATCGGCTGCTATGTGCCCTCGTTTCTTTGCTTCTTCTATCTCTAGCTTGACTGCGTCTTCCATTTCACACTGTGCTGCCTTTTCCCACTCATCTCCTTGGCGATCATGATACTTTTTGAAGGTGTTGCTACTCATACATGGAATATTCATTGTTGACATCATTTCATCGAGCTGTGCATGCCCTCCACCAGTACTCATTGTTCCTGAAACGGCAGCACTGTTAACGTCCATGAAAATAGTTTCTACAGAATTATCAGGAATATCTGTCCACAACATACTTTTCAATCCACAGAGTCTACATTTGAACATGAATCCAGAATTCAGTCCTCTTCTTATTTCACGTTTTGGATCCATGTCTTTGAAAGAGCATCCAAAGAGAGTCATCCATTGATATTATTTGTTCAACAAAATATTTAAGGTTAATTATTCTTCTTCCTTGTAATGAATATGTTGAAATAGAGGTTAATTTGGAATTATTAATGTATCTGGGCTCTTGGTATACCTGAGAAAAAGGGTCAAATGTATTAATAATAAGTCAGAAACAAAACACATGTTTTTCAAACAATGACACTCTAAATGTAACCTTGCGTCTAATATGACAAAAAAAAAGTACTATGTATTAATTTATTTGAAACAGATAGGTAGTTAAGGTTAGGTTAGACTTAATCTGTCTTGGTCCAGAGGGCTGGCTGTAACTGGGATTAATCCTAACTGGACATTATTCCAGAACCGGGTTTAGTCTTCGCTAACATTATTCCAAAACTGGGCTTAGTTTCGACTAATACTATATTGGAACTGGGCTTAGTTTTGACTAATACTATTTCGGAAATAGGTTTAGTTTTGCCTTGCGTTATTAAGATATTGGGCATAGTTTTAACTTATGTTATTCCAGAATTCAGTTTAGTTCCGGGTTTGATTTGTCACTAACAAGGTTAATTTATAATCAGAACTGACAGAACTGATTTCAGAGTTAAGCAAGTAAAATTTGATTGGAGCCCACTCCGGGGATTATTCCAGGCGTTATCAAAATTGTGAGGACAACAACATTTTTAAGTTTATTAATTAAAAATGAATGAACTAAAATCATTTAAATATTTAAATCAAAACGAATATACTTGTACAGGAGATACCTACCCGAATATTTAAAATCTAGTTAAAGATATCTTTTTAAATTGTCTAAAGTTGGCATGAAGATTAAAAATGGGATTTGGTTGTATTAAAGCTGCTCTTAATACACTTATCGGGTGTAAAATGGCCATAATTATGTTTATACATTTTTTATTGTATTAGGCTTACTATGTATAATTCGATCGTATATTATTCATAGTTTAAAAAAATTACAACTTATTATATTTGGGGATTATAAAGTAGGCTAGTATAAAACAATGTGCTAGTTTTATACGATTTAGTATGACTTCACAATAGATATCCTCAACACAAAATAAACTAATAGTGTTTTAGTTTCTTAAGGTGGATACAATGCTCTCATTTAAATCTTTAAAACGTTTTAATTGTAATTTTATTATATATGATTTTTACCTTTTATTTTTTTCTTTATGAAATTTTCAAATTTTTATCAAGATACTTTGTATTGCTTCGATACTTTTTCAAGAACCAGTCAGCTTTTTGGATTTTAAAAACCTATTATTATTATTATTATTATTATTATTATAATTATTATTATTATTATTATTATTTTAGAACGTTATTCATCACAAAATTGACAAATTTAATCTAGTGAGGTAAGGATTAGGAAGGTAAGTGATTATGTAAGCACACCCGCATTTGCATGGAGAGGAGATGGGAAACTACTAAGGAAAAATTCACCCCCAGTCCCGCGGCTTATATTCGAACCCCAAAAAAAGGGTTGATACAAACACGCACAAAGATAGAGAGACACACAAAAACACAAATAATGGTCGCATCCATGGTACTTTTTCCTTCAAAAATTAAACATCTTAAAACTATTGCTTGCTACTTACATAGAGTGATCAAAATGAAGATTTTCATTTTGAGGCTCTGTTATGTTAGGCACTTTTAATTCGCGTTCCTGAGCTCCTCCGTGAACACCCCTAAACAAACAAATAAATACAATAATTAAATATGTTTGTTTCAACTTTTATTTTGAATAATCCATGTGGAAATCCCGATCTTTAAATACTTAAATGGAAAGAAAGTGTGGTTCTTCTTGGTTCCTTGAGGTATTTTGAGATGAATTGTCTCTTTGTGAGTCCTCTGTACTTTCAGCACGTGAACTAAAGCTTGGAAAATATAAATTTGGTTAGATTACTAATCCATCGCAATAAAATTATATAATGTTAACTTCTCCTTTTTACAGCTTCATTCTTTTTTCCCCTGATACTAATGGATTTAGATCTTTTGTTTATGTTTTAATGTAAAATACATACCATTTTGTTTTCCAGTAATTTGCTAGCCCTTGAGGCCTACGCTTTTTCTTCGGTTTTCTTGATGGACGTACAATCTTGTTACCTTTAGTCGAGTAGCGCATCAGTCCCTTCACACGTGTTTCTGACATAACGCTGAAACTATGCACTTTCCTCACTTTATACAAGACTATTAGCTATTATTTACGAACACTAAACGCTAACCGGAGAGACAACTGACTAACCTACCAAAGAAAAGATTTCAAACCTCTGTAGCACTAGAAATAGTTCATTGCAAGGACGAGTTCATTAGGAACTTTAGGGAGGCTATGTCATTTTTACTAGTCTACTCATCAGACTTCGGCTGGCCCATCTGCCCTTGAGTTTCTTTAGTCTGTGCGCCCTCAGCACAGGCTCCACCTCGCTCTTGGCGAATACAATTTGCAATGATGAATCTAAAAAAAATTAAATTCAAAATAATATTCGAATAATAAAGCTTAGGCGGGGCCGTTGAGGTGAAATTAAATTTAGAGTGAGTACAAATTTAGAGGTTGGAGGATGTTCGGCAACAAGGGGCGATCGGCGCCGGCCACAGTCGGAGAGATCCGTGGGGCTGTTGTCATGTGGTTGCCCTTGTAGCAGTGGAAATCAGCTGTTTAATGTTTGTGATAGCGTTTGGTGATGATTTTACAAGTGTGTAATTTTTTGGCTCCTGCGTAATTTTTCGTTGCTGAAGTAAGAATTAAGAAAACTTAAGATATTAAACAACAAGATCTATTGTTTAATTACTAAGTTTGTTTGGTAAGGAGAGCCTTTCGTAGACCTTCAAGTTAGTTCCCACATAACCTTACGGAGATCGTTACAAAACTCTCTCCCTGGAATAAGCTTTGATCACCCATTTCAATTTTTAATTTCTCTAATGAACTTACTGTGACTAGTAATATTTGATGTAATTACACGTATTATTATGTTATAAATAGGATTTGTAGCAGTGTCTCTCCCTTATTATAATTTGGATATGTAAAGTTGAATAATTCATTCAATAATTTATAAATTTAAAATATTTGAGAGCTTGGCGTAAAATTGACAATATATTTTGGAATGTATTGGTGTGTGTCTTTGGAGGGACTTGTATTTAGCGTTGATATAAGTCTGGTTTAGTTGAGGTGATTGGGGGTGTGATGTAGTACCCACCCTTTTTCCCCAGACAAACCCAGTTTGCTCAGGATAAATGTTGTTGAGACAGACTATATCCAAATAGTCCAAGGATCATTGCCAAGGATATAATATCTTGTACAATTTGTTCCTTAAATGATAGATGTTTTTTCCAATTTTGTGAGATAAAATTCACTTACCCCTTTAATTTTTCTTTATACTATTTTATTAAAAAAAACCTATGAAAGTCACAATATTAAATAATGCATTAAACCACACGGGGAAAACCAAATTAATGTTATATTGGAAGTCTTTGCAGTAACCACTAATATTTATTATTATTGAATATTATTTAATTCTACCAGAATTCGTATAGATATTTTACAATAAATAGGTAAACTTTTTTGAAATCATCTAAATATTTTACGCCCTTTGGAAAGCCAAGGTCTGTGCCCTTTTGGGGGGCCCATTCCAACTCTGGTCTACTTGGAAGATAGCATATAGTTTCCGAACACTTCGAAATGCTACGCTGACCTCAAAAAGATCATTCTTAGTTTAGGAGCATACAAATAATTGCATGTTTTAGAAAAGTATTCAATCTTTAATAAAAAATAAATGTAAATAATTTAATACTTTGTGTGTTGAGAGTCATCATAAGTTGCGGCAACTTGCACAACATTCAAATTGAATCCAATTTTGATATTGATATTATTTTACCAAAGCTATGCTTTTATCACTATATTTTTTTTAAATATTTATTTAAAGTGGCTTATCATATTTTACGTAGTACGTTTCTCATTATATTTTAACTGATACTTTAGCTAGGACAATAGCACGTGTACTTACTATGCTAAGGGTCCCGGTTTTGACCCCAGGTAAATTCGCTAATTTAACTTTAGTAAACCGTTATGTACGTCATAGTTAAAAGCTAGATGTCAGTCGTGTGCTTATATAATCCTTGTTTTCATAAATTACATGTTAAAAACCCCCATTAAAAGTATATTTTATTAAATAATGTTGATGTAGGTTCACCTTCTAGCTTGCAATTTTTTTTTTAAAGACTCAGGAAAAAAAATTCAACTGAAATATTCCAACTGGTCCTCTGGACATGTTTCAAGGCTGTTAGTGTTGTCCTACCAAGCGAACAATAGGATTACTGCCGACTGCTGAATCATGGGTTCTTCCAGACACTTCCTCTCTCTCTCTTGGCTTGAGTAGGTATGGTGGGGGTTGCCACCCCTATCTTGTAATAAAACTAAATTTATGTAACTAATGCCAAATTTATGGCCCTATTAATAGGTTTACGTGATTAAAAATATTATATTTTTAAATTACACACAAAACTTAAGATTGTACGTTTTTGTTTTTTTTAAATCAAACTATTTTCAAAAATGTGTTTTTTGAGTTAATTTTAAAAATGTATGCATAAAAAAATTAATTATATAATTCAATATCAATTTAGAAAAGTGTCCACACAGTCATAATAAAAAAAAATAAAAATTGTATCATAATGGGTTCATCTAGAATTTCGGTCGCAAATCGGTCACTTTTACTGTGTATTAGTAGCTATGCGACCGCACCTTAATGTATAGCTATATATATAATTATTATTTTTTAATATTTTTACTCCACAAGCGCCAAGGGCTAAAACCTTTTATAACTATTTCATCAGTGCCTACGCAAATAATATAAACACCAATCACCTTTACTCATCATCTTGGAGTAATAATGAAAGAAGGTGAATAAAATAATATTTACTTGAAAGATAATTAATCATTACTCTCTTAAGGCCAAAACTTGTCCTAACAGATTCCTCCTTTTGCATATATTATAAACACTTATCAACTCTACTCGTCATCTCAGAGGAATAATGGACTAGTACGAATAAAATAAAACAAATTTATTCAAAATTGTCCTTAAGAAAAAACCTTGTTTGTGACTTGCCCCATCGATGCTTATGCATACATGATAAATAGTGTTGCTATTTACTCATCATCTTAGAAGAAGAATGTAGTGAGTCAAATTAATATAAATACATATATTTGATATAAATTTAATGTATAAGTGCTTTAAGCTTAAAACACTTTTTGATCGACTCCATTGATGCTTACGCATAGGTACTTTATAAACTTTACCCATCATCTTAGAGGAATAAGGCCTTAGACATATAAAATAATATACAATTTAAATATATATTATAGAAATATAGTATACATCCTAGGGTGTAGAAATATTAGGTTTAACCAAAATAATTATTCCTTTCCCTATATCTTACGCTTCCCTCTACCTTCCTCTCCTTGATGGGTCTAACATGTAATGCCCAGACTGCTTGCGTTGTTATGGTCAAATACTTGAGCTCATAACGGTAAATTCCTTTCTTAAAACTTCCTCCTAAGCTGACCTACTCATCTCTACCCTATCCACGTTCCTCCTCACCTATTAACTCATAACAAATCTTCCCCTCTCTTCCACACCTCCTCATAGAGGTGGAGAAAGTACCACCTCTATGCCTTGGAGAATGTTTTGACAAGCATACCGACCTTAGACTCTCTACTGTAGACATCCTACACAGCACTGGAGTAAATAAAGATGTTACAAGGTGTGCTTGACCAGTCAGACTCTTGCCAGACTTTTAAAATATACTCCCCCTCTCTGAAAGTATTTGTATCTGTGCAGTCCTCTCTTGCCAATCTTCACCTCCATATTTAAAGATCTACATTTAATAATAATACATTGATAATAGTTGTGAAACATACACATTTATTGATCATACCATGGACTATAGTTAAGCGATATCTACTTATTAATTACTCATACATCGTACTTAGAAGACATTTGTTTATCATTCATTGATGACAGATATACCTCATACATGATAGAGTAATTCATAATGCATTATAACACATAATTATGATCATCGTTCATTTATTATTCATAAGACACCTCAGCACCTTTCATAAATCAAACTAGATTAGAGATAGATCACACTTATAAAATATTTAATCACCTCTCATCGGGGATATACATAATGTAATAGAGATACATCAAACATATAGCACATTCAAACATTTTTTATTGATCGATGTATATACTGTGATACATTTAATAATAGTGCGCTGATCATACCTGCATTATATTTAAACAGTATTTAATAAACAATCATACATTATACTTAGAAAACATTTTAATCACCATACATTGATCACAGGCAAACTTCATACATGATAGAGTAGATCAACCGAGCTCACAACGGCAAATTTCCTCAATATATAGATGTCTTCTTTCTCCATTATGATTGCTGATATATTAAATACTACTAATATCATCCTATGACATGATAAATTCTATTCTTGAAGATAATGTGACTGAATTATGGGAACATGTTCTCAATTTTATGCATGCTAATTTCCATGACCTTCACAGCCTTCGATAAACTCCCTAGAACGTTATGTATTAATTATAAATGATAAATGGTGTGAATATTTGAACCGAAGACATTTTACATAAGATGTCTCCGGCATGTCTGATCATCTACATCAGGATGCGATTTATTTTCTCTACTCCTAATGGTAGATTTTCCCTTCTACCTTTACGAACAATAGCGTTCTAGGATTCGTCCCAACAACCTTTTGTATCTTGGCCAGATTTCTGTACTTCCTTATGCATTTTGATATGAACACATTAGCTCGTCCGGTACTGGCTCAAAAAAAATTTTGAATCTAGGTAAACAGTTTGTAAAATATTAACATCCTTAACGTTTATAGGTCTTAGTTTAGTGGTTAAACGCGCCATCCGGTTATATTTATCAAGTAAAAATGATAAATTAAAATTCCATATATGCCTACAACAGCTAGAATAATAACCTCCAGCGAAGCGCCCATTAGCGCTGTTATAATGTTAAACAGGCACATAACGGGTGGGGGGGAGGGGGGCATGGTTTTCGAATAACTAATTAACGCTTTGCCTTTAGAAGAAATGAATCAACCTAATAATCAACCCACATTTTTAGGATGAGCAAGATTCTCGACTAACATATATGTCACCATCTGCAACCAGCAAGCTGTAGGGATGGTTGGTAGATGGTAGGTAATGGGCAATGTAACAGTTAGTGACCATAATCTAAACAATTTGAAATAGTCACCAGTAATGACGAGGGGAAGGAAATAAGAAATGAATTGCCAAAATATTATAATATGCTCAGATCAAATTAGTATAGACTAAGGGAGAAATTTGAACTACCAACCCCGGTTGAGGAAGGGCACAGCGTGAACTATAAAGCGAAAGAGCTAACATGGGCGATACAATATTCAATTAGGAAATTCATTCCAAAAATAAGGGTGAAAAATCAAGTTGGAAATCGTCCCTGGAATGAACGCCTGCAAGGATTATGTTGTCAAACCTGGAGGGTGAGGAAAAGATATCATGGATGCCAGGACCCAGCCGGTAGAAACAGGCTCCTAAATATATATATATATATATATATATATATATATATATATATATAGAGCCAAAAAAGAAGAATACGAGACAGCAATAAGGGAAGTAAAATGAGAGATTTGGGAAAGGTTTGTCAAGGAGGAACTTGATAAGAACCCATGGGGAGTAACCTTCAAAATTGCAACTGGGAAAATAAAACCCTCATCTTCAACTTCAATCTCTTCTCTAAAAAGGGCAGATGGGTGCATGACTATCGGATGGGAGGAGTCTGCCGAACTATTGTTAGAGACCCTGTTACCTGATTACGTTGAGCAAGGAGAGAGTGAAGAACAGTTGAGATGGCGTAAGGAGATGAAGCATGATGACCACAACTATGGGAATGAGAACCATCTTCATAAACCGGTAGCACAAGATGAAGTAATTAGACAGACTACTAAATTAAAGAGGAACAAAGCACCTGGGCTGGATGGTATAAAGGCCGAGGTGTTACAAGAACTGAAGAATATCATATCTCCCTATTTAACTCAAGCTTATTAATGAGTGCCTCACTTGGGGTAAGATCCTGAACATCTGAAAGCTGAGTGAGTTGTTTGTGATGAGCAAGGGAGATGATAAAAATTCAAAGCTTGTAAAGTTGTACCGTCCGATATGCCTACTTAACATTATGTGAAGGACTATACAGACACAGGGAAGAAATAGTCATGAATTAACGATAGTAAGGCTTTCGGAGGGGCATGTCGACAGAAGATATTATTGCAATGGCAATGAGCCTTATTAATCGTGCAGATAAACGATATATAGTGGTTTTTTTCATGGACATCTAGGGGGCATTTGATAATCTATGGTGGCTGGCAATATTTAAACAACTATGGGAAATAAACTGTCCTAGGTAGCTCTATACTAGTTTAAAAGGCCATTGTAGGGATAGATACGCCACCCTGAGTTGTTCGGAAAGAAGGCTACAGAAGAAATTGACGAAAGGATGCCCCCAAGGTTCTGTCAGTGGCCCAGTGTTCTGGGATGTGGGACTTAAACCCGGACTGGCAATGGTTGAGGAACTCCCGGAGGAGACTGGTTTAGTTGCCTTCGCTGGTGACTTACTAATATTAGATTAAGGAGAGACAAGGAGGGATTTAGAAGGTAACTGTAACCGGGTGCTGATTAAATTAAATACCTGGTGTAAGTCGGTCAAACTAACAATGGCGCCAGTGAAGACAACCTACATGTTATTCAGGGGTGCTTTGGAAAGAGATTCAAGTGTCAAAATAGATGGTAGGACTATAAAGAGAAGTAGGATAGCCAGATACCTGGAGCTAACGCTCGAAGAGGAAATAATTTTGCTATACATATGGAACAAGTTTGCGAGAAAGCCTTAAGCGTGATGAACAAGATAATTAATATGGATCAAAGGAGATCTAAATTACCGATGAAGGTAATAATAACTTACCATCAATCACTTTTGCTGTCCATATTTGGCTATGAAGCCAGCATATGGGCGGAGAGATTGAAAAAGTACTACCCTCTAAAATCCTGCAATAGTGAGACTGGAAGACGGACGTATCAACTGTTTCTGAGTGTGGGTGAACGCGTTTTTATGAAGCATTTGCAGCCTTCAAAAGGTATTGTACAGTACATTACGGGTAAAGACCCATACAGAGCATCCCTTTACGAAAGAGGACTAACCGACACCCCAATTATGCAATTGTGGAGAGGAGGCTACATCAGAACATATAGTCCTTGGATGCCCTAACACACTGCAAATCAAAATAATTCCACAGCAGGAGATACCAAGAAGGTTGGTAGGAGACATCCAGAGGGACCCTGTGAGGTGAAAGTACCTTGAAACAATCACGACGATAATAGCAACAAAGGAAAAGAACGTTTATAAAGAGAGACTAAAAGACGAAGGAAACTATAGACAAAGAAGGCCGAATAGAATAAGGGTGGTGAAGCAGGAAACTCAGACAGAGACTGACAGTGACACAGTGGGAGGGGAGACCGAAGAAGAAGGAGAGGCTATACCCAACTGTGGGTAGTGATTAGATCAAAATAACACAGAAGTAAGCACCAACAAACTGGAGTATATTAGAGTATATTAGAGTAAACCAAACATAATACAGACAGTAGGTACTGAACGAACTGTACTGAGACGCAACAGAAGGGTTTCGGGAAGCTCCTAAAATCTTCTGAGGTACAGCTGCAATGGGCACTCGAGCTTGACTGTGTCAATCCTGGATGGACCAGGCGGAACAAATCCTGGAAGGACAAATCGACTGAGGAAAGAACATAGAAGGAAGGATTACTGCTGTCGCGAACTTGCCTCACTTAGCAACCAGTGACAGTGAGTGTTGGTGGTCCTGACTTCTCCTTGTCAACTAATGGAGACGCAGAAGTAGACATCTGGTACCGTCAGAAACAATGAAGAACAAGAACGTCCAGGAAACATTGCACAACTACTATGTAAATGCAGCATGACCACATGGGGTATTAAGGGATTATTAGGTATTGTTTAAGATTAGGGCTGAATTATTATAGAAGGAGATTTATTATACTTTGTTTAAGGAGGAAATAAACTAGTTTTAACTTATTAAGTAAGTTAAATATAAGATAAACTAGGCACAATAAGAATACTGGATAGTAAGCAGAGCACTACCTCCGATAGGGCGTCTCTCCATGTGGCAGACAGAGGAATGCTCATCTCATTTGGACTGCTTGGGAGCTCCCAGAATCCAAGTTCTAATGGTTCCTAGGGAGTCTGGCTGGGAAGTGTACCGGCCAATTAAAATAGCCGGGGCGAGCCAACTAGTGAAATTCAAACCATCGAAAGTGGGTCTAGGAATAGGTTTAGGATCCTAACCGGATAATTATTATATAAATTAAAAGCATAGATACAATATAAAGAATAATATAGAAAATTAAACCCAACTTGGATTAGATTATCAAAAGCCGGATGTTATCACGTCACAAAAAAATTCTTCATATGGTAGTGTTTGGTCTCAATTTGTTATCACTGTTTGGTTGTGCTGTTGAAATATTGGCAACAGTGTCAAGACTTAAAATGGGGCCCTGTCCCTCCACTTTCAAAACACCAGTGCTTGCTTAGGTCGATACTAGAATAGACGTACTCATTCAATTTGTCGCAAACAACTCGCAGTAGTACAGGATGAGACAACAATATTAGTTGTAATGGTAAACATTGTTACAATTAAACATTTTGGTCCTCCGGGCATGATATTGAGTCAGTTTTTTGTTTCGCCGCAACTCAAATAGCTAGTCATATTTGATTAAATATCGCAGTTCTATTCGGTGAATTGTGCCAGTGTGTGACTTGGGTGATTATTCTTCGCAGTTTGGGTTGAACCCTCTTCTTTTCAAGAATTCGCAGATCCTCACAATGGAGGCTTTGGACTATGGCCGCGCTACCCTCTGTCAAATTAGAGGTTTCTAAAATACCCTTTGACAACAAGTTACTTAGATCATTATATCTTTAGATGTCTTGTCAAGAAACAAGTCTCTTCAAATAAGTGAGTCCAGTCCAATTTAATCCTTCCTGTAGCTATTGTCACTAAACTTCCTCTTTTCCTTTCATTATAGCAAGTCTCTATTATTGTAGTTTTGCTTGTGTTTAAACATTTTGTTATTTCAACATGGCCACGGATACTGATATAAAGGGACTTGTAGCAAGAAGGGGACAAGTCAAGGCTAGAGTCACAAGATTTAGAGCGTATTTTCAAACATTTGATATTATAAAAGGTTCATTAATTCAATTAAAATTTCGACTATCAAAATTAGATCAGTGTTGGTCAGAATTCGATTCATTGCAATCACAAATAGAACTGGTTGATGACAGTCACTTACATTTAAATGAACGTGAACATTTTGAGAACACTTATTTTGATTTAATGGCATCAGTTGAAGAATGTATTCAAACACACTCCCATGATACCAGTTCAAATATCACAACAAATTTACAAACAAATATGTCGGTCAAACTTCCAACTATAAATTTACCTTTTTTTAGTGGAAGTTACGAAGATTGGTTACCATTTTTTGAAGTGTTTAATTCACTTATACACATCAATAAGTCACTAACTGACACACAGAAATTTCACTATCTTCGCTCGTCTTTGAAGGGTGACGCAGCCTATGTAATTCATGCTCTTTAACTGACGTCAGCCAACAACACAGTAGCATGGAATTTAGTACAAGAACGGTTCCAAAACAAGAAAATAATTGTTGAGAAACACGTCAAGGCTCTCTTTGACCTACCAAAGGTGGAGAGAGAATCGTCTACTTTTTTGAGACAGTTATTAGATAGTACTCTAAGACACATCAGAGATCTCAAGGCATTAAATCAACCCACTGATAGCTGGGACACATTAGTGGTTCACTTACTTGGTTCCAAACTAGACACGACTACGTATCGTGAATGGCAATGCGTGGCATCATCAGATCAGCTACCAACATTGTCTGACCTTACACCCTTTTTACAGCGTAGGTGTCAGGTACTCGAAGCTATTTCAACTAATCGTCTTCAAACTAGCAAACCACAAACAACAATGAATACACATAAACCGTTCGTGAAGGTGAGTTCAGGTTCTAAACCATTTGGAAACACATGTTTAGTGTCACAGTTTGCTGCATGTAATTTATGCAATGCTCAACATCCATTGTTTCATTATGAACAGTTTTTGAAAATGTCTATTGAAGATAGGTTCAAGCAGGTCAAAAAACTTAATTTATGTCTGAACTGCCTTAAGCCAGGTCATAGAGTAGGTCAATGCAAGTCAGGTTCTTGCAAAATGTGTGAAAAATCACACAATACTTTATTACACTTCCCTGAAAATGCAAAAATGGATAGGAAATTACTATCTCTCAACAATGAAACTAATCAATGCATTGACCCCAACTTGCAGTCACAATCATCAGTGACTGTAACTCATTCTTCAAGCACTGTCAAAAAAAACCAACTCAGGTGCTTCTCTCCACAGCGTTGATAGACATTTTAGGTGCTAAAGGAACTTCAATTACTTGCAGAGCACTGTTGGACTCTGGATCTCAGTCAAACTTCATAACTGAGGCATTGTGACAGCGATTGGGTCTTAAACGAATCAAGGTTTTTACACATGTTACGGGTATAAATGCATCTACAAAAGGAAACTACATATAACGTCAACACATCTATCAAATCCAGATTCAATGCCTATATATCGAATCTAGATTTTCTTGTTCTACCTAAAATTACGAAACAACTTCCAACCAAACGTGTTGATCTTTCTTCTTGGACAATTCCATCAACAATTATTTTAGCTGATCATAAATTCAATGAGCCATGTAAAATCGATATTTTGCTTGGAGCTGAGATCTTTTGGGATTTGATGTGCGTAGGTCAAGTTAAACCGTCCAACGAATCATCCATCTTACAAAAAACAAATCTAGGTTGGATTGTGGCAGGGAAGGTGTTTCGCGAATGTTCATCACCAGCAACATTTTGTCATTTTGTTTCCACACACAATATTGATTTGCAACTTCAGAAGTTTTGGGAGAGTGAAGAATGTTATGCTACACACAACTACTCTGGTGATGACTTAAAATGTGAAAGACACTTTTCAGAAAACATATTTTGGACACCAGAAGGAAGATACATTGTTAAAATGCCATTTAAGGACAATTCAAGGGAATTTGGGGATTCAAAGGAGCTAGCTACAAAAAGATTTGATCAATTAGAGAAAAGGCTGGCTAGGCAAACTGAAATACATGAGCAATATTGTGCATTCATGAGTGAATACGAACTTCTTGGGCACATGGAACCATTGCAAGATCGAGACATTTGTTCAGCATCAAGTGTGGAATATTATATTCCACATCACCAGTTTTTAAAACCTCTAGCACAAAAACCAAGCTCCGCATCATATTCGATGCATCAGCATAAACTAGTTCTGGATCATCGTTGAATTATATTTTGATGGTTGGCCCAACTGTGCAAGATGATCTCTTTTCTATTATCATACGTTTCAGAACGCACAAATTTGTGCTAACGGCATACATTGAAAAAATGTACCACCAAATCAAAATGGATTCGTCGCAATTGGATTTACAGAAGATTATTTGGAGAGAGAATCCTAGCATGCCTCATCAAGTTTATCGCTTGCTGACATTAACATATGGAACAGCTTGTGCACCATACGTAGCAACATGGACTTTGCAACAATTGGCACAAGGGGCGACAAGCTCCAGCACCAGATGAGGTCCCTGGAGACCCCGGCCGTCGGCCAAGGAGTGGGCCTCCCTGGTGCAGCCGGAAGAGCCGCTATTGCAAATGGAGGACAGTGCAGCACTACGATTGGCTCTCGCCCTAAAAGCCAAAACCTCCGAAATGACCGCCGGCAGAGAGAAACATCAGGCACAATTCTTACTGAACCTGGCGGTGGACTACCCGGAACTCCCAGAAAGGACCCGGAAACTTCTCATGCACCGGATCAACATCCTGTACATCGCGGCCACCAAAGGCTGGCCTGTCGCGATCGCAGCCACCGGAATGGACTCTTCACCTGCAGTCTTCCCTCCGAACTTCGTACCACCAGTAGCGGCCCCTTCACAGCCCTTCATCCAGGGAAACTACTGGGCCCGCGGCGGATCAAACGTTGGAGGACCGCTCAGGCGAGGAAGAGGACGGCGAAAATGATCCAGATGATCCACCAGCACCCAGAACTATCAGCATTGATTTTCCGAGTTCCACATGTATTTTACTAATTACCACAATGTATTTCGCTGTATTAATATTATTTTCCTGTATGCAAATCAATAAAGTCTCCGGGGTCTCCCTCTCTCGCCTAGGCTGCCTCCGGCCCTTCTCTGATATTCCGCGCAGGCTCGAGTAGCGCTATAGCTATAAAAGCCGGGGTATCGGGAGGAGTCGGGACAGTCGGGCGAGGGAGGGAACTCCAACAACTAGCCAATGGCGTCAGAGGTGGTAAGGAAGGACATCTACGTCGGTGACCTCATGACAGGAGTGGACACCAATGACGAAGCTGTGACCCTTCAAAATCAGCTGATAGCACTTTTACAACGTGGCGGATTTCATTTAAGGAAATGGTGTGCTAGTGAGGAAGAGCTGTTGGCCAACATTCCTCCAGAAGATAAAGAGAGCAATCCGACTCTTCAAGTTGACCAAAATAGCACCATCAAGACATTGGGTCTGCTGTGGGATCCAATTTGTGACACTTTTCAGTACTCGGTTAACAATGTGTCACAGAACGTAACAAATCGAGTCACAAAACGAACAATTTTGTCGGTGACAGCTCATATTTTTGATCCATTAGGGTTGATCGGACCAGTTATCCTGAAGGTCAAGATTATCCTTCAAGAATTGTGGCAGTTAAAATTAGGTTGGGATGAATCGGTCCCAATCAGTTTGCACTCAAGTTGGCAACAATGCCTTTTATCTCTCACAAGTCACGATAAAATGCAAATCAGGAGAAGAATTCAAGCAGGTGACACAACCGACCAGTTGGAGATTCACGGTTTTTCAGATGCATCGGAGTCTGCTTATGGCGCATGTTTGTATTTAAGAAGCACAAACTCAAGAGGCTGTGGTACAGTCAACCTCATTTGTTCTAAGTCCCGTGTAGCTCCACTCAAAGAATCATCGTTGCCAAGACTAGAATTATGTGGAGCATTACTATTGGCGGAACTTACACATCGTACCCTATTAGCCCTTAACAAAAACATCACCAAATGTTTCTACTGGACAGATTCAACTATTGTGTTAGCATGGTTGGCATCACCATCATCAAATTGGAATACATTCGTGGCAGAGTTGGCAAAATTCAAGAAATCACTGAAATTTAAAATTGGCGACATGTTAGAACGCATGAAAACCCTGCTGACCTTGTGTCTAGAGGTGTGTCAGCTGAGCAGTTAGTTCACTCAAGTTTATGGTGGCATGGTCCAGATTGGCTAATCCAGGACTCTAGCTTATGGATGAAACCTATTTGCTCTCTTGAAGTTCCAAATGAAAAGGTGCTAAAGAGGAGGAAGAATAACACTACGCTTGTCAGTATAGTTCCAGACTGTGCGTTAATTGATAGATTTTCATCGCTTAACACACTTGTACACTTAGTTTCAAACTGCTTAAGATTAATTTACAACACCAGACATACTAACGAATAACTTCGAAGGGGACCACTTACAATGAATGAAACCAAGTTAGCACTAACAACCATAATTAAAATTGTGCAACATCAAAGGTTCCAGAAAGAACTTTCGGATCTAAGATCACATCATCAAGTTAATCAAAGGAGCAAACTTCATTCCCTGAACCCTTTTCTAGACATCTATGGAATTATCAGGGTGGGTGGACGTTTACAAAAATCCAACCTCACACCAGATCAAAGCATCCAATTGTGCTACCTCAGGGACACAAGCTGACAGAATTAATAGCCAGCAACGAACACTTGAAACAACTTCATGCTGGGCCACAAGCAATGCTCAGTGCGCTAAGACAAGTGTATTGGCCACTGAATGGTAGAAACTTATGCAAGAAAATTGTGCACAATTGTATTAAATGTTTCAAGGCCAAGCCTAGAGGCGTACAACAAATGATGGGAGAACTTCCCAAGAGCAGAATAAAATCTTCTCGTCCATTTCTGCATACAGGAATTGATTATGGTGGTCCAATACCAATACTACAAGGAAGAAGAAGAGGAGCGAAGAAAATAAAGAGTTACATAGCTCTTATCGTATGCTTCGCTACCAAGGCTATTCACCTTGAACTGGTGAGTGATCTAACTACAGAATCATTCTTAGCAGCCTTGCGAAGATTCATGGCACGACAAGGCAAATGTCTTCATATTTATTCTGATAACGCTACCAATTTTGTCGGAGCAAACAATGAACTTCTGGAGCTTCGCAATCTACTTACTTCTGATGGCCATCAAATGGGAGTGACATCCACTCTAGCCAATGACAACATTGAATGGCACTTAATACCTCCACGAGCACCCTATTTCGGTGGTTTATGGGAATCAGGAATTAGGCTGGTCAAATATCATCTGAACAGAATTTTGGGGAAATGCCACGCTTACATATGAGGAACTATACACGATTTTAACACAAATAGAGACGTGTCTAAGCTCTCGTCCTTTAACGCCTCTGTCCAGTGATCCTTCCGACCTTTCTGTTCTTACCCCCGCTATTTTATTGATAGGAGACTCACTGGTGACCACTCCAGATCCAAGCCTGGCATCACTTCAGATGAATCGACTATCACGCTGGCAGCACGCGCAACAACTTTCTCAGCATTTTTGGGCCAGATGGTCCAAAGAATACTTAGCCTAACTCCAGCAGCGGAAGAAATGGAGAACACATGGCCACAACATTCAATTGGGAACATTGGTTCTCATTCGTGAGGCCAATTCTCCTCCGCTCAGTTGGAAACTGGGTCGAGTACTGTAATTACATCCTGGACAGATGCAATCGTTCGTGTGGTCACTCTCAGGACTGCAGGTGGCTCGCTGAAGAGAGCCATCACAAAACTATGTCCACTTCCAATGGAAGAAAACTCAGCATAGATGTGTACAGACTTGTATTTTATAATATTTTGTTTGTGTGTAGTAGTGATAATTTTTTTTTTCTATGAACTAATTATTGCTTAACTCATTTCACTTGTTTAGTTAATACCTTTTGTTATGTGTTATATTTCATTGAAAGTATTCTTTCAAGGTGGGCGGAATGTTCGGTCTCAATTTGTCATAACTGTTTGGTTGTGCTGTTGAAATATTGGCAACAGTGTCAAGACTTAAAACGGGGCCTTGTCCCTCCACTTTCACAACACCAGTGCTTGCTTAGCTCGATTTGAGAATAGACGTACTCATTCAATTTGTCGCAAACAACTCGCAGTAGTACAGGATGAGACAATAATATTAGTTGTAATGGTAAACATTGCTACAATTAAACAGGTAGGATGATACGTGGAAATGATGTAAAGCAGAGGAGACCTACTGTTTAGCGTGGGTTTTGAACCACAGTGGGGGACTGGCATTCCATACTTTCACAAAGCATGAAGGTACATACTTTACCAGGGTTTGGTAATAGCTAAATCTGTGCCGGGACCGGGGTTTGAACCCCATCCCCCTAACACAGAAGTCCAACACATTACCCCTAGACCACCAGGCCCCCTCAAGACAAAATTATACACATGCCATTTTTCAACAGCTCATTACAAGATGGTGCAATGGTTAATTGGTTGCGAAAAGAGGGATAAATTGTTATGCTGGCCTTGTTTTTTATTTTCTTCAGTACGAAGCGTATGAAGTATAAATGGTTTTGATAATCTTAACCATTTAAGTAAAGTTACTAAGAGACACAATAAGACCTAAAACCATGTTGATTCTTTATGTTTGGCTGACAAAGAGTGGATATCGTACTTAATGATTTGCTCGATAAAAGTACCAGCCAACATAATGAACTTGTAAAAATGAATCGAGAGGTTATAAAACGCCTAATTTATGTGGTATACTTCCTTAGTAAACAGGAGCTCTCTTTCCAAGGACATGACAAATGTAATGACTCTTTCAACAGAGGCAACTATTTAGAGTTTTTGGATGAACTTTAGCGATGGCCCTCTGTTGGAACATCACCTACAGAGCTCTACAGTTTTCCGTGGAACATCTCCAGCTGTGCAAAATGATTTCATTAAAGCAACCTCCAAAGTCCTCATTGATGAAATAAATAAGGAAGTTCAAGTTTCAACCTTTGCTGCCATACTTTTGGATGAAAGTTGTGATATAACGTGCAAATCACAGCTGTCAACTGTCTTAAGAAATGTATTAGATGATGTTTATGAAAGGTTTGTTGGAAACAGGCGCGTATCCAGGATTTCATTTTGGGGGTGTTATCCAATGCTATGCTACCCCCACCTTAACCTTTTGTAGATCCGATTATTTCTGACTTTGGTTAAAGTTTTTTGAAATTTTAAATGAAATGTATTTGCGGTGTCAATCAATTCATATTGTTTTTGGGCCGGTTGGAAAAGCAGAAATCAACAAATTTGTTAAATGAATTTATAAGTTAACATAATTAAAGGTAACTAACCAAGTCCAATTAATGAAATTACTGTGTATGAAAAAAATTTCATGCACCACAATCTATCAATTTTACAATTATATTTTAGTAGTCTTCTGTTAGCTTTCTTGGCCATTACATCCAAAACATTCGCAGGTGTGAAAGGCACTGGATAGTGAATTGACAGCATTGCCAGGCCAGTCACTCCACATCGAGTTTCATAAGTAGGTCTTAATCCTTTTCAATGAGGAAAATGACCTCTCGACCTCAGCCGTTGACCCAGGTAAAGTCTGCATGGTTCAAGGCAGTAATTCCCAACTTTTTTTTTTATCCTACTGCCCTCTTCTGAGAATTTGATGCTGCTAAAGCCCTCACCCCCAAGTTAAATGTAATATGCATTCTGAAATCAATGATAATAACCTTGCAGAAATATTATTTTCCCAATTGGTCAATATTTCCTCCTATATAAAAACATGATTACAAAATAAATTCGCTTTTTACGTGGCATATTTATAATTCTTATGAATAAAACACACGTTAAAACATAACTTATGTTAAATGGTTAAAAACATATGGAATAAATCGTATTGTCAAAATTATAGAACATAAATACAGCATTTAATATAAGACCCTTTTGTTAAATATCTTATTGCCTGTATTTATTAGAATAAAATTATTCCTGCAATATCAGTAAAATCACATACGCTATCGTACAACTCCCTTACAATTATTTACTATCTCACAAAACCAAAAACACCCCCTGGAGGATGGTTTCATCCAATATGGGAAACACTGGTCTAAGGATTCATTCTCGTGTTATCATCGTCGTGGCCTGCTGATGACGGAAACATTGGTTTTCAAATCGCAGTCGGGTATGAAAAACTACATGTATACTACAACGCTTAGAAAAAATATGTTCACTATACGTAGGCCTAAATCATAAAATAAAGGAAAATCATGTTCACTACACGTATACCACAAAGGTTAGGAGAATTATGTTCCCTATATGTAGATTATATCACAAAATAAAGGTAAACCATGGCCACAACATGTAGGGCCTATATGACAACACAAAGGAAAATCATGTTCACTACAAACATTCCACAACGCTTAAAAATAATGTTCACTACACACATACCACAACGTTTAAAAAAATAATGTTCAAAAAAGGTTTATCACATAATAAAATAAATTTATATTATATATTATATCACAACATAAAGAAAAATTATGTTCATTACACATACCACAAAGTTTAGAAAATTATGTTCAATACACATATACCACACAAAAGAAAAGAAAATCATGCTCACCACACATAAATGCTTACAACAGAGTTTAGTAAAATTATGTCCAATACATTTCCACAATATATCATTAAACAAATTAAATTCATGTTCATTACAAGCATATTTCTAAATAAATAAAAATCATGTTTATTTCACGTATATCCAGTGGTGTACCTACGGTATGACAGATTTGGCACGTGCCTTGGGCGCCACTTAACAGGGGGGCGTAACTAAACAGTTTCTATTTACTCAGTTGCTATAATTTATTTTACTTTTTTATTCCAAATACTTTTTCATTGTTTCGGAACACACGCAAATGGTCCTTGTTCTACGGTACTTATTGAATGGAGAAATATTTGAGCGTATTTGGGGATTCTTTATTCCAGAAAATCAAACTGCAGATGGCATATCAAAACGTATTTTAGAAAAATTGGACATAATCTTTTAAGGAAATGGACAAAAACTGATAGCTCAGACATTTGATGGTGCAAATGTCATGAAAGGCAAAAAGGCAGGAGTTCAAGCAAAAATAAAAGCAGTTTATAGTAATGCACATTTCATTCAATGTTATACACATCAACTTAATTTAATAATGAGAAATGCAGCAGGTATTACACGAAACGCAAGCATTTTTTTTTTCTCTAACATTCTGGCTATTCCAACATTCTTCTCAAGATCACCACAATTCTCAAGAAACATATGGACGTCAGCATTACACGTCCAAACTCTACAAGGTGGAATTTCAACATACGAACCATAAACAGAGTTCATGAAAATTTGAAACCTTTAAAAAACTGCCTTACTGAAATCCAGTCAACATCAAATGCAGATCAAACCATTTCAGAAGCAACAGGAATTTTAAAATACCTGACTGATGATAATTTCAAATTTTGGTTAGAGCTTTTCCATCAGATTATGCCTCATGTTGAAATAATTTACAACCAAATGCAATCTCGAGAAATAAATGTATTTAAAGCTAATGAGTATATAACAAATTTTAAAACTGCTCTTTTGGAATTGAGAAACTCAAGGTACTGTGAGAATCCTTCAAAGACACTCATGGCAGAAGCAAAGGTAGTGTGTGACTATATATGTGTTGATATAATGGACTTATTCCACTAAACACTTAGTAGCTTATAAATGGTTCAACAAGGATTACTTCACTAGATTTAAAATGAACATCCCACAAATTGTCGGTGACCTGGTGGTCTAGGGGGTAAGGTGTCAGACTTCTGTGCTGGCGGCCGGGGTTCAATCCTCGGTCCCGGCACAGATTTATCTGATTACCAAACCCTTCCTTCACCTCTGACAATACATCTTGTGAATGTGGAGAATGCCAGGCCTCCACCGTGGTTCGGATTCCACGTTAAACTGTAGGTCCTTCATTTCATCTCACAATCACCCTACCATTACACATTAGCATAAATGCGTATAACCCGAATGGGTAGTAAGACGCGGTGCTAATAATAATAATAATAAAACATCCCACAAAAGAGATAGTACTGACCACTGAAGCTTATCCCATGATTGACAAAGAAAAGCTTGAAACTGAACTAAAAGTATTCTATTCTAGGACTGATATTCATAAATATTTAAAATTAATTGAGCTGATGAATTTTATCTTGGAAAATAATCTAAATGATTTTTTTAGTGAAATTACGAGACTGATAAAAATCCTCTTGCCAATTCCCACTCATGACTAAATCAGAGGCAAAGCGCTGCTTTTCAACATTGAAAAGAATAAAAACTTTTTTAAGAAGCACTATTAATTCGGAAAGACTAAATGCGCTTGTAGGACTTTCAATGGAGAAAAATTTCCTCAATTGTCATCCAGAGATCAAGGAGAAACTTATTGAACTTTTTCCACAAATTAAAACAAGAAGAATGGATTTCATTTTTAAATGAATAGATCAAGCTTGAATTGTATCAATTTAAGTTAAAGTAAGTAAAAAAGTTTGGTTTATTATTAAGATTTTATCAAGTTTCTGAATAATTTTTTTATACATGTTTTTTTCCTTTTATACAATTTTAAAACAAAGGCTAAAAAAATTTTTATAGCAGCACCCCCACTAATTTTAACTACGAACTGCCACTGTTAGACAATAAACATTATGTCTGTGCATGCCAATGAAGCTGATTATTTACTTAAGCCTATGCCTTTCAACTCATGAAAAAAGTATTACAAGGAGGTATTGTTTATAAAACATACATGCACTCCCCTGGAGAGATTAAAGGAAGCTCACGAAAGAAAATGCCCCCCCTCATCCCCCCAAAAAGGATTGCACCTCAATATTTTAAGTCAGAGTCTACAACGATAGTTGTCTTTCTTTTTTTTAACTAATCAGCGATTTTTTAATCCACGCCACTCTGAAAAAGGCAATACAATTATCAAGGAACATCATCACTTCTTTAAGGAGATTGACGGCCGGGGTTCAATCCTCGGTCCCGGCAAAGACTTATCTGATTACCAAACCCTTCCTTCACCTCTGACAAGACATCTTGTGAATGTGGGGAATGCCAGGCCGCCACCGTGGTTCGGATTCCACGTTAAATTGTAGGTCCTTCATTTCATCTCACAATCACCCTACTATTACACATTAGCGTAAGTGCGTATAACCCGAACTGGTTGTAAGACGCGGTGCTAATAATAATAATAATAATAATAATAATTTAAGGAGATATTTTATCATTTAAATAATGAGTATTAAGATTTTGTCACAAGTTCAATAGATGGAATTTTAATTATTGTGTTATTTTTTTTTAAATAATATTGATCGTGGATTTAAAAAGATTTATTTTTATTCTTCAAAATTTTTCTCATATCTTTTTGGCACGGCACACCTGCTGACCCTTCGTGGCACACCAAATATATGTGCCATGACACACCGGTTGAAAATGGCTGAGTTGCTATAAGTACAAATCCATACCTGCGTCATTTTAAATTGTGTTGGGCAGCCCCAGAAACAGAACTAGTGACCTCACATTTAATATTTTATCTCAATGAAATAGTTATATCTTTGTTTTTACTGTGGGGATTTTTTTTTTTGCTCTGAGTCTTACTACCCATTCGGGTTTACGCATTTAACTACACTAATGTAGTATGGAAAATAAAAGTAGAATTTAGAGAGAACGTACCCACATTTGCGAGGAGGAAGAGTGGTAAGCCATTTAGAGAAATACCTCTTCAATATGTTATTATTATTATTATTAGCACCGCGTCTTACTACCCATTCGGGTTATACGCACTTACGCTAATGTGTAATGGTAGGGTGATTGTGAGATGAAATGAAGGACCTACAGTTTAACGTGGAATCCGAACCACGGTGGAGGCCTGGCATTCCTCACATTCACAAGATGTCTTGTCAGAGGTGAAGGAAGGTTTGGTAATCAGATAAATCTGTGCCGGGACCGAGGATTGAACCCCGGCCGCCAGCACAGAAGTCTGACACCTTACCCCTAGACCACCAGGTCACCCTCTTCAATATACCTGCCCGGGATCGAGCCCCGACCTTCCTGTCACTGACAAATAAAATTAATGATTCGACATTTAGTCCGCGTGTCCAGCAGTGTGACTTAATTACTTATTTGAAAGTTCTATTAAGAATAGTTTCATAAGTAACTGTTCTATAAATATCAATTGTAGCAGTATTTGATAGTTTTCCAGTCTATCGTGATTACACATACCTTGTTGAGACGGACCAGTAGACTCTTTCTTGATCGTTCACTCCAGTGCTTAAGACTGATCGTCACTGAAACACATGATATAAAACTTATTTAAAATTAGATAGTAATTACATTCAGTGAGCTGCTGAAATGGATATAATCGTTTTTGTCCTCCGTGTTTTTGAGGCTAGGAAAGTATCCTGAAAGTGTTACGTGACTCTGACATTATCCAATGTGATACCTAAAATATGTTTTTACATACCTTAGTTATTATTATCCGGGTATTCTAACCATTAGCGTTCGTTGTACTAATGGTTAGAATAGCTGAAGGCTACGTTTATAAGAATGCCTAATACTCGCCAAAGATATGTATTATTATGTTTGGTTGTATAACCTTTAAAATAAAACATTCAGTTGTTATGGTTATGTAATGCAAGCGACAGTACGGTACCTTATATGAAGAATATTTTCTAAGTTCAGTCGAACAATGCATACAAGTGAGTTAATGCTGATTTTGATATTATCCTTTGAAAAGTAGAAAAAAAAACCACTCAAGTTTGAATACTTAAAGCACCTACCTACGTATGTTTATGTTTTGCCTTCACTAGCTCTTACTGGCTTCAACGCCAGCTTTCAGTTCACGTTACCACGGGAGGAATGTGGACTGAAAAACTGGTCACACATGGACAAGGACAGCAACAGCTTCCCTTTTCTCTTCAATTAATCCGTTTCAAGGACGAATCGGAAGTTTGGCTGAATCCCAGGTTTCGTGTTATTTCGTTATATAACAATGTCTTAGGTATTTTGTAAAATATATAACACCTTAAATATATATATATATATATAGCTTTATTTCCTCTCTTACTTTACATAAATAAATTAGTTGTGTTCCATTTCTAAATTAGTTTATATATATATATATATATATATATATATAAAATCACCTTAGATCTGAGCTTTCTTACTTAGTTTTCAGGAAAACTACTTTGGTAGGAACGAAGAATATAGACCCTATGTAAAACTAATCTTGTCTGGTTTTCCAGTGACGAGGTCAGTGTTCTAATCCCAGCCAGGTGTACTAAATTGGGATTTTATTAAATTGTTTCTCACTCCCCCTTACAGGCAAACATTGGTATATTTCCTCTACATTTTTCATTCCTTATACCTACCTCATCATTGTAATTATTAAAATATGTAAAGCCCGGACGGGTAATAGGACGAGAACTAAATAACATAACGAAAACAAATAAGCTCATATCAATAAACAAGGTTACTTGATTTTTTGATCCACCCATCCCCCTAATTCTCTTAATCTCTCTTTAACTTCCATAACTTTACAAGAATTTGTTATGTTTTTAGTTCTGTTTCAGGCAAAAACTTCCACCATTCAGCAATCATGTGTCTACTTATTACTTTATACAATAATATTTAGCACCGCGTCTTACTACCCGTTCGGGTTATACGCTTTTAAGTACTAGTTACTCTATTATGGATTAGGAACTAGGAAGGTTGAATTAGATGAAGCGAATCCGCATTTGCGCGGAGGGAGAGTGGAGAACCATTTAGGAACCCCCCCCCTAGATTACCCAACCGAGACTCGAACCTTGATCTCCCCGTCCTCAGCAGTCTAGCTCAACATGACAAGCGCGTTAGCCAACTACGTCACCGAGGCGGGTTACTTTATATACTAAAAAATGGATTATAATCACATAGGACCCCAACAAAACAGTTTTGGAATAAGTTTGTCCTAGCATGGGCCAAAACTAAAAAATATGGGGAATAATAAAATATTTTGATACACTAGCCAATATTTGAATAATTTTTTGCGCGAGATCTTAAAACTAAGAAAATCCATTTTAGGATTTTTAAACCGATAAAATATTATCCAAATTTTAACGACTGTTTAAGACTTGATTTATTTTAACTTTTTATAGAAAACTTGGGAAGGTTGTGGAAGAGTGAGAGTAAAAAGTTTAACACTTTTATTTTTATGATAGTGAACTTTATTGAGCAATTAAAAAATATTAAGTAATTAATAAAAGAGAAGAATTGATATTTATGTTATGTTTAAAAACCAATCATATTTTATTTAACTTAATAATACTAATAACTTCTCCTATTTAAATAGAATAAGTACAAGCATTACTTATATATATATATATATATATATATATATATATATATATATATATACAGATAGTATTTTATAATTGCTTGATTACATTTCAAACACGTTTTATGCTATACCTCCCGGCATATTAGTTAATAATTATTATTAAAAATAAACTAATGAACTTCAACCGATGGCAGATTTTCTCAATCTTTAAAAAAGCTTCCACTAAAATCCAGAAAACTATTATAAGTTTTGTAATAAAGATTAAAACAAGTCTTACTAATAAATACGGGTCTATTTAATGCTTTTAATTAATTTATTAAATTAATCTGTAAGAAATTAGAAACATAATATCATAATATTTACACAAATAAATTCAATTAGAACTATCCATACTATATATTTAATGACGGCAGGCATGTTTTCTTCACCAAACTTTTCAAAACAAGATAAGAACCTTATTTAAGTGCAAGCCAAGAGTTACATTAAATATTTTAGATGGTTCTTGCCCGTTTTCTATTTATGTACGAAAAATTAAATTATTTATCTATTCAAGTACTCTTTGACACTGTCTTGTTGCATAAATAAATATCTTCTTCTTTAAGTCTACTACCCGTAGGTTGGTTTGATATGATTTATATTTATCCTGAGCTGGGCATGCACTCATTCCTTCGTCTGGTTAGTGTTGCCTGCACCATCTGGTAAAAATAACCGGTACTTGGGGAGCTCAAAAAGTGTGGTATTTCCCCGTTTTACACTGAATCTCTATGAACGAGTGCGAGAGAGCTTACCAATTTTGTCGGAAAGGCATTTTCATATAAGTTACAGAGTTATTTTACATGCTACAATCTACATGTGACTAGACCCACCTCGGTGGCGTAGTTAGCTAACACGCTAGTCGAGGACGGGGAGATGGAGGTTCAAACCTCAGTCGGGTGAACTGGGGTGTTTTTTCCTAAGTTGTTTCCACTCTCCCACCACGCAAGTGTGGGTTCACTTCCACTAAATTCCCCTTACCAATTCCTAATCCATTAGCTTTATTAATACTTAAGCCTATAACCCGAACGGGTAGCAAGGCGCGGTGCCAAACAAACAAATAATGCATAGAACCAACATCTTTACTTTAGCTCTGCAGGAAGTTGCGCCACAGATTTTTATCGCTCAAGAAAAACCTGTCGATCTCAACTGGTTTTGAAACCACCAACATCTGGTCCTGAGGTGAGCACTTTACCTCAAGACCAGAGAGGTCGACTTGTTTGAGAATAACCCTCATATTAATCAATTTTATGTTAATTTTACTGTAGGCCTCTATTGTCTCGTCTCTGTCCAATAAAATTATGCAAAAGAAGAAAACTATTAAGGATTTTAAAAAGCGTGATGGAGAGTCCAGAAATAAATGTTTTACTTCACTGGAAACAAAGTTGTTTCACTTGAAAGGTAGCCTAGTTTTAAACACTATGTACCGTCATTTACCCTCATCTATTTAAAACAAATGGATCGTGCAGGAGAGCAAAAGAGATACAAGAAAATAATGTTGGCAAGTTTATTAGTTATATCAAAAACAACAAACATAGTACAATGTCAAAGTATAGCAAAATAGCTGAAAATATTCATAATAGGAATTTACTCTATTAAAGATATGACCCAGAGATTACAAAGTTAAATTTAGAGTTAAAGTTCAGTTCAGGGTCCATTCAAGAAATCCGACCCGTGGATACCTGGTTACAAGTTCATTGGTGAGGTTCGTCTATAATGTCAATATTTCGAGATACTAATTTGTAGAGTCCTCGTACTAACCCTAGCAGCCTAAGCACATACATGCTATACATTTACCTCTCCACTCATTATCAATATGAAGTTAAGCCCTAACTGGCTATAGGTAACAATTCAGCATGATAGCCCAAAATAAAGTTAACTCTATTAGACCACAAGGCCGTCACTTTCATTACCTTACGTAACTGAGCTTAACTACATATAAACATGATTAAACTTCATGAGCTGAAGCTTTAGTTTCATTTTATCAAACCCTAAACTAGTAAACCTTATATCACTATACGTTACTAAGTTCAAATACCTATACATACAACTATGGTTAAACCTCATATGTTGTTATTTTAATAACCTTAACATCTGCTTGCAAGTATATCCTAGACTTATAACTCAAGTCTAACCTACTATACAATTTTAGGACCAATTCTATTAATGTTTCGGCTAGAAGAACCCTACGAGGCACATTAACAATACATTGTGTCTGAGAGACGACAATCCTACTCATTTAATATTTACATAAAGAACCTGATAATTTAAATTTAAATACAGAACTATGCTCTCAGCCTAGAAATCAGAGATACAACCAAATTCCAAGTTAACGTCAGATACGCCATAATGGCTGTCCCCATTATTTAACTCCAATGATTGCTCTCAATAACAATTTCAGTCTAACCTGCGCTAACATAACGCCACCAAAACGTGTTTACGCCTAACACATAAAGCATAACAAAGTACCAAGGTTTAATTTCATATAAAGATTATTTTACACCCCGGTTGAATGCACCCCAAGTATGACCGATTAAGGTAAGAGTGAAGATAGCACTTAAGGTGCACCAATAGGATCTAAGTAAACTTTGACAAGCCGTGGATACGCCACTTAAATCCCATTAGTCATGAACCAAGTTAAATCTCTCGAAGTTAAGCCTAAACGGTAAATTTAGAAAACAGTTCCCCCCCATAATAATGCCAAAAAGAATTTCAAAGAATAAGTAATCCCACAAGAGACGTCGGACAACACCCTCACCTTAATGAGCCTGTGGTATAGTTAGTAGAGATTAGAAGCATACAGTCCTTTTTATACAATTTGTGAGCGTCGATTCTGACCTCAGAGAGGGGGAAATGAGGGAAGGAATAAATGAACGAAAGGAAACGAGCAGCGCTCAGGTGGGAGAAAATGGCAGCTCTGGGGTTTTAAAGATAGTGCTGATAGAATTTAATTTTAGCAGAACCGGAAACAGCTCAAGTCAAGTTCGACGATTTCTTCTTGGTGGGCGGGGCCTTAATCACAGTCGAAGTGAAGGCAGCGGCCCCACTCTCAGTGTCCGTTGGGTTTTCTTGAGTGCGTGCGTGTCCAAGGCGAGCGGAAAGCGGGCCCGTTCAACAGGCAGGTGGTGAATGTAGCCCCATATTACTTGGCGTTGAATTTGTTGAACTCGTACTCGTTTGTAAGATCGTTACAACTAAAATTAATTACAGTACTTCGTGTTTCCTTAGGTATACTTAGGCTTACTTTAAATATTGTATTCATTGTAAAACCTCAAAAATGTTTAACAAATATGGGATGTCAAAATAGTATGTTTAGAAATGAATTATTAAGAAATGTATACAGTCAACGACCACCAAGTGTGGCCGCGTTCCGGTAGAGCTTAAACTGACATGATGGACACATTCGGTGACCGAGTATGTAGGTCTACATTAATTTTAAAATCATTCATAAAATAAATAGACTAAAATATTTTATTTTCAGTTGTATGCCTAGTTGAGAAAGGCCTTTTTCTCTTCATTTTTAAATGTACTTAAATCGTTTACTGGTTTTAGTATACAGACAAATTAATAGAAATGTCTCTCTATGAGAGTCGAACACGAGTTCATTCAGGTGTCGTAAGCTTGATGATAAGACTGGTTGGTGCCTTACTGCCCTCCAACTAAGAGGTCACGACCATATTTGGGGCTATGGTATGTATTAGGTGTGGTCACAGAGTTTGTTAAGGTTATAGTTTTATATGTAATTTATTAATTTATTAGGATGACTATAGGAAGGGGTAAAATCCAAATTAATTGAAAGTAAGTGGTTAAAATTATTTAAAAAATTATTTGTTTTTCTTTTGGTTACACAACTCGGACTTGGGTGACAGTAGTACCGGTAGCTTAGTTTTTGGGCGAGTGGCGCTGATAACATAACCTCTAAAATACCCAATGGGTTGATTGATTCTCTTTAGTGACATCTTAGTTATATTCGTATAATCATTATATAAGCAACATATTGTAACTAAAACAAGTACTGGTGAGCACATGGTCTTAACGTCAGGCTCGTTTGGTTTGGTTGGTATTCCAATTTTGGTCGGCTGTACACGGGGTGATATTTCATAAATGATTTCCACTTCTCTCTCCAAACAAATAATGGCACATTTCCTTTAAAGTCTACCTTCCTTCCCACTGTAATTAAATTAGGATAGTCGTGGGTGGAGTGAAAATAATAATTAAAAGCTATTAATTTTAACGCTGGTCGATGATCAAGATGTCGTGATGGTCCCGGGTACAAACCGTGCGAAAGGCTGGAAACCACTACTCTAATATATTACTATATAATATATTTATAGTAATATTTATACCATTTAAATAATAGAATGTTTATTGAATCCCCCAGCGTACAGACATAATGTATGTAAAGAGAGTATTAATATATAACATTACCAGGCAATTTTAAATGTTTTTACAAGAATTAGCAAACTATTAGTGTATTTGACGCGTTTGTTAAAAAAATTAGGTTCTTTTTAACCCTTTAGCGGAATGTGGTTAATATTTTAACGACAGCCTTAAAGTTCAAAATCTCTTAGCTCAGACATATGAAATTCAACTTTCTTGGTTTACTTGTCTACTGGTATGCTCTCTGGTCAATATATGAACCTCTATGTAATTACATTATTTCCCAACAGAGAGTATCAGTTATCGTGGTTGAATATTCAACCATTTGCTCATCTAAGTGTTCGCGTGTGGCTCTTCTTTACACTTTTTGATGTAAGTATACAATTTTATTATATATTTGTTAATAATTACTGAAGTTTTTTTTATCCTTATATAAGTAATAAAGTATTTATTGTGTATAATAAACACACTGTTGTAACCATATTAATTGTAATATTTACCCCAGACGTTGCCATCGATGAATCAATGATTAAGTTCAAAGGCAGATCTTCTCTAAGGCAATTTTTACCCAAAAAACCAATCAAACGTGGTTATAAAGTATGGGTGATGGCTGACAAGTCAGGTTATCTCCTTAAATTTGAGATATATACTGGAAAAGTGGGACAGATTGTTCAAAGAAATTTAGGAGAAAACATTGTAAAAAGATTAACGGAAGAACTCAAAGGATACCACCATAGAGTATACTTTGATAACTATTTCACCACATATTATCTGATGGAAGAATTAAAAAATTTCAATATAAATGCCTGTGGAACTATAAATGGAAATAGAATTAATCTTCCAATTTTTAAAGATGACAAAATTATGTCACGTGGTGATTACGAGTGGTTCTCAAGTGGAACTTTAATTGCTATCAAGTGGAAGGACAATAACGCTGTTCATTTGTTGTCAAATTTCCATGACCCCAAAGAAGTGGAACAAGTTTCAAGACGAGGCCGTGATGGCTCTAAAACAACTTTCCCTTGCCCAGCAGCAGTTGTTGATTATAACAAAAACATGAATTTTGTTGATAAATTTGATCAAATTAAATCGACATACGAAATTGATCGTAAGAGCCGCAAATGGTGGCACAGAATATTTTTTACTTCATTGATGCTGCTGTTGTGAATTCTTTTGTACTGCACAAATGCTTGCCAGTCGATCGTTTATCAATGAAAAATTTCAGACGTCAGATTAGTCTTGGGCTTGTGGCTGACACACATGTTCAAGTACGCACCCCTCCTTCAAAATCATCTACAGCAAGACAAATTGTTAAACGATTTAAGCCAAAAATTCCTATTCAAGTTAGACAATCTGGATCTAGCCACCAGCCGAAAAGGTCGACGCGGAGGAGATGTGCTTTGTGCAGCACAAAGAAGAAGCCACAGCAGACATTTTGGGTTTGTACTATCTGCGATGTCCCACTTTGCTTGGGGAAGTCGAAAATGTGTTTTCAAAAATTTCATTCATAGTTTTTCATAGCTTATATCTCATATATTTTTTCTAGTACTGTAGATTTTGTAGTTTCTAAAATTAATTTCATGCTCATTTTATACAATATTATAACTTTAATTTTTTTTATTTATATTAAAGTTAATCAATAAACTGTGTTTTCTACTTTTTTCTAGTCCATTATTTACAAACAATACATTATTTTTATATTAGACCTAATTTGCGCATTTCCATGTTGGCTACATAGTGGTGCAAAAGATGCATCACCTGATTACAGGAAGAAGAAGAAGAAAATGATACAATTTTTACTCGATTTATAATCATTAGAGTTCCTTATAAAGGAAAAAGTATATTTTATTTTGTTTAAGAATTTTTTTTTTCCTGTGCAACATGGGGTCACAGAAATCTCATTTTTATGTGCTGCAAAGAGTTAAAACACGTCATCTAAAAACGACAAACTGTGTTCCAGACCCAATTTTAATCTAAATAAACTTGATAGCATGCCAGCCTTGGGTGGGTTTATTTTTAGAATATAAAGTGTGCGTAGGCCTAATAAAAATAGTTTGTGTATAAAGGATACTGTACTTGGACACCCATGGGCTTAGGGGCCTTTGACCACATTGTAAATAAATGAATACAAATTTATGGAGATACTAAACGTTTGTGTCACCCCGAATGTATATTACCTAACCTCCGAATGTATCATATTTAGCATCCTGTGACCATTATTTCGTCTTTCCCAACCAGTCCCGTGTCCATATTCTTTTTCTTACGCTCCCTCTCATAATTTTCAATATCTTTATTAGTAATTAATGCAGCTGATGCACCCAAAATTAATCTCTGACGTTTAATAAATATTTGCACTAGAACCTAGTACCAAACTAGCAGCGTGTGAATACCCTAGTCCCGTTTCTATTGTACTAGCTAGTATACAGATATCTAGGCGCTAGCTAGCAGACTGGATTTCAAGTACGAGCTAGTGTCGTGTGATAGTAGCTTAATCAGTAATCTCTATACTATACTCGATGGACATAAACCATTGATATCTATAATATAAATGAATGGACATCTGGGGCTGAATGTTTTGGGCTGTCATTTGTACACCACTGTGTAAGAGAGAAGGAAACCTTCGTGTATCTCTTTCTCTCTTACATATATACAAAGCAATGTGGTATTTTGACGTAATTCGCTGATTTGTATAAATAATTAGATACATCACCGTCTGATTAGTTAAATCAAATAAAATATGTTTAATAAGAGGTTTGAAGAGCATAACTAAGTTTCGACACTCGTGACTTGATTTTTTAAATAAGTTGATATAGGCAAATATATAAATACTTCCTACAAGTTTATAATCTGAATAGTTGTTTGAATGCAAGACTTGTTTACAAAGTTTGTCATTCGCACAAATGTAATCAAGTTTTTAGCTACCATATTTCATTATAGTTATCTCACTTTCAATATAATATGTCTTCTGAAAGCAATACACAAGCTAAGAGGCAACTTTATAAATTGTATATAGTAGTACAGTAAGATTTCCTACACGTATATAACTTAAATGATCGTTTGAACGTAAAACTACTATACAAAGTTTATCATTCAAAAAATATAATTAAGCTTTAAGATAACTTATCTAATTATATTTGACGAACTTTAAATATAACATTATTTCTTAAGGGGGAACTCCCACTAAAGATCTAAAATACTTGTACTACTAACCTCCTTAAATCTGATGGTAGTTATTATTTAATAGATTTGTAAATTTTTCTCCTATTAAAATAAAGGTTGTTTGTTATAAAAAAAAGTTATTTTGTTTTTGTAAATCCAACCATTAAAAAGATATAAAATATTGAACTTCAACGTTTTAAAATAATTTTTATGATTTTTCTTCCATGATTACGCCCAAAATAACTTTTCAAAAATTTTATGTCTCTGTTTTCAAAAAGATTATCTCTTTGGCTAGTTCCTGAATAATTTAGATTTTTTAAAAAAATATTAGAATAATAATTAATAATTTGAACAAGGGTCGTATTTTAAAAAACTATATTTATTAATTAAAAATAAACTTAAGAAAATATGTAAACCATTATTATTTCACCTCCTCCATAATTGAATACCTTTTCACCTGAACAGTTTTCTGAACCAGCACATCAAGTGTTGTATTTTTTAAAAGAGAATATCATTGTTTTTAAATATGAGTCTACCAACCGGTTGCTTTGTGTGTCTTGTGAAGCCATTTCCTCTACCGCTCAACGACTCGCTAGCTCCCCTCACAGTTCCATGAGGGTGTGTTGCAACTGACGTCCCAAACTGGTTTTCAAATAGACATTCTTCAGTGAGAATAGTTTTAATGTTTTTGTTTGTTTTTTTACTATAAAAATGCAATACATTTTAAGTAATGTTATTTTATTTATTTAGTGCGTGTGTAAATTTTTTTTTGTGTTGATATATTTGTGATAGTTTCAAACAAATTTATCAAGTTTCACTAAGTAAACTAGTTTGAGACTTCTCTGCTATGGGTCCGGGATTCATTCCTTCACCTCTGACAATACGTGTATTAATCACAACTTGTGAATGTGTGGAGTGCCAGGCCTCCACAGTGGTTCGGATCCCACGTTAAACTGTAGGTCCTCCATTTGATTTCACAATCACCCTACCATTGCACCTTAGCGTAAGTAGGTATAACCGAAAGAGTGCTAATAATAATAATAATAATAATAATAATAATAATAATAATAATAATATAATTAAAACCGTGCCCATGGGGAACAAAAAACCACCACCCTATAAAGTAACAAACTCCAAACAAATAAATTAAATAGCTATTCCTCGGTAAGTGTTAGAATTTAAATTGTATCTATATCGAATATGAAACAGGTATTTAGATTAGCTAACAATTAATACATCTTCACTCCTAATAGTTTAGTAATAGTAATAATAAACACATATTTTCTCATTTATAACTTTTCATTAAAAATATTAATAGTTTATTTAATGCAACGTAGGAACTAAAACTATTAAGTTCGTAAGAAAATGTTTTCATAAATCACAACACTAATAAATATTTTAAAGAGATATTTTATCGAACAATTATTCAATATATATGAATCGTTGGGTGCGCGAGGTAAATTTCAGGATCATATTTGGTTTGCTCGTAGATGGAAGTTCTGGGTTCAAATCTCAGCCACGTGGACCGAGGGCTGTTCTTCCCTAAGTGTTTATCCACACTTCCTTCACAACAATGCGGATACGCTTACTTTAATATATATTTTCTTTAGCTCTATTCCGTTATTATGATTAAAATGTGTATAACAGATGGATAGTATCAGGGCCGGATTAATGATAATAATTTGTTTGGTATTAAACGTATTAATTTGATTATTTGAATTTTTATTGTGTGGGTAAGGAACGGGTCCAACTACTAGTTTTATTTATTTGTTGTATTTAACGTGCGCTTTCTGAACCAAGTGATTATATATGCACACGAGAATTTTAATGAGTGAGAACAAAAGGGCCTAACAATTTTGCCGGGAAAGGTATTTTCACAAACCTTACAGGTTTATCTTACATACCACAATCAACATGGGACCAATGGCTTTACTTTCCCTCCAAAAGAAGTTATGCTATGAATTGTTATCACTTGAAAGAAATCCTTTGACCCCGGCGAGGTTTTAACCCACAAACACCGGGCCTTGAGGCGAGCACTTTACTCCAAAACCAGTGAAGTCGACCAAACTGCTAGCATTATTATATGATTGAATGCTAAAGTATGAAGATAGTGCAACAAACACAAAACCAAATATTGTTCGAGAATAGGAATAAAAATCTCAACTAAAATCATTCATGGCGGCACTAGTGAGTACGTAAACTAAATGCAAGTCTCATTTAGTCTAGCCTACTGGCAACGGGGAGATCGGGGCTCAATTCGCAGCTGGTCATTCTCGAAATATTTTTTCTAAATGTTATTATTTTATTTCTATATGCAAGTACAGGTACATTTCACCTATCGACACATCTTTAATGCTTTTTATTTTAACAATCACATAATTAATGTATTTATTAAACTAGTATTGAGTCTTGAGGGAGACCAATTCCCAGTTTTCTCTCTACTGGATGTGCCACTGACCTATATATACATATATTGGGTAATATATATATATATATGAGTATATAATATCCAAGGAAGAAAAAACAGAGAAATTCTGCACTAGTCTTTTTTTTGGTGGTATAGCTTCAATTTGAGGAAACACACAAATTTTCTATGTTAATAGGCTGGCATTTATAAATTATCAGAACTACATTATATCTATTAAAATAACTGATTTTTTTTTTTTGCTTTGAAACATTTTTGACAGTATTTTATTTTGTGATAAATTAATGGAAAACTATCACTATATAAACATTTTCACGTAGATTAAAATGTATAGTACTACAAAATCTTACATACTTTATCATTTAGTAACCAACCAAGAGTTGGTTTACTTCCATTGTATATTACAATTAGGAAACAAGTTTTTCATAATTTGTCGCCAGTAGACCATAAGGGAATGTCTGTGCGGTGCACTGTACCATTTATTTATTTTTTCAAACATCTAAACACTTTAAGCAAGATTGATCCTGCTAATTTTAAAGTATGGTGTTGCGAGTAAAGACATGCCTACTTTGATGAGTTTTGTTTAAATCTTTATATTAATTGTATAAAGCCGAAAATGACCGAACTCGATTGAGTATATACATTAATTTGGACACCCTTCGCTTATAAATTGTGGGCAGGAGGAAGATCACAAACCAAACATGTTTGTGTCCTTGTATATTATGTGTGCGTGTGTGTTCAAATATCATAGACACACACACAAGTACGATTCTAGAATTGTTATTTTTAATTGTTTAACTTTTTAGAAATTCAAACCATTCTATTCTCAATGAATAGTTCTTAGCTCAGGTTTGAAACACTCCGGGCTATTTAAAAAAAAAGTTGGGCTATATTAGGTTTTATTGGGTTTGTTGTGGTGTGATTAAAGATCTTATGTATGTTATCTGACTAAACCAATCATTCTAACATATTAATTAGTGCCTGGACTGTTACTTAAAAAAAAAACGTCCACGCCTAGCAATAATATTAAATTTTAATAGATTTAATAGGTTTTGGCAATGGTCCCACTTTTCTCTTTCATTTTTAAAGCATTTATAGCTGGGTTTGGAACATAAAACCATGTTAAATTAAAAGAAGGAAAACCAACGTATCCATGGATATCTCGATTTCGACAAATTATGGATTTAACGGGTTTTGTATATGGGCTACTCATATATTGGTTGTTTTGTAGTGTTGTAAAGTTGTATTGTGTTGTGTTGTGTTTGATAATTTGACTAATTTGTCATGTGCAGTGAAAATAAGTCACCTCAAATCTGTAAGTGGCCCATGCTAATTCGGGCTGATAGATGGTGTTTAAAATAGTTTCTAAGGTCATTGATAGGAAGCAGCACTGCGGACTCAAGAATGAGTTAAAAGGATATTTTGCCGTTCGAATAGTCTGTTGCAGTCTTTGATCTCAAGTGCGTGTTAAGTGTACAGTCATCAAGTCTGCATAAAATCAAGTGTACTTGACTATTCGGATACAGCCAGAGTAAATATGTGTGCCCACATTTAAATAAAAGCACCAATGGCAGTGAGAGAATACTAGTACATTGGGTATTATTCTTACCAGACACAAAAAGGGTCAGCCTTCTATATAATAAGACTAAGACAAAACAATAACTTAGAAAATATTCGTACGAATCACTTATTTCACAGTATATCGTTCCGCCATAATCTTAGGCCTAAGGATTTCCTAAATAGCTTGAATTTCGGAGGAAGTGTAAATGTCCAACCACATTATCAATAATGTGCCTCAATTAACGTAAAAAGGTCTAATCCCCTCCAAAAGCTCAATCTAAACCCTATTGTGTTAGTGCATATGTTCCAGTTGACGGATCAGCAAAGTATTTCTTGTTATTCACTATATTATGCACGTATGGCGACATATACTTCCAACTTGTAGACCAAAAATACATTTAAACAGCCAGTAAAAACTAAAAAGTTTACCAAATAGCTCACTCAAATAATAGATTTTAAGAACTGCCAATTAAATAAAATCCTCATATATATATATATATATATATTTATTTCTAAAAATAAATGTTAAATAATAGTTATATTTATAAGTAAACGGAACTAACCAAATCCAACCTAACTTTACAACATCATGAAAATTTAAATTAAATAGATAGAGCTTGTAATTAGTTTTATGCTAAGTTTTCATGCCTATATATAGTGGCAAGCAGTAGTACCTAACCAAGATACCGTGAATATGTCGAAGAGGCGTTTTAATCATCTTTGGAAATGATTAATTATTTATTTCACAATTAGAATATTCTAATGGCTGCCGTTTTTGTGAAAGATGTAGGCCTAATTTATGACGCCACTCGGCTTTATGTTATTTTTTTAATTTTACTATCTCAAAATACTGTGTAGGTGTACTCTACCCAAAATGTGCTATAAATATATTTATCGTGAAAGTTTTTTTAGCTTATTTTCTTTTATTTACAGTACGAAGATCCAAACTCGGCAGGGCATTTTTTTTTAAATAAATCCAACCCAGGTTTTTCAACCCTGTTTTAAATGTTGGTATACTAATAACAAAATATCTTGTTAAATTATAGCTTGGCCTAAATTTTTTTTAAAATAATAATAGGCCTAAATTAATTTGTAGATTTGTTTAGATATAAACTATCTAGTTTGCTATGAGACAATAATATTATGTTGCGTATTTACTCAAGTTGCCGAAGTATTACTACAAAGTGTTAGAAGCATATGTACGGGCTGAACATTATTTATTAAAACTTATAAAGATTCGTTAAAGTGTCAAATATGTAGATTGGAAAACTTGCCGGTGATTTAGTGTGAAAATCACCTGACATTCATACCTTACTTGCCGATAACACGAATATTATGTTGACGGAACTAATCACGGTACTACAGTGTTTTATTATTTTTGATAGTATATTAAAAAAAAATTACACATGCCATGTTAATTGGTAGGAAATAATAATTTGATGAATTATGTACCGATATTAAATAACATCTCTCAAAAGGCACATTTGCAATATTTACGTAACATTTTAGTTTGGACACTTCTTGAGAATATTTATGCCTGATATCACTTACAAATATTCTCTATTGCAATATCCCTGCATTCTTATCTCTATAAATCCGGTGCTTAAAATTCCAAAAAAACTCATCCTTTTCATAACATTCCACAAATAAGTGTCGTCGTCGCCCCCCTCCCCCCCCACCCCACACAATTATCTATTTGCCGCCATTTTGAATTGTCTACTTGCATTAGTAAAGTTGGAAGGTGACCAACTTTTTTTTTTTCAGTTGCAAGTGGACTTGCATGTTAGTAGCTTGCTTGTCTGTTTACACGGTGCAAGCTGTGTGCGCGCAGCCAAATTTGTGTACTTGCATTAGTCAACTAATACCGTGTCAACGGGCCTGTGACGCCCAGACTCTGCAACCACCTAAACGGGTGCATTGCTTTAATTTTTATGACATTAAATTCCTGTCACCGTTATAAGTGAATGCGTGAATACTGTTTCTGAACTACTTGGGAGGTCAACGTTCAAACCCGACCGGCTGAAATTAGCTGATATAACTCTGCCATCTAGGGAAATGATAGCAGTTAAGTTCACCTTACCCTCCTAATTTCTATATAATCTTGTAGACCAATTCCAGTGGGAAAAGGTGTCAGTCAGAATCGTCTTGTGCAATTTGTCGGTGATGAAGATGTACCGTGGATAGAAATTAGACCTTCACCAAGCACATCATTTTCGCTCACCCTGTTTGACTGCCAAGCCGGGGTCTCGTACGAAGACGGTAAACACGCAACGGAACAACATAATTCGCTATAACAAAAAAACTATCTGGAAGACTGGCGCTACATGCAATTGTTTCGCCTAAATCTAAACTGTGTTTAACGCGCATGCGCGTTCTGATGAATGCAAGTGGACCCCTGAGTGTTCGTGTGCTCGTCACCCCTACCCCCTTTCGTTCTTAGACTCTACGGCGTTGTGCGCAGGCGCCGAGGAAGACATCTGTGAACTGATTGGACATAAGTGACTTCATCATTAGGTCATTTCTCCCTTCCATTTCCCTCCCACTGTTACCAACTGAATATAAGCGTGTGCCCAACAATGTTATGCACTCTTTGATGCCAATTAAGTCACAAGGACTCAATAGGATGTAAGTCATTGTAAAGATGGGGACTCGTACATAGACTTTGTTTATCTATGATAGAGGGTAGAGTTTAGTCTACCGTTATTATGTAGCCATCTTTTTGGATCGTTTATATTATGTTTTTATTTATGCTAAAGTCCTTCTAAATACATACAAATATTTTATAGTCAGTGTTAGTTGATTGTTGATACTAATATCTTTAACGGACATATGATTGAACTAATTTTGTAGCTATGAATTAAATTGTATATTTTTAAGTCTATTTAGAAGCCTTTAGGTAAAGAGTTAGATTGGGAAACTATCAAGGCTGCTAATGTTATTTCTTGTATCTGATGTTAGCGGGCTAATATCTTAATGCCGAGTAGGAAGTATAGAGAGGTATATTGTTGGTATGCTTTTGTCTATTTCGTATATATTGGATTAACTATGAGGGAGTTGTTAAAGATTTACATTTTATTAAATATATATTTATTTGTGCAGGGTTGCTATATTTAATTACGCATTACATGAACAGCTTATTTCTGAATTATAAAAAGCTATCAATTTGCATTGTTCAGAGGCGGCCCCGGAGCCGTACTTCAATGTTTAGTTATATTATATTAATTAATATTTCTGAGAACGCAACAGCCATTGTCTTTGTTTTGATTCTCTGATGATTCCTATCAAGATTATAGTCAGTATATTGTATTGTATGTTATATATTCCATTGTTATTTATTCTTCTAATAAACAAGCCATTAGGGGCAACATTGTTACAGTGCACATGTTGTTTATATTAGGACCCTATTAGACTAAGTCGTTTATTCCCGTTAAAATAGATTAGTTGTTAGATTGTTGTCAAACTGAGTACAGATCATTAAAGGTCCCTGGTGTTTAGCTCTATTTCTTTGTAACTTTGCAACTCGCTCACTGTGGAGGCTTGTTGGAGCGTTGCTAATGGGGAAACAACGCTAGCCCCACAGGGATTGCGGTTGAAAGAGATTGGGGTTTGAAACCTCACTGGGTGTATTGAGGTATTTATCTCCACGAAAATGTAAGTACACATTCTATAAACAAGCAGTTTACTCAGATGGGTAATAAGATGAGGTGCACGCGGAATAAGTATGAAATACATAACCCTCTTTGTACGCGTTAGAGATCAGCTTCGGTGGCCGCATGGTCCAAGGCGTCACCCGGTACAAGCGACCAATCAACCACACACCCTGACACTGATTGATAATTTATCAAAACCACATTTTTAATCGCATCAGGAACCCGATACAAGTGAACTAGCAAACCAACATTTTTAAACACGTCGGGAATTGAACCCGGTACAAGCAAACAATCAATCACAAACCCTGACGCTGATTGATAATTTATCAAAAAATATTTTAATCGCATCGGTAATTGAACCCGGTACCAATAGAAATACTATCGAACGAGTTAAGCTTACATTTCAAACGACACTCATATTTTTCTCTCTGTTGGAATACAGCTGTAGCGAGGAAGTGTAATAATCTGTCTATACTCCCATATTAGGTGATATAGCTGCTCGAGTTCGGCCAAAACACCGTTATACCCCTCTGGGATGACGGACGTGACGACTGCTTGAGACCCTAGTGGTGCCTGCACACCATCCTGGGTCTCTGGGGGACATATTAGGCGATCTAACAGCTCGAGTTCGGCCAAAATATCGTTATATCCCCTGACGGACGTGACACCGTCTTGAGACCCGAACGAGTCGTCGCTCTCCGGGGGTGGCAGCGCTTTCACGGGCGGTGCCAAGTCCCCCTCATCCCAATAATCTGAAATTAAATAAATACGTATTAACTACTATCACGGTGGGGGGTAAAAAATTAAACACTGCCAAAATGTATCGTGGGCCTCTAATTACCCGTGGAACAGCCGATTTCAGCCAAGCAAATCCCATCCTCGGTAAAAAGCTCCAACAGATCTGGACTATCGGGAGCCACCGTGACTGCAGGAGCAGATGTTGTGTCTTCTAAAAAAAAGAGTAAACACCTCTGTACACTAAAGATGTAATAAGTAAAATAGCTACCCATTTAAACATACAAAACGTTTTAAAACATACCTGAATTTAACCAATCTTCCGGCGCGTCAAAGCTCATCTTGATGATTATATATTGTAAGCACAAGTTAAAATGACCAACTGTGATGATCTTGATGTCTATTTATACTCTCTCGCTTTGTTATTCCACGGTTCCGCAATAACTACTTATTTGATGACGCCTCCACCGTTATTTGGATTCCACGTTAAAACTGTAGGTCCTTCGTATAACCTTCACGGGTAGTAATATGCGGTGCTAATAATACTTATTTGATCAGAGGCCCGGGTTTGATATCCCGTTCAGATACCTGTACTATAGGTTATCTTTTGACGAAAAGGGTATAGATTTTAACCTTGTACCCCTAGTCTAGTTGTTAATTGCTTTGTTATGGTCCTACTATCTTCGACTATCTAATGGAAGCAACCATCAAAGCCCTGGGGGGATGGGATAAAACCAGCAGACAGAGCTTACGATAGCAACATTGTTCTACGTTATCGCCTGGGATGTTGCTCTAGATTCTATAGTCCCCGTCAAGGATGTTGAGCAGCTCGACACGGCTTAGGCGAGGGGGCGGGAAGTCTACGCTAGAAACCGCGCCGTGTACTGATAATCAATCATCGATAATCGATATGTCTGGGGCGAGGATGTGAGTGTTTGGGGGATCCCAGGGTTTGATAGACCGTACTCTGGTTTAAAACTACAACGCCCGTTGTACGGATTCCACGTTAAAACTGTAGGTCCTCCGTATAACCCGCACGGGTAGTAAGACGCGATAATCAATCATCGATAATCGACAATTAATTAACAACATCAATAATCGAGGTGGTTGCAGGGTTCCCACGGTTTGATTTACTGTACTGTTTGGGGGTTTCCTAGGGTTTGATTTCCCGTCCAACTCCAACACCCCCCAATAATTAATTAACAATCAACATGTCGCAATATGCCTCCTGCCTTGTTAATCCCAATCATCGATAATCGACAATTAATCATCAATAATCGATATGTCTTGAGGGTGTATAATTAATTAGCAATCGACATGCCCTCCCCAGAGGTTTGAATCTCAGTTTGGGTCGTGGCGGGGAAGTCTAACTTCCTCATGTTGACAGGCAAACTCCAACGCCCCTAATCGACATTTAATGGGCATACCTGGGGGATAACCAACACGATAGAATTTGCGTCAACAACTCATCACAATACTATCTCGAGTGGGCCAGCTCATACCCCCCACTACTGCAATTATAACGAGAAAATAAACGCCAACAAAACATTTGAATGTGGCGCCAACGGGCAGGTTTGACTTTTAGCACCGCCTATAACCACTGCTAGCGCCGAAAACAGTTCATACTCGATACATGGGAGATATCGATATACACTATCCTTTGTCTATGGTCTTGAGATTTCAACATTTAAACGCGTACGCTATTTCTATATGAGTGTTTTTTTCTGTCTGCGTAAATATTTGCTCAGGTAAGATTTGCAAATGATCTCCATTTTGTGATAGTAGAAATAAAAATATAGGCTATATCTAAAATCTAAACGGCGAGAATGAAACTATTAAACAAAATCAAGTTTGCCTTGTACTGTACAACGAAATGGAAAATATTGGGAAAAAGCATTTGTTGTTTTTAGTATAGGAGGTAAGTGGATCCGGTAATATTGATATGTTTTATTATCCATACATTTTATTTATATTTATTTAAGACCTTGGAAATTAACCCGTTAAATTAGTTAAATATAAATGTATTTAGATTTCATTTTGCTATTTTGATCCTGTTTGTTTTGTGCGATGTCTAATGAAAAAAAAATCTAGGTTAATTTAATTCCATAACCCAATACCTTGTGGTTGAATTTGAGGGCAAACCATTCTAAAGCCTGTATCACACGACACTTGCTTGTACTAGAAATCAAGTGTGCTAGCTAGCGCCTAGATATCTGTATACTAGCTAGTACAATGGAAAAGGGACTAGAGTATTCACACGCTGCTAGTTTGGTACTAGTTTCTAGTGCAAATATTTATCGAACGTCAGAGATTAATTTTGGGTCAGCAGCTGCATTAATTACTAATAAAGATATCGAAAATTATGATAGTGAGCGTAGGAAAAAGAATATAGACACGGGACTGGTTGGGAAAGACGAAATAATGGTCGCAGGATGCTAAATATGATCCATTCGAGGTTACACAAACGTTTAGTAGCTCCCTAAATTTGTATTCATTTATTTACAATGTGGTCAGAGGTCCCTAAGCCCATGGGTGTCAAAGTACAGTATCCTTGATACACAAATGTTATTTTTTAGGCCTACGCACACTTTATATTCTACAAATAAAACCCGCTCAAGGTTGGCATGCTATCAAGTTTATTTAGATTAAAATTGGGTCTGGAACACAGTTTGTCGTGTTTAGATGTCATGTTTTAAATTAAATTTATTGTCATACTGTGCCAATTTGGTATTATATAAACAAGGATGTTTAAAATAATTTTCTACCAACAACAAAATCACATCCGATGACCATGTTGGCGTCATTTATACCATTTATCTACACAACAGTCTGAGCCCGCATGATTGGTTGAATTACACAGACTAGTGTCGAAACTAGTACGAAAATAGCACGTGTTCTATCCTCACAACTAGTATGGTAGCCAGTACCAAGTGGCAGAACCAGTATATTTTTTCTGATTCACACGACGCTAGATGATGACGTGCTAGCTAGCGCTAGCTAGCACACTGGATTTCAAGTACGAGCTAGTGTCGTGTGATACGGACTTAACGGAAACCTGTCTATTTTGTGCGATGTCTAACTAATGAAAAAAACAAAAAAGTATTTATAAGTTTTATTTGGCACCACGTCTTACCCGTTTGGTTTGTACACTTAAACACTTATTACTCTAATGAATTAGGAATTAGTGGAAGGTTGAATTTAGAGGAAGTGAACCCACATTTACGTGGAGGGAGTGGTAAACCATTTACAAAAATCACAAACAGTTCACCCGACCAAGATTTGAACCTTGATCTCCCCATCCTCAGCAGTATATCTCAATACAAAACTAGCACGTTACGGTATAGCTAACCACGTCACCGAGGCGGGTATATTTCTAAGTTAATTTAATTCCATAGCCCATGGCGTCATGAGAAAGATTTTGTGTGTAAAATATGTGCTAGCCTGACGAAGTGATGAAAGTTGAGTGTGATAATTTTAGGTAGCTTAATTTTTTTAACCAAGTTGATAGTTAAATAAATCTTTTTCCCCGCGCTCAATAATCATGCATGGCCTTAATTTAACCCCATTAATTCTCAAATATGAAAGGTGAAGGCCTATATGAGCCTATAAATAAGCAAAAATCGAAATAATTTAATATCAATACATGTAAATTATCTTTCAATACCAGCCAGATCTGGCCAGATCTGTGGGCCTATCCCGGAGATGTTGCGAGTTTATCTCGCTACGGTGAATCTCGCCATGTTCATCTCTAACTCGTAATTTCATATCCGTAAAGTTGCCATTCCTTAGTTAAAAATCTTGCATTTCATGTTGAGTCTTCTAATTTCGTATTAAGCGAAAAATTCCGAGCTTCCGGTGTCAAATATTGTGATTTGAGATTTACTTTATAGCCGTGTGAACGCAACCATCAGCCATTAAAACAATATATTAATAAAAATGTTGTCTTTGCCATTTTCATTTTATCTCGGTTTTATTTTTCGTTGGTTAAGCTTAGATCGATAAAGTCCAAATAAAATTGGATTGGAAGACAATAATCAAAGAGCAAAAGCAAATAACACTTTATGTATGTTTCTTTGTTTCGCTAAATGATTAAATAAAAAGCTATTACTAGTATAACTTATTATATCATAAATGATATATCTTAATAACTTTAATAGGTACATAAAAAGCCCAAATTAAATAACATACAGCATATGGATATTTGAATAACACCCTTTATTAAGGCTGAACAAATTAATAAATTTCTTATCACTCAGCTCAAAAGCGTCTTCGCTTTCACGAAATATACGTGGCATTCTATTAAATTCATTTTCGAATTCTTCAAGTTTTCTTATTATCAAATAGTCCGTTCATGCTTCTACCAATTTACATTTGGTACAACAACAAATAATTTCGAACTATCTGTTTCGAGAATGATGATTACGAGAGGTAGAACCGCAGTGAGATCTATTCGAATGAAAAAATCTCAATCCGTAAAGAATTTTGTTTCAAGAATAGCTAAATAGAAAAAGTTTCGAGATTGTGTCACGTGAACGCCCGATCTCGCAATGGAATAAACTCGAAACATATCGGGGATAGGCCCACTGATTGGCCTCGAGACGTATCAGATAATAAGAATACGGTCGGTGACCTGGTGGTCTAGGGGTAAGGTGTCAGACTTCTATGCTGGCGGCCGGGGTTCAATCCTTGGTCCCGGCACAGATTTGTCTGATTACCAAACCCTTCCTTCACCTCTGACAAGATATCTTGTGAATGTGGGGAATGCCAGGCCTCCACCGTGGTTCGGATTCCACGTTAAACTGTAGGTCCTTCATTTCATCTCATAATCACCCTACCATTACACATGAGCGTAAGTGCGTATAACCCGAACGGGTAGTAAGACGCTGTGCTAATAATAATAATAATAATAAGAAGAAGAAGAAGAAGAAGAATACGAGGAGAAGACATAGCCAATTAAACGCCAGTATAAAAGCAGATGAAAATAATTAGCTTCTGTATTGATCTTCAAGTTTGAAATGTCTTGTGGTAGCTATTATGTATGTAATTAGTTAAGGATCCATTAACTCTACAACACACGAGTATCGGCATGAATGATTCACTTTAGTATACTACTATACAATCACAAAAGCATTATACAAGACTAGCCATGCCAGTCTTGCCAAATTGTTAGCTTCACAATTGTCTCGACATAAATTGTATTTCGGACAACCCAACATAACATTTCTCCCTTTGTAGAATAGGCTGCCCAACATGTTTCAATCAGCACAAATAGTACTATAATAATAACAATACAAGAACATTAAAAACGACAGCCTGTAACAATACAATATAATCCCTTAAAATAAATTATACTCGATACCCTTCAATATAAGTAGTTTCTAAGGGTACAATATTTCTGGGTGGTTTTCTTAGCGCAATTGGCGGGACTCTCAAATGCATACACTGAATCATTGACAGGTCTATTAGAATCTGATACCCAACATCCATCTCTAAGTGATTACCCTGCAACCCGATTATCTTTGGGGGATATTCTGAGCTATCTAGTTTAGTAGTTCCAATATGGCTTATGCCAACTTTCCTATTAGTGCCAGCTAACATGTTGACAATGTAAACAGCAGGACTTACTTTAAAGTTCATTCAAGCTGGGACCCATTTAATAATACTATTTATAAAATGGTAAACTAAGACTTGATCATTTACTGCAACTGTTTTATTATCTGGTTCCGGTACCGTTTCCCTACTGATCTTTGTACTTATTAGGATTGAGGAGAGATAATTGGTTCTTCACTGGATAATTAAACATAACCTCCACATGGAAACAATTTGGTAACAGTGCTTGGTAGAGAACGAATGGCGAAAAGCACTTTATTCAACTTGTTACTTATAGGTAGTGATTTGTCAGCAGAAAGTAGCGCCCTTACTAAATACTTTTCATTTGTTGGACCGAACGCTCTGCCAGTCCATTAGAATATGGTGTGTAGGGTGGAGAATACATTGGTCTACTATTATTACTGTTGCATAAGTTTTGTATCTCAGTGGACTGGAAAGAAAGGCCACTGTCCATTACTAGGATTTCTAGTGGGCCAAAACGACTAAAACAATCGTCCAGCTTTTTAATTACATCTGAGGCCCTAGTGTAACACATTACCGATGCCTCCACCCATTTACTATGTTCATCCACCAATAGGAATATTTTTGTTCCTTGAAAGTCTCTAAAATCTGCATGAGATGGTGCCACGGCACGGATGGCCATTCTAAATATATTTTCTTTTCATTATTTCTAGTGGATTTACAAATTAGACACGAAACTATTTTCTTCTCTTGACTATTGTATATCCCTTACCAATAAAAGTAGGAACGAGCTAAGTGTTTGCTTTTTACTACCCCTGGATGATCCTGATGAAGCAAATTTAGTACCTCATCCTGCAAACTTGCAGGAATATTAACCCTACGCCCACACAATATACAATCATTTAAAGTACTAAGTCTATTCCGTAGGTGATAAAATTTGTTTACTGCCAATTTAGTGATCTTATTTGGTCACTTCCTTCTCAAATACTGCAAGCCCAATGATAAAACGGGGAAAGGGTAATCGCCCATTGCTGTAATCGTACAGCAGAACGAACAGGGATATTTTTGGTCGAACTAAATATATACTTGATAGGTTGGTGGTCTGTTATAGCAAAAACTTGTTCACCCATAGCATTTTGTGGAATTTCTTCAATCCATATGTTATAGCCATACCATTCCGTTCCAGCTGGCTATAAATGTTTGCTGCCGGAGAAAGAGTTGATGATGCGAAGGCTATAGGCCACTCTACCCAGTTCACTTTGTGACTAATTACGGCGCCAACAACGTATGGATTTGAATCACAAGTATATCTTATTGGTAATTTAGGGTTAAACAAAATCAGCTGAACTCCTTTAGCAAATAGCTGTCAACTATTTATGCAAAGGCTTCCCGAAAACTATCAGTCCATTTCCATGAAAAATCCTTCTTTGCAAGTTCATTCAACGGTTGTAACAAGTCTGCTGACATCCTTATAAACTTATGGTAATAATTAATTAACCCCAAATACGCCTTTACTTGAGTTACATCGGCTGGGACTAGGTCCGAAAGTATTACCTTGACTTTACTGCCTGTAAAAAATAGCCCTGTACTATCTAACATATAACCCAGATGTTCTACACATGAACTAAAAATACATTTTTATGAACTACTATTACCATACTATTTGTTTGTTATTCATGATCACGAATTACCTTTGTTTTAATATTATGCTTGTGTAAACATTCTAGAACTTCCATGAGAACCTCCCTATATTATAATTCATTCCTACCTCCCAATACTATGTCGTTAAGGAAAGCTGCAACTTTATCGATTCCCTGAAGCGCTCTGCCAATTACAGATTGAAAAATGCTAGGTGCAGAGTTAAAGCCAAAACACAGACTTTGGAACTGATAGAGGCCCATATGCCTTTTAATTACTGTAAGTAGCGGTAATGGTTTACTGGATTCATTTACAGGCAGTTGCAAATATGTGTTACTTAAATCAATTAAATTGTAGAACTTGCTAAGGAGTTGAAGACGTCTCCAATTAAGGGTAATGGTCCACCTTAACAGCTGGATTTACAGTAGGTTTTAAAACCACACACAAACGCAAGGAACCATTTTTTCGTTGAACTATTACTAAGGGACTAGCCCAATCAGATGATCGAACTTGTTTTATAATACCCTGACTCTCCAAACTACATAATCCTTCTTCTACAGGCTTACGCAAAGCAGAGGGCACATTGTAGGCTCTATGAAAAACAGGACTGATGTTATCCTTTAGGGGATTATCTACAGAAACGTGTTTTATAGGCAACCCATTCTTATCAGGAAACACATTGGGAAAAATCTACTTAATTTCCCGCACTACATAATTATTATTTTCAGTCCCTCTTCAGATTCTTAACTCTTCCTACTTTAGGTAAGATATCTCTCCAATTTGGGTTTAGCTGACACAACCAATCTCGCCCTAACAAGGCCTTCGACAATGAACTATCCGTGGCAATCAAACGACAGCTATATTCAAGACTATTGAAAAATACAGAAACATATAGCTGACCTCTAATTGTAATAAACTCCCCAATCGCAGATTTTAACCTAATCATACATGTCTCTACAGGCACATTAATAATATATTTTGTGTATTGTCTACAAGGTAATACAGAAACCGAAGTGCCACAGTCTATTTCAAATTTGATCTCCTTAGAATTTACAGGTATAACGACTGGTTTACTACCCTCAGGTGCTTCACATTGTCCGACAATCTCTATACAACTAATTTCTGCCCTATAACCATCAATATCCACTTGTTTAAGATGACACATTTTAGCAATATGGCCTTGAACATTACAGTTGAAACAAATCCAATGATTAGGATTTACTATACACTCTTTTTGATTATGGTTAGAGCGCCCACAATATTTACATTTTGTTGTAGGATGTAGTTGTAGCACTGTTATGACGCAGGTTAGACTAGCTGCTTGAGCGGTTTACAAAGGCACCTTGATTACTCCTGAAGTTTTATAAGCACTTGCCTTACAATTTTTAACATTTTTACCTCCCACTTGATGGACGTCACCGATATCACTTGACGCTTTCATCATGTTTTTAGACTGAACAGAAACAGTCTCAAAATCTTTGCCCATTCTACAAGCATCTTCAAAACACAATGTTGACGGTTCAACCAATAACCTCTTAACTAAGGCTTCCTCAGAAATGCTAGCAATTAACTTATTCCTAAGCGCTTGGTAAAAGAATGTTTCAAAGTCACAACTTGTCGTCATTTGTTTGATTGACATAGCAAAATCGAAAACGGACTCACCAACATGTTGATGCCTGTGATTAAACTTTAAGTGCTTTTCTGGAATCAACATTGTAGTTGAAAAATATTCAAGCAACACATTAACCATTTCTACGTATGACTTTTGAAGAGGATCAACAGGTAACAATCTGTTTTTTAGTACCGTATACAGTTCTGCCCCAATAAAACTATAAACGTAGGGACTTTATCACTTTCTTCAGTCTTATTCAAATTTAAAAAAGCCGTTAAACCGTTCCACATAGTTATGAAAGGGTTTCACTTGTGGTTTGCAACGATGAACAAGACTGCCGGAACTTATTCTTGTAGCACGTGCATCGTTATCCGCCATTTTAAATTTCAATGGGCGTGACCGGTTCAAATGTACTAATACACACACAACATAATTTAATTTTATGACGTATTGGTTTGTGGTTTCATAACGTATGCTCATCGTCTCGAGTGTTATGTAGGCCTATGTGATTAGTTAAAAATCCATTAACTCAACAAAACATTAACAACACACGCGTATCTCCATGAATGATTCACTTTATTCTACTACGACACAATCACAAGATCACTGTAGTGACTGTACAAGAGTAGCCATGCCAGTCTTGTCAACTTGTTAGCTTCACAATTCTCTTGACATAAATTGTATTTCAGACAACCCAACATAACAGAAACCATAATAGTTGTTTTTTATTAACGATCACGAATTATCTTTGTTTTAACTTCAATTACTATGATTGTCTATAGGATTGACAATTAAGGGAAAAATATTACATTTTTCATTCTATATTGAGAAGTAGGTCTACTATAATATTTATAACAATAAAAAATTGGAGCCAAATAAAAATAGAATTTGATTTATTAGTAGATACAAAACTTAAATTTATTTCAATTTAAGTTTCCAAAGATACAGTTTAATTATTATTAACGTTGTTTTCGGATTACTCCTTTGTTTAAGACGTTTTAGATAAATATTGTATGTAGTGAAAAGAGGTAAGCCCATTCTCTATGAATAAAAGACAATCGATTTAAGTTGGACTTTATACAATCATTTAATTGAAGATGAAATATTTTTAATAATAATAATAATAATAATAATAACATAAATCCTTACAACTGTCTCATTGTGGCCCAATGATGGGCTATGATGAGACACCACTTGGGCCACAATGAGACATATATACAATTTTACTTTTACTGGAAAAAACCTAAGCAAATAATAATCTTTAATTTAGATATTGTTTATCAATTATTCAATAATTTAAATAAGAATAAAAATAAAAACTTTGGAAACATATCTGAACTTATTGTTGCTACTGTCCTTCAATATTTTTTCTGTTGCTGATTGATGTTCAATAACCTAAAATCAATTCCAAACTTGCAGAATGATTGGAGCCTTTTGTACTGCCAGAAAATGACGATTTTGGCAATATAATTTTTATGTCCTCAAGATGAATTGAAGCCAAATCAGGTACAGGAAGAAATACAAATTTTCCTTAATTTTCAACACACTTTTTCAAGAAACTAATCTCTACATCACTCCCTGAAACACTAGGGCTACAACAGTACAAATATAAAAAATACATCTCTTTCCACTGAACTGCACTAAAACAAATCACCACACTCTGGCTCACGATCCAGCCCCTAAAAACCACTTGAGTCGATTTCCTGTGACCCCTCTGTTTCATTATCGGAACTATCAAATGATAGATATAGGCCACAATCATATTTATCTTCATTTTATGGTGATAATGGCTCACTATTTATTACTTTCTTGTTCTTATTGAATAGTTATTTTCTTACCCATTACAAATTTACATTTTCCATAGAGCTTTTCATTTGTTTTATTTTCAGTTGTGTTTTTTTCCTGAGTGTCAGTTGGTATACAGCTGCTTGCTTTGAGTTAATGATTTCCTTGTTCCGTTCTTGCTCCTTCTTTTGGAAACCCTTTGAAACTTCTCAGGGCTGATGAATGGTTTCTTCCGTGGTAAATCTGAGTTTAATCTTAAAGAATCTGAACTAGGTGCACTTTGATGGATTTTTTCTGTGAAGAATCATCTACTGAAAAGAATTCAGAGGATGTTGGTGGAACTATCTGTGTGGGTAATTGTAAGGATGTATGCCGTTTTCACCCTACGCTTAAAAGCTAGAGGCCACAATAGCTTTAAAGGGGGTGGACGGAATCCAAACAATTTAATATAACAAAGAAATAGAAACAATTGCAATCATAAGAAATATTTGAATTATTTATTCAAGGTAAAGCAGAAAAATACATGGCCTTACAAGGCAAACTGAAAAGTGTTGAAAAACATAAATATGGCAGAGACTGCACTTGCGCAGTACATTTGAGAGTATATTTCACAATCTCAAAGTAAATTATTCAATTATTAGTATTAGTCTGGAAAAGACTTCATAACAATCAAAAAACGTTAATACAATAATAAAGAGCTTAAAGAGCCTCTTTTAAAAGGTTAACAGCGCTCTTGAATCACCATTGTGAATTCAGACTTAACAAATTTAAATTTTAAGATTAACTTTTAATTTAAATCTCCAATCCAATAATTATAAAATAGTTTAAACCATTAAATCTTTGGACCTTACTATAATAATAAAGAGCGTAAAGAGGCTCTTTTAAAGGGTTAATAACGCGCCTGAATCACCATTGTGAATTCAGACTAACAAATTTAAATTTATGATTAAATTTAAACATCAATCTGATATTTATAAATTACACAAATGTTTGAGTTCCCGACATAACCCAAACTTCTGTGGGTCTATTACTTCCACAACCTTTGAAGTAGTCGAGAAGATCCCGGCATGTTAATAAAAAACAAACAATAATACAATCAAATACTTGTAATTTCTTACTAAACGAATCTGTAAATGTTAAAGTTATAGCTCATAAACAAACAAAACTTGAATTACCCTAATAATCTTATCAAAGAAAATACGTCTACAAAATATTTCCTATAAAAGAAACATTATCAAATTTTAAAGTTTAAACAACTATTGGTAACCACAGTTGCAATAACAAATTATATTTAAACTAAATATTCCAAGCAAACAAAAAGAATCAAAAGGTGGCTACTTAATAACATTTCTAAAGATTTCCAAGAGACTATCGCTCAAGCGGGAAAGAGGAAACATTAAGTGTTCCATAAAATAAATTTACTTTCAAAATTAAATCTTTTAGTGAGAAATTACCGACACATACACAGAACGTTAATAATCACATAATTAATCTAAATTTCCAAATGCTCAAAACAATTTTTTCTATATATATTTAAACAATTAATGAAATATATAGAGTTTATATCTATCCATCCTGGAGCGGTTATGTCCAAGCCCAGTCCAGGACCTCTCGTGATTGTGTCGAATGTAATAGTCATCGATGTTAGCTGGATGCTAGCTGAACGCTAGCTCTCTCTATATATATATATATATATATATGTCTAGTTGATGGACTGGTAGGTCGGAGATTTCCTTATTATGAATTTTACACCACATGGCTAACACGTGCTGACTTTCTTGTTAGCACCCGCTAAACATGGTACGTGCTCCAGTCACGTACCCCGCACACCTATTGAGTCGGTTGTTAAACTTGGCTCGTTCCCAATACACGTACGCTGGATATGGTTTGTTGGCTGTCGACTCTAAATACGTCCATCCAGTCACGTACACCAGGTATTGGGTTAGTTGTAGTAAACTTGGTTCATTCCCAAAACACGTACGGCGGAAATGGTGAATTGGCTGTTGAATCGAAGTACGCCCGTTCATCACGTAGACCAGCTAGCAGGTTAGTTGCAGTCTAACTTGTAAGTGGTCAATCGAGCCAATCAGCGCATTTCTGGACTTCTCTATTGGAACATGTTACTGCATCATTCAAAGCTTGTTAGGACTTCTCTTCATTTTAGAATTTGGTGCGAACAGGTTGTGCTAGGCCAGAAGATACAATGTGTGAGTACAGCATATATATTAGATCTAGTTTTTGTAAACTTTTCTATTGCAGGGTGTCTATATGAATTGGTCTATTTGGGATGGGTAGTAACCTTGTAGCATTAGCTAGTATGCTAATGTTACAAAGGGACGGGTAGTAACCTTGTAGTATTAGCTAGTATGCTAATGTTACAGATGTGGATTGAATTTAATCGGAAACCACATTTACAGGACCATTTAAAGTACCTTGGAAATCACGGTCTGTTACAGAACTAGTGATAAAATCATCATCTGTAAATATATTTCGATCAAATCGGTAAATTCCTGTTTTCTTGAACCCTGATCTGATGTTAGAAAGGTTCATCGCTCGTTCATGTGCTATTCCTTCACATCTTGCAACTTTATATATTGTCAATGAAACCCCAGGATTGTGAAGCAGCCAAGTATCTACAGCAGAATTGTAATGTGACTCAAATGAGTAGAATACAGATACATCAAATGGCTATAGCTGTTACTGCAATTAGGTGGCAGAATAACTATAGTAACTCCATTTTCTTTCACAAGTTTAAGAGTTTCTATTTTAAAACGGCTTTCATAATTATCATACATAAGCATAACTGGATTTTCTTTAGTGGAGCTAGTGTGTGCTATAAAGCGTCTCATAACAGAAGGAAATATTTCCCCTGTAATCCATCCAGAACTACTCACAAGACCCAAAGTTACAGGTGGGGCACCATTCGTCATGTGCGTTTTGAAAGTCTTACGAGGAAATACCATAATTGGTTATAAGGAGTTCCCGGTTGCACTTACCATAAAACAAGTCGTCACTAAATTTCCCCGTTCCCCACTTGTGTACTGGCTTACTTGCTTAATGCCTTTTGAAGCTATTACCTTATTTAATTTTTGAACTGAGTTGGTCCCAGTCTCACCCAAATTTTACACACGACTTCCAAATGAAAATATCTGAGAGCAACTGTGCGCATTCTCAATATTGTTGAAAATTTGCTTACATTATGTTTGTTGAAAGAAGTTGCCCGGGAGATACTACAACCTTCTGGTTGTCGGATACTTATCTCTGGTTGTCTCAATAAAAAACCCTGGAGCCAATCAATCCCAGGTTTCTGTTTTATTTACCACAAAGGAAGCATAGATTTTGAATTTAATCTTTGCCATCTCTTACGTTAACTCACGAACATTTTTATTTGACTTTCCATAGCACATTTAAGAACACTGAACCATGTAGTTTGCTAAAGAATTTTCCTCTTCAAAATTGCAAACTAAACGATGTTTGTATTTAGTGACCATTATAACTTCAACTTTAGGGTTAGGATTATTCATTTGTTTCTAGACATATCTCTGCAATGTTTGAAATGATACTCCATTCAAAGAGGCAGCTTCCCGAAGTGACAATTGTCTACCTTCTTCCCCAATAAAATATGCCGTACAGCATTCTGCATATTTTCTTCAGAGAAAGTTCCGTTTTGGCCTTTCATTTTCCTTCTAGACATAACTGATGGTAGGCCTAGTAATAAAGGACACAAACTACAGTAAAGTTTATTCAAGACTATACTTATAAGATTTTATTGGGAAATAATAATTAAGTTTAGTGTATAGGCATATTATAATCAAAGTGTGTACATGAACCACAATGAGATCCAACTATTTTGTCTCATTGAGGCCCAGAAAGGCTGAAATAAAACAATCATGGCAGCTTGAGTTAATATAAAAATATTTTTTTCATTCTTTCAGCAAGCCTAGCCGAAAGATTTGGGGTGTATTTTCATTTTAAATACTTACCCTTTTATTTTGTTTTCGAATGCAAATCAAATTGTAAAAATACTCTGAAAAATAACTTTTCAACACCAAATATAGACTGAAATTATTTATTTTACTCTAACAAAGGATTGCGATGTCCTAGTAACCCAAACCTACACTAATTATTTTCTAAGACTCTAGAAACTATGAGTATAAACCAAACAGGTAGGTCGCGGTGATGATAATAATAATAATAATAATAATAATAATAAAATAATAATAACCATAATAATAATAATAGTAATAATAATAATAATCTAGAAACTACTCTGAACGTACAGTGAATTAAACATTGAGTCTTTTTTTTCCTAGAGATTCTTCTTGACACTTTTAATCTGTGATATTGGCTACGTTTACGCTCACGTGGGAAAAAAGTTATTTGATTAGTACCTGAATACTCACTGTAACATTAACGCTTACCTAGCCTTACGTTGTCAAAGAATAGGGATTACATCTATTAACATTTGGTAAGCTTTTAATTCTGGTATAGATGGATAGCCATCCAAAATAGAGAGGCTTACCTAAAAAAAAACTTCTACAGACCTCCAATTTTAAAATATAGCCTACTTGTAACTAGAGTTTTAGGTCTTTTTGGTCCTGAAAACAAGCTGACCCCTGGGGTCATGTTCAGCTTATGGAGGGGGCTGTACACCCTTGTACATCTATTAAAACGGAAAATATTTAAATATTTTTTTAGTAGTAATGTTTTCTTATAATTTTTCTCGTAAAAGTGGCCTTTGTTTATTTATATGGGACTGATGCATAATCACCATGTCATGTAATACACTGCCTATATATTGTTACTTAATTTTTATATTTGACTTCCAATGAATGAATGCCGGTGGGTGTTTCCGCTCAGATACTATGTTTTCAGTTGAGTTCTAATAGATCCTTATATGTAGTGCTCTAGTCGAGCCACGGTGGTACCCTGGTACTGTTCTGCCTGGGTGCTTTAAAAGGTTTATAAATGTAATTTTGAAACAAAAATTTGGCACCAGACCTGGTTGCAATAAGGCCTCTCAATGTGTAAGAGATACCAGGCCAACTAGAGCAGTCAGACAGTCAAAGTCTTTCAGACCACTCCCAACAAGGGAAGGTAGTTGAGTATCTACGCTATTGTAGCTATTTTAGAATGGCTACCCACCATTTTACATAGCCTTAACAAACCTTTTCACCACCTTCCTCTATTTTCTTGTATCCGAGTGGCAGCAGCATAATTTGAATGAGAGTTTGACTTAACAGACTACCTCTTTTCAAACAATGTTTAATTATTAATGCATACTTAATGTGTTCCTTTAAGTCTAAAAATCCTTGTGACAAGTTAGTTTTAATGTAGTGTGTGACTTTATATGTCATATGAATAAATATTTTAGGTATGAAGTGCAGATTATACTTCATAAACATAGAGCAAGATTTATTTCAGACGAAACTTTCTTTTGAATCCATTAATAAAACAAACCAAATGGGAAATTACATATCTGGAAATTCTAATGTTGACCAACAGCTGTATGAGGACCATAAAACCATTAGTGCTAGTGCTGCTGATTCATCTCATTCATCCTATTTTAATATATAGACAACAGAACTGACACATCGTATAGACAGAATAAATGTGGTTTGAACATAAAATGAAATAAAAATGGTTGATGCATAAAAAAGGAAAATTCAGTGTTTTTTTTTATTTAGCGTCTTATCACCAGTTCGGGTTACACGCTTGAAAACTTAGTTGTACTGCCTTACTTTTAGTTTTAGTATAGAAGTGTACAAAGTACACGTTTTTAATTTGACACAATAGTACAAAAAGGTAGCCGCAATTAAATATTTAGAACAAAAATACTTGCTCATGAAAACCACAAGGCTTCCTATTTATCAGGATTTGGTATACCTATGTAAAATATTATTTAATGCACAAAAACACAATTTGGAAACACAAACCATGTATTAGATTAGTTTCCAACAAGTTATAGAGCTAAAATCTTTAACATAGCTTCCACTTGGCAAAGAGTGATAACACAAATTAGTGACTATGTAGTAGTCATTCAATAAGTAAATTATAGCCAAAATATTAAATGAATAGACCTAGAGAAAATTATTACTTATATTATCTAGTCCACAAGTTTAAATTAACATTATACACTCATTAATTACATGAGAACTAATATAGAAATGGAAAATATTTTTCTCTAGTTTATTAAAATTAGATAGTAAAGAATATAAATATTCTAAAACTTCCTTTTATCGTCTCTTCAGTCACATGGACTAACTGAAGAATATTTGAAAATATATCTGCTTTGTCTTGCATGAAATGCTGCTAACGTGATGTTATACAGGTGGTCAGGATTGGCAACAATGCTTTGTGAGAAATTTCTGGGAATGTTTAACTAAATGAGTTCAAAAGGGTTTCTGTGTGATATGACACACTTGAAAAATTAATTAATATTTCAGAAGAATTGCAAGGGAGATAATATTCTTACTAAGACTAATTAGCTGATACAGTGTACAGTAAGGGTAATTGAATGAATTAAATCCAGACCAGGCTAAAGAGTAAAAGAAAGAATCAAAGCAGCTGAGAGTGGGTAATATTGTGACGTGGCTATTACTGATGAGCCGTGACACCAATCTCTAAATTGGCTGCAATTTTTTTGAACGGCATTATGCACAATTTAATAGTAGTCATATATTTCACAATCATTTCAAACCATGGGATGAAAGAAAGACTGTGACATTTTGTCAAGTAAAATGCTTGGGGCTAACTTATATGGGAGCGACAAATGTTGAAGACTCCATGAAGAAAAAAAAAAGTTGCGGCCGCTTTGGAACAGAACTGAAAACATATGTTCTGAATGGCTTTCTTGATTATGATGACTCAAGGAAGACATATTCCAGAGCTTCTTAAACACACAGTAGATTGCTTAAAATCACTTCCTTTTGGTTCTTCAGAGTGTGGGCGTGGTTTTAGTGTAATGATCTTAATAATTACTCCATAATGCTTTTCTATCCTTATAAATAATGTTTTATAAATAATGTTACTTAGCGTTAATCAAATTTAATGGTACACCTTTGAAGTAACTACCATACGTTCAAACCTTGTTGCTGTATTGTTGGTCAGCTATGGTGACAAAATTCCGTCATGTCATGTTCCTGAGCATAATAGAAAATGAACTCTGGTCAATGATTTAGCAGCTTTCGTAAGATGAATAGATTGAGCAACTTTACCACTATGTATATCTTGTCTTTGTAGTTTTAAAACCATTAAAATATATTCTTAACTTTAAACGTCAAATTGATAGTATAATTTTCCACTTAGCATGCTTAAATGTAAATTTGCTTTGAATTAGGATAATGACCGCACCTCTGCCTTTTTTTTCCAGGACCACACCACTGCTTATGTGAGTGTAAAATCGTTAGTGGCTGTTCAAGAGTTTTTTTCTTTGAATAAGAAAACATTAGTGAACCATTAGAAATCCATCTATTGCGAAAAAAAGTGAAGTGTGGTCGATGCAGAAAATAAGTTTGCATTAAATTGGCTCTATAATAGGCTTATATGTGAAGCTTTTAGATTTGTTTTTGGTTTTATATTTCCAAAATATAAATAATTTTGACCAAAGTTTCTTTAAACAAAATAATACGCTGAGTCAAAATAACTTATACCATAGAGGAGAGTGGACTATATATTTGAGTGTTTGCATCAATGCTATGATTAACTACAAACTAACAATTATGTTATGTTCTAATAACAGGAGGGGTACATGTAGACAGTAAAAATGTGGCAGGGATTGGACTCTGTCCACATCTGCCCTAAAATATAAAATAATCTTTGTTATCTATATTTTAATAGTTTGAATTAGTAAAAACATTTTAATAAAAACGTGCCTATTTTTATGCTTTATATAAATTGGCTATCCTATTAAAAGGGACAGATTGATGGTGAAATCGACAAACGGGCGACTGCATATCAGTAGTTGGATGTATGTAGACTATTGCAAAGAATGAAGTAGTATCAAAAGAGGCAAAAGTGGCAGTATGGTATGTAAAAGTTTGTTAACACCAACGTTGTATAATGGATGTGAAGTGTGGGTTTTTCAGGAGAAACACAAGAGCAAGGTGAATGCAGTTGGAATGAAATATATAATAAATGTGTGTGGAAAAACTTGTATGGACAGAGTCTAATGAATGGGTGCTTATGGAGTGTGGTTTTAAAGAGAATCTATTAGGTCAATGGGAAATGTGTTATGTTGGTTTGGGCATGTTGAGAGCATGAGTGTGGATTGAGTGACAAAGTAAATATATGAAGGTAGAGTGTGTGGCTTAAAAGGCAGAGCTAGGGCATGTAAGACGTGGCTAAATGGGGTAGACGAATGTGGGAAAAAGATAAACATTAACGAGTTTTAAGAATAAACGATCATGTGTGGCTCGGTGCATGGAGGTGTGGAGAAAGCTAGTGAGGCTGGATTAAGTATGGAGTTGTTTTTTGAGCTATATGCACAGTCTTACCTAGCCTGTGAGGGATTTGCATGTTTAGGTTTATATGTATGTAAAGAAATATACAGTAGCCTAAACATGTAAAGTAGGGTGGCTCTAATTTTCAAATGTTTCAATTATGGCGGTGTTGCTTCTTAAATTTTTTCCTTTCCAGCTTAAAGTAAATGTGGTAAATTTTTAGACTGATCAGTTGATATTTAGAGGTGGCGCACTGATGTTGAAATGTTACATTTTAACAAATATTTTATTCATGCAAGTTTGAGTACTACTATTACTTCTACAACAACAACTACTACTACTAAAACTACTACTACTACTACAACAACAACAACTACTACTACAACAGTGTTTTGTCCCATTAATAAAGACATGGTATCGTCACAACATGTGCGGTTCAGCCCATTTCAATTCTCAAGGCCACCATAGAGATGAGTCACACTCACAGCTAAGTCAACACATTGACATTCATTCGCTTATTCACTTCAATCTGTGCAGCATATTGTTACCATGTTGAAGTTGAGTTGAGACCGCTATTTATCTCATAGAACAAAAAAAACTGTAAAAACAGGAACAAAACTGCCTTCTAAATATCAAGTCTTAAAGTTTATTTTTTTACCACCATCATGCCTTGTGAAACATTGTTTGCAAGAGTGTGAGAGATACAATATGTGCTGCTGTCATGTTTTGGGATGGAGCTCGAATACCTGTTCAAGATGAGCAAACTAGTATTAAAAAATTGGAGATACTTTTTTAGTGCGCAGTGAATGTGGGGAATGCCAGGCCTCCACCGTGGTTCGGATTCCACGTTAAACTATAGGTCCTCCATTTCATCTCACAATCACCCTACCATTAGACATTAGCGTAAGTGCGTATAACCCGAACGGGTAGTAAGACGCGGTGCTAATAATAATAATAATCTTTTAGTGCTGGAAGAACCTTCAAAAGATGGCTAAATGGCAGAAAAGCAAAAAACACGAGAATGAATCAGGATGTGATTTTTCATGTGATGAGATGGGCAACCTTGATACAATGAATTATAGCAACAATTACTAGGAATCACTTGTTTCAACTCCTTCACCTTCATGCAGTTCTGGTACAATGCTTCCAGAGAAACGAGCAAGAAAGGGAGAAGTTATGTCCGCTGTCACAGCTGCACTTGTTTCTAAAGTCGGTGATCACATTGCAACTCATGTGCCTACATCATGTGCAAAGAGTTTTGGCCACAATGTATACGAGCTGGCCATAAATCGAACATTGATCCAGCAAGTGAGAAAACATCGAGCAAATTATGCTGCCCACCTAAGAAAACGGACTTAATACACTCTAGTTATCCATTGGAATGGCAAGCGTCTTTCCAGCTTAGATGGTCATGATCGAGTTGAATGACTTCCCATTCTTTTGTCAGGCGTAAGTGATGAGCAGCTTTTGGCTGCCCTCAGCTAACTTTAAGCACTGGAGAGGAGCAAGCCACAGCTATGGCCACTGCACTCAGGAGTGGGGCCTCAGTGACAAAATTTAAGCATTGTGTTTTGACACAACTTCAAGTAACACAGGTAATTCCTTGAGCAGTTTCATGATTTGTGTTGTTGTTACAATTAACATATTTTGTCACTTGCATTTACCTTTCAAATTTTATTTCATGTCACTTCAAAGGATCATGCGTGCTTCTGGAGCAAAATCTCAACCGAGAGTTACTACATTTTGTGTGCCGTCATCATATGAGTTTAAAACAGGGTGAGTAGCCAGGCGAACTAAGTGGTGGCGGTGTAGTATGCGACCACGGTACAAATCCTCCGCCCCTACACGAGGCAGCCTCTTCCGTACTCAGGAATTCGGGTGGTCCAAGCTTTTGACACAGCGATCCAAGAGACGTCTTCCTTGATCTCAGTATCAGCAGCTGGTCAACACCGCTCTCCGTCAATCTGGCAAGAGCTCCACGCCTTTCAGCCTGTCCTCGCCACCCCAGCAACCGCGCTGTACCAAACCGAAGGCATTTCGGGCTCTTCTGTTCTTTGGCTCGACGACAGGAATGAAGGAGGGATGAAGGATCCCACTGAACAAATAAACACAAAGCGAGTACCCAACGAACACCACCAGAATTTTATCTCCCCACTAGCCGTACACAACCTGATATAATATAAAGCATTACAATCGCAAGCAAAAATCTAACCTAGCATTCAAAGTCACAATTAAAAAAAAAAGTCATTATATAACCTGTAGTAAAGATTTCTCTAGTAATTTTACTTTGCTATAACACTGGAATTATACCAGATCATGATGTCTCCTGCGAGGATATCATCCATTTATTGGAGTTAACATTGCTTCAACTAGGAGATTCCATCTTACAATCTTAAGTATACAAAATCTGGTAATTATCACTGTTGCTTAATCTGCGGGCTTTCCCGGAGATGATAAATAACTTACATACTAACACTTACACTTTTACAGCACGGACTCACACACAAACTCATCCCTGGACCAGGGATGAGGACTCTTTGATGCCACAGGATTTAATTTGAGATACGTGGGCCCGCCTGGTGATTGAAGGGTCACCAACATCACTAATCAGTACTGTTACAGGGGTGAGGAAGCGCTCCACTCGCCATGGACCATTCCACTTCGGACTGAGTTTTGCTGAGATTTTGTCAATTGCGGAGCTCTGTGGATAACTTTTATTGAGGACCAGGTCTCCAATAGCAACCGAAACAGGGGCACGTCCAAGGTTATACCTATCAGCCACCTTTTTGTGGGCCCTTTTTAAAGCTTCGAAGGCCTTTTGGCACCTATCTTTATGCGAGAACTTCTCATCCCCGCCCAGCAAGGGGTCCACATCCCATACCGTTAACAGAGGGTGGTTGAGTTCTCTACCCAGGAACACCGAAGCCGGAGAGGCATTGGTTGACTCATGAAACGCGGAATTAAATGCGACATTTAAGAACTCAATATCACGATCCCACCTAGCTTGATCAACCGAGTGGAAAATGGTTAAGGCCACCTTAAGATTCCTATTGAAACGCTCCACGTGGTTAGGGCAAGGATAGTGGGGGCTGGTGGTTATGTGTTTAATGCCCCATCCAAAGCACAAGTCTTTGAAAGTGGCAGACCTAAAACAGGGCCCATTATCGCTCACTAAACTTCGGGGGCACCAAATATCGCCCACACGCGTCTAGCAAGCGCGTTAGCAGTGGTCTTTGCTTTCATGTCCCTCAACGGTAAAATAATCACAAATTTAGAGAAAGCATCCAACAAAATGAGTATACAAGTATTTCCTAAGGAGGATCGGGGCAGGGGGCCAACATAGTCGACGAACACCTTTTCCCACGGAAGTCGAGCCACATCGGCCGAATGAAGCCCAACTTTCGTGTTCTGCGCCGGTTTTGCCTTTTGGCAATCTTCACACTGCTTAACTTGCAGTTTCACATCTCTGTACATCCCTGGCCAAAAGAACTCCCTAGAAATTTTACGATAAGTTTTAAGTATACCCAGGTGACCACAAACAATAGAATGATGGAAATAACGCAACAACATTTTGCGTACCACAGTCGGGACAACAATCTTCCTTCCTTTCCCTTTCCCACTAGATATCACAAGAAGTCCTTTGAAAAGAGAATAAGGACCCACCTCCTCTCCCTTATTTATTTTATCTATTAGTTCCAAGCACCACGAGTCACTCCCTTGATGATCTCGAATCGAGATGAATGACTCCGGGATGGAATGAATTACATTAAACGGCTGTACCATATTTTGGGTCTCAATCGGCTCCAGATCTTCCGCCATCCGAGATAGGGCATCAGCAGTCACGTTATCCCTTCCAGGAACGTGATGCGTGCTGAATTTGTATTTCGAAAGGCGTAGCACCCACCTCCCGATCTTTCCTAACTGCTTTGGGTGTCGCCACATCCATGACAACGCCATGTTGTCAGTGTATAGTTCGAATTCGCGCTGTTCTAGATAGTCAGAGAATTTCTCAACGCCCACAACACATGACAGACATTCTTTCTCGAAAGCACTATATTTCTGTTCTGCCTGAGACAAGGTTTTGCTCGCAAAGGCCACGGGACGAACACCGTCCGCAGTTCTCTGGGACAAAACCGCGCCAAGGGCGACAGAAGAAGCGTCGACATGAAGAAGGAATGGGCAAGTGAAATCGGGCATGTGCAAAACCTCGGGGCTGATCAGTTTGCTCTTGAGAGTTTTGAAAGCACGAGATTGTTCCTCTCCCCAGACAAATGAGACACCTTTTTTCTTTAAGTAATTTAAGGGGGCAGCAATTTCAGAGAAATGCGGGATAAAGCGTGCGTAGTAAGCGCACATGCCAACGAAACGCATCACACCCTTTATGTTTTTTGGTTGTGGGTAATCGACAATGGGTTTCACCCTTTCGGGGTCGACCAGCATATTCCCATTGGAAATAATATACCCAAGATACTTGATAGATTGCTTGGCCCACGTGACCTTGTCGGGGTTAACAGTCAAACCCGCCAGACGCAAACGGCTCAGTACAATGTCTAAATGTTCAAGATGTTCATCAAGAGAATTACTGTATACACAGATGTCATCAAGGTAATTAAAGACGAACTTATATTTTAAGTCTGAGAAGATGTGATCCAGAACACGGCTTAATGCCTGGCCACCGATACTAGCGCCCAACGGTACACGATTAAATTCGTATAATTGCCAAGGGGTAACAAACGCCGTGAACTTCTTTGACCGCTCTGTGAGAGCGCATTGTAAAAAACTGGCATTCAAGTCAATGAGACTATACACTTTAGCGCCCCCTAGATGTTGGAACGCACTCTCCACACTAGGCATGGGGTAGGGATCAAACTGGATTTTTTTATTTACCTTCCTATAGTCTACAATCAACCTGTGTCCTTGTCCTTTTCTCGGAATAATAAATGCCGGACTAGCGTACGGGGATTTAGATGGCCTAATCACCCCCTTCTGTTCTAAGTCCTCTATCAACTCGCGAAATATTTTCATTTTGGGTGGGTTACATGAATAGGGACCCGACCTAACCGGAATCTCGTCCGTGACTACAATATCATAGGGGAGTATGTCACATTTTCCCCAGACGGGTGTTATGACATCCGAGTACTTCTTAATCAAGGTATTAACGCGATCTTCATCGCTTCCTAAGTGACTACACCACATGGGTCTAGAACATAGACACAATGGCACTTTAATCTGAGAATTAAACCCAAACCTTAAATGTCCCAAGCCTAAGTCTAAGATACCTCTAGTATCCCACAAAAAGTCCATTCCTAATATGACGTCGCATACTAGTTTGCTTACAACATATAACTTTCTTTTCCAAGAAAAACGATTAATTTTGAGAGACGGATAAACAAATCTGTCAATAATAATGCTACTTCCATTCCCTAAAACAAATGTACGGGGAGCACACTTATTTATTTGAACGTCACATTTGAGTTTATTACCCCGGATGCTACTCAGAAACTCAGCATTAATGAACGATGCGTTAGCGCCCGTGTCGACTAAAGCGGCACCGTGATTTGACCCAATACAAAATTCGACCATGGGGATAGGGGTCTCGAGTGGTTTATTAATATTAGTAAAGCGTCGTGTAACTTTACCACTCCTCAGGTTACACGTCACACGTTTCCCGCCGGACATTGGTACCGGAGGTGCCCTAATTGCTTACAACCAAAACATCTAACTCGAGATAGGTCGCGACTATTATTCCCTCCTCGATGTCCAGTAGGTTTGCTATTATAAGGTCTATTAATCACGGGGGGCGTCTGAGAATATGTAAGCTGACCAAAGCTGTTTTTTGACTTCTGGTTAAAAGGGGTTGATGAAGCGGAGGGTTTAGACACTGTAATAGGGTGCTTCTCAAAATATTCCCGTTCACCCAAAAGTGATCCCTCAATTTTGGAAGCCAGAGAGTACAACTCTGAAAAGGAACACGGCAATTGGGAAAATACAAAATGTCTCCTAGTAAGAGGCGACACATTCTCTAGAATAATTTCTACGATTTGTCGCTCACTGAGTTTTAAATTGAGGATGCTCGCTGCTTCTGACACAGAAAGAATAAAAATCCTAAGAGACTCGTGTGGAAGTTGGAAACGGTACACGAATTCTGAACATAAACGTTCCCTCTCTCTCCTAGAAACTAGAGAGTCAAATATGTTATTCATAACAGTAACCCAGGGGGTCCCCTGACTTATCCCCTCGGAGATAAGGTGTGTTAAGAACCCTGAAGTTTTCCCCAGACATAACACTAATATTTCCGCGTCCTCAACCAGACGTAATTTATGGACTTTGTTTACTTCCAGCAGGAAAGCGAACAACGCGGAACTATTCTGTCCATCACACACAGGAATGCGATTCAACCAATCACTGACTACTTTGGACCGAGTCCTACTATCATGTGAACCGTCTGACCGAACAATAACATGGTTAGAGAGTGGGTTCTGCGAAGATAATGTGTTACCAACAGGATCTAATGGGGCCTGCCTCTCAACACTGGTCATAGGGACCTCTCTATTCCTACCGACCACCTGACGGGGCACATCACTATTATCAACGTCAGAAAATAATGGATTTTTCTCACCCAACTCCCGAGACAGCATGGTCCTCAATTCACGAACAGTGGATTCGGGGTTAACGGCTATCCCTCGGCCCACGAGCTCCGCAATTAACGCCTCTCGGTTTAGCTTGTATACTTGAGATTTACAGCCAAGTATTTCAGAAGTGTCCATCGGTGTCCGATCCATGGCGTAGAACGAGGATTGTAACAAACAAACAACAATATGAGTGCAATGATCAAAAAGATATAAATATAAATATAAATATAAAACCGAGTGAAGCAGAGTGGGGCAGCTCAACCATGCTTAAATGGTTTAGGCATTTATTTAGTTAAATCACAGGGATCCTTATTGACCACCACTCAAGTTAAGTAAATATTCCCTATTAGATTATTTAAACAACTTGTATATAAGGCAGGGACCTCGCAAAAACAAAACAGGAGATAACAAGATACTTAGCCTTGGCCAGTTTATTTAACAATATAACAAGATGTAAAATATAAAAAAAAAATATATATATATGACATAATATTTAGAATTTAAGCTTGGCGCATTCTTACTCGCTCTGGTCATCAAAACATAGATACTCCTGATTAACTAGTCAAAACAATATATCATGACAACTACTTAAAGTACTATACTTAGTTCTCCTAAACTAGCATACCCTACGTTTGTTAACCCACAGAATTCAATATATAAACATATTGAAAGTTACTTGAAATAAATTTCTAATCAAAACAATGTAGCATAACAAATATTTAAATTACTAGACTTAGTTTCCCAAAACCTACTTTGTTTAACCTGCGGAATTAGATATATAAACATATTGAAAGTAAATTGTCCTAAATTTCTAATCATAACATTATAACATGACAAATATCTAAGCAACTAACTTTAGTTCTCCAAAGGCTATTTTGGTAAACCTGCGAAATTAGATATATAAACATATTGAAAGTAAATTGTCCTAAATTTCTAATCATAACATTAAAGTACAACAAGTATCCAAAGTACTACATTTAGTACTGCTAAACTGTTCACATACTGGAGAATCAATTTATAACCTACAGTCTACCATTTAACGATGCAATACCTCTAACTAGCTCGTCATCATTATGTCAACTTACATTGTTGGGAGTATTAGTTCCTCTAACGGCTAGTGGCATCAAAGAGTGATTTATTCCATGTCAAACACTCGCCTTTATTCATTTGAATTCAGGGGGGAAAAAAGGGGTTGGAATGAATAGCCATAATTCGATATCATATTGTCCAATCGGCGACTAGAAGACCTCATCGGCGCCTGCGCAGAACGCTATGAAGTCTTGGTCTTGGATAACAGGGGGTGGGGGGTGACGAGTACACGACAATTGAGAGCTAGCCAAGTTTATCAGATCGCGCACGCGCTTTATTCACTCCCATCTATCATGATGATGAAACAACAGGTTGTTCTTCCAGGACGTTAGATAGAGTTTGTTTGTTGTGTGAGTGGATCGTACTGGTCGAAAAAGCTCGCCTTCGGCCTCGAATGTGTTCTCCGACAGGGCAGTAAAACAGGGTGAGTAGCCAGGCGAACTAAGTGGTGGCGGTGTAGTATGCGACCACGGTACAAGTTAGTACTTAAGACAGTTTTCGAAAAGTGTGCCAGACCTTCGTATAAACCTGATGTGAGTCTTTTCTAGAATTTCATACAAGAGTGGTACTCCGGTAACATAGATGATTTAAAATATGAAACTGCAATAGTGATGAAGCTATTCATATGGACCTAAAAGATGACTTTACAGCTGACTTCTTATTGTTCATTAAAACTGAGCTACAAGAAAGCATGGATACAGTAAATGCAACAAACAATATTAATAGGCCTACTTATAATACAATTATAGAACAGTGAAATATTGATTAGAGGAAAGTAATATATTCAACTATTTATACTTTTTACAGGCCAAACAATGCAAAGATGACTATCATGAGTTCCTAGAGCTATCTACAGTATTCTTGGGTGGGACTCCAAACCAAGGTTTGCGATTCCATGCACCAGGACCCATCCATCCTGCAAAATAGATGTCAAAATGAATTTATGCTTTGAAAATATTCATTTTCAGTGCACAGTTGTCTCTAAATGCTCACAAAACAAGAGCACTGCGGTTGGTCTCTATGTTCATAGTACGTCTGTATGTTAAAGCATGGTTTGGTGCGCCTTTTGCTTCATCAGCTCCTCTTCAAGATCTTTTATTCCTTCAGGACCTGTTGGCGTACAATCAGGTTGACAGAGACGTTGCCAAGGAAGCCATTTCCATATAATGTGGTCATCTTTGGTATATCTTTGAACATCTAGTACC
>JBCFYV010009882.1:15392772-15405904 GCA_039000515.1 Timema cristinae | reverse complement strand
ACACTTTTCAAAGATTCACAAACCTTGTGGACGGCATCCCTTGTTTGCATCACCATGTTCATCATTTGTTCTGTTTTTGATGTTCTTGAGTTACAGTGCAAGCGTCACTTGTCTTTATTGTTTGCAATAATTCATCATCTGCGTATACTCGACACACACGATTGACTGCCTCTACTTGACCTATAACTTCCAACTCAAGAGCAAAAACTCACTGCAGTGTCCAGCATCTTAGGCCGCTCTTGCCACACACAAAGTCTTATCTCACTCCCGAGAGCTGCCAAGAACCGGTCCCGTAATAGCTCGTCCCTAGCTTCGCTATTTACAGTCAGGTATGCACAAGTTGCGAGGGCTCTTAATCTCGTAGTAGGTCTCAGTATTGATTAGCCAATCTGCCTGGATAGATTTTGAAACTGTAATTAATAAAGTCCTGTTCTTTACTTGGATTTAATTTGTCCCCTAACCGCTCCACTAATGTTGCCCATACTGTACTCTCACTATCTGGCAGGTCTCTCTACACACTCGGAGCTACCGTACCCCCGAGAGAAACGTACTTGTAAACAAACTTTTTTTTTCATCACTCCAACCATTGATTTCTGCTACAAGCTGGAATTAAAATAGTCACTCACACCAATCACCACACCCATGTATATGGTTGGTTTTGCATTTATTTATTTCATTTTAATTCGAGTTCACAATAACCACCACTGCCATCAATTGTAGCGTGTTTTACTATTTACAAATTATATACAGTATATACATATATATATTTTTACACTTAAGGGTACAAACATTAACACAACTATTATACATCAATATATACACGTACATGATATTTGGTTTCCGTGTCCACAGCTTTAGTTCAACACAACCAGTCCCAAACACACTCGTAAGGAGACTCTTATTACCTGGCTAATCTTTGCACCTGGATAAAAAATATAGAACCACTATAAATTAAATATGCAAAAAAAATAATATATATATATATATATATATATATATATATATATATATATATATATATATATATATATATATATATATTAAGTAGGGGTGTGCAAGTAGGCATTTTTCATTTCAAGTTATGTTTCGAGTTTGAATGAAAACAAGTTTTTTTTTTCAAGTTCAAGTAGTAAAGAGCACTATTTTCACAAGAAATATTTTAAGTCTAATTTTTATAATACATCCATGCATAAACATAAATAAGTACAAATATAATATTTTTAGAATTAGATTTTTTTGTGAAAAAATGTATAATACAAATTCAAGTTTTTATTAAATGCATAATTAATTGAACAGTTTTTTTTTAAATTAGACAAAATAAAATATTGAGCAACTCTATTTACTATGAAATTTATATCTTAAAATTGAATAAAATCATTTAAAAACTAGGAATTTTCATGTAAAAGATTGAAAATTCAAAATACTGAAACTTTTTGAGTTTTGTAAAACTTTTCAAGTCAATTTCAAGCAACAACTTAAACTAAAATTTTCGAGGACTCACATACCCTTACTCTCAAGTTTTGAATAGCTTTTAATAGATTGCTAAAAGAATAAAGAACATTTACTGATGTTTGTACATATGAAAAATTAAACATTAAAAATAATGAAAAATAAAAACTTTTAAAAGTTACTACAGCCCCCCCCCCCCCCCCCTTTCTCCTATGTGTAAGCCTAAAAAAATATTTTTTTTTTGGCTATTTTGACAAGATTTAAGAAAATCAACTCGCCTAATAAACAAGTTGTTATGAGACCATTTTGCTTTAAAATGGCACAAATTTGAGTTCAAGAATATGTGGCACATCTTAAACTCTATTCCAAAGAATTTTTGTTTTTACGAACACACAATAATTGTCCACAACTACAGTTCACCTTTTTTCTTAGCAAACCCATTTTTTGCTAATGAGACAACAATTATCTTTTTATCTTGTTAGAAGAAATCTTTAACATATACTAATGAAATTACATTATGTAAACTCATGCAAGTAAACATATAAACTAAACCGATTACAACTGCCTCACCTGATAGATGATGTCACAACCTAACTTTCAAACCTTCAATAATTTATAATAATTGCTCTTACCCAACCTAACCTTTCATTCATTAATAAATTAAAATGTGAATCAAATAAACAATTTAATATTCATAGGAAAAGGATTGTGGATCATCTAAAAAGTTAGTCATTATTTATGTTTCTATACTTCTCATGTGATTTTAATGAGTTTAGTTTTAATTGTATAGGCTCCTAATTATTCAAATTAACCAAACTTTATAATAAGTCTTGGTATTATTCAATTCACTATCTTCAAACACATTTTTATAAGCTTTATGAGTTATCTATATAAGGTAATATTCCTTGAAGGAAAACTGGCCATTCTTGTAAAATTTATATAAAAAGACAAACCAATTTGTTGTTGGAGGAATAAATTTATTCTAAGGAAACAGTAAGTTGTAGAAATGGTAGTGGGTGTTAACTCTGTCAACTAGCATACCTTTTTTTTGGAGTGAATGCCTTATGCTTACTTTAAAAATTCCACTTGAAATTATGGAAATATTATATTCACAGAGTCTTTAGGTTTGTTTTAAAAGTGAAGCGAAATTGGTTTCAATTAAATACCTACAATTCTTACTTTGTTCACAAAATATTAATTTAAATAACAAGTTCAAAGTGCTAATTTCTTAGCTAAGGGGAACAAATGCACATGAAACACTTTTGGTTTATTCTGTGATTCTTCTTGATGTAGGCTACCTTATTTCTTAAGTAGGGTATCCACTTGCAGTTAAATCTCAACAAGTTTCAAAAAGCCCTTAAGAGATCTTCATTTAGTCACATTTCTATTTCCACACAAGATCCCCCAAATGCAAGAAAACTATTAGAACAATTTGCCATAGTTTTCTCAATATTATTATTGACATACACATTTATGATGGATGAGAAGTATTTAGAAGACCACACAAAAAACTTACTTACGCAAAGTAAGATAATTTCTGTAGCATCAAAACTAAAATAATATGGTAGATACTGTTGATATAGCAATTTGACATTTATTCATTTAGATCTAGGCATATTTTTTGTACCAATGTTGGTAGTCATGTTTGTCACCTTGACATATTTGTTTCTTTTTGCTATGCTTCAATTTTATGAAATTTATATTTAATTTTTAGTTAATAAAGTTATCAGTCATTATCTCCTCCTATGCCTGAAATTGTTGAGCACTTGGTCCAAGTAGGGTCAGCCACTTTACCCGCCTAGGGCAGTATGCAAGAATGCCCCTAAGGTGATGATTTTGGTGAAAGTGGACCCTTAGTGGTTTTGGTTTGCTAACATCATCATAGGCTAAAAAAAGGTGGACCATGAGTTTGCTCGGGACTACACACACCAACAAACCACTAAGAATTCACACACACTTAGTGGAGTTCTTGCATACCCATCTTACCAAATAGTTATTTTAATTTGGTAACCAGTTGTCTATTACATGGTCTACTCGTGTCCACCCCTTAACCCACCCAATTTTCGAAATAATTGTTTTCATTTGGTTGACCGGTTGGCTGTCAATCACTTTGTCCTCCTAAACATGAGCTTGAAGACTAGTTGGTACAAACTGTGTCAGCCTTTTGTCCCACCTAGCCTTCCAAATATATGTTTACAGCTTGTCGACCTGTGCAAATAATATAACACCTGTCTAATTTAATTTATAAATAAAACTATTCCATAGTAATACTTATACTTATCATAAGCATTTAAAGTTGATCATCAATGCTAATCGGCCTTAAGTCAAATACACTATTATCAAAAAATATCAAGGGCATTACATTTGTCGCATCCCATAGAATATCATTATTTAAAAAATTGCTCATCCAATTAAAAATATGCCTCAATTAAATTATTTTTCATGCCACATATTCCAATTTTTTAAATAAAAACATCTTTATAAACAGCACAATAAGTTTAATCTCACACTAGCATCAAAATGAGATTTCTGTAGGTTCCCCTGTCTAGACATAACTATTGGAATTATTGTCTTTTTTCCGATAACATTGACTTCCAAACTCTTCTGTAAACATTGCCTATTTAAACCCTTCTACTAATATCCCCTACCCCAACATTTATTTTTAACTCTACGCTTGACTATAGCATTGAGTCAAAAGTTAGTTAGAAAGAGTATATTACTATCTCCTTCACAATTTAAAGACCATCCCCATTCGACAATGATAGTGCTGCTCTCCTATGAAAAAAAAAGTTTTTCATTACTAGCCTGTGTACAGCTTTAAAAAGTGCATTTTAGTACAAAAATTTACCAAAATATTCACTAAGGGCCAATTCCACTAAAACAAATCCTAGACAGAGACCTCATCTTCGATTGAACGAAGGTGTGATATCAATTATTTTGTACAGGTTACATTAATAGCCCATATGCGATACAGCTATTTTTTAATATGGGTGGCTTGTAAAACAATCAATTTGATGTTTTGAAAGTAGCGCCCATACCCAATGACTTTGGTGACCCCTGGGCTAAACATTTAAAACACTAACACACAGGTGATAGATACCATTAGCAAAAATAAAATTCTACAGATCAAACATTTCCACATTCCCTTGTCCATTTCAAGAATAAAACAAATTTTCATTTTGGTCAATTTTTCTCTAGTTTCACTTTTTCCTTAGGTTTGAACTTACAGAATGATGGAAAACCTGGATCATAGCATTTGAAAACCTAGAAAAAATCAGTGAAATGTCAGGAAAATTGACCATGTAAGAGTGAAAATAAGGAACTAGCTACTTTAAATTAAAAAATACTTCAATATTATAATTTGTCATCTCCTCTTCATTATTGTAAAAAAACAATTGAGATCAAGTAAACTAATAATCAACCTTGGACACACTGTGTTGCTTTGATTATTTTCTTATTTCACTTATTTCACATGTACAAACTTTGTTCAGGTAAAGCTGGAACAGGAGATCACAATCACATTCATTAGATAATATCTATACAAGTATTTTATTACATATGCTTGCAGGAGTAATGAATAAAAATCGAAAAGCAACAATGACACTGTTGATTTAATATATTTAAACTCATTCCTCACTAAGCATATTGAATCTTTATATTTTGTTAGCATTATATTGATTATAGAATCCTTTAATACGTATTGTCTATATTACTTGGCGCGTGATTATTTTTGACATTCACTTTACATCTTTTTAACATTGATATAATTCTTTTAGTGGTAAATAGTTTATTCAAATTAATGTAACATGTTATATTCCAAATTTTAAGGTGTAAGACTATGAATAACATTTGAAATGGTTTGTGTTTGTAAAATTTCCAACTGTGAATATGATGTATCAAATACATTACTTCCTCGTATTCGTTTTAACAGTGTATATATACAATCGATAACATTGATAGTCAAGTCAAACACTAACAGCTCTTAAGTTTTTGGGTATTTTGTAGAGATGGAGAAGGATAATTCAAGGGAAATGAACACATTTTTTGTGGAGGGAGAGTGGGAAACCTTGAAACTCTTCATTACACTTGATTGCGATATGACCCTCTTTCTTCCCATCATCACGAAACAAGAGATGAGACTGACAACTTTGTCAACATACTCATCAGTATAAGTCATGAATAAATTATTCTCATTCAACCATGTTGGCCAGTGACGGTCCATCTATATAAACGGGTAAGACGTGATCAGGAAAAAATGTCCAATCCATCACCCATCATGATTCAAAATAGGACAGGTTGGCCACAGGGATTCACTTTTCAAATTCCCTGACTTTTCCAGACAAAAATTTAATCTATATATATTTATATAGAGATAAATATATATTGTATCGCTGTCTTACTACCCATTTGGGTTGTACTCCACTTTTATATTAAATGGTGTCTTGACTATCAGGTTAATTTTTTTAATATTTTCACAATAGGTGGCCTTGCTATTGACTTGCTAAAACAATTTTGTAATTTTTTATCTGCTACCATCTTGGATTTACACTAATTTTTCTTCACCGCAGCAGGCATAAACGAGCATTTGCAACAGTTTTTAAAAAAGGTAGTGGTGTGGTTTCTATTAAAAATATGAAGTTATTGTTTTCACTTCTTTTAAGTAGAGATCCCAGCCTTTCAGAAAATGTATATACATTAAGGCTAAGACTTGGTAATTGGAACTTTAATAGGCTTAAGTTTAGCCATCATAATGAGCAATTTTGCCAATTTTAAAAGTATGTAAAAACACGACTTGAAACCAAAAGAGGGAGTTTTTTTTTCCCAACCATAGTGAAAGATATCCTGGTTGTAAACCCTTCTAGACAATTTTTTAGTTCTAAAATTGAAAAATTTTCAGAATTTGTGAGTTTTGAGATCAAATATCCCAAAAGGGAGACCTGGCAAATATTAAAAATTATGGCCATGAATACTCCTACTAGTACTTAGTAAAATAAAACCTATAGGTTTCATTTTGGCGTTCACATTGATGTTCATGATATAGGTGGTCATGTAACTCAGAAAGTTACAATGTGAAAACATATGATAAAAGTCTTAAGATGGCCTCATTCTAAATAGTAAAAGAATTTAGAGTAGATGTACTATTGTTAGGCTATATGTGTTTCTTCTCTTTATTACAACCAGTGCACCTTTTATTTAAAAACAAAATGGGTGTTTGTACTTATGTACGCGCGTGAGAAGTTATACTTCTTTGGCATCATTAAATAATTTTATTTCTTTATTTTGTAAATATTAAATAACCAATAATAAATACTTAACAATAATAATTTAATAATATTTAGTATTAATTATGTTAAATAATAATATTTTAATTTATATCAATAAATAATACATATGGATAGTTAACCTCAATTATATTGGAGCACTTGAAAAAGTCTATAAGCACAATTTTTTTCACTAATATTTACGAATAGTAAATAATATTAATCAAAATATTCAATTTAAATCACTACTGAATATAATTTATTAGCACATATATAATTCGCACTTGTATGAAACTAAAACACGTGTTGTGAATGTAGAATCTAGAAACATGTGGATAAATATTATATATATGAAAACAGTGATCAGAGGCGACGAGCGTACCAACATGCGCGACTAACAGAGGTTCTATTTCTATTTTGTTGGTAGCTTTTCTTTTTTCGAGACTTAATGAGAGGTTTAGCTTCAACCTGTTACTTTTGTGTTACAGTGATGCGCGCGCATCTTAAAAATTTCACTCGTCATTTTTTCATAACGCGCCTAAAGAAGTATAACTTCAAAAATTGATTTTAAAATTATATTTAATTTACCATTTACATCTAACTGCTTCCATTACTGATGATTGTCTTTGTAACAACAGATGCACTAGTTGCGAAAGCCAGGAAAATGTTATTTGCAAGACAAATACCAACATATTTTTAATTGGTTAGTAGTCTTGACTCTTTAGCTCAGTCAATAGCATGTATTTCTATTAAGCTAAGGATTCTGGATTCAATTCCCAGAGTGGTTAACAAATTTATCTTTGGTGAAATGTGGGTTCCCCCTATCACAGTGATGAATTAATGGCTGGGGACTGGATGTTGTGTCTTTACTAGATTTGAGTTAATTTATAAGTATTGTTTTGATCTAATGTCACTTCAGAACATGGACACTAAATACCTCAAATAAATAAATAAATATAGAGAAGTATCATAACTTATTATTTCTTAATGTACAAAATTTTGTAAATTTGGATTATGGTTAGCTTATCTTCAAAAAAGGAATAATTAATTATGTGTTTCTATTTCTTTAAAAAAATACTTATTTCTGAAAGTGAGGTTTTAGACAAACCAGAATATTGAATTTCTTATAAGAAAAATAATATTAATGTTATTGAACTGAAAAAAAAAAAGTTTATTTTTTGAGCACACTCCAAATATTCTAATTGATTACCTAATCAATTTAAATAGTAAAGTTTGATTTTATTAATCAAATAGACAAACAGGGACTATGATTGTCATGTATTGTAAGAAACACTTCCTCTTTAACACAAGTGATTTCAGCATGGATAAAAATATATGTTTTCCATAATGAAACGACTATACACTGCTGAGCTTCTGGCCAATACTAAATCAATATTATGTCTAATACTTTTTATTCTGAGCTGTTATTGTCTCATCATTTACATATCTCCTTGTGGAAATAAGGTTGTCTTAGCAGATAAGAAATATGATGCTTTGGTGTGGTCCATCTGTGTTCTCTTTTCACCCCATCCAGAAAACATATCATGAAAAACTTTGAAATTATATTACAAGATGAAAAGGAGTAAGCTCACTTCAACTTTAAACGTCCAAACAATTATTTGAATTGCTCCATTCTTATAGTGATATTTTTGCTTAGCTAACTTCTGAATTTAAAATTAATCATGGCCAAAAAAAGTTTCAAAATGTTGTTGATTTCTTCCATGGCAGAATGATGTATGAAGCTCAGAATGTTGTTAAACTTCTGCATGATTTCATACTGGCCAAGTCTCTCAGAGACAATCACTTTCACAAAATATTGCTTGCTCACTCAATTGTTATTATTTATATAATCAAGTTGAAGCCCCACCAAAAACTGCAAATATTAGACTTTGAATCTCATTTTTTCACATTTGAAGTCCTTATAGTCTTAGCACATTTTATATTTTCTTATTTCTATATTATGTAATTTATCTGTTTAGACAATGTTGTTTATTAGTGTCAATATTGTGATGACTGTTAACCCTTTGAGCGCCAACGTCATTCAGAGCGATGGACGAAATATCTTCTAAAATTGCCAGCGTCGCTCACAGTAATCTCATGTTTTCAAGCTCTTAGTTCAGTATTAAGTCAAGAGATAGGGTAGATTTTATTTCCACTGCATTCTCGTATGTTCAAGCTGGTTCGATATATCGAACATGAACATTATTTTCTACTTTATGAGTTTTATCTTTGGCCTTGTTTGTAAACATGGCTACTAAAAGGAAAGCTGTGATTCAAGACACAGAAATACTTGCAATATTTATTGATAGCTTAAGAGAGAGTGTTCAATTTGTTAGTGATTCTGAAAGCAGTGATTCTGAATTTGTAAATAATGAAACTGAACAGGAATTATATTTTAGTGAAAGTGAAATAGTAACAAGCAAATAGGAACAAGTAGGAGTGGCAGCTGACATTGTGAATACTAGTGATTCCTAAAGGGATGAAATAAATCTTGAAGATCAGAATAATCCATCCCAACCTCTTCATATTTATGCGGAAGTACCAGGTTTGAAGTCTACTCCCACTCCCCTTATGATTCCAAGCAATTTATTTATTTTAGACTTTATTTTACTATAACCTTGCTAAAGTTGATGGTCACTGAAACAGCTGCTATGCATCATATTCCAATTTTAGTGTAAAATCTAAATTTAGTTTTTTTTTGTAAATGTTGTTATATACTCAGATTTTACGTTGTTTTCAGTGATTTAATCTATTCCAAGCTATTTAAATTTTCAATGCTTAAACATTGTTATATAAAACAGTAAATTTTTTTTTTTAAATCTTGACTAGTGATTTTTTTACTATATTTAAAAATTTAAAAAGTCGGATTGGCAAGCATGTTCGCTAGCTTAAGTAAAAATTTGAGTGCAAGAAGTTCAAAGACTAATGAGTTATTAAAATTTAAACAAAAATCTCTATTTTTCATCAAAATAGCTTGGCACTTTTAGCAATTTTTTTTATAATTTCTCTTGGTATTCAAAAGGTTAAGCACTTATGAATTGGTTAATTGTGTTTATCAAAGCTGTGGAGGCCTACACTTTGTTAAAAGCTGGTAATTTCTGAGTGGTGTTTATTTTACTGCTCAGAATGTATTAGGATTACTAAATAAATTGTAACATAAATTAACTTTTTATTTTGAACTGTTAAAGTTGTACATGATTTGAATTGCCGTAAATTGATGGTAATAAATAATATAACTGATATACCATGTTTTTATTTACTTGATATTTGAATCCTATATCCATCATTGCAGTAGATTATTATTATTATTAGCACCGCGTCTTACTACCCGTTCGGGTTATACGCACTTACGCTAATGTATAATGGTAGGGTGATTGCAATAGGAAATGGAGGACCTACAATTTAACGTGGAATCCGAACCACGGTGGAGGCCTGGCATTCCCCACATTCACAAGATGTCTTGTCAAAGGTGCATTGCAGTAGACTGGTCAGGAGATTCAGAGACTTAAATCATCAAACTATAGCGCAATGCAATGTAGGAGGCTATTGATTACTTAATAGATTAATACTGGTTGTTTAGATGCCATTTAACCCAATTTTTTTATGTTATGAACAAAATGTGACTGACTCTCTCCTCTCTCTCCCCCTACATATATATATATATATATATATATATATATATTTATTTATATATATATATATATACATACACACACACATACATACACATAAATGAATAAATACAAATGAACTGAAACAAAGTTTGGTGCCATAGAAAATGGAAATATATAAGGGAAAGAAATGAGAAAAAACCCAGTAACCATCACTTAATTATTAACCTCACTGAAAAATAAATAAATATATATATATATCAACTGTCTATAATGGGGATCACCAAATAGTGGATTGTGTTCTTTATTGGAATCACAGACACATTTTTTATGGATTTCGACAAGGTAGCAATAAACAGGAGAATTAATTTTATTTCGGTGGGCGGCAGGTGGTATACGTGGTAGGCCATCCTCCTCACCCCCTCCACAGACACTTGTGTGCCATGTGGATGTACTGCACCTTGGCAACACTCCTCAGTCTAGTAGCAGTCCATGTATATGACAGTTTGATCATTTGCATACTACCCACTTCAGTGGCCGAATAGTCTAGGGCAGGGGTTCCCAAACTATGCGTAGCGACACCCTAGAGCATCACTGATCCTTGTCCGGGGTGTCACAGCTATAAGGATAAACTAAAACTTACAATGTATAATACTCATTTTTAAATGTTAGTGGAAAAGTGAAACTGAAATCATAAAATACAGGATAAGATGTTTCACCATTATGAACAAATTGAACACATGAGATCATGTATAGCAAAAATATGTCTACTCTATTCCTCCTTATTCACTTCTGTAATTTTGTTCTAATTTTGTATTTTTACATTTAAAAGAGCTAGTAATGTAAACAACATTTTTCTTTTTAAAAAATGCAACCAAATCAGATTTTTTTCTTTTTTCAAATATTGGGTACAGGGGTGACACATGGAAAATCTGACATGTGAAGGGTGGCACATTCTCAAAATGTTTGGGAGCCCCTGGTCTAAGGCACCACTCTCTTGTTAGATTGTCTTGATGGTGACGGGGAGATCAGGGTTTTAATCCCCTTCAGGTCTATTGAGGATGTTTTTTTATAAAAGGTTCCCCACTTTCCTACGCAAATGCGGGTAGATCACCATTAAAATGCTTCCTTCCTCATCCCTACCCTTTTAGAGTAATTATCATATACCTATAACCTGAACATGTATTATTATTATTATTATTATTATTATTATTATTATTAGCACCACGTCTTACTACCAATTCGGGTTATACGCACTTACGCTAATGTGTAATGGTAGGGTGATTATGAGATGAAATGAAGGACCTACAGTTTAACGTGGAATCCGAACCATGGTGGAGGCCTGGCATTCCCCACATTCACAAGATAACTTGTCAGGGGTGAAGGAAGGGTTTGGAAATCAGATAAATCTGTGCCGGGACCGAGGTTGAACATGTGGTAAGACATGGGGATAAAAATGTTGTCTGCTAGTATTTTGTTTGTTTGTTTTGATGCATGCATTTTTAGTATAGTGTAGTAGTGGTCAGTTATCACAATGAATAAGATAAAAATAAAGATGAAAGCTGAGATCAGTTTTTACAAGATTGGACAGACTTGAATTACTTTTCATTACCTAACCTGTCTGTTTGATTCATCAACAAATTGTGAATATTTAAAAGTTTGAATACAAAACGTCATTATGTGATCAAACACAAATCATTTGGTGAAAAATTCCCAATAGGAAGCAGCCCTCGCAAATCCAAGATTGAGATCTTATGCTCAAATTACACAACATCAAACCAAATTATTAATTGTCCAATGACCGAACAAAAAACTTGTGCCAAGGCTTCTTTGTATATTTCTTGGAATCTTGCCAAACATGAAACTGTATACTGATGTATATATAATTAAAGAATGCATGCTTGAGGCAGGAAATGCATTGTTTGAGAATAGAAAAGATCTTATTCCAACTTTTCGATGTATTACACAAAAGTTTTGGCAGAGGATAATCATACTAATTTAAAACCCATTTTAGCGATCACAGATTTTTATACTTTTGCCGTGGATTAATTGTGCAACATTACGGATACAGCTCAGTTGTTTATTTTTATTAATTTTTTTTATTGATTATTTTGCCTTTATTAGGAAACAGAGGGATGCACATAAACATAGCTATAATGGAGTATTTAAAAAAAGATTGGTTGACATGAGAAAAACATATCGGTAACAACAAACGGTGCTCCAGCGATGGTCGGAAGTAGGAAAAGCATAGTTCAGCAACTGAGCGATGTTCCCAAATGCAATGAGACCTTGATATCCTATCAATCAAAGTGTGTTGGGCTGCAAATTTAATCCTAATCTTAAGAGTACAATGCAACAAATGATCAAAATAGTAAACTTCATCCGTGCCAAATCATCACTTCAGCACCATCAGTTCAAATCATTTCTTGATGAAACTAATGCTCAGTATGACACTTTACTACTTCACTACATTGCAAGGTGGCTGAGCAAAGGCTGTGTACTAAAAAGATTTTTTTTTCTGTATTCCATGAAATAAAATTATATCTCTCCAGTAGTGATCAATTGTCCACAAAGGACTATTTAGACTTCCTTGACATGCAGAAAATGTGGCAACCATCAAGTTTTTGATGGACATATTTAAACACATCCATGACTGTAACTTCAAACTACAAGGCAAAGGAATGCTTGTGTGTGAACTATAAGTTTTTCCAGGGAAATCAACCTGTCTGATGATGTTGACATTGATAGTTTTCACTTTAGGCCTACTAACATAAAGGCAGTTTGTGGTAGAAATGAGGGTAGTGACGTAAG
>JBCFYV010009882.1:15322515-15367505 GCA_039000515.1 Timema cristinae | reverse complement strand
CTTTAAGGTGATTTAGTAATAATAAGAGTTTGTAAAGATGATCTGTATGTATTTCAATTTTTAATTATAATTACATTTAAATAGCATGGTAGAACAAGTGATACAGATATAAGTCATCAGTAAGATTCAGTGTAATCTTTAAATTTTTACATCGAAGCGTGGTAGCCAGTGATGATTTTTTAGTCTGGATCTAGTTTTCTATTTCTTTCATTATTTGGAGTAGGTATTGTTTTTTGATTCTCATCTTTTGTTGTTATATTGTTAAATTCTGGATTAGAGGTCACGTCTCGTTCTGCAACATCGCTTAAAACTCTTAACGAGTCCACTGTTGTAAGTCCTTTACTGAAGTCTTCTCGTTCTCTCCATGTCAATGGGTCAGAATCCAAAAAATCAGTGGTAACTTGAGGCTATTTAAGAAAACGAGTTCATAGTGATAAAATCTTCAATCTTATCTGCCCAATTATGAATCTCATGTGGCGGAATTTGAAGGTTTGTTTTTGCTGCTCTGGAGGGGATTCTCAAGGGTTATTTTAATTGCAATCACCATAGTTTGTTTTGTCTCTTCTTAAACAGCAGGATCAAAGGGCAATGGTACTAGATGTTCAAAGATATACCAAAGATGACACATTATATGGAAATGGCTTCCTTGGCAACGTCTCTGTCAACCTGATTGTACGCCAACAGGTCCTGAAGGAATAAAAGATCTTGAAGAGGAGCTGATGAAGCAAAAGCGCACCAAACCATGCTTTAACATACAGACGTACTATGAACATAGAGACCAACCGCAGTGCTCTTGTTTTGTGAGCATTTAGAGACAACTGTGCACTGAAAATGAATATTTTCAAAGCATAAATTCATTTTGACATCTATTTTGCAGGATGGATGGGTCCTGGTGCATGGAATCGCAAACCTTGGTTTGGAGTCCCACCCAAGAATACTGTAGATAGCTCTAGGAACTCATGATAGTCATCTTTGCATTGTTTGGCCTGTAAAAAGTATAAATAGTTGAATATATTACTTTCCTCTAATCAATATTTCACTGTTCTATAATTGGTATTATAAGTAGGCCTATTAATATTGTTTGTTGCATTTACTGTATCCATGCTTTCTTGTAGCTCAGTTTTAATGAACAATAAGAAGTCAGCTGTAAAGTCATCTTTTAGGTCCATATGAATAGCTTCATCACTATTGCAGTTTCATATTTTAAATCATCTATGTTACCGGAGTACCACTCTTGTATGAAATTCTAGAAAAGACTCACATCAGGTTTATACGAAGGTCTGGCACACTTTTCGAAAACTGTCTTAAGTACTAACTTGTACCGTGGTCGCATACTACACCGCCACCACTTAGTTCGCCTGGCTACTCACCCTGTTTTACTGCCCTGTCGGAGAACACATTCGAGGCCGAAGGCGAGCTTTTTTTCGACCAGTACGATCCACTCACACAACAAACAAACTCTATCTAACGTCCTGGAAGAACAACCTGTTGTTTCATCATCATGATAGATGGGAGTGAATAAAGCGCGTGCGCGATCTGATAAACTTGGCTAGCTCTCAATTGTCGTGTACTCGTCACCCCCCCACCCCCTGTTATCCAAGACCAAGACTTCATAGCGTTCTGCGCAGGCGCCGATGAGGTCTTCTAGTCGCCGATTGGACAATATGATATCGAATATGGCTATTCATTCCAACCCCCTTTTTTCCCCCCTGAATTCAAATGAATAAAGGCGAGTGTTTGACATGGAATAAATCACTCTTTGATGCCACTAGCCGTTAGAGGAAACTAAATACTCCCAACAATGTAAGTTGACATAATGATGACGAGCTAGTTAGAGGTTTTTGCATCGTTAAATGGTAGACTGTAGGTTATAAATTGATTCTCCAGTATGTGAACAGTTTAGCAGTACTAAATGTAGTACTTTGGATACTTGTTGTACTTTAATGTTATGATTAGAAATTTAGGACAATTTACTTTCAATATGTTTATATATCTAATTTCGCAGGTTTACCAAAATAGCCCTTTGGAGAACTAAAGTTAGTTGCTTAGATTTGTCATGTTATAATGTTTATATTAGAAATTTAGGACAATTTACTTTCAAAAATGTTTATATAAAACTATTTCCCGCAGGTTAAACAAAGGGTTTTTTTGGGAAACTAAGTTTTAAATTTTAAAAATTTGTTACACATTTTTTTGGTTTAAAAATTTAAAATTTAAGTAACTTTTAATATTTTTTATATTAAATTTTTTTTGTTTGTTTGTTACAACCTCGTTCTACCCCAGGGCCGGACCCGTGGACACTTCTAAAATATTGGCTGTAAACTCAAGTATACAAGCAAAACCCGAGGGGCGTTAATTGCGGACTGGGGCCGGGGGGGATAGCCGTTAACCCCAAATCCCTGTTCGTGAATTGAGGACCATGCGTCTCGGGGGGGTTGGGGGAAAAAAAAATTCCATTATTTTTGGTTGAAAATGGGAAAAATGTCCCCCGTAGGTGGTGGGTTGGAAAAAGAGAGGTCCCAAAACCATGTTAAGGGGCAGGCCCCATTAATCCTTTTTGGTAACCATTATTTCGCAGAACCCACTCTCTAACCATTTTTATTGTTGGGTCAGAGGGTTTCAAAAGATATTTTGGCCCGGTCCAAAGTAGCCCAGTGATTGGTTGAATCGCTTTCCTGTGTGTGAATGGACAAATATTTCCCGCGTTGTTCGTTCCCCCTGCGGAAGTAAACAAAGCCCAAAAAAATTACGTCGGGTTTTGAGGACGGGGGGAAATATTAGTGTTATGTCGGGGGAAAACTTCAGGGTTCTTAACACCCTTTATCCCCGGGGGGATAAGTCAGGGGCCCCCACGGGGTTTTATTTGTTATGAATAAACTTTTTTTGACTCCTGGGTTTCTAGGGAAGAAGGGAACGTTTATTTTCCCAGAATTTGTACCTTTTCCCAAACTTCCCACGAGTCTCTTAGGATTTTTATTCTTTCTGTGTCAAAAAAAACAGCCCGACCTAAATTTTAAAATCAGTGTGCGAAAAAATCTTAAAAATTTTTTTTCTGGGAAAATTTGGTCCCCCTCTTACAAATCCCATTTTGTTTTTTCCCAAAATTGCCGTGTTCCTTTTCGGGTTTTTGTACCCCTCTGGCTTAAAAAATTTGGGGACCCCCTTTTTGGGTAAAAAGGGGAAATTATTTTGGAACACCCTTTTTACAGTGCCCAAAAACCCCCCCGCTTCATAAACCCTTTTTTAAACCAAAATCAAAAAACAGCTTTGGCACAAAATTATTCTCAGACGCCCCCCGTGATTAATAGACCTTTAATAGAAAACCACGGGCCCTCGGAGGGGGGAATAATAGCCCGCGACCTTACGATTTAGATTTTTTTGGTTTGAAGCAATTAGGGCCCCCCCGGTCCCAATTTTCCGGGCCCGGAAAAAACGTGGGGACGTGAAACCTGAGGGTGGTAAATTTTAACACGACGCTTTACAATATTAATAAACCACTCGGGGCCCCCTACCCCCTTGGTCGAATTTTGTATTGGGTCAAATCAGGGTCCCCGCTTTAGTCGAAGGGGCGCAACCCCATGGGTTTTTAAAAGGGTGATTTTTCGATTTACCCTCCGGGGTAAAAAACCAAATGTGCCTTTCAAATAAATTAAGTGTGCCCCCCGTCATTTGTTTTAGGGAATGGAAGTAGCATTTTTTATTGCCAGTTTTTGTTTATCCGTCTCTCAAAATTAATCGTTTTTCTTGGAAAAAAAAGGGTTTATATTTGAAAGCAACTGTAGGCGACGTTTTTAATAGGAATGGACTTTTTGGGGGGATACTAGAGGTATCTTAGACTTAGGCTTGGGGCTTTTAAAGGGTTTTTGGGGTTTAATTCTCAATTAAATGCCATTTTTGTCTAGGGTTCAAAGCCCCCATGTGGTGTATACTTGGGAAGCGATAAAGGATCTTTTTAATACCTTGATTAAGAAGTACTCGGATGTCAAACCCCCGCGGGGAAAAATTTTGACATACTCCCCTATAAAAATTGTAGTCACGGACGAGATTCCGGTTAGGTCGGGCCCCCTATTCATGTAACCCCCCCAAAAAATGAAAATTTTTCGCGAGTTGTTAAAAGGACTTAGAACAGAAGGGGGGATTAGGCCATCTAAACCCCCGTACGCTACCCGGCATTTTTTTTTCCGAAAAAAAGGAAAAGGACACAGGTTTGATTGTAGACAAAAGGGAAAGGTAAAAAAAAAAAAACCAGTTTGATCCCTCCCCCATGCCTAGTGGGGAGAGGCTTCCAACACCCAAAAAAGGGGGGCCCCAAATGTAAAGCCCTCATTGCCCTTTGAATCCCATTTTTTTTACAATTGCGCTCTCCCCGAGCGGTCAAAAAGTTCACGGCGTTTTGTTACCCCTTGGCAATTTTACGTTTTTTTTAATGGGGTGTACCGTTGGGCGTTTAGTATCGGGGGCCCAAAGGCCCTTTTAAGCCGTGTTCTGGATACATTTTCCCTCAATTTTAAAAAATATAATTTCGTTTTTTAATTACCTTGATGAAAATCGGGTTTTATACATTTAAATTCTCTTAAATGAACATCTTAAACCATTTAGACATTTTTACTGGGGCCGTTTGGGGCTTTCTGGCGGGTTTGACTTTTTAACCCCCGACAAGGCCCCCGGGGGCCCAAGCAATTATCAAGTATCTTGGGTAAAATTTTTTCCCAAGGGGAAATTTTTGGGGTCGACCCCAAAAGGGGTGAAACCCATTGGGGATTCCCCCCCCCCCAAAAAAAACATCAAAAAGTAAAGGTTTTCGTTGGCATGTGCGTTATTTTACGCACGTTTTAAACCGTTTTCTTAAAAATTGCTGCCCCCTTAAATTACTTAAAAAAAAAAAGGTGTCTCTTTTTGTCGGGGGAAAGGGGAAACAATCTGTGTTTTCAAAACTCTCAAGAGAAAAACTGATCAGCCCCGGGTTTTGCACATGCCGATTTCATTTCCCCTTTCCCCTTTTATGTCGACGCTTTTCTGTCCCCCTTTGGCGGGGTTTTTGTCCCAAAATGCGGACGGTTTGTTGTCCCGGGCCCCTTTGCGGCAAAACCTTTTTCTCAGGAAAAACAGAAATATAGTGCTTTCGAAAAAGGGAATGTCTGTCATGTGTTGTGGGGGGGTGAAAAATTTCTTGACTACTAGAACAGGGGCGAATTCGAACTATACACTGACAAAAAAGGGGTTGTCCCTTTGGGTGTGGCGACACCCCAAAACAGTTAGGAAAGATTTGGGGGTGGGTGCTACCCTTTCGAAAAAACAAATTCAGCACGGGATCACGTTCCGGGAAGGGATAAGTTTAAATTTCTGATTTCCCTATCTCGGGTGGCGGAAGATCTGGAAACCGATTGAGACCCCCAAAAAATTGGGACACCTTTAATGTAATTCATTCCCTCCCGGAGTAAATTTAAACTCGATTTGAGATAACAAGGGGGTGACTCGGGTGCTTGGGAAATAATAATAAAATAAAAAAGGGGGAGGAGGTGGGTCCTTATTCTCCCTTTTCCAAAAGGGCTTCTTGTATAAACTATGGGGAAAAGGGGAAAGGGAAAGGAAGGGTTGTTTTTTTTTCCCCGACTGTGGACCCCAAAATGTTTTTTGCGTTTTTTTCCATTTATTTTTATTGTTTTTTGGTCACCTGGGTTTTACTTTAAAAATTATCGTTTAAAAATTTTTAGGGAGTTTTTTTTGGGCCCGGGATGCAGGGGATGTGGGAAAATGCAAGTAAAACAGTGTGGGAAAATTGCCAAAAAAGGGAAAACCGGCGCCCGAAAACAAATTGGGGGTTCAAATTTGGGCCCATGTGGTCGCTTCCGTGGGAAAAGGTGTTCGTTGGCTATGTTGGGCCCCCCCCCCCGATCCCCTTAAAGGAAAAACTTTTTATACTATTTTGTTGGATGTTTTTCTAAATTTGTTTAATTTTTTACCGTGAGGGACATGAAAACAAAAAACCCCTGCTAAAAGCGCTTTTCCCCAGACGCGTTTTGGGCGATTTTGGTGCCCCCCGAAATTTTGTGAGGATAATGGGTGTTTTTGGGCTGCCACTTTCAAAGACTTGTTTCTTTGGGGTTTGGGGGATTTAAAAACATAACCACCAGCCCCCCAAATAAACCTTGCCCTAACCACGTGGACGTTTCAAAAGGAATCTTAAGGTGGCCTTTAAACCCTTTTTTCCCCCTCGGTTTTACCCAAACTAGGTGGGGTCGGGATATTTAGTTCTTAAAAATCGCATTTAAAATTTCCCCGTTTCGAGTCAACCCCAAAGCCCCCCGGGTTCGGGTGTTCCCTGGGAAAAGGGAAATCAACCACCCCCGTTTTAAAGGTTTTGGGGTGTGGACCCCCCTTCTGGGCGGGGATGAAAGTTCTCGCATAAAGATAGGTTCCAAAAGGCCTTCGAAAACTTTAAAAAAGGGCCCCCCAAAAAAGGGGGTGAAGGGATAACCTTGGACTGCCCCCCGTTTTGGTTGCTATTGGAGGGCTGGTCCCAAAAAAAAGTTATCCACAGAGCTCCGCAATTGACAAATTTCAGCAAAACTCAGTCGAAATGGAATGGTCCATGGGGAGTGGGGCGCTTCCTCACCCCTGTAACAGTAAATGTTAGTTGAATTTTGGGGACCCTTCAATCACCAGGGGGGCCCATTTCAATTAAATCCTGTGGCACAAAGAGTCCTATCCCCGGTCCGGGGTGAGTTTGTGTGTGAGTCCGTGGGTGTTAAAAATGTTAAATGTTAGTTATTAAATTATTTATCATCTCCGGGAAAAACCCGCAGTTAAAACAAAAGTGATAATTACCAGATTTTGTAAACTTTAAAAGTAAGATGGAAACTCCTGTTTGAAGCAAGTTTTAAATCCAATAAATGGATGATATCCTCCAAGACATCATGATCTGGTAAATTCCCGTGGTTTTAGCAAAGTAAAAAATTTCTAGAGAAATCTTTTTACAGGTTAATAATGACTTTTTTTTTTAATTGTGACTTTGAAAGCTTAAAGGTTTGATTTTTGCTTGCGATTGTAATGCTTTATATTATTTTCAGGTTGGGGTACGGTGTGGGGGGAGATAAAAAATTTTTGGGGTGTTTTGGGTTTTCGGGTTTGGGGTTTAATTTTTTCAGTGGAAACCTTCATCCCTCCTTCATTCCTGTCGTCGACCAAAGAACAGAAAAGCCCCAAATGCCTTCGGGTTTTTGGGACAGCGCGGTTTGGGTGGGGGGGGAGGACAGGCTGAAAGGCCCTGGAGCTCTTTTCCCCGATTGACGGAGGGGGCGGGGTTGACCCGTTTCTGATAATGAGATCAAGGGAAAACGTCTCTTGGATCCCCTGTGTCAAAACTTTGGGCCCCCCGAAATTTCCCGAGTGGGAAAAGGCTGCCTCGGTGGGGCGGGATTTTTACGGGGGTCGCAAAACTACACCGCCCCCAAATTAAATTCCCTGGCTATCACCCGTTTTAAACTTTATATGATGACGGGACACAAAATGTAGTAACTCTCGGGTTTAGATTTTGCTCCAAAAAGACGCATGACCCTTTTAAGTGACATGAAAAAAAATTTAAAGGTAAAAAGCAAGTGACCAAAAAAAGTTAATTGTAACAAAAAACACAAATCATGAAACTGTAAGGAATTACCGTGTTACTTGAAGTTGTGCAAAAAAACAATGCCCTTTAAAAATTTTTTCCCCTGAAAAACCCCACTCCCCAGTGCAGTGGCCATGCTGTGGGGTTTCTCCCTCCAGGCTTAAAGTTAGCTGAGGGGAGCCAAAAACTGCTCATTCCTTTTTCCTGACCCAAAAGGGAAAAAAAGTCATCAACTCGATCATGACCATCTTTAAGGGTGGAAAAACGCTTGCCATTTTCCCAAAGGATAAAATTGAGTGTATTAAGTCCGTTTTCCCTTTGTGTTGGGGAGCATAATTTGCTCGTGTTTTTTAATTGTGATCAATGTTCGTTTATGGCCAGCTCGTATACATTGTGGCCAAAAATCTTTGCACTGATTTAGGGAATGAGTTGCAATGTGATCACCGACTTTAGAAACAAGTGCAGCGGGGACAGCGGCATAACTTCTCCCTTTTTTGCTCGTTTGGAAGGCCCTTGTACCCCCAAATGCATGAAGGTTTAAGGGGGTTTTTAAACAAGTGATTCCTATAATTTTTTTTTTCTATAATTTTTTTGTATCAAGGTTTCCCATCCCCTCCAGAAAAATCACATCCCGATTCATTCCGGTTTTTTTGCTTTTTTTGCCATTTAGCCCTCTTTGAAGGGTTTTTCCACACTTTAAAAAATTTTTATTATTATTAGCACCGCCTTACAAAACCCTTGGGTTTTACGCACTTCCCCTAATGTCAAAGGTAGGGGGATTGTGAGATGAAAAGGGGACCTATAGTTTAAACCCTGGAATTTCCCAAAACCCCCTGGGGCCCCGGCAAATTCCCCCCAAATTCCCCTGGCACTTTAAAAAAAAATATCTCCAAATTTTTTTAAAACTATTTTTTCATCTTGAAAAAGGTATTGAGCTCCATCCCCAAAAAATGACAGCAGCACTTTTTGTTTCTCTCAAAACTTGAAAAAAATGTTTCCAAAAGGGGGCCCTGAGGTTTGGAAAAAAAAAAAATTTAAGACTTTATATTTAGAAGGCGTTTTGTTTCCCGTTTTTACAGTTTTTTTTGTTCTAAGAGATAAAACGGGCTTTAACTCAATTCAACCTGGTAACAAAATTTTGCACAGATTGAAGTGAATAAGCGAAAGGGTGTCAAATGTGTTGACTTAGTGTGAGTGTGATCATCTCTATGGGTGGGCCCTTGGGGAATTTAAATGGGTGAACCCCACATGTTGTGAAAAGAACCAAAGTCTTTATTAAAAGGGGCCCAAAAAACTGTTGAATAAATAGTTGTTGTTGTTTTGTAGTAGTAGTAGTTTTTTTTAGTAGAGTTGTTGTTGGGGAAGTAATTTGTAGGAAATCAAACTTGCCCTGAAATAAAAAATTTGTTAAAAAAAGTTAAAAATTTCAACATCAGTGCGCCACCTTTTAAAATCAACTGATTCCCGGGCTAAAATTACCACATTTTTCTTTAAGCTGGAAAGGAAAAAAAATTTAAGAAGCAAAAACCCCCCCCCCCCATTAAATTTAAAAAAATTTGAAAAAATTTGACCACCCCACTTTAATTTTTTTAGGGTACTGTTTATTTCTTTTCATACCTAAAAAAACCTTTAAAAATGCAAATCCCTCACAGGGGTAGGTAAGACGTGCCCAAAAGCTCAAAAAACCCAAATCCATACTTTTTAAACCCGCCCCCACTAGCTTTTCCCACCTCCAGCACCACCCCCAAAAGTTTGGGTTTTTTCCCTTTAAAACTCGTTTAAAGTTTATCTTTTTCCCCCCATTCGTTACCCCATTTAGCCAAAGTCTTACATGCCCTACTCTGCCTTTTTTAACCACAAAACTCTACCTTTAATATTTACTTTGTCACTCAATCCCACTCATGCTCTCAACCCTGCCCAAAACCCAAAATAAAAAACATTTCCCATTGACCTAATTGATTCCCCTTTAAAACCAAACCCCCCATAAGCCCCCCATTTATTAGACCCCCCCTGTCCATACAAAATTTTTCCACCCCACATTTATTATAATTTTTATTCCCAAATGCAAATTTACCTTGCTCTTGTGTTTTTTTCCCCGAAAACCCACACTTCACTTTCCCTTTTTACAACGTTTGGGGGTTTTTTTTAACCCAAAATTTTAAAAATTCCCTACTGCCCCTTTTTCCTCTTTTGATACTTCTTTTTTTCTTTTTTCCCCAAAAGCACATAAATCCAATACTGATTTTGCGGGGCCCCCTTTTGTTTGATTTCCCCCAAACAAATTTTTTCCCTTTTAATAGGGAAACCCAAATTTTTATAAAGCATAAAAAAAAGGGGACGGGTTTTTTTTAATAAAATGTTTTTACTAATTCAAAATATTTAAAAATATAACAAAGGGGTTTTTTATATTTTTAGGGCAGATGTGGCCCGGTCCCTTTCCCCGCCACATTTTTACTGTCTTTCATTTTACCCCCTCCCGTTTTTTAGAACAAAAACTAATTGTTAGTTTGTAGTTAATCATAGCCCTTGAAAGCAAACACTCAAATTATAGCCACTCTCCCCTTGGTATAAGTTTTTTTTTGACTCAGCGTTTTATTTTGTTTTTTAAAAAAACTTTGGTCAAAATTTTTTATATTTTGGAAATATAAAACCAAAAACAAATCTAAAAGCTTCACATATAAGCCTATTATAGAGCCAATTTAATGCAAACTTATTTTCTCGCATCGACCACACTTCACTTTTTTTCGCAATAGATGGATTTCTAATGGTTCACTAATGTTTTCTTATTCAAAGAAAAAAACTCTTGAACAGCCACTAACGATTTTACACTCACATAAGCAGTGGTGTGGTCCTGGAAAAAAAAGGCAGAGGTGCGGTCATTATCCTAATTCAAAGCAAATTTACATTTAAGCATGCTAAGTGGAAAATTATACTATCAATTTGACGTTTAAAGTTAAGAATATATTTTAATGGTTTTAAAACTACAAAGACAAGATATACATAGTGGTAAAGTTGCTCAATCTATTCATCTTACGAAAGCTGCTAAATCATTGACCAGAGTTCATTTTCTATTATGCTCAGGAACATGACATGACAGGAATTTTGTCACCATAGCGACCACAATACAGCAACAAGTTTGAACGTATGGTAGTTACTTCAAAGGTGTACCATTAAATTTGATTAACGCTAAGTAACATTATTATATAAAACATTATTTATAAGGATAGAAAAGCATTATGGAGTAATTATTAAGATCATTACACTAAAACCACGCCCACACTCTGAAGAACCAAAAGGAAGTGATTTTAAGCAATCTAACTGTGTGTTTAAGAAGCTCTGGAATATGTCTTCCTTGAGTCATCATAATCAAGAAAGCCATTCAGAACATATGTTTTCAGTTCTGTTCCAAAGCGGCCGCAACTTTTTTTTTTCTTCATGGAGTCTTCAACATTTGTCGCTCCCATATAGTTAGCCCCAAGCATTTTACTTGACAAAATGTCACAGTCTTTCTTTCATCCCATGGTTTGAAATGATTGTGAAATATATGACAAACTATTAAATTGTGCATAATCCCGTTCAAAAAAATTGCACCCAATTTAGGGGATTGGTGTCACGGCTCATCAGAAATAGCCACGTCACAAAAAATTACCCCTCCCCAGCTGCTTTGATTCTTTCTTTTACTTTTTTACCCTTTTGGTTGGTTTTAAATTTTTTCCCAAAATTACCCCTTACTGTACACGTATAGTTTAATTTAAAGTTTTTAGTAAGAATATTTTTCTCCCTTGCAATTTTCTGAAATTTTAAATTTAAATTTTTTCAAGTTTTGTCATATCACACAGAAACCCTTTTGAACTCATTTATTTTAAACATTCCCGGAAATTTTTTTCACAAAGCATTGTTGCCAAATCCTGACCACCTGATAACATCACGTTGCAGCATTTAAATGCAAGACAAAGCAGATATTTTTCAAATATTCTTCAGTTAGTCCATGTAAACTGAAGGGGACGAAAAAAGGGAAAGTTTTAGAATATTTATATTCTTTACTATCTAATTTTAATAAACTAGAAAAAAAAATTATTTTCCATTTCTATATTAGTTTCATGTAATTAATGAGTGTATAATGTTTTTTTAAACTTGTGGACTAGATAAAAAAATAATTTTTTTAAAAATTTTCTTAGGTCTTTTAAAATTTAATATTTTGGCTAAAATTTTTTACTTTTTGGAATGATCTACAAAAGTCAAATTTGTTTTATCACTCTTTCCCAAGTGGAAGCTATGTTAAAAGGATTTTAGCTCTATAACTTGTTGGAAACAAATCTAAAAACAGGGGTTTGTTTTTCCCAAAAATTGTGTTTTTGTGCTTTAAAAATAATATTTTACATAGGTATCCCAAAATCCTGTTTAAATAGGAAGCCTTGGGGGTTTTTCTTTGAGCAAGTTTTTTTGTTCAAAAATTTTTAAATTTTCGGCTACCTTTTTGTACTATTGTGCAAATTAAAAACGGTACTTTGTACACTTCTATACAAAAAACAAAAAGTAAGGCAGTAAAACAAAAGTTTTCAAGCGTGAAAACCCGAACGGTGATAAGACGCTAAAAAAAAAAAAACACTAAATTTTTCCCTTTTTTTGCATAAAACCTTTTTTATTTCATTTTATGTTCAAACCACTTTTTTTTCTTTTCTATAGAGGGTTGTCAGTTCTGTTGTCTATATTTTAAAAATAGGATGAATGAGATAAATTTTCAGAAAGCACTAGCATTTAAGGGTTTTTTATGGCCCTTTTTTTACAGCTGTTGGCCCAACATTAGAATTTCCAGATATGTAATTTCCCATTTGGTTTGTTTTATTAATGGGTTCAAAGAAAGTTTCGTCTGAAAAAAAAATCTTGCTCTATGGGTTTTGAAGTATAAAACTGCACTTCAAAACCTAAAATATTTATTCATATGGGCATATAAAATCACACATACATTAAAAACTAAAAATTGTCCCCCAAGGATTTTTAGACTTAAAAGGGAAAACATTAAGTATGCAAATTTAATTTAAATTAAAAAATTGTTTGAAAAAAAGGTAGTCTGTTAAGTCCCAAAATCTCATTCAAATTTTGTGCTGCCACTCGGATACAAGGGAAAAAAGAGGGAAGGTGGTGAAAAGGTTTGTTAAGGCTATGTAAAATGGTGGGTAGCCATTCTAAAAAAAGCTAAAAATAGCGTAGATACTCAACTACCTTCCCTTTTGGGAGGGGTCTGAAAGACTTTGAATGTCGCTGCTCTAGTTGGCCTGGGATCTCCCTTTCACATTGATAAAACTTATAAGTTTTGTTTTTGAATAAACTTTAAATGTAGTTTGTGTCCTTTAAATTCTAAGGGCCCACCATCCGTTATGTCTAGAAGGAAAATGAAAGGGCCAAAACGGAACTTTCCCCCTGAAGAAAATATGCAGAATTCCCGTACGGCATATTTTTTTGGGGGAAGAAGGTAGACAATTGTCACCCTTTGGGGAAACCGGGCCTCTTTGAATGGGGTATCATTTCAAACATTGCAGAGATATGGGAACGAGCCAAGTTTTAACAACCGACTCAATAGGTGTGCGGGGTACGTGACTGGAGCACGTACCATGTTTAGCGGGTGCTAACAAGAATGTCAGCACGTGTTAGCCATGTGGTGTAAAATTTCATAATAAGGAAATCTCCGACCTACCAGTCCATCAACTAGACATAATATAATATATATATATATAGAGAGAGCTAGCGTTCAGCTAGCATCCACTAACATCGATGACTATTACATTCGACACAATCACGAGAGGTCCTGGACTGGGCTTGGACATAACCGCTCCAGGATGGATAGATTATAAACTCTATATATTCATTAATTGTTTAAATATATATAGAAAAAATTGTTTTGAGCATTTGGAAATTTAGATTAATTATGTGATTATTAACGTTCTGTGTATGTGTCGGTAATTTCTCACTAAAAGATTTAATTTTGAAAGTAAATTTATTTTATGGAACACTTAATGTTTCCTCTTTCCCGCTTGAGCGATAGTCTCTTGGAAATCTTTAGAAATGTTATTAAGTAGCCACCTTTTGATTCTTTTTGTTTGCTTGGAATATTTAGTTTAAATATAATTTGTTATTGCAACTGTGGTTACCAATAGTTGTTTAAACTTTAAAATTTTGATAATGTTTCTTTTATAGGAAATATTTTGTAGACGTATTTTCTTTGATAAGATTATTAGGGTAATTCAAGTTTTGTTTGTTTATGAGCTATAACTTTAACATTTACAGATTCGTTTAGTAAGAAATTACAAGTATTTGATTGTATATTGTTTGTTTTTTATTAACATGCGGATCTTCTCGACTACTTCAAAGGTTGTGGAAGTAATAGACCCACAGAAGTTTGGGTTATGTCGGGAACTCAAACATTTGTGTAATTTATAAATATCAGATTGATGTTTAAATTTAATCATAAATTTAAATTTGTTAGTCTGAATTCACAATGGTGATTCGGCGGGGTTTTTTAACCCCTTTTTAAAAGACCCCTCTTTACGCTCTTTTTTATTATAGAAAGGGTTTCCAAAGATTTAAGGGTTTAAAACCCTATTTTATAATTATGGTTTGGGAGTTTTTTAAATTAAAAGTTAACTTAAAATTTAAATTTTTTTTAAGTCTAAATTTCCACAATGGGATTCAAAGCGCGTTAACCTTTTTAAAAGAGGCCTTTAAGCTCTTTATTTTTGTATTAACGTTTTTTGATTGTTATGAAGTCTTTTTTTCCAACTAATACTAATAATTGAAAAATTTTATTTTGGGAGTTTGTGAAATAAAACTCTCAAATGTAACGGGCGAAAAGTGCAGTCTCGCCATTTTTAATTTTTTTCACATTTTTTCAGTTTGCCTTTAAAGGAAAATGAAATTTTCTGTTTTTCCCCCTTGAAAAAATAATTCAAAAAATTTCTTATATTGAAAATTGGGTTTCTATTTCTTTGTTATATTAAATTTTTTGGGTTTCCCCCCTCCCCCCCCTTTTAAAAAGCATTGGGGCCCTTTCTAGCTTTTAAACCCGAAAGGGTGAAAAGGGCCCCATACATCCTTACAATTTCCCCCCAACAAAAATTTGTTCCCCCAACCCCATCCTTTTGGAATTTTTTTTTTTCATTTGATGATTCTTCCAGAAAAAATCCATAAAAGTGAAACCTATTTTTCAAAATCTTTAAAAATTTAAACTCAATTTACCCCCGGAAAAGAAACCTTTCATCACCCTGAGAAGTTTCAAAGGGTTTCCAAAAAAAAGGGAGCAAAAGGGGAACAAAGGAAACCTTTAAAACTAAAAGGGGAAAAAGCAGCGTTTTACCAACGACACTAAAGGAAAAAAACAAAACCAAAAAAATAAAAACAAATAAAAAAACTCTATGGGAAAAATTAAATTTTTTAAAATGGGTAAAAAAAATAAAATTTTCAATAAAGAAAAAGGGAAAGTAATAAAATTAGGGAGCCTTATCACCAAAAAAATGAAGATAAAAAATGTTTGGGTGGCCTAAAAATCTATCATTTGATGGGTTCCAAATAATAAAACGGGAAGGGGTCACAGGAAATCGACTCAAGGGGTTTTTTTGGGGAGGCGGGATCTGAGCCAGAGTGGGGGGTGATTTTTTTTAGTGAGTTTCATGGAAAAGATGTTATTTTTTAAAATTTTGAAAACGGGTTGTAGCCCAGGGGTTTCAGGGATGATGTAGAGTTTTTAGTTTCTTGAAAAAAGGTGTTAAAAATTTAAAGGGAAAAATTTTGTATTTTTTTCCCCTGTACCTGATTTGGCTTCAATTCATCTTGAACAAAAAAATTATTTTGGGCCAAAACCCGTCTTTTTTTCTGGCAGTACAAAAGGCTCCAATCATTCTGAAATTTTTGGGAATTGTTTTTGGGTTATTAAACCCTAAATAAAACAGAAAAAATATTGAAGGACAGAAAAAACAATAAGTTCAGATATGTTTCCAAAATTTTTTTATTTTTATTTTTAAAATTTAAATTATTAAAATAATTGAAAACAAAATCTAAATTAAAAAATTTTTATTTGCTTTTTTTTTTTTCCCAGTAAAAGAAAAATTTGTAAAATATGTCCATTGTGGCCCAAGTGGTGTCTAAATCATAGCCCATCATTGGCCACAAGAAAAATTGAAGGTTTTATGTTATTATTAAAAATTTTTATTTATTAAAAATTTTTCCATTTTCCCTTTAAAATTTGATTTATAAAGTCCAATTTAAAAATCGTTTGGCTTTTTTTCCCTTTAAAAAAAGGGCCCTTTACCTCTTTTCACTCAAACAATTTTTAAATTTTAAAACGTCTTAAACAAAGGATTAATCCAAAAAACCCCTTTAAATTTAATAATTAAATTTTATTTTTGGGAACTTAAATTGGGAAAAAAATTTTAAATTTTTGTATCTACTAAAAATAAAATTTCTTTTTTTTAATTGGCCCAATTTTTTATTGTTATAAATTTATGTAAAACCTACTTCTCAATATAAAATTTAAAAATGTAATATTTTTCCCAAATTGCCCAATCCTATAGACAATCTAGTATTGAAAAAAAAACCCCAAAGATAATTCTATCGTTAATAAAAAAACCAACTATTAGGGTTTCTTTTTTATTTTGGGGTTGTCGAAATAAAAATTTAGGTAAAAGGGGAATTGGGGAAGGGCTAACAATTTGACAAACTGGCCTGGCACTCTTGTCCCGTCATTTACAGTGACTTTTGATTGTGCGGTAAAATAAAGTAAAACTTAAATAAGATCCCGGGGTGGGGTTTTTTAAATGTTTTTTTTTAGTTAATGGTTTTTTAAAACTAATCAAAAAGGCCTCCCAAAAACACTCGAGCGATAGCATAACGTTTATGAAACCACAAACCAAACGCCAAAAAAATTAAATTTTTTTGTGTGTGTATTAGTAAAAATTTAAAACCGGGTCACCCCCTTTTAAAATTTTAAAAAATTGGCGGATAACGTTTCCACGTGCTACAAGAAAAATTTTTCCGGCAGTCTTTTTTTGCCAACTTTTGCAAACCACAAGTAAAACCCCCTTTCCCATAACTAGGGTGGAAGGGTTTTTAAAGGGTTTTTTTTTAAATTTTGGAATAAGACGAAAAATTGATAAAGCCCCCTACTTTTTATAGTTTTAAATTGGGGCAGAATTTAAATCCCGGTTACAAAAAAAACAGATTGTTCCCCTGTGATCCTCTTAAAAGTCATACGTAGAAATGGTTAATGTTTTGGGTTTGAATATTTTTTCAACTAAAAATGTTTAGTTTCCAGAAAAGCACTTAAAGTTTAATCAACAGGCATCAACATTTTGGGGGGCCCGTTCGATTTTGCTTTTGCCCAAATCAAACAAATAGACAAGTTTGTGACTTTGGAAACATTTTTTTAAACCAAGCGCTTAGGAAAAAGTTAATTGCAAGCATTTTTTAAAAGGGCCTTTAGTTAAAAAGGTTTTTTGGTTAACCCTTAAACCCTTGTGTTTTTGAAAGGGATGCTGTAAAGGGGCAAAGTTTTTTTGAGACTGTTTCGTTCATCTAAAAAAACTGATAAAGCGCCCAATTTGAAAAATCTTTACCCCAACAAGGGGGAGGAAAAAAATTTTAAAAAAAATTGTAAGGAAAAGTGCTTTAAAAATTCAGGAAAAATCAATTTGCCTTTGAAAACCGCCCAAGCAGCTAGTCTAACCTCCCGTCAAAAAACCGTGTTTACAACTAAAACCAAACAAAAAAATTTAAAAAAAATTGGGGGCGCCAAAACCCCCCATAATCAAAAAAGGGTGTATAGAAAAATCCTAATCATTGGATTTGTTTAAACCAGAAAAGTTCAAGGCCAAATTGCTAAAATGGTATCTTAAACAAGTGGATATTGATGGTTAAAAGGGCAAAAATTTTATTGTATAGAAATTGCCCGGACAATGGGGAAACCTAGGGTAAAAAACCCCAGCCCCCTTAAAACCCGGGAAATTTCTAAGGAATCAAAAATTTAAAAATAGACGGTTGGCATTTCCCTTTTTTCCTGAAATTCCCTTTTTGGAAAGACATTACCCAAAATATAATTTTTAAATTTGTGCCTGAAAAACAGGGTATAAATTGGGTTTAAAATTTCGCGTTTGGGGGAGTTTTTTTAACAATTAAAAGTCACTAAAATTTTTTCCTGAAATTTTTTAAATAGTCTTAAATTATAGCTGCCCGTTTGATTGCCAGGGGATAGTTCTTTTGTCGGGGCCCCTTGTAGGCGAAAATTGGGGTTTTGGGGTCACAAAACCCCCAAATTGGAGAGATACCCTTCCTAAATGGGAAGAGTTAAGAACCCAAAAGGGAGGGACTGAAAATAAAAATTATGTAGTGGGGGAAAATTTTAAGTAAATTTTCCCCAAATGTGTTTCCTAATAAAAAGGGGTTCCCTATAAAACACGTTTTTTTTTGGAAAGAAAATCCCCTAAAGGAAAAACATCAGTCCCTTTTTATTTCATAGAGCCTCAATGTGCCCTCTGCTTTCCCGAAAAGCCGTAAAGAAGGTTTAGGTATTTGGAGAGTCAGGGTATTAAAAAAACAATTCGATCACTAAAGGGGCTAGCCCCTTAATAATAGTTAAAACGAAAAAAATTTTCCTTGCTTTGTGTGGGTTTTAAAACCTACTGTAAATCCAGCGTTAAGGGGGCCCCTTACCCTTAATTGGAACGTTTTCAACCCCTTTAAGCAATTTCTAACAATTTAATTGATTTAAAAAAACACATTTTTTCAACTGCCGTAAATGAATCCATAAACCTTTTACCCTACTTCCCGAAATTAAAAGGCATAGGGGCCCTTCAATCATTCCCAAAAGTCGGGGTTTTGGCTTTAACTCTGCACCAAGAAATTTTTCAATCTGAAATTTGGGCCCAAGCGCTCAGGGAATCGATAAAGTTGCAGTTTTCCCTTTAAACGACATATTTTTTTGGAGGAGGAATAATTATAATATAGGAGGTTCTCATTGGAAATTCAAAGAATTTTACACAAGCATAATATAAAAAAAAGGGTAATTCTGATCATAAATAACAAACAAAAAAGTATGGGTAAAAGTATTCATAAAAATAAATTTTTAGTTAAATGTGTAAACATCGGGGTTAAAATTTTAAAGATAGTAAAAGGGCATTTTTTACGGAAATAAAGTAAAGGTAATATTTTCCCCGGACCTAGTCCCGGGCCAAAGCCCCCAAAAAAAAAAGGCTTTTTTTGGGGTTTAATTTAAATTTTTTACCATAATTTTAAATAAGGATGCCCCGCAGACTTTTTAAAAACCGTTAAATGAACTATGCAAAAAGGATTTTTTCAGGGAAAATGGACGATATTTTGGGGAACCCTTTTGCATAAAAAATTTTGACAGCTTTTGCTTAAAGGAGTTCAGCTGATTTTGTTTAAACCCCAAAAATTCCCAATAAGAAAATTTTTTGTGATTCAAATCCATACGTTTTGCGCCGTAATTATAAACAAATGAACTGGTAGAGGGGCCCCTAAAACCCTTTCGCACATCAACCTTTCCCCCGGAAACAAAAAATTTTATAGCCAGCTGGAAGGGAAAGGGTAGGGGAATTAACAAAAAGGAGGGAAAAATTTCCCCCACAAAATCCTTATGGGGGGAAAAATTTTTTTGCTATAAAAACCCAAACCAAACCCAATCAAGTAAATTTTTAGTTCAAACCAAAAAAAACCCCCTGTTCGTTCGCTGTACAAATTACACCCTTGGGCATTCCCCTTTTCCCCCGTTTTATTTTGGGGCTTGCAGAAATTTGAAAAAAAAGGGAAAACCCAAATAAGATCAAAAATTGGCAGTAAAAAAAATTTTTAAACCACCTCCGGAAAAGCCCTTAGTACTTTAAATGTTGTATATTGTGTGGGCGAAGGGGTTAAAAATCCTCCCAATTTTTGCGGGATGGGGTACAAAATTTTTGCTTCATCAGGATCATCCAGGGGTAAAAAAAAAGAAAAACACTTTAGCCGTTCCTACTTTTTTTAGGAAGGGGAAAAACCCAATATAAAGGGAGAAAAAATTTTCGGGGTCTAATTTGAAAATCCACTAAAAAATGAAAAAAAATATTTTAGAATGGCCTCCGTGCCGGGGAAACCAAACTCCATGCAAAATTTTAGAGTTTTTTCAAGGAAACAAAAATATTCCTATTGGGGGATGAACATAAAAAAGGTGGAGGAAACGGAAATTTGTGTTACACTGGGGCCCCTCAGATTTTAATTTAAAAGCGGGACGATTGTTTTAGTCTTTTTGGGCCCCAACTAAAATTTCCTAGAAAGGGACGGGTTGCCTTTCTTTTCCGTCCCCCGAGATACAAAACTTTTTGCAAACAGTAAAAATAGTAACCAATGAAATTCCCCCCCTTTACACCCCATTTTTCAAAGGACGGCGGGAGCGTTGGGTTTTTCCAAAAAATGAAAAGTATTTAGAAAAGAGGGCGCTACTTTCCCTGCTGACAAATACTCCCTTTTAAAAAGAAAAAAGGGTGAAAAAATGCTTTTCCCCTTTTCGTTCTCTACCAAGCACTGTTCCCCAAATTTTTTCCCCCAAGGGGAGGTTATTTTTAATTATCCAGTGAAGAACCAATTACCTCCTAAAACCCTTTAAAAAATTAAAAAAGATCATTGGGGAAACGGTCCCGGGAAACCCAAAAAAAAAAACAGTTTGCATTTAAATAAACAAGTCTAGTTTTTAACCATTTTAAAAATTTAAGTATTTTTAAAAGGGGGCCCCCAGCTTGAATGAACTTTAAAGAAAAGCCCCTTCGTTTCCCTTGTCAACATGTTAGCTGGCACTAAAAGGAAATTTGGGCAAACCATTTTGGGAAACACTAAACTAGATGCCAAAATTACCCCCAAAGATAACCCGGGTTTTGCAGGGAAATCATTTAAAAAGAGATGGATTTTGGGTATCAGATTCTAATGACCTGTCAAAAATTCAGTGTATGCTTTTTAACGTCCCCCAAAATTGCCAAAAGAAAACCACCCAGAAATATTTTTCCCCTTAAAAACCTATTTTATATTAAAGGGGTTTTGAGCAAAATTTAATTTAAGGGTTTAAATTTGTTTTTGTTACGGGCTGTCGTTTTTAATTTTCCCTTGTATTTTTTTTAAAATAGAAACAAATTTTGTGCTGATTAAAAACATTGGGGCACCAAATCCCTAAAAGGGAAAAAGGGTTATTTTGGGGGTTTGCCAAATAAAATTTTAAAATTTCGAGAAAATTTGGGTGAACCCCAATTTTGGCAAGACGGCCCTTGGCTATCTGAATAATCTTTTGTATTGTATAGAAATTTAACAAAAAGGTAAAATCATTCATGCCGTTTCCCTCGTGTGTTGTAGATTTAAATTTACCTTAACAAATTTAAACATAAAAATAGCCCCAAACAATCATTTAAAAAACTTGAAGATCAATACAGAAGCTAATTTTTTTTCCATCTTTTTTAAAACTGGCTTTAATTTTGGCCAGTTTTTCCTCCCTCGTTTTCTTTTTCCCTTCTTTTTCCCTTCTTATTTTTTATTTTTTAAATTTTTAAGCACAGCGTTTTAACTCCCCTTGGGGTTAACGACTTACGCTCATGTGTAATGGTGGGGGTAAAATTATAAGAAAATGAAGGCCCCAAACCTTTAACGGGTGGAACCCAAAACCAAACGGTGGGGGGAGCGCAGGCATTCCCCCAATTTCAAAAGGGATATTTGTAAAAAGAGGTGAAGGAAGGGTTTGGTAATCAGAAAAAACTTTCCCGGGGCCCAAAGGGTTTGGGAACCCCCCCCGCCAGCATAGAACCCTGACACCTTACCCCAAGACCACCGGGTCCCCGCCCGTATTCTTTTTAAATCTGAAACTCTCGGGGCCAAAACATGGGCCTATCCCCGAAAATGTTTCGAGTTTAACCCCCTTGGGCGAGATCGGCGTTCAGGGACACAATCTCAAAAATTTTTTTCATTTACTATTCTTGAAAAAAAAATTTTTTAAAGGTTTGGGAAAATTTTTTTCATTCAAATTTGGGATCCACTGGCCTTTCACCTCTCGTAATCATCATTCTCGAAACAAAGTTCGAAAATTAAATTTTTTTGTTGTAAAAAAATTTAAAATTTGGTAGAAGCATGAAGGGACAATTTGATAATAAAAAACTTAAAAATTTCAAAAATGAATTTAATAAAAGCCAGAAAAATTTCGTGAAAGCGAAGAGGGTTTTTTTGAGCGAGTGATAAAAAAAATTTATTAATTTTTTTCACCCTTTAAAAAAAGGGTGTTATTCAAAAAATCCAAAAGCTGAAAATTTTAAATTTTAATTTGGGGTTTTTTTTATTCCCCTTTTAAAAGGGGTTTTTAAATATAAAACCCTTTTTAAGAATAAAAAGTTTTTACTAGTAATACTTTTTTTTTTAATCTTTTTAAGCGAAAAAAAAGGAAAACAACATAAATGTTATTTGCTTTTCCCTCTTTGATTATTTCTTCCAATCCAATTTTATTTGGGACTTTATCGATCTAAGCTTAACCAACGAAAAAATAAAACCGAGAAAAAAATAAAAAGGCAAAGACAAATTTTTTTTAATATATTGTTTTAATGGCTGATTTTGCTTTTCAAAAGGGGCTAAAAAGTAAATCCAAATCACAATATTTGACCCCGGGAAGTTTCGGTTTTTTTCGCAAAATACAAATTAAAGACTCAACATAAAATGAAAAAGATTTTTAACAAAGGAAGGCCCAACTTTACGGATATGAAATTACGATTAGAATGAACATGGCGAGATTCCCGTAGCGAGATAAAACGCAACATTTTGGGGATGGGGCCCACAAAACCCGGCCAATCTGGCTGGAATTGAAAATAATTTCCATGTATGATATTAAATTTTTTCGATTTTTGCTTATTTAAGGCCAATAGCCCCCACCTTTCATTTTTGGGAGAATTAATGGGTTAAATTAAGGCCAACCCTGATTATTGAGCGGGGGGGAAAAAGTTTTAATTTAACTAACAATTTGGGTTTAAAAAAAATTTAACTATTTAAAAAAATCACACCAACTTTCATCACTTCGTCAGGCTAAAACTTTTTTTTACACAAAAAAATTTTTCCCTCAGGGACGCCAGGGGCTATGGAATTAAATTAATTTAAAAAAATATACCCCCCTCTTTGACGTGGTTAGCTATACTCGAAACCGTGCTTTTTTGATTGAATATACTGTTTGGGGATGGGGGAATAAAGGGTTTCAAATTTTGGGTCGGGTGAACTTTTTTGGTTTTTTGTAAAGGGTTTTACCACTCCCCCTCCACAAAATGGGTTCACTTCCTCAAAATTCAAACCTTTCCACAAATTTCCAAAAAATTCATTAGAGTAATAAGTTTTTAAGTTTTAACAAACCAAAGGGGAAAAGACTGGTGCCAAAAAAAAAACTTAAAAAAACTTTTTTTTTTTTCTTTTGTTAACATGGGCAAAAAAAAGAACAGGTTTCCTTTAATTTCCGTATCACCCGAAACCACTCTGGGTACTTGAAATCCATGTGCTTCCACGCTATTTTAGCACGCCCACCCATCACGTCGTGGGGAATCGGGAAAAAATATACGGGTTTTTTTCCCCCAAACTTGGAAACTGGCTACCATACCAAATTTTGGGGGAAAAGAAAAACGTGCTATTTTCGTACTATTTCGACAAAAATTTTTTCCCCCCCCTTGGGGGGGGTGAAAATCAACCAAACATGGGGGCTCAACGGGTTTGGGGTAGAAAAGGGGGTATAAATGACGCCCAACATGGTCATGGGATGTAAATTTTGTTTGTTTGGGAAAAAATTTTTTTTAAAAAACCTTGTTTATATAATCCCCAAATTTTGGGCACAGAAGAAAAAAATTTAAATTTAAAAAAAAAACCTAAACACGACAAACTGTGTTCCAAACCCTTTTTTAATCAAAAATAAACTTGATACATGCCAACCTTGAGGGGGTTTTTTTTTGTAGAAATAAATGGCGTGGGCCAAAAAATAACATTTTTGTTCAAGGAAACTGTACTTGACCCCCTTTTGGGCTTAGGGACCCTGCCCCACATTGTAAATAAATGAATAAAAAATTTTAGGGAGCTACTAAAGGGTTTGTGTAACCTCGAAGGGAATCATTTTTAGCATCCTGCGACCTTTTATTTCGTTTTTCCCCAAACCCTTTTTCCCGTGTCTTTTTCCCCTTTTTTCCTACGCTCACTATCATAATTTTCGATATCTTTTTAAAGTAATTTTTTCAGCTGCTGCCCCAAAAATTTAATCTCGACGTTGGGATAAATAATTTGCACTAGAAACTATTACCAAACTAGCAGCGTGTAAAATACTCAAGTCCCTTTTCCATTGTCCCTAGCTAGTATACAGATATCAAGGTAGCTAGCCCCAACCTTGTTTTCAATTTTAAAAGCAATTCCCGGTGATAAAAGGCCCTTTAAAAAAGGTTTGCCCCAAATTCAACCAAAAAGGTTTTGGGGTTTATGGAATTAAATAAACCAAGATTTTTTTTCTTTAAGAAAAGCAAAAAACCCAAACAGGAAAAAAAAGGGCAAAATGAAACCCTAAATACATTTATTTTTAAAACTAATTTAACGGTTTAAATTTCCAAGGTCTTAAAAAAAATAAAATAAAATGTATGAAAATAAAACATAACAATATTCCGGATCCACTTACCTCCTATACAAAAAACCCAACAAAGGGTTTTTTTCCCAATTTTTTTTCCATTTCTTTGTACGGGAAAACAAGGCTAACTTATTTTGTTTAATATTTTCATTCCCCCCCCCCCGGTTTTAATTTTTTAGATATAGCCTATTTTTTTTATTTCTACTATCAAAAAATGGAATAAATTTGAAAAACTTACCTGAGCAAAAAATTTACGCAGACAGAAAAAACCCACCATAAAGAAATAGGGGTTACGCTTTTAAAAATTTGAAATCTCAAGACCATAACAAAGGATAGTGAAATATCGAAAACTCCCTGTATCAGTTAAACTTTTTTGGGGCGCTAGCATTGGAAATAGGCGGGCAAAAAAGTCAAAACCTCCCCTTGGGCCACTTTCAAATGTTTTGTTGGGGGTTTATTTTTCCCCTTTTAAAATTTGGGCAGTAGGGGGGGTTTTACGGGCCCCCCGAGATAGTATTGGTGAGGGTTTGTTGACGCAAATTCAAATGGGTTTGGTTATCCCCCAGGTACCCATTAAATTCGTTTAAAGGGGCTTGGATTTTGCCGTCAAAAAGGGGAAGTTAGACTTCCCCCCACAAACCCAAAACTGAGTTTTCAAACCTCTGGGGAGGGCATGTCGTTTGCTAATTAATTATACACCCTCAAGACATATCGAAAAATTGATATTAATTGTCGTTTAAACGATGATTGGGTTTAAAAAGGGCCCGGGGGCCCAAAATTGCGAAAAATGTTGATTTTTAAATTTAAAATTATTGGGGGGGTTTTGGGATTTGGGAAACGGGAAATAAAACCCCGGGAAAACCCCCAAACATAAGTAAACCCAAACCGTGGGAACCCCTGCAACCCCCCTTCGAAATTGATGTTTTTAAATTTAAATTGTCGATTATCGATGTTTGATTATCGGGGTCTTACTACCCTTGCGGGTTATACGGAGGACCTCCATTTTAACGGGGAAACCCCCGTAAAACCCGGGCGTTTTTATTTTTAAAAACCAGAGTAGGGGCCCTATAAAACCCCGGGGAAATCCCCCAAACACTCACATCCTCCCCCCAGCCATATCGTTTTATCGAGATTGAATTATCAGTACAGGGCGCGGTTTCTAGCGTAATTTCCCCCCCCCCTCGCCAAAGCCTGTCGAGCGCTCAAAAAATTCCTTGAGGGGACTTTTAGAATCAAGACAACATCCCGGCCAATAACGTAAGAAAAAAATTTGCAAAATGTAAGTTTCTGTCTCTGGTTTTATCCCACCCCCCCCAGGGTTTTGGGAAGGTTTTCGCCCCTTTAAAAGGATAGTCGAAGATAGTGGGAAACCATAAAAAAGGAAATTTAACAACTAGAACTAGGGTAAAAGGGTTTAAAAATAAATCCCCTTTTTTTGGGTAAAAAGAAAACCTATAGTCCCAAGGTACTGAAGGGGATATAAAAACCCGGGCCTCTGATCAAATAATTTATTATTACACCCATAAAAACTACCCTTTGATTGGGGTTTAATAAAAAGGGACCTACATTTTTAAAACGGGGAACCCCAAATAACGGGGGAAAGGCGTCATCAAAAATATTTTTTTTCCCCGGGAACCGGGAATAAAAAAGCGAGAGAGTATAAAAAAAAATCAAAAATCACACATTTGGGGGTCATTTTAACTTTTTCAAAAAAAATAAAAAATCAAAAAGGCTTTGCCGCCCGGAAAAATTGGGTTTTAAAATTCAGGTATGTTTTAAAACGTTTTTTTATGTTTAAAGGGGTATTTTTTAACTTTTTCCATTTTTAAAGTTAAGGTGTTTACTCTTTTTTTTAAAAACAACATCTGCTCCTCAGTCACGGGGGCCCCCCGGTTAGCCCAATCTGTTGGAGCTTTTTTACCGGGGAAAAAGGGTTTTGTTTGGGCTGAAATGGGCTTTCCCCCGGGGTAAATTAGGGCCCACGAACTTTTTGGGGCAGTGTTTAATTTTTTACCCCCCCACCGTGATAGAGTTAATAACGTTTTTAAATTTAATTTCAAAATTATTGGGGAGGGAGGGGGACGGCACCGCCCGTGAAAGCGCGCCCCCCCCGGGAGAGCGACGACCGTTGGGGTCCAAGACGGTGTCCGTCCGTCAGGGATATAACGAATTTTGGCCAACTCGACCCTGTTAAAATCGCCTAATAGTCCCCCAGAGACCCGGGAAAATGGTGTGCAGGAAACCACTAGGGCTAAAGAAATCGCACGTCCGTCCCCCAGGGGGGTTAAAACCCGGGGTTTTTGGGCCCCAAACTCGACAGCTATATCACCTAATATGGGAGTAAAAGACAGATTTTACACTTCCTCCTACAGCGTTTTTCCAACAGAGAGAAAAAAATGAGGGGTCTTTGAAATGTGTTTAAAACCTCTTTCCCGATAGAAATTTTCTTTTGGTCCCCAGGGTTCAATTACCGAGCGTTTTAAAATATTTTTTGATAAAAAAAATCAATCAGCGCGGGGTTTGTGTTTAAATTGTTTAGCTTTTTACCGTTAAATTTCCCGACGTGTTTAAAAATTTTGGGTTTTCCTAGTTAAACTTGTATCGGGTTCCGATGCAAAATTAAAAAATTTGGGGGTTTTGAAAAAAAATTATAAACAGTGCCCGGGGGGTGGGGTTGGTTGTTTGGGTCGCTTTTTAATCCGGGTGACGCCTTGGCCCCATGGGGCCACCGAAGCTGATCTCTAAACGCGTAAAAAAAGAGGGTTATGTTTTTTTCAAACTTATTCCGCGGGGCAAACCTCATCTTAAATTCCCCAAACCCGAGTAACTGCTTTTTTATGAATGTGTACTTACATTTTCTTTGGAGATAAAAAACCTTTCCAATACACCCTTTGGGGTTTTCAAACCCCAACCCTTTTTCCAACCCCCAACCCCTGTGGGGTTTTAGCGTTGTTTTCCCCAAAAGAAACGCCCCCAACAAGCCTCCCCAATGAGCTATTTGAAAAAGGGTTAAAAAGAAAAGAGCAAAAACACCGGGGCCCCACCTTTAAATGTCTTTACCCCAGTTTTGGCCCCAACAATTTTTCCAAACTAACCCCTAATTTAAAAAAACGGGAAAAACACTTAGTTAAAAAGGGTCCTAATATAAAACAACATTTTGAAACTGTAACAATGTTGCCCCTAATGGTTTTGGTTTTTTAAAAGAAAAAATTTAACAATGGAAATATAACATACAATACAAATACTGACTATAACCCTTTATGGGAATCATCAGAGAATCAAAACAAAGACAATGGCTTTTTGCGTTCCAGAAAATTTTTAATTAAAATAATATAACTAAACTTGAAGAACGCTCCGGGGCCCCTTTTGAACAAGGGGCAAATTATTAAGCTTTTTAAAATAATTCAAATAACTTTCATGAAATGCTAATAAATATGCAACCCCTGCAAAAAAAAAATAATATTAAATAAAATGTAAATTTTTAACAACTCCCTCAAGAAAACCCCAATATATACAAATAGACAAAAGAAAAACCAAAAAAAATTTAAACCTTCCTACTCGGCTTTAAAGGGATATTAGCCCGCAAACATCAAACAAAAAAAAAAACATTAGCACCTTTGGGAATTTTCCCAAACTAATCTTTTACCAAAAGGTTTTAAAATAGATTTTAAAAATATAAAAATTTAATTCATACCCAACAAAATTAGTTTCAATCAAAATTCCGTTAAAGAATTATATCAACAATCAACTAACACGACTAAAAAATTATTTTATGTATTTAGAAGACTTTAGAAAAATAAAAACATAAAAAAAACGACCCAAAAAAAGAGGGTTTCATAATAACGGTAGACAAAACCCAAAACCCTCTATCATAGATAAACAAAGTCATGTACAGTCCCCATCTTACAATACTTACAAAAATTTGATTTCCTTGTGATTTAATTTGGGCATCAAGGGGTGCATAACATTTTTTGGGAAACACCCCTTAAATATTCTTTTGGTAACAGGGGGGAGGGAAAGGGAAGGGAGAAATGACCTAATGATGAATTTAAACAAAAAAAGTTTCCCTTCCTCGGCGCCTCCCGCAAAAAACGCCTAGTTTCTAAAAAAAAAAGGGGGTAGGGGTGACGAGCAAAACGAACACTCAGGGGGTCCCTTGCATTCACAAACCCGCCAGGCCGTTAAACAAATTTTAAAAGGATTTGGGCGAAAAATTTGCATGTAGCGCCAGCTTCCAGATATTTTTTTTTGTTATAGCAAAAATTATGTTTTTTCCCTTTTGGCGTTTTTAAACCGTCTTGGGTACGAGACCCCGGGGTTTTGGGGCACCCAACAGGGGGGAGCGAAAAGATGTGCTTTGGTAAAGGGGCCAAAATTTCAAACCACTTACATCTTCATAAACCAAACAAATTGCACAAGACGATTTTTGACTGACCCTTTTCCCCCCGGAATTGGCTACAAAATTTTAAAAATATAAAATTAGGGGGGTAAGGTGAATTTAACTGCAACTTTCCCCCTAGTTGGCAGAGTTATATCAGCTAATTTCAGCCGTGGGGTTTAAAACTTTGACCCCCCAAGTGTTCAAAAACGAAATTCCGCATTCACTTATAACGGTGAAAAGGAATTTTTAAAGTCCTAAAAATTAAAGCAATGCACCCGTTTAGGTGGTTTTAAAATTTTGGGCCACAGGCCCTTGAACCCGGTATTAGTTTTTCAAAAAGCAAGTACAAAAAATTTGGCTCGCGGGACACAGCGCAAAACCCTGTAAAAAAGACAAGCAAGCTACTAACATCAAGTTTCCCCCTTCCAAATGAAAAAAAAAAAATTTGGGCACCTTCCAACTTTAAAAAAAGCAAATTTGGGCAATTCAAAAAGGGGGCAAAAAGAAAATTGTGTGGGTTGGGGGGGGGGGGGGGGCGACGACCCACACTTATTTGTGGAATGTTTTTGAAAAAAAAATGATTTTTTTTTTGGGAAATTTTAAACAAAACCGGAAAATTTTTAGAAATAAGAAAGCAGGGATAATTTCAATAGAGAAAATTTGTTAAAATTTAAATCAGGCCAAAAAAATTTTCCCAAAAAGTGCCAAACTAAAATGTTTCGTAAATATTGCAAATTGCCTTTTGAGAGATGTTAAATTTTAAAATCGGACATAATTTTTTCAAATTATTAAAAACCCCCAAAAAAACATGGGGATGGTAAATTTTTTTTTTTAAAATACAAACAAAAATAATAAAACACGTATTTCCTGGGTTAGTTCCGTCAACATAATATTCGTGTTTTTCGGCAAGTAAGGGATGAAAAGTCAGGTGATTTTTTACACTAAATCCCCCGGCAATTTTCCAATCTACATAATTTGACCCCTTTAACGAATCTTTTTAAGTTTAATAAATAAAGTTTTTAGCCCCCACATATGCCCTTCCCAACACTTTTGTAGTAATACTTTTGGGGAACTTTTAGAAAAAACCAACATAATATTAAATTGTCTCCCAAACCAAAATAATAAGTTTAAAAACTAAACAAAACAAAAAATTAAATTTAGGCCCAAATTTTTATTTTTTAAAAAAAAAAAAGGGCCAACATAATTTAACAAGAAATTTTTTTTATTAGTATAACCCAAAATTTAAAACCAAGGGGGGAAAAACCGGGTTTTGGGTTTAATTTTAAAAAAAAATGCCCTGCCCAGTTTTTTGGGTCTTTGAAAAGAAATAAAAAGAAAATAAAACTAAAAAAACTTCACGAAAATAAAATTTTTTTGCACAATTTTGGGGAGAGTACACCAAAACATATTTTGAATAGTAAAATTTAAAAAAAAAACATAAAGCCGAAATGGGGGCATAAATTTGGCCTACATCTTTCACAAAAAAGGGGACCCTTAAAAATATTCCCCAATTTGAAATAAATAATTAATCATTTCCAAAAAATGATTAAAACGCCTCTTCGACATATTTCCCCTAAATTTGGGTTTGGGACCCACTGCTTGCCACTATATATAGGGATGAAAAATTTGCATTAAAAAAATTACAAGCTCATCTATTTAATTTAAATTTTCAGATTTTTGAAAAAATTAAGGGTTTTGGGTTTGGTTAGTTCCGTTTTTCTATAAAAATAACTATTAAATTTTAAAATTTTTTTTAGAAAAAAATTTTAAAAATAATATTAAAAAAAAGGAATTTTTTTTAATTTGGGGTTCTTAAAATCTATTAAATTTTAGTGAGCTATTTTTGGGAAACTTTTTGTTTTTACTGGCTGTTTTAAAGGGATTTTTTGGGCTACAAGTTGGGAAGGGAAATTCGCCCCTACGTGCATAATATGTTTAATAACAAGAATACTTTTGCTGATCCGTCAACTGGGAAAATAAGCCAAAACACAAAAGGGTTTTAAAATTAAACCTTTTTGGGGGGATTAGGGCCTTTTTTTCTTAATTGAGGCACTTATTGAAAATTTGGGGGGGGGGGGTTGGACAAATTTAAAAACTTCCCCCCGAAAATCAAGCTTTAGGAAAAACCTTTTCCTAAGATTATGGGGAACGATATACTGTGAAATAAATGATTCGTACGAAAAATTTTTTAAGTTATTGTTTTTTTTCCCTTTGTCTTAAAAATAAGAAGGCTGACCCTTTTTTGGTCGGTAAGAATAATAAACCCCAAAGTACTAGTATTTTCCTCACTGCCATTGGTTTTATTTAAAAAAGGGGGGCAAACAAATTTACTCCCGCTGTATCCGAATATCAAGTACACTTGATTTTTTTGCAGAAATTGAAAGACTGTACACTTTAAAAACCACTTGAATCAAAGACTGCAACAGACTATTCGAACGGCAAAAACCTTTTAAAAATCATTTGGGGGTCCGCAGTGCTGCTTCCTATCAATGACCTTTGAAACTTTTAAAACACCATCTATCAAACCCGAATTACATGGGCCACTTTTCAGTTTTAAAGGGGACTTATTTTCACGGGGGCATACAAATTAAATTCCAAAAATTAAACAAACACAAAACAACCCCAATACAACTTTAAAAACACTACAAAACAAACCAAAAATATGAGAGCCCAAATACAAAAACCCCTTAAATCCATAATTTGGGTTTAAATCGAATATCCATGGGTACGTTGGTTTTTTTTCCTTTTTTTAATTTAACATGGGTTTTTTTGTTTCCCAAAACCCCCCCATAATCTTTAAAAATGAAAGAGAAAATTGGGGCCATTGCCCAAAACCCATTAAATCAATTTAAAAATTTTAAAATTTTTGCTAGGCGTGGACGTTTTTTTTTTTTTAAATAACAGTCCAAAGGACTAATTAATATGTTAAAAAGATTTGGGTTTTGTCAGATAAAATACATAAGATCTTTAATCACACCCCCAAAAAAAACCAATAAAACCCCAATATGCCCAACTTTTTTTTAAAATCGCCCGGAAATGTTTTTAAACCTGGCAAGAACTATTTTATTTTAGAATAGAATGGTTTTAATTTTTTAAAAAGTTAAACAATTTTAAAAAAAACAAAATTTTAGAATCGTTTCTTGGTGTTGTGTCTAGAAATTTTTAACACACACCCACAAAAATATACAAGACACAAAAAATGTTTGGTTTTTGATCTTTTCCCCCCTGCCCACAATTTTTAACGAAGGGTGTCCCCAAAATTTAAGTATAAAACTCAATCGAGGGTTTGGTCATTTTTTCGGCTTTATACAATTTTAAAAAAAAGAATTTTAAAAAAAACTCAAACAAAGTTTGGCATGTCTTTTTCTCCCCAAAAAACCATACTTTTAAAAAAAAGCAGGGTCAAAACTTGCTTAAAGTGTTTTAGATTTTGAAAAAATTAAAAAAATGGTACAGTGCCCCCGCACAGAAAAATTTTCCCTTATGGTCTTTCGGGGACAAATTATGAAAAACTTTTTTCCTAAATTTTAATAAACAATGGGAAATTAAAAACCCAAAATCTTGGTTGGTTTTCTAAATGATAAAGTATGTAAGATTTTGTAGTAAATATACAAAAATTTTAAACTAAAGTAAAAAGTTTATTTTAGTGATAGTTTTCCATTAATTTATCACAAAATAAAATACTGTCCCAAAAATTTTTTCAAAGCAAAAAAAAAAAAACAGTTTTTTTTAATAGATAAATTGTTTCGTAATTTAAAATGCCCGCCTATTAACATAGAAAATTTGTGTGTTTCCTCAAATTTAAACTATACCACCAAAAAAAAGGGCAGTGCAGAATTTCCCCTGTTTTTTCTTCCTTGGAATTTATAAAACCATAAATATATATAATTTACCCAATAATGTATATATTTGGTCAGTGGGCCCCATCCAGTTTGAGAGAAAAACGGGGGAATTTGGGCCCCTCAAGACTCAAACTAGTTTAATAAATACATTTTAAAATGGGGGATTGGGTTTAAAAAAAAAAGCCCTTAAAGATGTTCGAAAGGTGAAAAAAGAAAACCCGTACTTTCTTTTAGAAATAAAATAAAAACATTTTAAAAAAAATATTTCGAGAAAGCCCCGCTGCGAATTGAAACCCCCGATCCCCCCCGTTTTCCCTAGGCAAAACTTAAAAGGGGGAAATTCAAAATTTGTTTTACGTACTCCCCTAGGGGCCCCCATGAAAAAAATTTTTGTTTTAGATTTTTTTTTCCTTTCTCGAACAATATTTTGGTTTTTTGTTTTTTTGCAAATCTTTATACTTTTGCATTCAAACATTAAAATGTAGCATTTGGTCGACTTCCCCTGGTTTTTTGGGGTAAAAATGCTCCCTCAAGGCCCTTTTTTGTGGGTTAAAACCCCCGCCGGGGCAAAGGGTTTCTTCAATGAAAAAAAATTTTATAGCAAAAACTTCTTTTGGGGGGGAAAGTAAAACCCCTTGGTCCCATGTTGATTGTGGTATTAAGAAAAACCTGTAAGGTTTGGGGAAAATACCTTTCCCCGGGGAAAATTTTAGGGGCCCTTTTTTTCTCACCAATTTAAAAATTTTCGTTTGCAAATAAAATCCCCCAGGTTTCAAAAGCGCAAAGGGAAAAAAACAACAAATAAAAAAAACAAGTAGTTGGGGCCCCCTTTTTTTACCCCCCACAAAAAAAATTTAAAAAAACAAATTTAAAACGTTTAATACCAAAAAAAATTAAATTTTCATTAATCCCCCTGATAAATATCCATCTGTAAAAACACATTTTAATCATAATAAAGGGAAAAGAGCTAAAAAAAAAAATATATTTAAAAAAGCGTATTTCCCCAATTTTGTGAAGGAATGTGGTAAAACTTAGGGAAGAACAGCCCTCCCGGGCCACCCTGGGTTTAATTTTAACCCCGAACTTCATCTACGAGCAAACCAAAAAAATCCTGAAATTTAAAACCGGGGCACCCAACGAATTTATATATAAATTTAATAATTGTTCGATAAAAAAAACCCCTTTTAAAAAATTTAATTAAATTTTGTGATTTTAGAAAAATTTTTTTACGAACTTAAAAAGTTTTTTGTTTTTCCTACTTTCATTTAAAAAAACAAATTTAAAATTTTTAAAAGAAAAGTTATAAAAAAGGGGAAAATTTTTTTTATTATTACTATTATAACCCCATTTGGAGTGAAATGTATTAAATTTTTAGCTAATCTAAATACCTGTTTCATATTCGATATAGATACCAAATTTTTAAATTTTAAAAACTTTCCGAGGAATAAACTTTTTAATTTATTTGGGTTTGGGGGGTTTTTACTTTAAGGGTTGGGTGGTTTTTTTTTTTCCCCATGGGCCCCGGTTTTTAAAATTAAAAATTAATTTTTATTATTATTATAATTTTTATTATTTATTATTAGCACTCTTTCGGGGTTTTAACCCACTTACGCTAAGGTGCAATGGAGGGTTTATTGTGAAAACAAATGGGGGAAACCCACATTTTTAAAGTGGGGTCCGAACCACTGTGGGGGCCCGGCACTCCACACATCACAAGTTGGATTAATACACGTATTGTCAAGGGAAGGAATGTTCCCGGACCCATACAAAAAAGTCTCAAACTAGTTTTTTCTTATGAAACTTGATAAAATTTTTTTTGAAACTATCAAAAAATATATCAACACAAAAAAAAAAATTTTCACACGCCCTAAATAAATAAAATAAAAAACTTTAAAATTTTAATTTCAATTTTTATAGTAAAAAAACAAACAAAAACAAAAAAAACTATTCTCACTGAAGAAAATTTTATTTGAAAACCCGTTTTTGGGGCTCCCGTTGCAACACACCCTCAGGAACTGTGAGGGGGAGCTAGCGAGTCGTTGAGCGGGAAAGGAAAAAGGTTCACAAGACAAAACAAAGCAAACCGGGTTGGGAGAAATCATATTTTAAAAAAAAGAAATTCTTCCTTTTAAAAAAAACAACACTTTGATGTGTGGTTCAAAAACTGTTCAGGGTTTTAAAAGGAATTTAAAAAAGGGAAAGGGGGTGAAAAAAATAATGGGGTTTAAAAAATTTTCTAAAATTTTTTTTTTAATAAAAAAAAATATTTTTTTTAAAAAACGACCCTTTTTCAAATTTTAATTTTTTATTCAAAAAATTTTTTAAAAAATCTAAATTATTCAGGGAAAAAGCCAAAAAAGATAATCTTTTTTAAAACAGAGACATAAAAAATTTTTGAAAAAATTTTTTGGGCGTAATCAGGAAAAAAAAATCATAAAAAATTTTTTTAAAACCCGGGAAATTCAATATTTTTAATTTTTTTTAATGGGTTGGGTTTACAAAAACAAAAAAAACTTTTTTTTTAACAAAAAACCTTTAAATTTTTAAAAGGGGAAAAAAATTTTCAAAACAAATTTAAAAAAAAACAAACCCAACAATTTAAGGAAGGTTTTTGTAGTAAAAAGTATTTTAAGGAAACTTTATGGGGGTTTTTTCCCTTTAAAATAATGTTATATTTAAAGTTTTGTCAAATATAATTAGATTAAATTAAACTTTAAACTTTTTATAATTTTTTTGAAAAGATAAACCCTTTGTAAAAGTAGGTTTTTACTTCAAAAAAAGATCATTTTTTAAATTATATACGTGTAGGAAAACTTCGAAATACTAAAAACAAATTTTTAAAGTTGCCCTTAGCTTGTGTATTGCTTTCCCGAAGACAAATTTTTTTTTTGAAAGTGAATAACAAAATGAAATTGGGGGAAACTAAAAAATTGATTACAAATTTTTGCAATGACAAACTTTGTAAACAAGTCTTTCATTCAAACCCAAAATTTTTCAGATTATAAACTTGTAGGAAATATTTAAAATTTTTGCCAAAATCCCAAATTTTTTTAAAAAAACAAGTCACAGTTTTCGAAAATTAGTATGCTCTTCAAACCCTTATTAAAAATATTTTTAAAATTTGATTTAAAAAAATCAAAGGGGGGGGTGATGTATCTAATTATTTATACAAAACACGAATTTTCTCAAAAAAACCACATTGCTTTTTTAAAAAGTAAAAGAAAGAAAATACACAAGGTTTCCTTCTCTCTTACACAAGGGTTGGGACAAAAAAGACAGCCCCAAAAAATTTTAGCCCCCGAAGTCCCTTCTTTATTAAATTTTTGATATCAAAGGTTTTAAAGTCCAACGATAAAGTAAAAAGAGATTACTGATTAAGCTCTATCACACGAAAACCCCGCTCGAAAAAGAAATCCCATCTGCTTTCTAACGCCTAGATACTGTAAAACCCACTAGTTTCAATAGAAACGGGGGCTAGGGGATTCACACGCTGCAAAATTTTGGGGGTATTTTTAGTGGGGAAATATTTAATTTAAAATCAGAGATTAATTTTGGGTTTCACCCGCGGGATTAATTTCTAATAAAGATATTTAAAATATAGAGGGGGGGGGAAAAACGTAAGAAAAAGAATATGGACACGGGACTGGTTGGGAAAACAAATAATTTTCACAGGAAGCTAAATATATACATTCGGAAAGGTTTGGGAAAAACAAAATTTTGGGGTTTAAAACCCAAAGTTTAGACTCCAAAATTTTTTATTTATTTTTTACAATGTGGTCAAAAAGGGCCCCCAAGCCCATGGGTGTCCAAGACAGTACCTTTTATAAAACAAACTAATTTTTATTAGGCCTACGCACAAATTTTTTTTCAAAAATAAACCCACCCCAAAGGGTGGCATGCTATCAAGTTTAATTTAAAAAATTTGGGGTCTGGAACACTTTTTTCGTTTTTTTTAAAGACGTGGTTTTTTAAATTTTGCAGCCCATAAAAATGAGATTTCTGGGGACCCCCTGGGTTTCACCGGAAAAAAAAAATTCTTAAAACAAAATAAAAAATAAATTTTTCCTTTATAAAGGGAAATCTAATGAATTTTAAAAAACGAGTAAAAATTTTATCAATTTTTTTCTTCTTTTTCCGTAATCAGGTGATGCATCTTTTTTCACCACAAGTTTGCCAACATGGAAATGCGGGAAATTAGGTCTAATAAAAAAAATAATGTATGGTTTTTAAATAAGGGTAGAAAAAAAAATAGAAAAAAACAGTTTTTTGATTAACTTTAATAAAAAAAAAAAAAATTAAAGTTATAATATTGTATAAAAAGGAGCATAAAATTTAAATTTAGAAAAACAAAAACTACAAATACAGAAAAAAAAAAATGAATAAAAACATGAAAAAAATATTTAATAAATTTTTTAAAACACATTTTTTGACTTCCCCAAGCAAAGTGGGACATCGCAAAATATACAAACCCAAAATTTTTCTGCTGTGGCTTTTCTTTTGTGCTGCACAAAGCAATCTCCTCCGCGTCACCTTTTCGGGTTGGCTAGATCCAGATGCCAAACTTGAATAGGAATTTTTTTTGGGTTAAATCGTTTTTAAAAAAATTTTTCTTGCCCGTAAAAATGATTTTGAAGGGGGGTCGTACTTGAACAAGTGGTCAGCCCCAAGCCCAAAAACTAATCTGACGTCTTAAATTTTTCATTGATAAACCAAAACGCTGGGAAGGGATTTGTCAGTACAAAAGAAATTTACAAAAAGCAGCCCCCAAAAAGAATAAAAAAAAATTCGTGCCAAACCTTTGCGCACTTACGATTCCAAAATTTTGTATGTCCCATTTAATTTGATTTAAATTTATCAAAAAAAATTCATGTTTTTGTTATAACAACAACTGGCCCGTGTCTGGGCAAGGGAAAATTTTTTTTAAAGCCCTCACGGGCCCGCTTTAAACTTTTTCCCCTTCTTTTGGGGGCCCTGGAAAATTTTTCAACAAATAACACGTTTATTTGGGCCCCTTTCCCCTTGATTTGCAATTAAAATTTCCCCCTTGAAACCACTCGTAAAACACCACGGACAAAATTTTGTCCCCTCTTTAAAAAATTTGGGAAAATTAATTTAAATTTTCCCCCTTTTAGTTCCCCAGGCTTTATATTTTAAATTTTTTAATTCTCCCCCAATAATATGTGGGTAAATAGTTTTCAAAGTAACTCTATGGTGGTATCCTTTGAGGGTTTTTCCGTAATCTTTTTAAAAATTTTTTCTCCAAAATTTCTTTAAAAAATCTGTCCCCTTTTCCAGAATATCTCAAATTTTAAAGATAAACCCGACTTTCAGCCATCACCCCTACTTTTAACCACGTTTGATTGGTTTTTTTGGGGAAAAATTGCCTTTGAGAAATCTGCCTTTTAACTTAATCATTGATTCATCGATGGGAACGTCTGGGGGAAATATTACAATTAATATGGTTTTTCAACCCTGTGTTTATTTACACAATAAATACTTTTTTACTTATATAAGGAAAAAAAAAAAAATTCAGTAATTATTTAAAAAAAAATATAAAAAAATTGTATCCTTTCATCAAAAAGTTAAAAAGAGCACCAAAAGCGAACACTTAATGAGCAAATGGTTGAATATCAACCACGATAACTATTTCTCTCTTTGGGAAAAAATGTAATTTTTAAAAAGGTTTATATATTGACCAAAGCATACCCGTAAACCCAAATAAACCAAGAAAATTTAATTTCATAAAGTTGAGCTAAGAGATTTTTTAAAATTTAAGGCGTCCCTTTAAAAAATTAACCCCCATTCCGCTAAAGGGGTTTTAAAAAAAACCTAAATTTTTTTTAAAAAAACGCTCAAATAAAAATAAAAAGTTTTCTAATTTTTTGTAAAAACATTTTAAAAAAACCTGGTAATTTTTATATTAATACTCTCTTTACATACATTAATTTTTGTACCTGGGGGGTTTAATAAACATTTTAAAAATTTTAAAAGGAAAAAATATTACTATAAAAATATTATATAGTAAAAAATTAAAAGTTTGGGTTTCCCCCGCCTTTCGCACGGGTTTTTACCCGGACCACAAAGACATCTTTATCATCGCCCAGCGTTTAAAAAAAAAAGCTTTTTAATTAATTTTTTTCACTCCACCCCCACTAACCAATTTAATTACAAAGGGGGGAAAGGGAAAGGGAACTAAAAGGAAAGTGCCATTAAATTTGTTGGAGAGAGAATGGAAATCATTTTTTTGAAATACACCCCCCGGGACAGCCCCACCAAAAAAAATAAAACCCAAACCCAAACCCAAAAGAGCCTGAAAGTTTTAAACCAAGTGCCACCAGTACTTGTTTTAGTTACAATATTTGCTTATATAAAGAATTAAACGAAATAACTAAAAGTCACTAAAGAGAACAATCAACCCATTGGGGATTTTTGAGGTTTAATTTATCAGCGCCACCCGCCCCCAAAAATAAAACTAAACCCGGCCCCAAATGGGCACCCAAGTCCAGTTGTGTAACCAAAAGAAAAACAAATAATTTTTTAAATAAAATTTTTAAACCCCTTAACTTTTTAATTAATTTTGGGTTTTTAAAAACCCCCTTTCCAAAGTCCCCTCCTAATAAATTTAAAAAAATTACATATAAAACTATAACCTTAAACAAACCTGTGACCACACCCAATACAACCATAGGGCCCCCAAAAAAATGGTCGTGACCTTAGTTGGAGGGCCCTAAAGGGCACCAACCATTTTTAAAAAAATCCCAAATTAAAGACACCCGAAAGAACCCCGTGTTTGGGCTCTCATAGGAAACATTTCTATTAATTTTTCTGTAACTAAAAACCCTAAACGATTTTTACTTTTTAAAAAAGAAAAGAAAAAGGGGCCTTTTTCAACAAGGCCCACAAACGAAAAAAAATAATTTTTTGGCTATTTATTTTTTGGGAAAGATTTTTAAAAAATTAAAATTTGACCTAAAAAACTTTGGGCCCCCCGAATGTGTCCCCAACATGTCATTTTAAACTCTACCGGGGAAAGCGGCCCCCAAATTTGGGGGTCGTTGACTTATACATTTCTTAATAATTCATTTCCCAAACATACTATTTGACATCCCATATTTTTTTAAACATTTTGAGGTTTTTTCAATGGGAAAACAATATATTTAAAGTAAGCCTAAGTTAAAACCTAAGAAACACGAAATACTGTAAAATTAAAATTTAGTTTTTAAAAAGAACTTTCAAACGAGTAAAGAAATTTTAACAAATTCAACGCCAAGTAATAGGGGCTCATTCACCACCTGCCGTTTAACGGGCCCGCTTTCCCCCTCGCCTTGGACACGCACGCACCCCAAAAAACCCCCAAAGCACTGAGAAATGGGGCCGCGCCTTTACTCGACTTGGATTTAAAAGGCCCCCCCCCACCAAAAAAAAATCGGTTTTTGAACTTTACTTGAAGCTGTTTTTCCGGGTTTTCTGCAAAAAAATTCATCAGCACTATCTTTAAAAAACCCCCCAGCTGCCAATTTTTTCCCACCTGAGCGCTGCTCGTTTCCTTTTGTTCATTAAAAATTTCCTTTCCCCTCATTTCCCCCCTCTGAGGTCAGAACGACGCTCACAAATTTTTATAAAAAAAGGGCTGTATCTTCTAATCTCTACTTTAAATATACCACAAAGGGTCATTAAGGTGAGGGGGGTTTTTCCGACGTCCCCTTTTTGGGATTACTTTTTTCTTGAAATTTTTTTTGGGAAATTTTTAGGGGGGGGAAAGTTTTTCTAAATTTACCGTTTTTTTGGGTTTTACTTTCGAGGAGAATTTTTTTAGTTCATGACTAAAAAGGGGTTTAAGGGCGAAACCAGGGTTGCCAAAAATTTAAAATTTGAATCCAAAGGGGCACCTTAAAAGGGTTCCCACTTTACCTTTTAAACGTCATACTTGGGTGCATTCAACCGGGGGAAAAATTTAACTTTATATAAAAATTTAAAACCCTTTTTTCTTTGTTTTGCTTTTTGTGTTAGGCCCTAAACCAAAATTTTGGTGGGGGTTAAAGTTAAAACCCCAGGTTTTTGACGAAATTGTTATTGAAGGGAATCAATTTGGGGTTTTTTTAAAAAAGGGGACAGCCATTTAAGGGGGTATCCCGGGCGTTAACTGGGGAAATTTTGGTTTGTAAACTCTGATTTCTAGGCCCAGAGCATATTTCTGTAAATTTAAAAAAAATTATCAGGTTCTTATTAAATATTAAAAAGAGTAGGGTTGGGCGGGCTCTCAAACACAAAGATTTGTTAATGGGGCCCCGTAGGGTTCTTTTTAAACCGAAACAAAATAGAAAATTTGGGCCTAAAATTGTATAGTAGGTTAAAACTTTTATTATAAGTCTAGGAAAACTTGCAAGCAATGTTAAGGTTAAAAAAAAAAAACAACATATTTGGTTAAAAACCCTAGTTTATTATAGGTATTTGAACTTTGTAACGATAGTGATAAAAGGGTTTACATTTTTGGGGTTTTTATAAAATGAAAAAAAAGCTTTTAGCCATGAAGTTTTTAACATGTTTAAAATTATTAAGCTCAGTTTCGTAAGGAAAGAAAAATGACGGGCCCTTTTGGTCTAATAAGTTAAAATTTATTTTGGGGTATCAAGCTGAAATTTTTACCTAACCAGTTAGGGCTTAACCCCCTTTTATAATTTATAAGATGGGGGAGGTAAATGTATAGCTTTAAAGTGCTTAGGCTCTAGGGTTAGTACGAGGGGCCTCAAATTATACTCGAAAAAATTTCATTTAAAGACGAAAATTTCCCAAAACTTTTAACCAGGTATCCACGGGGCGGATTTCTTGAATGGACCCTGAAAACGAACTTTTTCCTAAAATTTAACTTTAAATCTCTGGGCATATCTTAAAAAGAGTAAATTTCCCATTATGAAAAAATTTTTTGCAAATTTTTTCTATATTAAAATTTCCCATGTTTTTTGTTTTTGGGTATAACTAATAAAATTGCCAACATTAAATTTTTTTGTATCTCTTTTTTCTCCCCCTGCCCCATTCCCCTTTTTTTTAAAAAAAAAGAGGGGTAAATTTACCCGGAAAATAGTGTTTAAAAAATAGGCCCCTTTAAAACCTTTTTCCCAAAATGGAAAAAAAAAAAAACCCTTTTTTTTCCCGTGAAGTAAAAAAATTTTAATTTTTTTTGGACCTCCTCCCCCCCGCTTTTTTTAAAATCCCCCCTTAAATTTAAAAAATTTTTCCTTTTTTTGCATAATTTTTTTGGCCCAAAACCAGACAATAAGGCCCAAAAGTAAAAATTAAAATAAAATTGATTAATAAAGGGGTTATTTTTCCCAAAAAAAGTTTCCCCCCTCTGGCTTTGAGGTAAAGGCCCCCCCTCGGACCCAAAGTTGGTTGGGGTTTCAAAACCATTTTAAATGGGCAGGGTTTTTTGACGAAAAAAAACGTGGCGCCCAAATTCCGCCCAAACTAAAGAAAGATGGGGTTCTTCATTATTTGTTTGTTTGGCACCGCGCCTTTTCCCCGTTCGGGGGATAGGCTTAAGTATTAAAAAAGCTAAAGGGTTAGGAATTGGTAAAAGGGGAAAATTTTGTGGAAGTGAACCCACACTTTCGGGGGGGAGGAAATGGAAAAAAACTTAGGAAAAAACAAACCCCCCGTTTTACCCGACCCGAGGGTTTGAAAACCCCCATCTCCCCGTCCTCGACTAGCGTGGTTTCATAACTACGCCCCCGAGGGGGGTCCAAAATTTACATTTAGATTTTTAAACAATTTAAAAAAACTCTGTAACTTTTTAAGGAAAAAAGCCATTTTTCCCACAAAAAATTTAAGCCACTCGCCAACTTTTTTTTTTTTTTTTTTATTTGAGATTTTAGTTAAAACGGGGAAATAACCCCCACTTTTTGACCCCCAATTCCCGGGTTTTTTTTACCCAGATGGTCAGGCAACACAACCCGACGAAGGGAAAGAAATGCATTTCCCAGCTCAGGATAAAAATAAATCATATCAAACCCAAACCCACGGGGAGTAAACTTAAAAAAAAGATAATTTTTTTTTGCAAAAAGACCGGGGTCAAAAAGTACTTGAATAGATAAATAAAATTTTAAATTTTTTGTACATAAATTTGAAAACGGGCCCAAAAAACCCAACAAAAAAATTTAATGTAAACCCCCTTTGGTTTCCCTTAAAAAGGTTCTTAACTTTTTGAAAAAATTTGGTGAAGAAAACATCCTCCGTCATTAAAAAAAAAGTATGGATAGTTTTAAATTTAATTTAAATTTTTAAATATTATTTAAATTAAAAGTTTCTAATTTTTACAGATTAATTTAAAAAAAATTAATTAAAAGCATTAAATAGACCCGTATTTATTATAAGGGCTTTTTTAAATTTTTTTTACAAAATTTAAAAATTTTCTGGATTTTTTGTTAACTTTTTTTAAAAAATTGAGAAAATCGCCATCGTGGAAAAATTATTAGTTTTTTTTTTTAAAATAATTTTTTAACAAAAACCGGGAGGGGATAGCCAAAAAAAGTGTTTAAATTAAACAAGCAATTAAAAAAATACTATCTGTAAAAATAAAAAAAATATATATAATTATATAAATATAATAATAAGTTTTTCTTGTACTTAATTTTATTAAATAGGGGAAGTTAATTTTATTTTTTAATTTTAAATAAAAATGATTGGTTTTTTAAAAATAACATAAATATCAATTCTTCTCTTTTTTTAATTACTTAAAAATTTTTTAATTGCTCAATAAAGTTTTCCCCATCAAAAAAATAAAAGTGATAAACTTTTTACTTCACTCTTTCCCCAAACCCCCCCCAAAATTTTCTATAAAAATTAAAATAAAAACAAGTCTTAAACAGCCCTTAAAAAATTTTATAATAAATTTTAACGGTTTAAAAAATCCTAAAATGGGATTTTTTTTAAAATTTTAAAAATCCCCGCAAAAAATTATTTTAAAAATTGGCTAGTGTAACAAAATAATTTTTTTTATTCCCCTATTTTTTTAAATTTTGGGGGCCCCTCCAGGACAAACTTATTCCAAAACTGTTTTGGTTTTGGGGGCCATGTGATTAAAAAATCCAAATTTTTTTGAAAATTTAAAATAAAACCCCCCCTCGGGGACGTATTTGGGCTAACGCCTTGTCATGTTGACTAGACGCTTTAGGACGGGGGGAACAAAGTTTGAGTTCGGGTTTGGGGAAAACTAGGGGGGGGGTTTCCCCAAAAAGGTTCTCCACCCCCCCTTTCCCCGCAAAAGCGGGTTCGCTTCAACTAATTTAACCTTCCTAGTTCCCAAACCATAATAAAATAAATATACTTAAAAAAACGTAAAAAACCAACGGTGTAAACGCGGTGCTAAATATTATTTAAAAAAGTAATAAATAAACACAGATTTCGAATGGTGGAATTTTTTTTCCGGGAAAAAGAACTAAAAACATAACAAATTCTTTTAAAGTTATGGGAAATTAAAAAAGAGATTAAGAAATTTTGGGAAAGGGGGGATCAAAAAAAACCAAATAAACCCTTTTTTTTGATATGAGCTTAATTTTTTTTTTCGTTATGTTTTTTTTAGTTCTCGCCTATTTCCCCCCGGGGTTTAACAAATTTTAATAATTACAATTGGGTGAGGTAGGTATAAAGGAAAGAAAAATGTAGGGAAATATACCCAAGTTGCCTGAAGGGGGAGTGAGAAAAAATTTAATAAAAACCCAATTTAGTACACCTGCTGGGAATTAAAAACACGACCTCGCCCCGGAAAACCCGACAAGATTAGTTTACATAGGGTTTTATATTTTTCGGTTTCCCACCAAAGGTTTGGTTTTTCCCGAAAACTAAGTAAGAAAAGGGTCAGATCTAAGGTAAAAATTTTAAAATATAAATAATATATTTTAAAAAACAATTTAGAAATGGAACACAACTAATTTATTTATGGAAAAATAAAAGGAAAAAAAAGCTAAATATATATATATATAATTTTTAAGGGTGTTTATATTTTACAAAATACCTAAGACAAATTTTTTTATAACAAAAAACACAAACCTGGGGGTTCCCCCAAACTTCCCATTCGTCGAAACGGATTTAAATTTAAGAGAAAAGGGGAAACTGGTTTTCTTTTCCTTTCCATGTGTGACCAGTTTTTTAGTCCACATTCCTCCCCGGGGAACGTAACCCGGAAAGCTGGCGTTTAAGCCAAAAGAGCTAGTGAAGGCAAAAACATAAACATACGTAGGTAGGTGCTTTAAGTAAAAATTTAAACTTTAGTGGTTTTTTTTTTTACTTTTTTAAAAAATAATAACAAAATCAGCATTAACTCACTTGTATGCATTGTTCGACTGAACTTTGAAAAAATTCTTCCCAAAAAAGGTACCGAACCCGTCGCTTTCATTTTCTAACCATTAAAAACCAATGTTTTATTTTTAAAAGGGTTTTAAAAACAAAAAAAAAAAATAATAAAATATCTTTGGCGAGGGATTTTGGCATTCTTATAAACGTAGCCTTTAGCAAATTTTAACC
>JBCFYV010009882.1:15272152-15322415 GCA_039000515.1 Timema cristinae | reverse complement strand
GCATTAATAAAGATGGTTTCATGCCACTGTTAGACAATATCTCCACAAAGTGGTTTTAGACAGTCTTCATCTCCCGTGAATGAAAATCCATATATCAAGTATTCATCAGAATATTTTCTCTTCTTTGGAGGAGCACTGATGTTTTGAGTTTTTTTAATAGTGTTAACTTTATCTCTAAACAGAACAGTCCTATCAGTCACTGCACCCTAGGCCCTTGTGCTTGTAAATCATCAGACCTCTTCTAAGTATTTGCAGCTGCCGAATCATCAGGTTGAATTTCAATGCTAGTTGCAGCTCTCTTAAGAGTTCCAGTTTTCAACCACTTGTGTATTTTGAGACACAAACAATATCAACAGAAAGTCACTCAAAACAATAAATAATAGCTTTAACACTTCAAATTAAGCACTCACAAAAGAGGAATGAAGCTAGGCTTATTAATACAAGTTACTCACTTGACGCCTAATTAAACACCAAAATGATGGCCTGCTTTCAATCATGTTTTAAATGTAAACGTCGAAACTGGAAGCTCCGAGACGATTCAGGACATTTCTAGAATTACTAGAAACAAAAATAACAACAAAAGAAAAGGGGGAGAGAAAGAAATGTGCACAATGCGCAGTGACAATTTGGTGAGAAGGGGGAGGGCACATGCGTAATCGCGCGATATGATTGGTGGTGGGAAGGGTTAGTGACAACCAATTATCCATCAATTACTAGGCCTATGCCTATGCCTTCCTTTTCCTCATTTCGCGAGTAGGCTATTGGACTTTCACATAAGTGTCTCTTTCAGGGTTCCTACGCTCTGGAAAGTCAGGGAAAGTCAGGGGAAAAAATAATAGTCAGGGAAAGTCAGGGAAGCTTTAAAAAGGTCAGGGAAAGTCAGGGAAATGACAATTCATGTCTTCATGTCACACTTAGAAAAAACAAAGAAAATATTTTTTCTATTTACTGCGTCATAAGCCACTGCCCCAATGAAGAAAGCTGAGGGCACTTACCATGCTCAAACTTGCCCTAACACAAGTTTTGGTAGCATTTTATTTCAGAATGTGAACGCAGAGGTCTCCTAGCCTGCACATGACAATTCTTTTAACTTTAGTGATCACTTGTTTTTGTTCTTGTTCAAGGTTTGTCATCGTTATAGTTTGATACAGTGCACCAGGACTGATTAGACTACACCAGCAATGTCTAACAAAAAAAACCGTTTTTAATCAGCTCTGGCTAAGCCCAGACCATTTTCCTGAATTCTCATACTGGATAAGTGGTGTTGAAAGTAATAAGCTGCAGGCATTTTGTAAAGTGTGCAAAAAAATTATAAACTTAAGTAATATGGGAAAGCAAGCATTAGCTTCCCATGCAAAAGGACCAATTCATATCAAAACTCTTGAAACTTTGACAAATCAACGCTCTCTGTTGACTTTTTTTTTCAAAAAAGTCAAGTGATTCAGGTTCATCGAGCTCCCCAGTTTCAAGAGAATCTCTGGCACACAAAGACATTCTACCTAGTGATGATTCTGCTGGTTGCTCGAAGAGTTTTTCTGTTTCATCGAAAATCGTAACGTCGCAGAAGGAAGCTGTTGCTAAAAGTGAAATTAGTGTAGTGCCTCAAAGAAACCATAACACTTTTGTTATAAAAGATGATATAACTAAGGCGGAAGTCATTTGGGCTATGCAAGTTGTTGACAAAAAAATGTCTTTCAATTCGTGCAATAATTTAAGTACAATTTTTCAATTGATGTTTCCCGAGTGTTCCATTGCCAATGCCTTTACCCTTGGTGGAGACAAGGCTGCATACTTCATTGTGCATGGCTTGGCTCCATTCTTTCATAATAATTTACTGGACCGCCAAAAATCATGTAACAACTTTGTAATTTGTTTTGATGAGGCATTGAATAAAGTTATTCAAAGAGGACAGATGGACATTGTAATTAGATTCTGGGACAAGGAAAATCATAAAGTCATCAGTCGTTACTTAAACAGTGTGTTTTTCGATAGGAGCACTGCTGAAGAATTACTGAAGCATTTTCTGGATGGTATTTCTCCTCTTCCACTCTCTAAGTTGATACAAGTGTCAATGGATGGCCCAAATGTCAATTTAAAGTTTATAACACTTCTTCAGGAACACCTCAAATCTGTAACAGACAATGAAGTATGTAGTTTGCTAAATCTGGGAACATGTGGGCTTCATGTTGTTCATGGTTCCTTGAGAACAGGAGTAGAGTCTGTTGATTGGGATATAAGTAGCTTATTACGTCACATGTACTACCTGTTCACTGACTCTCCAGCTCGTCGAGCATTGTTCACCCAGTTGACAGGGTGTACAACTTTTCCATTGAAGTTCTGTGGTGTGCGTTGGTTAGAGAATGCGAAGTGCTTTCAAAGGGCATTACAAATTTGGGACCATGTTATTAAGTTTCTCAAAGAAGCAAAACTTCCTAAAACAAAACCTGTAGAGACACTGAAAAGAGCAGCCTGTGATCCATTCCTAAAGTGTAAACTAGCGTTCTGCAAGACAATTGCAGATGAATGTCAGCCTTTCCTGCAACGGTTCCAGACATCAAAACCAATGACTCCATATCTTTTTGAAGCTGTAGAGAAACTTCTAAGATACCTTATGAATCGTTGTGTGAAACCTGATCTTATGAAGTGCACGGGTCCAAAGTTACTGTCTATTGACACAAAAAAAATCAGAAAATTTGATCCTTAGCAAAAATATTGATATAGGATTTGCAACAAAACGTTTGTTAGGAGAAACTGCGATCACAGTAACAGAAAGACAAAAATTAGAATTTATACATGAGTGCCGCAGTATGTTAACCACCATGATTGCAAAACTACAAGAAAAAAGTCCCTTAAAACAGAAAGCTGTGAGAGGTTTGTCTTCATTGGATCCTTGTGTTATTCAACATTCACCTCAACTGGCCCAGAAGAGATTTTCTTTTCTTTTGGAGGAACTCAACCATGCCAACATCATAAATGATGTTCTGGCTGAAAATGCCAAGAAAGAATACTTGCATTTTTGCAACCTCAAAAAATCTGAGCTTCAAGAAATATTTCGTCCTTGTGATCAGTTTAGTGATGAAGTAGGACTTGACACTATTTATGGTAGCTTTCTAATAGGAGAAGCAAACTACAAACATCTTTGGGAAGTAATAAAGATTTGCCTTGTCTTGTCGCATGGGAATGCAACTGTTGAAGGTGGTTTTTCAGTCAATAAATCTTTACTGGTTGAAAACATGCATGAAAAGACAGTCATTGCACAGCGTCACATTCATGATGAGATACAAGAAGCAGGAGGGATTAAAAATATACACATTAGCAAAAAGATGTTGGATTACGTGAGAGGTGCTCGGAAACGCTATCATGAATACTTAGAGATGAAGAAGCAAGAAAAAAGTGAAAAAGACAAGAAGAAGGCAGAAAAGAGGAAATTAGATATACAAGTTAAGGATTTAGAAGGAGAAAGAAAAAAATTAATGATGGCAACTGAAGAGAAACGAGAAGCAATAGACGTGGAGTTGCAAGAACTGAAGAAGAAGCAAGCTTCACTTTATTAAATATAACATAGTTTCTTATTGTATGACTATAGTGATAATTTTAATAAAAATAAAATTGACTTGAGACATGAATAATATGAAAGCAGACAGAGTTCCTGTTGTAAGCTATTCAGTTCAGGAAATGTACAGTTTAGGTAAAATAAAACTGTAATGATACCAAACTCTTTAGTATGTTCTTAGTGGCCTGTTATTTAATACGTATTTCTGCACATGATACCAAAGGGAATCAAGTTTGTTACAAATTTTTGATAGGGATTATTTTTCCATCATTTTCCCTCAACTGATTGGCAAGATGTCTGCTTTCTTATTCTTCCATGAGAGGTGAGGCAAGGTCGGCTGTAAGGGGGGAGGAGGCCGAAATAAATTTATTTAAATTAATATTTTCACGTGTATAGTACCGTAAAGTTATAATGGAAATTTTATGAGAAATTGGTCAGGGAACTTGGGAAAATAGTCAGGGAAAGTCAGGGAAAAGTCAGGGAGAATATTTTTACAAATACTGTAGGAACCCTGTCTTTGTAAACCAAAACTTTGTTTTTGTGTTTTCATTTTAACCCCTTATTTTTTGGTGTTTTCTGCCACTACCAATATTATTTTCACACATCCCCAACGGATCCACCATGTACCCTAGGTTGGGAACCGCTGATCTATAGGGTAGTTACATAACAGTTACAGATTATATTAGCAGTTTCAAAACCTACTCGCATGTATGACAGAGTGATGAATGCACTAATCATTAGTTAAATACAAAACAAGCAGACCCCCCAAATATAGTTTTAATTTAGTTTTATAAACAAGAAAGATGTAATTAAAACCAGTGTAATGGGCTGGAAAGTGCTTAAACAGGTGTAGTTTAACCTGTATGAACCTTAAATGAATAGATTAGCGTGGCTATTTTTACCATGGTGTAACTCACTTGACGTATATTATTTGAAAATAAAACCTATTAGTTGGTTGCCCGATATCAGCTCTTCTTTCATGGTTTTATTCTCCTAAAGTTCTTTTACCCTCACTTTTTCTCTTTTTTCTTTGTCTTAATTTATCCTTCTCATCTTCTTTCTTCCTCTTACATCAGAGGTGCCCAACATATTGCTCACGAATGGACTTTCTACAGCCTGTGTACAATAAAGACAATTTGAACTTTATTTTAATATAATTGTATCTTGAATTGTATCACGTCTTAAGAAAGATAAAACGAACTATCACAACCAATTCTTTATAACCAGATGGTCTAGTCCAAACTCCTAAATGTAAGCCCTACTTCTCCTTTTGTTTTTCTATAAATGCAATGGTTACATTTCATTCACCACTCAACATCTCTTGCTCATCATTGGATAAAGGTCAAAGCCAGGAGCTTTGTATGCTAGTAGAATTTCATTCTTTCTCATTCCAAAGCAAATTATGGCAAGCCTCATGACTACAAGTATTTAAAACTAGTGTAGTGGTGGAGCCACATTTTGAATTTGTGTATCTAGTCGTGGCTTCTATAGGCTCGAAAAAAATATCAGCATGGTGTGTAATTTTTTAAATACCTCTTTGTAAGCTATCATGTTTCTTTCAAAAGTAGAAAAATAGATAACTAGTGTCATATTTTTAATGAAAAGTGGCATAATGATTATTTATATATTGTTAATACAAATCGGGAAATCCTGTGGATTTTTATTAGTGTCTTTGCTGTGAAAAAGTCCCAGCTTTGTTAAAATTTGCACGGAAATATTTTTATACATTTGCTAGCACCTACATTTGCGAACAAATTTTATCAAGAACAAAGATAATGAGATCCAAGTAATACAACTGCATCATGGACAAATATCTTCATACACTACTGTGTGTCCAAACTTATCCAGATATCAACACACTGTTGCTTGAAATTAAAGTTCATAAATCCCACTGAATTGGTGAGTTTGTGTATATAGTGAATAAATGATTAAGTAAACGTATTTATTCTTCTTGATAAAATTATGTTTATTAAACTATTTAGATAAATACAATTTTAAAAAATCATTGAAGCTCTTAAAGGTAGTTTGGAATTAAATCTACAGTAATTATTATTTATGTTGAGTGAACAAGAAGACAGGCACATACCTATATGATGTTGGAGCATGAAATAAATATATATATATATATATATAATTAGGGTGTCCCAAGATACAAGGTAAAAAAATTTTTTTGCAAAGTCGAATACGCATACCCTCTATTTCACCTCAATAACTTAAATAAAAAGTATTATTGCAATAAGATAACGGTAACCCGTGCCGACTTTACTTCAAACTTGAACGTGAGATCTTGTACGGGGAATACTATGGAAAGATTGTAAAATGTAGGTTTCTTTGGTACATAAGACACCATTTTAATCAAAGCGGATATTTATTAACATATTACACTAAAAGAAACATTACTGAACATATTTTCGTTTCAATGTTTGCTTTTTACAGTCAGGATAGATCTTCGTGTGTTCTTGTACGCAACGAAACAAAAATTGTTTTTGTTCCTCCTCAACCGTTATTAATCCATGAAAGTCCTGCATTAGTTTTACCGCTCTTTCACCTGTATCATTCACTGCTCTAAGTATTGATATCGTCTTTTTTGCGTCTAGAAAAGAAGCGTTATTCTCCCATGAAGAGGGACTCTTGTTGAGAAAACTATCATCAATTTTGAGTCTAGAAAACAATGAATGGCTTTTGACTGATATGAAATCATCGATGCTTTTTTTCTGTAAAAAAAAAATAACAGGTAACATTTGCGTGATATAAATAAATAACTAAATAAACAATTACAAAATCATTGTATCAAACTCACCATACAATGAACCACAAAGTTCTTCCTTCGATGGAATGTATCTTTTCTCATGGGTCGAGAAATTTTCTCTATGTAAATTTGCCACCATTTTTAATTTTGTTTCTTCGTCCACATCATCATCAAAAAGTGCTAATACTGCTATTTCATCAGTCAAATACCATAAATGCTGGAGAAATTTCTGTAAAGCAGCTTTCGAGATATTTTCATTCACATTTTCGTAAGCTTTCAAAGATTTCAAAAAGCACAAATCTTTGTACGGTGCTTTAACTGCCAAAATGCATTGAAGCCATGTTTTAACATAGATTGTTACGATAAACAAGCAGACGTCTAACAGTGCTTTCTTATCCTTGGTGTTTAGTTTCAGCTGAGAACTAAATGATAGTTTTAGGGAGTAAATCGCTCGGGCCATCCATCTAGCTTGGTGCATGGCACCTGGAGGTCTGATTTTAATTTCTTTTTCTGCATCTCCACCTAAAAATACCTTAGAAAGTTCGATCAACTCTCAATAGTCCTCTCTGACCATAACATTTTTAAGTTCATCTCGGTAAAAGTCCAGCAAATTTTCAATTTCGGGTACGGTTCTGAACAGTTCCACTGTTTCTCTATAGCACTGTATTTTAGTGGGATCGATATTTTTCCAATTCTCTTTGAGCTTTTTAAAGAGTGGAATATCGGGGCTTGTTGTCACATGTTTAATTTTCACTTCGAACACGGCCTTTAACACCAGTTCGTATACATGATGGCGGCAAGCGAAAAAAAAGCATTTCCCTATCAAATTTTTGCTCGAGGAGCGTACAAGCACCATTAAAATGACCTGTATTCGAAGCTGTAGTATCACAACAGAGAATTTGGACCTTATTTTCGAGATTCCAATCTAAGATCGCCTTACAAATAGCCTGCGCCTGTTCTTTGCCTGAGGAATTATCCAGTCTCAGCACAGCAATGAGTTGTTCTTTTAGTCCAAATGAAATAACTATAGGCAAGCGTTCTTCTTTCGATTTTCGAACACTCAAAGCAGGCAACAGTTTGCCATCCCAATGTAAGGTCACTACATCCAATACCTCGTTTTGAAAATCAATTTTTATGTTTTCCGCAAGTTCCTTCCATTTTTCTGTTCGGATTCTTTGAATTGAAGACTTACTTATCGGAAATTCGTCAATCTTAAATCCAAGTGCATCAATAGTAGCTTCAAGAATAAACACAGAATCTCGCATACTTAACTGACACCTGTCTAATGCAGCAACTAACTTTGGAGTAATAAAGTCTTTCCTCAATACTGATTTACTTGTCCCAGGTTCTGAGCTTTCGATCAGTGTTGGGAAATCTTCTGAATCTATATTTTCACTAGAATTCGAAGAGGAATCTTCTTGCAATGGTTCGAATGATGCCGAGGATGTTGAATCGGAAACATGTTTTATTCGCCGATTGTCTTCTTTGACAGCTCGAAGTCGCGCCCTTTCCTCTTTTTTGGCCAGTTTTTTATCCACTCCACCTAAGTGACCGGGTCGGCCCGGCTCTCTTTGGCGCTGCAAGAACATCCTATCTTCCTCTATTTTCATTAATTGAAGTGCATCAGCATGTGCATTGTCGAACAAATTGTCTAAATTAATTACAAATTCTTGTTGTCGCCGCCTGAATACGTTTTGTAATTTCTTTGCATTTTTTTGTAAGTCTCTCCAAACTTGATACATATTAACAAGCTTCCTCACACAATTTGGCAACGATTTGGTAGGTGTGTGTGCCTTTACCCAAAAGATAATACATTCGCGAATAGCGAGATTTGCACTTTCATTAACACTTAAATTCACTTCTCGAATATTGTAAAACAAAACTGCGAGAATTTGTCCATTAGACGGAAGTTTTGAACCTGTTATTTGATGTCTTATATTACCTATTAAAAATATCACTATTTTAGAACTACGCAATTCCACTGCCATGTTCTGTTCACTGATTAAAAACTATACAAACATTTACTAACTAAACAACTTGGAATTATAAGCACATTGACACGTAGACGTGCGCTGTCCTGAATAAACTGGTACTGACACGTTTCACGGGTTGTGCAATATCACTGTCGAAGCATTCCAAAACCTTCCTTTATCTTTTTTGTTTTATCTTTACCATTTGTAGCTGTTGGGTGCTCCGCTACAGACACGTGTTGTCAGCGTTCGCTCGCTCAAGTACACATGTACTGACTGACACGTTTAGATGCAAGTCGGCACGGGTTGCCATGGTTCAAATTACATGAAACTTTATTTACAATTGTTTTGACATAAAAAGGAAAAAATAAGAGGGTATGCGAAAAAAAATTATTAATTCCATTTTTTTGGGACACCCTAATATATATACACACAGTTGAGTATATAAGTCAAAAACACTCTTTGCAAAAAATCTTTTTCTCATATCTTTTGAGGAAAAACATTCATGTTATAAAGGGGTGATGTGGCAATGCTTTGCATGAAACTTACTTCAAATGTATATGTTAGTTTACAGTAAGTGTTCGAAGGTTGATCGTCTTATGGTTAGGCATTGCTCCAAACCGTGGTGTGAGGAAGTAAGGTGAAACCGTGCGCATGTTCTCCCACTCCTTCCTTCTCGTCGTGACGTCAGCTTCGGGGAAGTCGGGTGGCTGTAGACAGAACAACTTGAGGGAAACATCTCAAATATACTACCTATTTAGTGTGTTTAAATGTTTAAAATTAGGAATCATGCCAAGATTGGCAGCAATATTAAATATCTTAGTTTTCCGAAGGATTAACTTAATAAAAGAAACTGGATAGTGGTATGTAAGAGGGACGACAAATTTAATTTAAAAACTTTTTAGCAATTTTCTCTGACTATATTAACAAATATAATATGGCAATGTTTGATGCTTTATAGATAAATTGTACAAACATTCATTAATATATTATCATCTATAATTTAATAGTAATAATAAGCTGCACTACGGGTTCTTCAAGACTAATCTCCGTTAATCCAATCAAAATCCAAAATCATGTAGAAGCTATTTTTAAATAAATGTGTTTGTGTCACCATGTATTTTATTCTTTTGAACTATATGCATATTTAACTACGAAAATATGCTAGGGGGAAGATGGTTGAATTTAGATGAAATGTACCCGTATTTGCATGGAGGGAGAGTGGAAAACCGTTTAAGAAAGGGCCCCACTTCCGGGATTTGACAACTAAAGTGACACATATTAATTAATTTTGTTAATATTTTTGCGTAAGGTCCTAATATTTTATTAGCATTAGTAGACCTGTATTTATAAAAAATTATAATGTGAACTCCGTCTTTTTACCTGTTCAGGCAGTCCTCATGTGTATACTAATAAGGTAGGAACTTGCGTGGAGAGAGGATGCAATCTCCCTGTCGCTGACAAACCAAACTAGATAAGACTTGACTCTGTACACGTTCCCGACGATGTGAGTGGATAGATATTATTTTGATACTTATTCTATAAAAGTGGACAAACATATCAGATTGAACTGCAAATTGAGTATTTAAGTTTAGCAATACTGTAGCTTGTATTTTATTAATAGGAATTTTCTCTACTTTGTCGTTTTAATTCGAGTGTATCATATTTTCATTGTTTCTCTGCCGTTGTTACAATTTGCCACTAGTTGTCAGTATTTTAAAATTTTAGACATGCAATATAAATATTCGTATTCCCTACTGGTGGCCCACGAAGTTTCTTGCGAAAATAATAAACCGCAGTAAAGTTTTGTGTTTTTATTCGAGAAACGGAAAGTTTTGACTAGCGTGGGAATAAATACATGAAAGCTCTAAATAATTTCTTCCTTACATTTGCTGTATTATATTGACTTAGCAAAGAATATATTTTTGTTGGAAAATTCATTTAATATGTAACTAAACCTGTTTAAACTATCACTTATTATTTCATTCTCTATTAAATACCTTTTCTCATTTTTCCATAGATTGACAGAAATTATCTGATTATATTGTGGTCCGCCACTAGATTCCGAGGGTTGGCCTTCCGGCATGTTTAAGCTTGAAACTCCCATCATTGATGTACACCAAGTGATTTGATTGTTTAGTTTGGCAGGCATAGGTGATCACATGGTCTTAGCCTTGGTCAAGCCAATCTATTCTTGTTTGCTATTGAGGGTGAAGGATGAGATTCGATTCTCAGCAGAGTGTGATAAGGGTGGGTTTTCGTAAATGGTTTCCTCCTCTCATAGTTTTAATATGAGGGTATATATCCTCTAAATTTTACATTTCTCATATCAATATTATTTTGTGTAAATAAATGCGTATAACCCAGATGGACGTGGGGGAAAAAATAAGAAGATATTTCTAACTTTATGTATTTTTTAAGAGACTTGTTAAATATTTAGAATAATTTAATATTGTTTCCTTCATATCTATTTTTAATTTTTATATTTACAAAATAATTTCTTCATTAAATTAGACTATTTCTTCTAAGCTAATTATAACATTTCCATCCAGCCACAATCTGTTTTGATCATTTTGCACAAGAAGACTTCCAGAAGTCTTTGCAATGTCATATTTTACTTTATTATCCACAAAAATGTAGAAAGAATAAATTGGAATAAATTAATCATTACTCATTAGTAAACTGCTCATAAATAATTTTTTACCAGAGAAACAAGTATACAGTGTTTATCATCATATAAACACTCATTAGATATCCATTTTAAACTAAATCGTTAAAGCACTTGTAAAAAAATTTGAAATTTAAACAAATCACCTTTCAGTAAATTACTCTTAATTTAAAAGCTAGAGTCTGAATAAAAATCCTGAGCTATAGCCATATTAAATATCAATTTCATTAAATATTCTAGGATCAAGACTCAGGGACATATATAATTGTTAACTTCTTTTTGGGGGTTTGGGGCATATTAAACGCAAAGTTTCATCAAAATTTCAAGGTTGAAAAATTTCACAATTGCATTATTTTATATTTATATGAGAAAGGAAAAATAGTGATTTCCAATCATAGAAAAAATCAAGAGTTAATAAATTTTGCCTTAATATTGCAGTTATAAAATAGGTGTTTATAATGAAAAAGGAATATAAGTTTACTTAATAATGGTTTAAAATATTCTGAATGTTCTTTGCTTTTCTTGGTTACATATTATATTTTGTATTGTTTTCTGTTGTGACCAATTTAAGTTTTTCTTGTGCTTTATTCGTTCAAGTCAAGGATTTTGTTTGACATTCATAATTTAATCTAATATTGGTGGAGTTATTGAAACAAGACGTGTTCTTCAATGTGTGCATCATAATATTTTGAGTAGTAAAATATGAATCTATTATTTTTATTATCCTTGTTTGAAGGATTTAACAAGTTCGTTCACTTTGCATAATGATGTTAAAATATATGTAATTTTATTATTTCACACCCCTATTATTCTTGCTATACACATTTTAAAAGATCGCTACATACGCATTTTAAGGGCCGGACGGTTTCACCTTACTTCCTCCCACCACGGCTCCAAACGGTGTATGAATTTGTGCCTAATGTCCTCAGGTGGGTACAACAGAGCTTTGAGGTGACCCTACAAGAAAAAAATCGAGTGGTGTAAGTTTTGGTGGCCTTGGAGGCCATTCCACAGCCCCCCCCCCCCTCCCTCCCCCAACACATCTGATTCACTAGTTTTGATAGACTTCATTAAGTAGTCACTGCACTTGTGCCCCATAGTCCTATGTCGCACAAGCAATAGTACGTCCTCCGGTAGCCCAGGTAAAGCCATGTCAAGGAACAGACATCTGCGGGAATTCAAAAGATCTGGGGCCCACAATCGCATCCCCAACCATGTCGGCCCTAAACATTAATGTCTTTCAGGGAAGTGATCAGTGTACGGCTGTGCCGCAGGTCCGGCTCAACTGTCAGATATTCCCGTGGCCATTGCCATGTCCCAGTAATATACATATGTGTAGTTCATTGCTGCTTACATAAAGCTGACCTCGCATTTCTGTCTACATCTAATCGCCGGTGGATATGACATTTCAGGCACAGTGTCACCACATCACTCCTCTCTAACTTAAATGTCGTTTTTCTCAAAAGTTATGGGAAGAATGGATTCTTTTCAGAATATTCTCGACTCATATTTATATACCTAATCATGTGGTACTGTCCGTATCTGCAAATTTATATTCATCCTGTATATTATATTATATATTTTATAGTTCTCATTTTGTAAGTGTCAAAAATAGTTGGGAGGAGGGGTAATCTGGTCCACCAGAGGAGAGAAGATGTGTCATCTTGCTTTCTCTTACATTATCATCATCTTTCTTTCTCTTACTTATCCTCGTCATTTTATTTATTTCTCTTACATTATCATCATCTTCTTTCTTTCTCAAACACTATCCTCATCATTTCTCAAACAATCCTCGTCATTTTATTTATTTCTCTTACATTATCATCATCTTCTTTCTTTTTCAAACACTATCCTCATCCTTTCTCAAACATTATCCTTCTAATCATCTTTCTTCCTCTTACATTATCCTTTTCATCTTCCTTCTTCCACTTACATTATCCTGCTCATCTTCCTTCTTCCACTTACATTATCCTGCTCATCTTCCTTCTTCCACTTACATTATCCTGCTCATCTTCCTTCTTCCACTTACATTATTCTGCTCATCTTCCTTCTTCCACTTACATTATCCTGCTCATCTTCCTTCTTTCACTTACATTATCCTGCTCATCTTCCTTCTTCCACTTACATTATCCTGCTCATCTTCCTTCTTCCACTTACATTATCCTGCTCATCTTCCTTCTTCCACTTACATTATTCTGCTCATCTTCCTTCTTCCACTTACATTATCCTGCTCATCTTCCTTCTTTCACTTACATTATCCTGCTCATCTTCCTTCTTCCACTTACATTATCCTGCTCATCTTCCTTCTTCCACTTACATTATCCTGCTCATCTTGTTTCTTCCTCCTAATTTATCATACTCGTCTTCTTTCTTCCCCTTAAATTTTCCTTCATGTCAACACCTCTTGCTCAGCGAATCCCTTCCCAGACAATTGTTTTAGCCCTCAGTGATTTTTTGAACGGTCTTCCACTACACACGCACACAATATAAAAACTCTCTTTGCTAATTAGGGGCTCCGCTCCCAAACCGTCACTGAGTTTTCTTTGCAAGTGGATGTAAACTAATGTATTGCCATACTCGTCTTTTGATAGGTCCTACCATTTAGCCACATGAGACCTTCAAAGAAAGGTCCGCACCAACTTTAAAGTTGCTCCGACATTTTGAATTTTTTGGAGGGGCTAAAAATTAAAAAAACTTACTTTTTGGAATTTTCCCGTCGGTTACCAGCTAGAAGCTATAAGTTCACCAAATTTCGAGTTTCTAGCTCATCTGGAAGTGGGTAAACTTTAATGTCAGTGAGTGAGTCAGCCAAGTGGCTTTATAGAAGTATAATACCCATTTTAATAAATGCATTTCTATGTGATCTCACAAATATTAATTTTTTGTAATGAAAACCTGATTATTGGATTCCTCAAGAAGCTATTTTCTAAAATTAGATGCCCCTTAAAACTATTATGGTCTTTCTTCGGCAACTTTGATGACTAAGTGCCTCTAGAAGCTATTTGATGTGATCCTCACCTGGATATGTGAGGAAACAAAATGATTCTCTAAGCTATTTAGAGTGGTCTTATACCAACAAATTTTTGAAATTTGGATGCCTCTAGAAAATATTTATACTGATCTTCGCTTTTATTTTTTAAATTAAATTCCTCTTATCACTATTTGGAGGTGTCCTTCCATACCAAATTTCTGAAAATTGAATGTCTATAGATGCTATTTGGAATTTGATTCAAGGCCATTTCTCAGTGTTTGTTTTTTTTGTTCTAGCATTATGTCTTACTAACAGTTGAGGCTATACGCTTATGTACTAATTATGCTAATAAGTTAGGGATGGGGAAGCTTGAACTTAAGAAGAAGTTTACCCGCATTTGTGTGGAATAGGAGTGGAAAACCATTGTAGGAAAACCACCCTCAGTACATCTGACCTCGATCTCCCCATCACTGGCAGGCTATTCTACTGCAAGTGTGATAACTTAGACCAGCCGTTCTTAAAGTGAAGTATGTTGTATGCATTTGGGGTGAGGGGGGTTATGCAATGATTTAGCGACCATGCTGACTCAAATGGATAACATTGTTACTCTATAGCAGGTCGTTTGGATAACACTTGAGCAAAATATCCCAATGTTGGATTATACATGTGGTGGAATTATGGTACCTACTAGTAGTATCCAGATCGTAAAGTTGGCAACACTGCTAATAACTGAGTTGTGAAGCATGACATTGTTGTGACATTGTAATTCATGTCTATACATTTATGTCAACTTGCCTCTTCCTTACCTTTTCTCTCGCCCCTCGCCGCACCTTAAAACACTGCCAAAACAATGTATCGCCCATCCAAAACATAAATTCTAATGTGAGTTAATGCGCCCACTTACTGCTCTATCTATTAGTTGTGCTTTATTTCACTTTTTTGGAGTCACTGACTAAGATGCATGATCCAACCACTGTACCAATCACAAAAGGCGCTGCAGTAACGCTAGTATCAAGAGTTAGCCAATCACACACTCTCACCTTTTCAGTTGTCTTTTTCATTCAAAACCAACCTCGTCATTTTGTGTTCACGTCAACCTTTTTGTGTTAATTAGCCCACTAAGTGTATTTGTAGATTGTGTGTTCATCTCGGATGTTAATTTTGTGTACCTGACCTTAATCTTTGCTAACACACTTGCTTTGCTTTAAGTTGTTTTTTTTCTTAATTTAATGTGAAGTTAAGTGAAAGTGCTTAGAAAGTGTCCTGAAACAGATAAAATGATAATTAGTAAGGATTAAAATGTCGAGCCAAAGTCGATTCCTTCTACATCTATCATATGATGTATTAAAGAGGTAATGAATTATGTTTACAATTTGACTTTACATGGACATGAAATGTATAACCAAATCCACAGTGTGCTATTTATTCTGAATCCCTTTCACTAAAGTCATTGAAACCACCAATTTCACAGCACTATTTTTAAATAAAACATGAACATTTACAAAATAAGGCCTTAAGTTATTTTTAATGTATTTAGAAGATTGCCTGGTAGTTAAAACGCATTTAAACATTTTCTGATGTAGAAGAAAATTAAAGTGCACTTAAAGCTTCTTACAAAGTGAGCCTTAAAATTGCTAAAGCCGGCAGGGCTCACATAATTGGCGGCTCCCTCATTCTTCCAGCAGCAGAAGAAATTGTATCTTGTATGTTTGGAGAAAAAGAGGCAAACTGTGTCAGAACCATTCCTTCATCAAACGACACAGTCACAAAGAGAATTAAAGATATTGTAAATAATATTAAAGACCAACTTAGTCAAGAAATTTATTGTAGCCCATAGCTGGCCAAACAAGTTGATGAATAGGCAGACGTAGCTTGGCTAGGTCAATTACTTGTTTTTATATATGGAAAATTCCAGGATGCAATTTTTGGAGATATTTATTTTGTAAGCCCTTCAAAACTTCTACCATAGATGAGGACATTTTTAATATGATTGATTCACTTTTTGCTGAAAACAACCTTGAATGGAAAAAATTGCATTTCTTTATGTGGATACTAACGGAGCAAAAGCAATGAATGATTGTCTCACACGACAGGTAAGTCATCTAAAACAAATTGAACCAGAATGTAAGTTCACTCATTGCGGTCTTCACTGTGAGGCACTGATAGCAAAATATATCCCTGATCCTTTTGAAAAGTTTTCTGTATGAAGGTGTACAATTGGTTAATATAATCAAAACCTGACCATTAAAGTCTCGACTTTTTTCATCTCTGCATGAATAAATGGGTAACTTTCTTAAGAGATTGCTGCTTCACACAGAAGTATGTTGGTTGACACTAGGATTGTCCTTTGCCGTTTATTTGAACTTCACGATGAAGAATGCTCCCCCCCCCCCCCCCATGGACCACGAGTTTCAACTTTCTTTAAGACTACTTAGCATGGCTTCTATGTTAAGCAAATTTAGTGACATTTTTGAAAAAATTAATATATGGAATGTATCATTGCAAGGTGACAACATTGATGTGTTCTATGTTGAAAAGAAAACAGAGGTCATGATCAAAACAATGTCTCTGTTAGAAAACTGAATTAAAGAGATCCCCCCTCTACTCATCCCTCCTTTTACACCACACTTGCTTGATTTTGGTTTGTACATTTTAAAAACCTTGTCATCTTTACAAAACAAAAGCAATGTACTCAAATTAATACATAACCGAACATTAAAATGTTAGCCACATTATAAAATACTTAAATATTAATTTAACTCTATTCACTACCCTGACTCTTTTCATATGTCAAATTTAATTTCAATATAAAATAATAGACTTCATGAAACTTCCAAACTAAAACAAACGAAAGACAAGACTGAGCCGAAACAATGATGTAATTGTGATAAATGTCAGGAAGTTCCTCCAAAGCTTGTGGGCTAGAAATTTACTATTCTTCAGTATGGATAAGTATTTTAATGCTTATCCTTCATATTCTATTTTATGTTTTATTTTATTTAATCTACTACACAATATTTCAAACTTATTAATCTGGATCAAACTTATTAATCTAGATCAAACTTATTAATCTAGATCAAACTTATTAATCTAGATCTAGGGTTTGGTTTGGTTTGACCCCAGGAAGTCCCAGGCCCAGTACCATGGTACCAATTGCAACCCCTTTGTGGCAGGCCTCATGGTAACTCACTTTCAGTTCTTTTTGCTGAAAGGGTGACCTGGCGGTTTAGTGGTAGGATATAATTACTTCTGTGTTGTGGATCCGGGGTCCAATCCTTGGTCCCAGCACAGATTTGTTTGGTTGCCAAACCCTTTCTTCACCTCTGACAAGACGTGTATTAATCACAACTTGTGAATGTGTGGAATGCCAGGCCTCCACCGTGGCTTGGATCCCACGTTAAACTGTAGGTCCTCTAATCCATCTCACAATCACCCTACCATTACACATTAGCGTAAGTGCCTACAACCCAAACGGGTAGTAAGACGCGATGCTAATAATAATATCTGCTGAATTTCCACTGATCCTTTAGTTTGAAACAAACTGTCAAAGGAAGATATTTTGCAGCAACCTTTTTTGACTTGACATTGATTGCAAGGCTACAAAATCTATGTTCCTTTGTTAAACTGGATATAGTAAGGAATTTGTTAAGCAATCTTTTTTTTAACCAAATTATGCAGACTCAAAAAGTAGAGATTTGCGAGTATTCACATTTTCGAGCCTTAAATAGATGAACTTGAGATTGGGATCAACTAATTTATGGGCTCAGCAATTTCAAGCTTTTTGAAAAATGTTAATTCTTTGTCTTTTATGGTGTGTCTGTTGATGAATGATTCATTGTTTACTCTTCTCTCTACTTGTTTGGGATGTGGTTAGTGAAATAATGCACGGTTAGAGGGAAAGGGTGGTAGAGTGTGAGAATAACCCAACAAAGAAGTTATTGTGCAGATGGCCATTGGAATGTTATGCTCAGCATCTGAATAAATTGGTTTTTGATTGGAATAGGGTATGAATAGTAAATACGAAATAAATAGGAAAGCCATCTCTCTGTGGGTCTGTTAGAATACAAATAATTTTAGCGCAACACAGTATAAAGTACATCATAATGCAAAAGTACACTATGTATTATCTTAAAAATCATTTATCCTCTTTTCTCTCTTTGGTAGGTGGTCAGCTCTAAGTGGACAGATGTGTACCAGACGGGCAGGGAATTTAAGCGAAGCAGGGTTTGTTACATACAAATATTTCTAAATCTGCACATCCAAACCTATATTCACAAATTTATTTTTAAACCCTTACTTAGGAATGTTGAATTATATCAGAATTAATGTTTATGTGACTATTACAGTATATTTAAAAATTAATTTATATTTTTATTTTGAACTACATTCTCTTATTTTATTCAGAAAAATTAATATAATATTAATACTTTTTTTATTAACATAATTAAGTTTTAAAATTAAACATATAGGTTCAACCAAAGCTCGACTCGATGAAAAGCTTGTTCAAGATCAATTCAAATTGAAGAACTTGAGCTCACAGACTCCTATCAAAATACTTTTGCACCCAAAGATGAGAACAACTTTGATGGTCCCACCTTATGCTTACAAAATACCATAAATGTCTTGTGGTCATTAATAACTCTTTTAACTCAGCGCATTTTCACTAGACTGAGCCAAAACACTCAGGCTAATTTTCACATATTTACCTCTTAGGCATTTTAAATTTTCTTATAAAAATATTTTTACCTTATATACATGAAAAAAAATCACACTTATACTATACACTTTTAAGAATGATAAAAAAAATATTACATAGATTAATTATTAGACTACATTTATTTTGTAAAAAAATTTGAAATTATGAAAATATGAAAATTTAAATTAAAACTTCTAATTCAGAGCTAAAAATTATTTTTTCCTTGTCTTCCTTATTCATCAGTCATCCTGCAAGAAAGAGAATTTATTTCTGTAAAATTTTTTACTAGTTTGGTGTCTGTAGCTTATTTTGATTCTGAATTACATAATATTTTGTAAAATCATGTAAAGGGGAGAGTAAGAGGTTGCTCAGGTGACAGAATCTCCCTGTAGTCTTCATCATCCATATCATTCTCATCACTGTCAGACATGCTATGAACAGCTGGATTCCTAAGATCTGGAAAACTATCATCATCACTAGTGATGTCAGAATCACTTTCATTCACAAAGTTGCTGTCACTGTCAATAGTATTTAAATAGTCTAAAATGTCTGAGTCATTTAGCCTAGAACTTGGACCAGCCATTGCCCAGCTATTTAAACTAAACAACACTTAAAAATAATAAACTTTGAAAAAAAAAACGAAAATATAGTAACAAATATATAAAAAGAAAACTAGTAAGAAAAATAATAAAAGCAGATATATTTATATAAATAAGGAATAAATAAAATATCATGAACTGGAAACGTATTCACACTACAATGTAAACATTGAGCATAACATATTTCAACTGTTAAAAATAAATAGTTTTTCCTAAGACCAATGGTGCTATCTGTTGGAAAAAGTATGAAATAAACTTAAACATTTAGAATACTGTGTGTGGTGCCCCCAGTTATTAAAAATAAACTTACACGGCAAGATTTAGCTGGTGCCGATATATCAGCCGCGAGAGTGTTCTAGCAGTACCTTGGCACGCTTAGTGTTTAAGGGTTAATATCCTTCTTGCCAATCCCATTCTCCTTTTTGAAAACATTTGCATGGAACACCTATGTGGCTTTATCCAGAACTTTTTTCTGAAAAGATCTGCCAATAATTAAGCTATTTATTTATGTTGGATGTGAATACTCTGACTTATATGCAATAAAAAATGGCTTCCTACCAAAGCAATAGTTTGTAAAAACTTTAGCTCTACTCCTGACAGTTTATCTTTCAAATACTTCATCATTGTTTGTTAGTTAGCAAATTTGGGTTAATTCTTTTCCTAACTAACTATCCTTACAAATGCTCTAGAATTAGGCAAAACCAATTGTGCTTCATTAGTCACCCTAGCATTTTGTGGCCACCTTACTGTGCACAGTTTATTTGAAAACTTAATGGAGTGATACATTTTCTATGTAATTAGGAACATTTTTAAATACATATAAATGACTCGCAGAAATTCTACCGCTTCATTGATTTGCATCTATCACACCACCTTTAAACCTCTCCAAATGTGTGGGGTCATTGTGGTCTTCTTTTAATGTATCTATAATTTCATACAGGAATTTCTTTTTTACAGTTATACCACTCTAAATACTTGCTTCAAATTTGAGATTCAACTAGACGATTTAATTATTAAAAGCAGTAAAATCACAAGGTGTATGGGGCACAGAATTGACAATCCAAAATATTTAGAGACTATATTATATTGTTATTTGCTTCATTATCAAAACAAATCATATCTTTTTAGTCTGACTTACTTTATAAGACTCATAAAATGCTACATAAAACTACTTTTCTCCAAGATATCACTAATTACCTTATGACAGAAGTATAAACCAAGACTTTAAACATTTGTACAAGAGATTTCTGTACATTTCCCAGCAGTATACAATAGTGAGTGAACAACAATTGATCGAATGTGAGGCTCTGCTTGGGAATCCTGTACCTTTTTTTGTAAATATTCCTACTAGCTCACCCCAAATATCTTATTTCCCCAACTATTTCTCCATGCTTGCAGGCTCCTGTTCACTTGGATTTAAAATAAACTATTTTTCTATCAATTTAAATAACATTTGATTGTAAATGATTTAAATGAAAACCATCCCATAGTAATTTATTATAAAGACACACAAAATCAATCAAGCCATATAATTACTAATCTGGTGCCCCTGGTTTCTTGTCCAGCCCTCTTTAGTTGACGATAGAATCCATTGCCTTATGATTTACCCTTATTTCGATAGGCTGCTTAGTATTTCTTAGTTCGCACATGACTTTCTAATACTTAACAAAATTGTTTTACTTAAAATCACAACAGTTGAACTTTTTATGAAAGGCAAAGAACCTTTTAACACCCATTAGTAAGTACATCAGGATGATAAAAGTGTGGTAAATTAAACAATTAAATAACAATTAATAGGGTATATCCCTCTAATTTCTGCTAGAATTATTGTTTTTTTTAACTGTTTTAATTTAAATATACGATTATTATATAAATATAAGATAGTTAGTTTTATGTATATATAAAAGGTTATATATATATATATATAAGTTTTTTTTTTATATATATATATATAAAAGGTAGAGTTAGCTTTATGTATATATAAAAGGTAGAGTTAGCTTTATGTATATATAAAAGGTAGAATTAATTTTTTGTATTATTTAATATAGTTATTTTAGCAGATTAAAATAATTTTAGACCCTACAATCATTACTAAGTTACACCAAAAATTCCACAAATAGTTCACTAGTCAACAAAGAATTTGTCCCGGGATAACTTAGGGGTGATCTATATTTACCTTTTTTCCACAGATTTTAAAACAGATCTCTGAATTTTTTTTCAATCACCCATAGTTTTAAAGTTACACCCTCTTTAATATTATACAGTGCATAACAAAGTAACTCTCCCCAGTTGAGTGAGAGGAGTGGTTAGCAATCACATTTAAGTTGGCAGAACAAATTACAGCTTTGTGACAAACCCTTTAAACATCTCTCTTTTCATCTTCAAGCTGTTCAAGGCTGTGCCAATGATGTATAATGCACCTTGGACATGTTGAATCAGACTTTAGGTGGCTTACTATCCGAGTCAGGACTTTTGACCTGTTGGTGGTCAGAGTTCTTTCTGTAAACATCTAATGCTGTGGATTTCTCATCAGCTGTTATTTATGTAGTTCCCTGTCTATTTTATAGAAGTTATGTAGTTCACTGTAAATTTTATAGTGTTTAGAATACCAACTGGCAAAATGCCTATAAATTGTGATAACTATTATTCTTTTTGCTACATTTGTGGTCAGGTAACATTTAAAAATATGGTTTTACTCCCCAAATTAAGAAGTGTTATAACCTTTACTTGGGATGCAAAATTGGTGAACAAAATAAAAATTAGGCCTCTTATTTTTGTTGTGTCACTTGTGTTAGACTCCTCACGGGTTTATCAAAGGGTTATCGGCACATGAATGTTTCTGTTCAAATGATTTGGCTGGAACCAAAATATTCCCATATATTGTTATTTTTGTCTTACAAACATTTAAGGCCTTTATAAATCAAATCACACTGTGACATATGCTAATTTACCGTGGCGGCCCCCTGGGCAACATCCAGAGGGTTTTTCTGATGGACATCTAAATCTCTGTAGAGGTCGTATGTTTGAGAACATCTGGGGGAGAGCCCTGACTCATCACACACAAAGTGATTGGGAGCCGGTACCTTCGGGGAATACTAGTCAGGCCACATCCACTAGTTCCCTGCTTGGCAACTTAGGTTAAAAGCTGTTTTACAGCGATTCCTAAGGCGAAACGTCTACAGGATGATTCCTAGGCTGAGTTATGACTCCCTTAAATGGGCAACTTAAAGTTAGAGCTAGGATTAAAGCTCTTACAAGTAAGAGTGATTCCAAGGTTGTGTCATAATTACCTTATGTGAGTGTCCACGATCACTGAAAGGAGGAGCCAACTCCTCCTGCTGATGAAATTTCATCCAAGGTGAGGGGGTTTTCACAGCCCACCACCCAATGTAAAGGACACAGTCATGATGGGCTGGAACAGAGGTTGCCAAACAGTGGATTGCAGTGGCTTGTTTGGTAAATCGCCTTGGCGATCAATTAAGAAAGATTGAGAGAAAGGAAATAAAGAAGTGGTTGGAATTGTACCTGCACACAATCGTTTTTAACCCTGACACAGTGTTATCTTGACTGATTTCTTGATCTAGAAATACTGAGAGAAAGAAAACAAAAGAGAGAGTTTGCAGTGTACCTGCGCAAATCCGTTCTTAACCTGACTAAAATCAACACAACACAATAGCCAAAGTAAGAATATAAATAGTTATCTTTTTATAAAGTGAAATAAAGAATAATGATAAATCCTTTTCAAATCAAGTGTATTTAAAAATATGTTCATATTATTTAAAAGGCCTTATTCCTACACAACAACATCATCATAATTATCAACAACTGTTTTCAGCCTTTGGCCTGGTAAGCTTAGATCTTCCTCCATTTTTCCTACTTTAATTGCCTCTATTGGTCTCCTCTTACTTGCAACCTTTCTATTACCTGCTCCTCCCATTTCTTTCTTGGTCTACCTTGCACTCTTTTTCCTACATACTTTATCTCCATCATTCTCTTTGGTATTTTATCATTTTCCATCCTCATTGCATGGCCAGACCATCTCACTCTTGCTTCCTTTACTATCTCATGTAATCCCTATGTACTCCCTGTACCCCCACTCTTCTCCAGATAACTTCATTCCTAATCCTGTTTTTCCTCATGTCAGCTAGCTTACTCCTCACAAACTTCATTCCCATGGCTTCCACTTTGCTAGTCTCTCTTACATTCCCTGGCCATTTTTCTGCTGCATATGTGACAATGGATACAAAGTACATTCTGTTCAACACTTCTTTACACATCAGGGGCACTTCTCTTCTCAATAGTAGTTTTCTTACACATCTATAGAATAACTCTGCCAGCTGTCCTTTCTTCTCGTTAGATCATCTTTATTTCTACCTTTCGCCTCAATCACGCTCCCACGATATTTTATGTTATGTGCTTTTATCAGATCCATTCCTACCAACTTAAAGCTTTACTAGACATTATCCTCTTCATTGTTATCTCACTTCACACTTAGCTCAGGGTGTCTACCAATACTGGAAATATACTTGATTTTATTTTTGATACTGGAAATACTGGAATATACTTGAATTTTGAATCAGATACTGGAAAAATATTAAGCCTCTTCTAATTAAGTGAAATGTGAAATGGCATTTTGAATCAATTTATCCATATGAAAACTGAAAATGGGATTGATGTCCTCTTGCCTCACCAAACTTTAGTCCTTTAAAATTAATATCATTTTTCGTTGACTTACATCTTAAGACAATTCTAATTACTAAATGTAAACATGTTATTTGAAAAGTCTGTCTCTTAGAATACCTCACATTAGTTTATGCCTCAAAAGGATTATTAAAGACCCACACCCAACATTCATTTTTGAGCAAGGAAGGTGTTTTCTGCCTTTTGAGGCTCAGATTGAGGTCCCCAACAGGAGAGTCATTATAATTTTTAACATTAAACTCTCTTAAATCAATTTAAAGTACATTAAAACAGAATTTATATTGTAGTTAGGATTTATATAAAACTCCAATAAACTACAAACTTATAAATTGACGAGCAATACAAAATTACACTACTACTCATACTTTTGGAAGGGGAAAGGGGCGGGTTAAACTATCAAGAGTTGTCCCGTGCTCAGGGTCATTCTTAACTTATGGCCGAAGGTTGAAGGAAATAAGGAAAAGTAGAAGTAAAAAGAAAAACAGTTGTGCACAAAGTAAAGGAAGAAGCTAAAGTATTAGAACTTTAAATGCAAAAATTGAGAAAGTTTTGTGATCAAATGTTAATTTTGGTCTCCATTCTAAAAAAGATTTTGTTTGTAGTTTCTACTATCTTAATTTTTAATCATGTTAGGTAATTGCAATTATCTTTATTCCGAGAATTTTTTTTTCAAAATAGATAATCTTTGTTGTTTGTTTTTCATTGAGTATTATGTTTCTTTATTACTATGTATAAAATAACAAATTCATTGTTAAAAAAGATGACTTGATGTGTAAAGGATCGACTGTCAGAGGGGGTGGTGGAGGTCATTCAAGTACATTTAATGTGTGTTAGAGATGGATCAAATCCAAATCTTCATTTTACCTTAGAAAATATGAACGTAAATATTTAGCTTTCTAACTTTGTTTAGATTAATAAATTAATGGTATAGGGTTTGGTTGCTAGGTTTTTCCAATCATTATATTGGTATTTCCCACTAGTAAGCTTTAGGCCTATAATAGCTTTCTATCGTGTTATGCTTTTGAAATAGGAATTGTTGGTTTGGAGAGCCTTTCAAATATATTGGAAATATACTGGAATTTCAAAAATCTAGTCTAGTAAACACCCTGTAGCTATGCTAAATTTCATTCCACCTTTTTTCACTTCCTCATTTTATACTTGTAGCTGTTCCTTCACTTCCTCTTCCTTCTCCCCCCATACCATCAAGTCATCAGAAAAAATCATGATTTTCATTCTTTCCTCCCCGAGTTTCCTCGCCACTTTATTCATGACCAGGTCCTGGAAGTTAACGACATTGCAAATTTTTTCTGTGCAGTATATCACAATGGCAACTTGATAAGCACATGTTATGACACCCTGATTTTGAAAACAATACTTTTACTGTGCAAATTTTTGCCTATTGTTTGCCATTTTGTGGCCTTTTTTTCTTGTTTTTACTACTAAACTTTTTCTGTCATTTTTAGAATTGTTACTTAAAAATCATAAAACACAACAGATAATTTTTAATGCAGAAATTCATTATTACCATTTACTTAGAGTGTTTGTTTTTTATCTAAATAGAAGTATGGCCAATCATGAAACGATGATCATAGCCTAATGTTTTTTAACAGAACATTATTAAGTAAGAAAGAAATTAGAAAGAAAAGTGCTTGTATGTTTAGTTTATTATCTTGTTTATATTTTAATGCAAAACCCCAGTGCCAGTAAAGCCTGGCTCAGAAAAGTGTTTAGAAAGACACAAATTATTCTTTACCAGACGAATCTACTCTACGTCAAAGAGCTATGGTAGCAGGTGCTATGAGAAAACTATGGATAAAATACAACCCAGTGTATGTGGGGAAAATACCTGGGAATCATTTGATGAAACATTAGATGTAGAAGGCTGCTATAACATAGTTATTGGAACTCTTGAACTGCAAACTGTTGGTCAAACATTTCTCTTGACTACAGAATTCATACAACCACTCCACAATAAACAAGTTTTTTGATATATCCATGTTTCTGCTGTGGCCTAACAGTATTAAGCACAGTTATGATCTTCTTTTTGTGAGAAATTCTATCCCATATATGGTCAAAGCAGCAACTGCTTTTAAATCATTACATTCTAAAATGATCCATGTAGCATGTGTCGCTCATGCAGTTCAGTTTAGTTGCTGAAGAGGAGAGCAAAAACTTTTGAAATGTTGACCAACTAGTGTCAAACATTGAAAAAGTCTTCTTGAAAGTGACAAATAGTATATTTTATTTTAATATGGTGGCTTTTGACGTACCATAACCAGCGCAGCCAATAATTATATGATGGTGCACATGGCTCCATAAGTGTTTCTATTATTGTGACCACATTTGTATTTTGAAAACAGCTGTGAGCAGATTTGATAATGAAAATGCCATCTCTATCAAGATGCATAAGATATGCTCTCAGATAACAAAATGGATGTAAACTTGGTGTATATCAAGACTAATATCACTATTGGGTATAACAAACTTAGAAAAGAGAGGTGAGTCATTGTCTGATGCTACTGCTCTTATCACATCACATCACTCCAGGATTACCTCATGAAAGCTTTAAGCAAAATTGGAGTAGCAGTGTTTGCAAAACTTCAGAATCTGTTGATAAAAATTTCGGGATTCAAAACAATGTGTAAAATTACTGGTGTAATCACAGGTAAAATTGACTTTTTAGAAGATATTGAAGAGGACATATTGCCAGGTGACATTCCATACTTTAAGTATGCTACAATAACATCCATGGGTGTAGAGCGCAGCTTCTCCAGGTACAAAAACCTTTTGGCCGATAATCACCGATCATTCACACCTGAGAATCTGAAGATGGCCTTCGTTGTACATTAGAATGCAGAGTAAGGTAAATATAAAATGTAATTCTCTCTCTCTCCCTCTCAAATGCAAACAAATGTTTTGCCTATTTCATTATTTTTAATAGTTATATTAGTCATACAATTTATTATATATTTCTTCATTTGTAGGATTCCCCCGCCATTAACATAAACAAACAAGAAGAAAAAATTGGATGTTAAATATATTATTTGATTTTTAAGGATATTAAAAAGGGTTTTTTAACTACAACTCTTTTGTTTTTAAGAGGTTTTTTAGTGTATTTTTTGGGTTATTGAGGGCATTACATAACCATGACCATTTCCATAACCTTTACAAATAGTATTGGAAGAGCACTCAACTTTTTATTTATTACTAATCCTTCCACCACTTCTCCATCTTAACAAATCTCTTGTTATCCACATACATACTCTTCATTCTTATTAAAACTCATATTTCCACTTCAGCCTCCTCCATCACTTTCCTGTCTTCTTTCTTAAAAATTGGTACTATAATTCCCTTATTCCAGTCTTCCGGTACATTGTTCTCCTTCCATATCAACCTGTATAACCATTGTAGTCCTACTTTTCCTGTAGCTCTTATCATTTTCGTGATTAGTTCATCCCCACCCAATGCTGTTCCCTGTTTCATCCTCTTTCTTGCATCCTCCACCACTTATGTGGGACCGACACCCTCCTCATTTGCTAATTCTTCAAGCTTCTCTCCTTCACTCTCATCCCTTTCCTCTTCTGTGTTGAACAGCTTTTCAAAATATTGTTTCAATAGTTCCTTTTCAACTTTTATTTTCTCTTTACTCCTGTTTTCTACCTCGCTATAGGCTATGTGCGCCAGTACTGGTGGCGTGACTCAGGATGACTTTGTAAGTTCTTTCAGGAAAAATCTGAGCGGCATCATGATTACTGTAATTGAATACTCGAAAATCCTTAAAAAATACTCATTGTTTCTTGTAAACTCCTTGGACAATCGCAGTAGTCTTTTCAAAACTTGTTATAAAAACCTTAAAAGACATTATGATACTATTAAAATTCCCATATTCCAATTGGTTTGCTTTGAAAAAATTGTTTAGCTTTGAAAAAATTGTTTACTAATTAAAGATTATAATGAGGTTTTTATTGCAGACATATTTTCACTCTGTGTAAAAATTGTTTCCTAATTGAAATAGATGGGTAGTATAAGTGTACGAAATGATCATCATGATCTGAATTTTATTTTGATAGACTCATTCCTCTAACAATAATACTTTTCACAGTTTGTTGTGTTTAATTATGAGCTCTTCACGCATACCAGGTTTTCGATAAACTGAAGATTGTCAGATAAACCAGTCCATCATTTTGTTCGGTCACTGATGACAGTTGTGCTTGAAGGGAGTCTGGACATTATAATAGTGATTTAATAATAGAAATAATAATAAGGGTTGGTTTATCTAATATAAAGCACTACATCCCTTTAAAGAATAGCCCAATGACAAAGGGAAAAGTACTAGTAGAAATAGTAATCATGTAGCAAATGTGGAGGAAATAACACGAGATTCAGAAAAGATTTTTAAAGGTTTTGTCATAAGGCAGACATCAGTAAGCCTACAACCATATGAAGTTGTATTACATGTAGGTAATAAACATATAAAAATACTATCATCATTTTTGAAAGTAATGGCTAGCGCTATAAAAAATCATAAGTGATTTTTATAAAGTCAATAGCTTATATTGTGTTAAAATTAGGTTTAAATAGATTTTCATTATTATTATATAAGCCTTACTAAATGCTTTTCAGAAGTTCTAATATTAACTTAATATCATTCATTTAATAATTTATTTATATGACACTTAAGATATAATATATTTTCACTGATGAATGTGGGTGTTTTACCCTAATTTAACAGGGATTTCTTTGATTAAGCTGGTTTTGTTTGCAAAGGCCTACTTACTGAATATAATTTAAATTATTCAATTCACTTAACCTGTGAAAACAGAATAGCCTACTTTGATATACTTGGTAAAGATAAATTTAAAAGAGCACTATTCACAAATCAGCTATTAAATCTTATATATGCGGACTGTGTCTCACTTTAGGCCTACAATTGACATAGAGTAATTACGGAGAAAATACTTTGGGCAAACGATAACGCAACTTCGGGGAACAGTGATTCAACTTGACTTGTCCTTACAAAGTTCTCACATACAAATTTGAAATACTAAGGAAAATTATAATCTACAAGACAAATTATAATTAGGCACAAAACAAAAATAAGTACAAGGGGTTTGAGACTTGGGATCAATAAATACATCGCTAAATCTGGAGCCAAGGGATTTAATTGAGGTTAGCTACATGTTTAATATCTATGAAGCCATGCTAAAGTCATCAAGCTTAATAAAATGTCAGTATTAAAATAAAATTATAAAACTTTACCAAGGTAAATTACTATAAACAGACAACGAACACATTGTTTTTTTGGAAGAGACAATAATATAGTTTAGTAGAACCTTTTTAATTCAAAGTCCAATGGATATCTAAAAAAAAATTCGAAATATCCAAAATTTGAATTCACTAATGGCTAGCTAAACTGTTTGTACATAATAAATAAAAAAAACTTAAAATGAAAAATTGTAAAAATTAACTTGCCCTACAAAAAATGCAGTTTTTACAGTTTTTGCACTTAAATTACATTAGGTACTTTGGAAAAAATTAGTGATTTTGGCTTGATATAGCTTTCTTCTCTGGACACAATTAACAAAATCTTCAATTTCACTGATGGCATTAAAAACATTGTCTTCTACTTCTGGTTGATTCATTGAATCTTCTCATGTTTTCCATCATTTTAATGGTATTGGATCTTCTGACTGGATATCTGTGTTTTCTTCTTTACCAGAGTATTCTTGTTTGTTCCTTACTTCTTCAATAATCTCCCCCATCTGACATTGTTCTGCACACGGCAACATTTTCGTCCATTGTTAAGTAGTCACCGTAGTTAATATTGCCTGCTAACTCCCTCCACCTCTCTAGAACTGTGGGCTGTTCAGTTACATCAACAATTTCCACTTCAGTTTCCTGTGTAGTTTTAGGTTTTAAACTAGCCTTGTGGAAGCACTTTTCAATTGTTGGGGGGTGATTTGTTTCCATGCCTTACTTAACATGCGAGCAGCATCCAAAAGATCAATTTTAATGGCCAAGTTTGTCAAGATGTAGTCCAAAGTTTTTAAAACAACTTGACGGCGGTAGAAATGTTTGAGGTTTTGTATCACTCCTTGGTCCATGGGCTATACCACTGACATCATATTTGGTGGAAAGTAGACGATTTTAATGTATTTCAGCGAAGTAATTTTTTTGTGGGCTGTGAAGTTGTAAATTAAGAGCAGGATTTTTGTTGGCTTTGTACAGTTATTTGTCCAGTGCTAAAAGCAATTTTTCAAAAGTTTCACTTGTCATCCAGGCTTTTTTTGTTGGTCCCATACTGTACTGGTAAACTTTTTACTGATTTGAAACACCTTGGTTTTGCAGATTCCCTATCATTAACATGAGTAATTTTTCAGAATCATTCATATTTGGCCCCACTAAGGCCCTCACTCTTTCTTTGCTGTTTTTTTTTTTCTCCCCACTGCAATGTTCTCCTTTAAATGTAAATATTGTGTTTGGCAAATACTTGAAAAAGAGTTCGATCTCATTCACGTTAAAATATATTTTGGCTCATAGCCTTCGATAACGTTTGGCAATTCACTGAACCATTGCTTAGCCAATTTTTTATCTACAGCTGCACTCTCACTACAAACATTTGTGAAAGACATGTAATTTCTGTCCTTCAACCCTGCAAACCAACCAGAACTTGCCTTAAAATTTTCAACTACCATTTTTTTTCATCATATTCTTCTGCCTTGGCTAAAATTAATGGGCCACTTAAAGGAATGTTAAGGTTACATGATTGTTTGAACCACTTTAAAACACACTCATCAACCTCAGGATAATCACCGCCTATAACAAGTTTTCTTGTTCCTCCATTTTGCACCATTCATGATTTAATTCGCTTTTTTTTAAGGCAAGTCGATAAAGTGTGCAGCTGTATTCCATATTCTTTTGCGATATCACATTTCTTTTTCACTCCCTTTTCCACTCCTCTAATTACTTCAACCTTCTTGGCTAAGGTTAAACTTGTGTATGTTCCATGCTTAGACATCGTAAAAACATGGCAATTTACACTTGTCAGATGACAATGAACAACTGTCACTGAGACAAAGGTGCCAGATTAGAACAAGCAACATAAACCTTACTCTTTCCATGCTGGGTGTCATGTGGTGGCATTGTCACACAGAAGCGATTAAAGCAGAGCAAAACATCCCCTATTCTAGGAAAACTGCCTGCACCTGGTGCAAAATTCTCCACTTTCTCTTTTATTATGCGTCAATAACTTTTATCATTCATGGGATTGTTAAGTTAGGTTTGAAGTGAGTAGAGACTTGAAAAAATTAACAATATACTTTATAATCTTCGAATTATCAAAATATTTCTTCCTAAAATTTGAATTAAATGTTAGTTTTTACCATTGATTTAAAATAAGAATTTCATGGGGAACAATGGTGGATTTGAATTAACAAACTTTGAATTAGCCAGATCATACTGTATAAATTAAAAGAACTTTGGTTTCTTAGATGAAATATTATTTAAACAAATATGTTTCAGTTGGCTCAAAATCGATGCATTCAAGGAGTAAGTTACACATGTCCAGCTGGACTATCTCAGTGTTTCAAACACATTGCAGCTCTCATCCATTATGTAAATACAGAGCAAGATAAATCGAAGACTAGTTTTGATTAAGAATGGGGTAAACCATCTACTTCTCATCTTGGAAAAGAAAAATATTGTAAAAGAGAGGAAATTGAAACTTTTCAAAGAAAAAGTTATCAAGTGATTGAGAGCTACAAATTAAGAAAAAATGACTTAGCGTTCATATTTTGCCCACTAAGAAATTGTTTAGAGCATGAGATTAATTTTGTAGCTAAAATAACTTCAAAGTGTTTCGTGGAAGAGGCCATGGAAAATTGTTTTAAAAGTGTTCTTGTAAAAGAATGTGAGTGTACCTCAGAAAATTTGTTATTATTTTAATCAGCTAATAACACTTAGACTAGAAAATTACACATCACTTTCAAGAACTAATGTTGTTCTCACCGAAAGAAAAATCATTGATCTTTGTATTGCAATAATAGAACAGTCAAACTGTAAGGAAGTGACAGGTGACCTTGCAGTCTAGGGGTAAGGTGTCAGACCTCTGTGCTGCGGGTATGGGGTTCAATCCTCGGTTCTGGCACAGATTTATCTGATTGTCAAACCCTTCCTTCACCCTTGACAAGACGTGTATTAATCACAACTTGTGAATATGTGGAATGCCAGGCCTCCACCGTGGTTCAGATCCCATGTTAAACTGTGGATCCTCTATTTCACCATTTCATATCACAATCACCCTACCATTACACATTAGCGTAAGTGCATATAACCCGAACGGGTGCTAAGGCACATTCAATAAAAACATCCAAGTGAGATTCATCTTTTCTTGCAAAAATACTATTGAAAGACAACAGTATTTTTTTTAACAAAAATTGTGAGTATGGGTTGAAGAATGAGGATAAAGCTGTACATGAATCTGAAACACATAATGGAGTTAGGGTAGTTAAAACAGGTGCACTTGTACATAACGATCAACCTTGGCTTTGTGCCAGTCATGATGGTATTGTTGCTGTAGATGCGTGCATTTCTAGGGTTTTAGAAATACAATGTTCATCAACACGCTCCAAGAAAACTGTGACTGTGATGGAATCTCTAATGCTCCATATTTAGAGATATTTGGGGACCAAATTGAACTGAAAATAAGAAATGTGAATTATACATAGTGTCAAATACTCATGTATGTGACAGTTTACCTGTATGTGACCTGTACATTTTCTCTCCTGTCAAAAGCATTGTGGCTTCATTTTTAAGAGACAAAAATTTTACTAAAGAAACTATATTGAAGCTTGAACATCTTTTATTTTGAAACTTATTTGACAACACTAAACAAAGAAAAGATTTAATAGTTAATTGACATGTAAATTATTATATATGTTCTTAACATTATTACAAGTCTGAAATTTTATAATGTCACAACCTATGAAACACTTAATTATTTATCAAAATAATTAATTATCGATCAAAATATTTTAATCATTCCATGCTTATTTATCTTATATTTAGTTATTATGTGTTCTGTCTTACAGGTCCATTCCTTTTGTCAGTGAACTCAGACTGCCAATGAGCCCTGTCCTCTTCCTCCTCCTTCAGATCCCAAAATTTTATTTTTTCCTTAAAGTCATCCACTATTTAAATCATCCTCCTTTCTAAGCTCCTCTTTCCCTCAACCTTTCCATCTATGATGTCATGCAGAAGACAGTTCCTCCTGAGGATGTGTCCGATCCAGTTTGCTTTGTGCCAAAGAATCACATCCAAATGGATTTCTTCTCACCCACTCTTCTTAGGAATTCATTTGTCACCTTGTCTGTCCACCTAAACTTTACAAGTCTTCTCCAGCACCTTATTTCAAAGCTCTACAAGTATTTCTTTTCCACCTTCCTGAGAGTTCAAGTTTCTGCTCCAAACAGCGTGATGCTCCAAATGTAGCATTTCATCAGTTTCTTCTTTAGTGCATTATGCATTCTTTGTCAGCAGACTTCCCAGGTACTTGAACTTCTCTACGTTTTCCAAGTTCTGGTTTTCAATTTTAATTTTCAGCGGCTCTTCATTCTTTGAAATCACCATCACTTTTGACTTATCATTGTTAATTTCCATGCCGTATCTTCTTCCTATCTCCACTAGCTGGTCCATTATTTTCTACAACTATTCTTTGTTTCTGGAAAGCAATGCTAGATCATCTGCATATTTTATTGTGTTGATGATGCTTCCTCCTATCCTGAAATTACCACGCCCTTCTAGGGCTTCCCTGACCAGCCACTCTCCATACAAGTTGAACAGACTAGGGGACAAACAGCAGCCCTGCCTCACTCCTCTTCCTATATCCACGCTGTTGGTCTCTCCATCATTTAGCCTCACCTTCATTCGCTATCCCAGGTAGAGGTTTGCCATCAGCCTTCTGCCCCTCCAGTTGATGTATATCTTTAGTATTGCCATCAGTTTATTCCATTTCACTAGATCAAATGCCTTCTGCCAGTTGATTAAACCCATGTCGATTTTTTTTTTCCTTGATTTCCATCACTCTTTCTAAAATTACTCTCGGCATACCGTTGGCATCTCTGGTTCACTTTTCTGAATCCAAATTGGTCTTTTTCCATCACACTTTAAATTTTCTGTTCCATTTGCCTGTTGAGTAGTCTTCCCACAATCTTCCCCACATGAGAGATGAGGCTGATGGCCCTGTGGTCACTGCATTTCTTGGCTTTTTTCTTCTTCTTTAGAGCCACCATAGTTACATCTAGAAAGTCCTTGGGCCATTCTCATGTTTTGTGGATTCTATTTAAAAGTTTTGTCAGAGCCATTACTCTGTTGTTTCCCAGTTCCTTCAGAAGGTTAGCTGGTATGTCATCTCCAGTCGATTTTTCTTGCCGTACAATTCTTTTTTATATCTCTCCCAAATTGTAAGTACTTCTTTATGATCCGTCACCATCTTAATCTTAGTGTTTTATATCACCAATGTTTGCACACATTTGTTCTCATTCCCTCATAGTTGCTTTGCTTTCTGGTACATGAGGTCATACTTTACTTTTCTTGGCATATCAATAATCTCATCGCATGCTTTATCTATATAATCTTTACTCGCTTTGTCAGTTTCTCTCCTTAACTCGTTGTTTAGCCTCATATAGTATTCTTTGTTGACTTTTACCATTTCCTTCTTTCTTCCATTTTCTGAAGCATTTCTCTTGTTACCCAGGGATTTTGTGCAGTCCTATTCACGTTTTTAAGACTGTCGTTTCGTTTAGCACCTTCAAAAAAATATTTTTAACACTATTCCACTTTCCTTCCACACTTATACTCTCTTATTTCACTTTACTTTTTATTCTACTGAATTTCTCACATTGTCACTTTTGCTTTTTTCTAAGTCCCACCTCAATCTTCTCTTGCTCGTTTTCCTGGGTTTTTTTCAGTCATGTTTCAATGTACACCGCCAGAAGGTTGTGGTCAGAATCGACGCTGGTACCTGGCATTTTCTTCACATCCTCCACTCCATTCCTTATTCGCTGTTTGACAAGTATATAGGCTAGTTGGTACTTGTTGATGTCTCCTGGGCTCTTCCATGTGTATAGTTTTGTCTTCTGTTTCTTAAACCAGGTTTTTGTCACCACCAGATCATTCCGCTGGTAGAATTCGATGAGCATCTGCCCTTTGTTGCTTCTCTTACCCAGATCATGTGGCCCTATGATCTTCTGCTTCCGTCCTTCTCCGACCCAACTGTTGCAATCACCCATGATGATGGTGTTCACTTTCCCTCTTCCTTCATGTTGACTAATTACTTCACTTTCATAATATATTTCTTCAACCTTGATATCATCGTGCTCGGTTTTTGGCATGCACACTTGTACTATCAAAATATCTACTGGCTTAGCTTTAGTTTCACAAACATTAATCTTTGACTATGACACATTACTTTAGTTACGCTTTTCACCACTTCACTATTTAGTTATACAATTAAATGAGAAAAACAATGTTCAGAATGCCTTTGTTAAATGCTTAACAAAGTGGGGTTGTAAATTCATTAAAATACAGCACATAAAAATAATATAATCTGCATAAGGAACTAAATCTATAATAAGTTTTTGTAGAATATTAAATATTTTTATTCGCTGAATAACTATGTGAATCCTGACACTGGCAATGTTATATATGTTTTTGATACTTTCTATTTGGTGAGAATACCTTGATGTAAATCTGGAGGATTTATTAAAACCTTCCCATTGCCTTTGTCATTAATATATAGCATGTTAGGAATCGAACCCGGTAACCTTTACACAGAAGGTAGGTATTAATGAACGAGCTGAATATTTGTCTGACATCTATTCACTAATTTACAAGAAAGGTAGAATATATTATAAATATAGTGCACAACCAAAGATGATTTAATGTATTTAACATAATATTAATTATTGTAAAGCTAGTAACAGTAGATCAGGAAAAATAAATTTAGCATTGCAATGATGAACCTATCTTTCTGACAATCTTAATTTAATCGAAAACCTGATGTGCATAAAGAGCTCGTAACTAAACACATAAAACTGTGAAAAGTATTGGTGTTAGAGGAATGAATGATTCTTATATCAAAATAAAATTCCGTTCATAATCATTTCATACTTTTTCAATTAGGAAATAACTTTTATACAGAGTGAAAACATGTCTGCAATAAAAACCTCATTATAGTTTTTTCAAAGCAAACCAATTGGAATATGGGAATTTTAATAATGTCCTCATGTCTTTTAAGGATTTTATAACAAATTCTGGAAAAAAAAAACTTGATTTTCCAAGTAGTTTACGAGAAACGGTGTATTAGGTTTTAGGATTTTCAAGTATTTGATCTCAGTAAAGATGATGCCCCTTGTATTTACCCAGCAAGAACTTAAAAATATGCACTTTTGTGTGTTCATGTCATGAATTCAAATATCGTCTGCACTTTGCACAATTCCTATATAACACCCACTTACTTACTTCCAAAGCTCTTTTTAGGATCTCTGTCAATTTTTGCATCCATTCCTTTCTTGCTTCCTGTCCCACACGATTCACTCTTCTCCCTATACAATCAGAATAGACAAGACTGACAGCTTTGTTTATCTAACCACTGGTTCAGGTCATTTTTATGTTATTGGCACAATTCTTGATTCTATAATATTCCAAGTATGTTGTATTGAAATACTCTATATATTAAAAGTAAAATATAAAAAAAAATAGGGGCTGTATGCATTTATGAAACTTAATCTTTTAATTACCACAAGCACTATTAAAATGTAAGATTACAGATAACATTAAATGTTACTTGTCACTATTAGTTGAAAGTTATTTCTGACTTCATAATAACACAATTTTAACTTATTACAAAAAAAATGGGGGTTTTGTATCATAACAATCATGACTTGAAACATGACCCTGATGATTGGCCTACATTGTAGCATGTACAAATAAATATAAAAATGTATATGCAACAGTTGTAAGTAAGCCTTGTACCAAGAGGAAATTAGAAGACTTGCATAAATGTTCAAGTTCACAATTTAATCATTCCTTTTTGACTAAGATGTATCAAATGATTTTTAAAAATGTCTGTATGAACTTTTTTTTTTAATGAATATGATCTAAGTTCCCTTACTCACTTTGAGCAAGTATGTGATAATTAAATTATACTTTGAAGCTGTTTAATAGCTCCCCTTACTTTATTACTGCAGATTTGATTTTATCTATAGCATCGCAAAAACCTTCCATATATTTTATACAATAACGTTTTATTGTTACTTTATTTTAATACTCCTTGATTAATATATTTTTTTATATAAAATTCTTAAAACTTTCTTTTGGTCAAACCAAACTTAACAATTCATTGTTGACCCATTCATTATTCTTCACCACCTACTTCTAAGTTTAAATGTAGCCGTTTGAAACCAATTGTAGGTGTACTATGGAGGTAATTTTGTTTTGTATGTTGTAGGGCCTGCGGTGTCATTATTTCAGCCAAGTTATTTCAAATTGATGAGGGATGCCCTAAAGCCAGGGGGTGTGGTGTGTTCACAAGCAGGCACTGTTTGGGCCAACCTTGAACATGTAGCACAAACTCTGGAACATTGTCGCAGTGTATTTAATGTTGCAGCCTTTGCGCATGCAGCAGTTCCAACATACCCCAGTGGTCAGATTGGTTTTGTACTGGGAAGTTTAAACTCTGTAAGTTGTTAAACATAAAAAAAACTATACTAAAATATCAAAGTTTTTGGAATTCTAAATGTGGCTATTATTGTACATCACTAATTTGATCGGAGAATTGTGCATAATACAATCCAAATACCACCCGGCTTGGTAAATTGTTGGGCCAATATTTGACTTAGTAGACCTAGTATAATAAAATATTGTACAGATACAAAATGTTTATCAAAAGAAACATATTTACTGTGAAATGGAGCAATATTAACACACTAAGGCTAATATACATATGCAAAAATTAACAAAACTTTTTACTTTGATGTATTTATACTGATACCTAGCTATTTTGAGAAGATTTTTGAAACATATTGTTGTAAATAACTTCTAAATCTCAACTTGAATCTGACCAAATTATTTTAACTCTTAGCTTGGCAATGACAATAGTGGTTTGCCTTAAGTTTGAGGCAGCAGTTACATTGTATAAGAGTTTGTACAATTAATTTTTCATAAGATTAGGTAAGAAAGGTTTTCAAAAGACCAAATGGTTACATTGGATGCAAAGATGTTGTACAGATACTTACAGAATCTTCATTATGTTTGTTGTTTCAACAAAGTGCTATGGATCTGTTGTCTGAATTTCACTTTTTGGAAAGTCCTGCGCTAAAGGTTCTCTTGTTGAACAAGAAACGTGTATGGGTGAACAGTTATTTTTCATCAAGGAATGAGAACAGGGAATTCACCAGATCGTTTGCAGAACTCAGGAGTGATGACCAGAGATTATTTTAACATACTTAAATGAAACAATCTACATTCGACTATATCTTAAAAAAAAAAGTTGTTTAACCACAACTCCATAAATATTCCAACTTTTGAGAATGCATCTCCCCGCAAGACTAATTGACTTTAACATTAAGGTAAGTGAAACGACTTTCTGATCATTACAATTCTTATTTAAATTAAATTAACATAAACACTTTTACTTACATTAACCGGTATCAGTAGTTATATGTATTAGCTAAAACTTTAAAGATACATTGTTAGGTGTCATTTTCCAGAATTGTGTAAGTTGGCTGTAGTAGAGAGAGTTGATTTGATTGCTCTATTGATAAATTGCTACTATATATTGGTGAGGATACTGGTATAGAGTATAGAAGTATACTGGCGGTATGTTTATAGAGTTGATGATTGTGAGATGGGTTCTTTGCAATGCAAGTATTCGTATTCGTATTCTTAAGAAGGAATTTATTTAAATTTTGTTCGAACAAGAAAATTTTATCAGTTGGTGATTGTCAGAGGAATGGAACAAGACTAAAGGTAAATTATTAATCATCGTCCTGTTGTTGTTATTGTTGTTGTTTTTGTTGGTAATATTTGAAATGATTCAACTCAAGTTCTTATACCTGTAGTAATCTTTGAAATGTGTTGTCTTTCTCATTTTTCTTTGTTTTTAAAGATGTATCTTTATTTTGTGAATCATTCTCAAACGAATACTTTTTCTTGCTGCAAGATGACCTATTAAACTCATTTTCATGTTCTACTTCCATGTTTGTTTGAGATTGCTCGTCAATTCTATTTTCTAGATCTGGTGCATCATTGTCTTGTTTCGCAGTATCAAATGAGTCTTCGTTTATTCCTTGATCTGAAATATTTCCAGCTGTGTTTCTTGTTTAAAATTGTTCATTAATAAAAAAAAATATCAAAATATTTCCACTTGAAAGATATTTCATCAGCAGTATCTCCACTTTTTATCCTTAACTTCATAAACACTTTTCTCAATATGACCCAAAGTCCTCTTCATTCTGATGAACACCATCATCTGCGACAAAATATTTATGAACTAATTTGATGGTACAAAAAACAACTTAAATGATCAATAAGTTGTTTTCTTGGCACGTATATAGTAAATTATTATTATAAAACACAACTTATGAATCATCCACCAAAATAAAGGTTAAATCAGACTAAAATTATTATTATCATTATTATATTTTTACTCTTATTAGTATTTAATTGTGTATATATCTATATATATATATCTACATATACACACACACTTTTTTTTTTTTCAGGTATCTTGCAACTGGCATCTCATTCCACTCCTCACACCCAACAAATAGAAAAGTTGTTTATGAAACTTGCGAGGCTATATGGGACATTTTATATCAAAAACATAAGCCATTTCCAACAGAAGAAATGTTTTCATCTACTGCAGATCAGTTTTATACAAAATGGAAATTTCCTAATTGTGCGGGTGCCATTGATGGCAAGCACACAAGTATTAAATGTTATTTAAACTCTTGACCCAATTATCTTAATTATAAGCAGTATTTTTCTAAAGTTCTGCAAGGCTTCATGGACGCCAATTACAAATTTATCATTGTTGAAGTTGGAATTTACAGCAAACAAAGTGATATTGGTATTTTAGCATCTTCATCATTATACCACAATATTGAGCAGGCTACTCTCAAGGTACTACTGGAAAATATATTACCAAATACAAACATAATAGTTCCACATGTATTAATAGTAGATGCAGCATATCCCTTAAAATATTTAATGAGATATTTCTCAGGACAAGACATCTCTGTAGCTCAAGAAGTTTTTGGACACAGTCTTTCTCAACCAAGACACTTTATTGAATGTGCTTTTGGCCTGTGGAATTTTAAATGTGTATGTACAATATGTTAATTGTTAACTATAATGAACATATATAACGTTACTTACCTGTTGATTTCATCTTCTCCTCCACTTCTTTCCATAACTTATTGTTCAACTATCTATTTAGGCCAGGTGTCAGGTATTTTTAATCGGAAAAAATCCCAGAAAGCTGGAAAATGTTTTGATTGTTTTATTTTGGGGGTCTAATTAGCATACTAATTTTTCCTCCTGTTGTGAAGTATGCTCTCACTGCAACAATGGAGAAAACTTGGAAAAATTGGATTTATTCCAATATGCCCTTTAAAGTTAGTTTTACAATAAAAATACTTTTGACTATAACTGAACAGAATCATATTTTCTATAAAAATGTTCCTCGCCATATTTATCATGCAATGGATAATTTCTAAGCTATAGCCATGAGACGTGTAGCACCTTTTTTGCAACTGCAGCAAATTATTGTTTTACCTCTTTGTATATTGCTTTCTAAGTTAAATGATATTTAATCGTCATGTTTGAAAAAAAAACTACTGAATTTATTAGTAAATATTCATGTCTTGGTATAGCAAAAAACTAATATTTATGAGTAATATCTAATTTTTATACTCTTTCCCGAACCACCATTAGGTAGAGTATATGGCACATTTTATTTAACTTGACGTACACTGTAGGCCTAATCCATTAGAATTTATTTCATTTTTATTCATTTGGAAGTTAAGGGTGGACAAATCTCCTCTTCTTTATCAATCCTTTCATTTCCTTGATCACTCTCATGTGTGTGTTTCATTTTCTAACTTCAAAACCTCGCGGTTTTCTTCAGTCATTATGTAATCCAATCGAATATCAATTTCTTGGTCATAATCCAAACTCTCCTCTACGTTTGCAATGTGTGTGCATGATTATCCCTGACAATTAATCAAATAATGGAACATTGAAGTCCAAATTTTTTACAGCTACAAGCTTCTTTACAGCCTTAAGTACATTTGCAGGATATGGTCTTTAGGAGCCTTTGTGGAACTGTATTTTTAGTGGTGGTATTGGGAAGCAGGCAAGCACGTTCTTCCAACCCCAATCTTGCGGGCTCTTGGGATTTCCAGCTCCACAAAGCCAGTCAGTCTTCCTCAATAAATATTTATTTTTCCACCTATCACATTGATCGCCACATTTATTACCAGTTTTTAAAATAAATGCTAGCAGCTTTAAAACGTTACTATTTTATAAAGTTTTTCATTTGTTCTACTACATGTGTTAGGTATTATTTGTGATCCTGTACAAATGTGTCATACAAAACTAAACAAACACTAGGCATTACAATGTGTAAACGTACGAGAACAAATATGTCAATTTGGTTTTAGTGTTTAGTTGAAGAATTAATAGTTTTTTCTAAATCAAGTATTTAAATTCCCTAATTTTTTGATAATTTTAATTAAATTCCAGGACAATGGCTAGCTATCTCTGACTTTCATAAGTTTTTTCTATTTTCTCTCCCTGTAGCTACCACGTTACACTAATTTGTTAGGGATGGAAAAAGTTGAAATTAGAGAAAGTTTACTCAACATTTGTCTGAAGGGAAAGTGGGAAAAAACTTTGGAATAACTACTTCAATACACCCGTTGAGGCTTAAACACCATCCCCTCATCATAGAAAAAAGGACAAGGCGAGACTGGCACTTTTGATTCTTGTGTACACAGATGGGAGTTTTATTAATTTTTGTTTTGCTCTTTCTAACCAATCATCTGGTTATGAATTCTACTAGCATCCCTCTACATTTTTACTCCCTGATATTAATAAATATACCAATGCTAGTTATGCTTAGCGTAACAAATAACAAAATATTTTATTTCATCATAGAAATATCTTAAATTAAATAAAGTAGATTATCTTTCTTTTAAGCTTCTTGTAATTTTTTAATATTTAAAATGCTTTTTATATATAATCAGGAAGATTTCTCCCATTTTTACTCTTTAAAAACAAGTTCATAATAAATCATATCACTATAAAACAGTGAAAATAGCATATAACCCGAACTGGTAGTAAGATGCAGTCCAAAAAAACAAAAGTGAAATATGATGGGGAGATCAAGGCTCATTGATTTGTATGTACATCAAGAGGAAGCTCGAAAATGATGAGCCTACAACACTCAAGCTCAGCTTGAAACTCGAGTACTAGCAGAGCCCTAGTATTGACCAAGAATAGAAGGGGGTAAAATGACCCATCTCCAGTGCAATAGTAAACTACCATTACATGAACATAATTTTCTAAAGTTTAATCCGTTAGTAAATATAAAAACCCAATGTTAATCAAACCACTGGAAGTGTAAACTATTTGCGCTGATGCAACCAAAGTTATAAAATTAAATTTCCTCTTCATTTATTAGTTTGAAACACAAAATTTTATATTGATGATTATTTTTACCTTCAATTTGTTACAAAATATGTCTTCATATCATCCATGATGGTTGAGAGAAGAGTAAAATAAGAGAATCTTTGAGTAAATGGGTGTAATGTAGGTTGCATGTTGACCTGACAACTGTAAGGCCCATTCTAAAATCTAATTAAAGACTAAATATTGATACTTTTGAAACTAGCATAAATCTGGCAAACACTAAATTGTTGCATCTTAATATATTTGTCACCTTAGATTGTAACCAGTGGTCGCCCTTGAGTAAACCTTAAGGGAGGGTGCTCTATTAAAAATTGTTAAATTAGGTAGACAACATCTTACCTTATATCAGCCTTATACCATCCTTTATTTACCTGACAAACTACACTATAAAAAGTATAAAGTTAATAAAAGTAAATAAAAGCTATAATATAAACGAATAACAATCACTTGGTTCATAGTCGAAGATTGTCCATCCACACGTGTGCCCACGCATGCCACACACACACAAAACAGTAAAAAAAATATATAGATAGGTTCTTAACATTATCTTGAACACTATACACACAATATAATTTAAGAATTAGTATACAGTAAGCTTATCGTTTGAAAGAAAAATCTAATCTTCGGTCTTTGTCCGTTTTTGCGTGAATTATCGACAGTTCTATAGACAACATTGCCAAAGTATTTAATCTCTTTTTCACTCATGGTATTTCTTAAGTAGGATTTGATTACTTGCCTTCCATTGTTTTTAATTTCAAACTTTTCTTCTAATTATAAGAAACCAAAATTCAGTTTTTTAATATCAGAACTTTCATTTTTCTCTAAAGTAAGCAAAAATGCATCACACTTACACATTAAATCAATGACTTTCCTTATCTATGAGCCAGCCAGCCAACTGCAGCTGGTGTAGCAGACCACACTTTAGCTCAGCCACAAAAACTTGGCAAAGTCAAGGAAAGTGACGCTTCATGTCACACGCTTGCGCGATTAAGGTTTTGCTAATTTAATCAATAAAATGGGGGAAAAGTTATCACTATTGTTTAAATATTCATGTTTTTCACTATGTAATGAATAAATATGAGGATATTTGTATGAATTTCAAAATGTGTTTTGTTTCTTCCTTTGTTTTATTTTGCAGGGAGCGCCACCCCATAACCCTCCTTCACGAGCCCGCCCCTGATTGGAACGTTTATGCTACTTTTTATAACAACCCAAAAGCATTTCAAGCTGTAACAGCACTATAACCATGTGACAGTACAATAAAATAAATACATCATATGTTGAATCTATTATAAAACCTGGGAAAATAAGTAACCTTTCAATGGATATTCTCTCATGTATTGAGATATTTAGGGAAATTAACAAACTGAGATCTTAGCAAAGAAAGATACAAAAATTAAATGATAAAGAACTATAAACATGACATACGGTATCATTCTCCCACACTGCGGTTCAAACATAAATCTAAAATTAAATTAGGGGAAGAGTTAAAAACAATTGTGAAGACAAAAGATGAAGCACAATTCTTGGGAGGGGGAGGGGAGAACCTGATTCCTGATTTTCCGCAAAGTAAAGCTCTAGCTCTATTCCAACTAACCACTGTACATGATTGCTTAGCTGCACATCTTCATAGACTAAACATTCATACCTCACCCCAATGCACCTTGTTCAAACTACCAGATACTATTGTGAATGGAGAACACTTGCTTCAGTATAGAGCAATAACCAAAATAAGAGGAGCTATACCAACCCAACTAACGAAATATTATTGGGATGCTGGATGGAGAATAGAATAAATTCAAGATCCAGAGCATTAGCAAACAACAACTTTTAAAAACACAACCTCTGAATTCAAATAACTGAAGATCGCGATCCTACCTGCCGTGGGCTCATTTTGCCAGGATAGCTTACAGGTGGATTAAGGTTGTAGGCAAAGTAGTTGTGTGGGTTCAAAATAATATGCAGGTTTGTAAATTTTGGTTCAATAATAAATACTAAAGGATTATATAAAATGTGATGTTGGTCGTAAGATAAAGAATAAGAAGAATGGACACCATGCTCGTGGAAGAACTGGCTTAACTTGTGAATACTCAGACCAACCAAGATGACGTTTCTACATGGTGTGTCTACAGAACTCTACCCTGGGGTCCGATGATGCCCTCCAAGTATCAGTAATATCATTGACCAGAATATGCCATCTATATTGATAAGGCGTCAGGCAGTGTGACCGCCTGCAAGATAGATGTAATTGTGACCCTCCCCCTTGTTGCCGAAAAAGGTATTTTATACCACGACATGGGGCTCCTTTTGGGCTCGCTAGTTTAAACATCGTTATGAATTGTCAGCACTCTACTGCAACCTCTCGAGTATGTTAATTCATACATGCTAAGCCAGCATTCATAACATGTGCATCCAATCGAGTTATGCAAGTGTATAAAGTTCTCTACAGCTTACACAAATATTCAAATATTGCTCGGTGGTTATGACATGAACATAAACTTATAATTTGTCACTAGCAGGGGTATATTGGGGACAGAACTGGCTGGAACTTCGTTCTGGTACTTATTTTTGATCCAGAACAACGTTCTCCCACTTTTTCTAGTATTTGAATGGTTTGAATGTGTTCTCAATATATAAAAAATTGAAAATTTTTGCTAGGAAGTATTATTAACACCGTGTCTTACTACCCGTTCGGGTTATACGCACTTACATTAATGTGTAATGTTAGAGTGATTGCGAGATGAAATGGAGTACCTACAGTATAACGTGGAATCCGAACCACGATGGAGGCCTGGCATTCCCCACATTCACAAGTTGTGATTAATATACGTCTTGTCAGAGGTGAAGGAAGGTTTAGGCAATCAGATAAATTTGTGCAGGGACCAATGATTGAACCCCAGACCTCCAGCACAGAAGTCTGACACCTTACCCCTAGACTACCAGGTTACCACTAAGAAATATTGTAAAAGAAATAATATTTATGCTCCTTCCTTAGTAACTTTAGCAAATTGGGCTTCTTAGTGAAAGCTCTCAATCACAACGCGCATTGCGGTAGGTCAGGACTGAGCTATAACATGTGCTTTGTTCAATCACGCCTCACCGGGCAATGTGAATGTTTACCTGTATGGATGTCCTTGGAAATTTGTGCTCCTCCTAACCTAAGCCTATTGGCGCATTGGGGCACTTTACCACTCAGTCCCAAGAATCTTTCAAGTAGTAAGCTTGGCAATGGGTTATGCAGAGGGTAGGGTTGTCTCTACAATTCTCTCGCAATGCACAGTAAATGAGGGGGTGGGGATGGACGTGACTTCATTTTTCTCCGTTGTGATGCAACTTACTTTCAAGCAACATCAAATTTTTTCTTGAGCTGTGTCATGTGTTTAAGTTTAAAAAATTAATGTGAAACGAAAACAAACGGTTATGGACGCATATGTTACTCAAAACAGGAAACAATTAGCACACACTGAAGAAAAGAAAAATGTTGATTTTAGTGTTAGTGAACCCGACGGGAACGTGACATTGAGTAAAGTGATTCCAAAAGGAGATGGTGTTTGCCTTGTTAGTGAAGTGACTTCGAAAGAAGGTAATTGGACTAGTGATAATACTAGCGATAATAATCTCAAGTCCTAATGGTCTGAAATTTTGACTACTGCTATGTGGGACAGGAAGAAAAACCCTTTTCATGGATTGTATATATGGTAAAATTGGGTGTTCCTCTTGCTTTAGCGTTACAACTTTAGGTCTATTGAAATTACAAGGACTGAAAGTTTCCAAGAAATGTAGTTTGGTGTCAATTTCATTTAATGGTAACATTTGTACAAGGCAACTTACATCATTGAAGAAAAAACTATTTGAGCATTCAAAGTCCCAGTCACACATAAGCATTGAAAACATTATACAGGGAGCTAAAACACAATAGATTGAAAAAATTGTAGACCGTTTAAATGAAACTGAAGTTTAGGCCATTAACAAGGTTTTGGGAACCACATATTTTATTGCTAAACATGATAAACCATATTCTGATCATGCTGAACTGTTGCAGTTGCAACAATTAAGTGGTGAAATAATCTTAACTGGTTTGCGATCGAGATTAGCGCTACAAACATAATTGACTATGTTGCACGAGAAATGAAGTCTAGAGTCTGCAAACTCATAATTGAAATAAATGGAAAATTATCTTTGATAATAGACGAGTCTACAACTGTCAGTACCAAAACTACCTTGATAATGTATTTAAAATGTTAAACAAATAAGTCAGCTGATCCACATTTCATTTTTTTAGATTTGATCGAATTGCTGGATCAAACAGTGAAAACGATTACCGATCACTTACTAACATGCCTCAGCACACATAGATTCGACCATACATATCTTCAGAACAATCTAGTTTCTTTTACATGTGATGATGCTAGTGTCATGCTGGGAAAATTCAGGTGTTGCACAATGGCTGCAACAAATGTACCCTTCTATTATTGTATGGCATTGCCTTAATCATCGATTAGAATTGTCATTTGGAGACGCAGTTTGTGAAAATCATGGTGTTGATATTTTCTGTGCATTTATGAACAAATTATATTCATTATATAGCCAATACCCCAAAAATCCAAAAGAAGTTTAAAAGTGTACATCAACGCTAAACAAAGAGATCAAGAAAATCACTTGTGTATTGGGAGTGAGGTTGGTTTCAAGTTCTTTTTGAACCGTTTCTGCAGTTTGGAAAAGCTAAAAATCTTTGTGTTGTCACTTTGAGTTTGCAAGTAATGATACAAACCACTCTCACTCAGACCAAGACAAATTCAAGGGGCTTTACAAACGTATTTCATTGAACCCATTTTTAATGGACCTGTCACTCATGCATGATGCTTTATTCGAACTCTCACTTCTTTCTGAGTCCCTCAAGAAACTCGATATGACTTTTGTTCATGCTGAAAAGCTAGTTCGTCGCACCATATGATTTCTAGACTAAATGAAGGAACCTAAAGGTAAACATATGTTGGAAGCAGAGAATGCAGTAAAGGAAACAGAATTTTGATCAGTATAACTGACAGATGACAACAAGATTGTTTCTGTTAATCTTTATCAATTTTTAACCAGCAATTTTAAACAGTATTTTCAACAACCTCTTTACACGAATCAATTCAATCACAACCAGGCTCTACAAACATCATTCCCATTAAGGCTGACATGATTTCAGAGGTTTTTTCTTTTAGAAACTAGTGAATGGCCAGCAGAAATACACCCAGGGGAGAAACTCAAATAGAGTAGCATTGCAGCAGCTACGGATTGGTATTTTCGAGGTCACTTACGGCCTACAGAGAATTCCTGGACAATGGCGGGTGAGATATTCCATATAATTTGATTCCTCTTATTAAGTGTTCAAAAGTTATCCCTTGCAGCTCAACAGAATGTGAAAGAGACTACTATGAACCTTATAATTATGGATACTAGATCAAGATTACTAATTAGCCATGCATCAAATCTTATGTTCATTAAAACTTCACAGACCTCCAATTGAACAGTGGAAACCAGACAATTACGTTTGCAAGTGGCTGAGGAATCATCACTCAGCAACTGACACCCAGATCAAAGGAGTCAAGGTCAAAGAACGTCCAGTGGATCAACTTTGGAAAGTCCTTTAAGGAGATGAACCAGCATTGTTTTGCATAAGGCATAATTACATCCATGCAGTTATGTAAATCAACTCATAAGTGACAATTTTATTATTCTTAAACACAATACTCAATTGCATTAGTTATTAGTTTATTCTTACTGATTACCACAACCCTTGGCTCCTTCAACTATTCATGCCATATTTTACAGTAAGATTAGCCAATGTAAAGCATTACAATTTACTACCACGGACCACCAATTCCAGTTCTAGTATAGACGTCTGAGACAATAGGCTTATAATGGATGGTGCAGCCTTTGCCATTTTCTACTTGTGTACACATTTTTTTTTACATTTTGAAGTTATTTCCATTTTATTTGGAATTTGAATGAGTAAAAATTCTGCTTATTATATACATAAGTATTTAAAAATCGTTTGTGTTACCTGGTGCGTTCCAGCACTTCTTTTTTTTTTATCAATACACCACTGGTCACTAGTATTATATAAGCAAACAAATCAACAAATCGCAAACTTTCATGAATACACTGACTTATTGTTACAGATCTTTAACATAAACATTATTTATTCTATTTAAACTAACCACAACAAAAAATAATCAATGTAATTTTAACTTAATTCCAACCTGCTTCAATGGCCGTATTGTCTAATATGCTACTTTTGCAGTAGACTAGACTGTCAATGATGGGGAGATCGAGTTTCATATCTCGGTTGGGTGTACCAAGTGTGGTTTATTCATAAATGGTTTTCCACTCACCCTCCATGAAAATGCTGGTATGCTCCCTCTAAACATAACCTCCCTAATCCCTAAAGCCATTAGTTTAATTATTACATCCGCATATAACTCGAACGGGTAGTAAGACACATTGCTAAAAAAGAAAAAAAATCTGAATTCCATGGACAAATTTCAATGATGTAACTTATAATTACCTCTGATTCTCATTTTAGGTATTCTAAAAGATATATATATAGCTTATATTTTTATATATATATATAAAAATATAAGCTATATATATATATCTTTTAGAATATATATATATATATAAAAATATAAGCTATATATATATCTTTTAGAATACCTAAAATGAGAATCAGAGGTAATTATAAGTTACATCATTGAAATTTATATATATATATATATATATATATATATATAGCTTATATTTTTATATATATATTATTCACTCTTAATTATGAGAACACACTATTGACTAAAACCAAATTCCACACAATTACTCAAGTTTTCATCAATATGTCAATAAATATGTGCAGTCCATTCGAATGGTAACATCAAAGTTGAATAAAACAGTTTTATAATTAATTAACTATGAGGGGAAAAAATATAGCACAAGTTTTTTTTAAATTACGGTAAATTTTTAATGACTAAAATAAAGCTGTTAAAGTTTTCATACAAATAAATATTCCAAATGGTAAGTTTGCTTTGATTAATAATGGCCTGTATTGGGTAAGAAAAACTAGTATATCTCCTTCTTTTGTAATAATTGCGAGCTAGGTCATTCACAATTAAATATAAATGACTAAACATCACCGAGAAAAAGACAGAGGACAAACAATTATCCTCTTTGGCTATCAACACATCCACATCCACATCCTGCTAGAACTCTACTTTTCCAACATTTCTTGTTATTTTCACAAATTTGTATTTGGTAGCTCTGCATAGTAATTTTATTTAGCTTTTATAACATAATATCTAAAATTGACATTTATTTCAATTTTGTTTTCAGAATCTGTGAAATTGAAACAACAAAAATGCATAATCTAAAGGGCCTTAATGTGTTATATGAATTTTTTGCAGAAAATGTTTGGCCAAGTTTTAACAGCCAAATAAACCAAATTTTAAATTGTTAACTTCAAATTAATTTATAGCAGCACAATATGAATGTAAAAATTCTATACTAGACTCAAAATGAAAATGGGTGTAAAACATAACTACAAAATACATATAAATTCGGCTTA